>MU204326.1:4842495-4864734 GCA_017309775.1 Paedocypris sp. Pulau Singkep | reverse complement strand
TAGTGTTGGTCTCTGCCTAGTGTTGGTCTCTGCCTAGTGTTGGTCTCTGCCTAGTGTTGGTCTCTGCCTAGTGTTGGTCTCTGCCTAGTGTTGGTCTCCGCGTAGTGTTCATATACAGGATTATAGAAGCAAACTGGTTGTTGTTAAGTTCATCATAAATGTGTGTACTACAGTCTGTCTCATCTTATTTTGGCAAACACGGGTCATGTGTTTGTGCATGTGCGTTAGACGTTCAACATGTAGTGGCACTTGAGCTAGAATCCTCGACACGAGTGGCGTGACAGTGGCAGTGAGGAAGACGAGTGCCGCGTGATGTGATGAAGAGTTCTGATCGCTCGGCTGAAGCTGAAGAACATGTTGTCAGGACAGTCACCAATTACCAGCTACACCACCGGTGCCCACCGAAGCATTTAAACGCTATTATATCTAATAGTAACATTACACGGGCTTCTTTCTCGGCCCAATGCCAAGTCTATTTTTCTTCATCCACTTTGCATAAGTAATTACAATTTATTTCAATTAAATTGTCAAAATGTGCTTCCCGTGTTCTGCACAGTTACATTGTCTCATTCGTATGGACCAGGGTTGCATGATTTTGCGATTTGTAGAGGTATTTACCATCTCGGCGGAAACAGGTTTTCCCCACAAATGTATGAAAAAGGTTACTAATGCAGAATGAGTCGATCTGAGCTGTAGCTAATACTCACTCATAATGCAATTATCTGTTTCTGACTATTTTGGGAAATCTTTGAATGTTGGGATTCAGAAATATGTACTGTCTTATTGGAATTAGATTTGTGGTGTCTTAAGTGGGATAAACTATCAAAAGTTTAAAATATCTTTTTAAGGATTTCAATTCATGTTACACTCAACCGAATACCGTAGGATTATCTATATGCTAAATATTACAAAGAATTACTGAATTTAGTTTAGTATAGACAGGACATGAACAAGTAAGTACTAGTGTTGTCACCATACTATTTCAACCTCGCCACAATACTTAATAAAGTTTCGATATTTTTCTAGAAAAGAGAAATGAAAAATGTTGTAGATGTTTTGCTTTCTTCTCTGCTACACAGATTATCAAGGGGAGACAATTTTCAGCAATTAATATTGTGACTTATGTTGTGTCTTAGTCTCTTAGTTTTGTCGCTCTTTCGAAATTCTTCCTTCTGCCATAAATATAATTGTAAATGTAATCTGTGTGCAGGCCTACAGTATTTATGTTTTAAAGTTCTATGTAACACAAGTCGACTATAACTTGAATATTGGTCTTTGGTTCCCGACGCCCCGCCAGAACTATAAGACACTTTCTTCCAGGTTTACGCAGTTTTAGATAGATGGATGGATGGATGGATGGATGAATAGATACATACATACATACATACAGAGAGGGAAATAGAAAGAAAGCGTAGGAAAATGTTACTGTTCCGCACTAATAAAGCTGATTTATAGGAAAATGACATTATTAGTAACAGTGTTTTCTTTTATTTCAGATTTTCCGGAGAGCTGATAAGGACGGTGAGTGAAAACCTTCATCATTAACCACAGTATCTTAATCATGTCAGTGAACCTACTCCAGCTTTACCTACAGTTTATCGTCTCCTTTTGAAAGAAAGAGCTGAATCTGTACAGAACCGAAGATCGATCAGCTCTGTAAGATCTAGAAAGTAGCGGAACATTCCAGAGGAGATGATGCAGATGCGCATCCGAGGGTCCTAATGATGTTTAACTCTTGTTCTCCGGCGCCTGAGCTGTGACTAGATGTGGGGAAATCATGTTTGGAGGCTCTAAATGGATTTTTCCGGTATAATAATACGAGTCACGTCGCAGCAAAAACTGTATTTCCTAATTGATTTTAGATTAGTCTCATTATGCTAATTAGACTGGTTATGCATATTCATACTCTGAGTCGTTGGGGCATTCACACTCGCATCGGCGGGTGAGACGGGTTCTGCAAAAAGCATCTCACTCTGGCTTCTCTGGAGAGTTTTCTCTCGGAGACTATTCTTACACTTCGCTTTTATAGGCACACGTGTTCACAAAAATACATCATCATAGGAGTTTGAGCAGGTACGAGATGCCCGGAGAGGGAAGTGGCGGATAAACCGACGACAGTAGTGGCGAGGATTTAGACGTGCTGCTTTTTCTGGGATGCGGGGAAGATGCTGCTGATGAGAGAGGACCAGACCACGGGAGATGCTTCTATCTGCGAGTGTCGTTAGCGGAATCGCTCAGCCCTTAAAAACACATCCGATCAGGATTCAATCAGCTTCACGTGGTGCTGAAGCGGCACAAATGGCGCTGCGGACGCTGTTCAGATCTTGAGTGGAACACGCGGCATATGGCAGATTATTGTGTTTAGTTGTCGGCGCCGCTAATGTGACATGAGACAATTATTTCAGAAGTTCCTGATCGAATCTGATCACGATTCCTGTTGCGATACTTAAGATTGGAACATAGATCAGATCTAGCGGCCGATGGTCTTAAAATGACTGACACAAGACAAAAGAAACAGGTGATTTCAATAGAGCATGAGGGAGGAGCCAAGCAACACAGGGGGGAGGAGCAAACTTGCAATTGGGCAAATTAATAGGTGAATGAGGGCGGGGCCAACAATGATGAGACATCGGTATCGAGAGCAAGTTTAATCTTATATACTCTGGAAGTTTAGCCCTGAAAAAGTGTATTATGTGTCAGTCATTCTCTCCAAAACCCATGGCAAACCACATTCAATATCTGTAATCCATTGTGCGATCCAGTACACTGAGAAGAAATAATCCACTAGGGTCACACACATAAAGAGACAATAAAATGACATAAATGTGCAATAAAATGTGCATACGGTCTGTTGCAGAACTTGTCAATGTTAGTACTTTCATATATAACGTCGTTCATCGTTTAGTCAACATTGCGCTGTGGGTCAATCAGGGGTCACCATAGGTCGACTTTGGCCCCTATACTGAACCGAGTTTTTAGTTTTGTAGCTGATTCAAACCCACTTTGACATGTGATTAGCAACTACAACCGTGAATAGAATAAAAATACATTCATAAATGGCAAAAGTCCTCAAATTTCAAGTTGTTTCAAATGTTTTTTTTCTCCAGAAATTATAAGTACAGTGGTGCACCGACTTACGAATGTTCTAGTTAATGAAAATCCCATGTAACTAAATGCTTCGCAGCAAAATGTCGTCTCGAGTTACCGCTAAACGAAAGGAGCGCCTCTTTTTTTACCACTAGCATGCAGGGAGATAGTTTTTAATTTGTATTTTTTTATTACCGCTGTAATAATTAGTTACATGAAAATGTGTGAGCACCATGTCCTACATGGGGCATGTAATTTTAAATATGTATGTGATATTTATCTCAAATAAGATAAAATAAGGAATAAGAATGTTTTTTGCCCTCGACACCTTGAACGTGTTTCAACTGTTTTCTGACGCTTTTGGACTTTGTTTCCAGCTGTTAGCTCTAATTTACCGGATTATCTTTTTCTAATTAACACGTTATTTATCCCCCAATAAGTGTTGCTACATGACAAATGTTTCTTTATTTTTGTTACTGAGCTAATAAAAGCTAAATGTAAATAAAAGTATTTCCATTTACTTGTGATTGCTCCTCACTTGAAAAATTGGCACTTATATTTACGTGCAAGTTAAAAAATTGGGGATAAACAGGTGCTTATTCGCGGAAGTCTTTTTCAAATGTACACAATCAATCAAAAACTGTATCACACATCTCAACTTCCTGTGGCTAATGTCTCTACGGCGTGAGAAGAGCTGCATGGTAAATTGCTACAGCTTCATAAGGAACCTACAGAACGTTCTAGTGATCCGGCAGCGCTGCGTCTGATTGGCCTAAACGCTCAGATGTGACTCCCGCTCCGGGATTAGCTGTTCCGTGGCCATAAATCAGCGCGTCTGTTGACACGGAGGAGACCCGCGTGACCCCGTCTGACCTCCACCTGCGCTGCCCCCTGCTCGCGTGGAGGCGGACACTCACCTGTGATGGAAATCTAATTGCTTTTTTAAAGCCGTTTCGAATTCCGCACAGCGTTTTTCATTTCCTGAAGATCTCACGAGGGCAGGAGAGCAGTGTTCCTGTGCGGCGTCTCAAGAGGGAGCGGAACATCTGACGTATTAAGCCGAGCACGCCTTGTGTTTTAACCGCCGTCTCCCTCACTCAGACATGGGCGGGTAATTCTGCGCTTTGACGCGGTCGGTTGATCTGCACTCGTGATGACAAACCTCCGCACAGTGTGGAGGAATCGAGGCTTCCCTGCTCCACATCTCCTCCATCATTAATGATGTGTGCAAGCGTGCCATGATAAAGCCTCGCTAGATCTCTGTTACTCTTTGTTGGGCGATTTCTCCGCTTGGTTCACAGACGTGGCGTGAGAAACATGTTGGTGGAAGTGTGTGTTGTGCTGGTGTTTGAGGAGATGAGCTGAGCTTGAGTGATGGCACCATCTTCATGCTGCAATACTTTGTCTTTCATCTAGATCTGACACATAATGTCTGTTGCGTCCAGTGATGGGAATAATGGCAAAATAAATAAACGCTGTTACTTTTTTCAGTATTAAATAATCGAACATTTACCTCCGTTACTACGCCTTTACCGTTACTGACAAAAATGTGCCGCTCCTATAATTGTGTTCACTGAAGCGTTTTTTGTCCGAGCGAAGGGTCTGCACAGTGTTTTTTGTTTGGTGTGTGGGTTTAGGGGGCGGGACATAACTGGTGATGGGTGTGTCTGTGAACTTATTAACTTATTTAAAGGAAGATTCCCAACACTGGTTGCGTCCAGTCGCTGATACTTTGGAGAACTGACCAAAGAAACGGAAAGTTTGATTAGAGCAGCACCCGAGGGAGGAGCCAAGTGATGCAAGTAGGAGGAGCCGACTAATAACTGGGCCAATTTGGAGGGAAACAAGGGCGGGGCAAACAGTGATGAGACACATACAGAACAACAGTGACTGTTGAGTAGCAACCAGAAGGTCCCGTGCTGGAGAACTGGAGTTTGCTCATCTAGTTAAGTAAAAGTGTATGGATGGTTGATTTGGAACGCTGCACATTTGCATACATGGTCATTAGAAGAACCTGGATTGGATTGATCCGCAATTTAAGCTGGACTTTTTCATGAATAAATTATCTTGCCGTGCAGGATTAGTGGTGTGATGGTTCAATATCAAACGCTGCTACACTGTTCTTCATCAAAGTGTCTTTTCACAGCACTGCGTTACCCACAGTTCCCTGCTCAGAGATAACGCTAGAAGAGTTTGTAATCAACGAAACGGGAAAACTGAGCCAGTAATGTTGTTTCTCCGTCAGGGATTCACTCTCGTGGTTCATTCGAACGCTTGTTGGAGGTGCTGAAGTGGAAACTAGGGATGTAACGATGGAAATCTCACGACACGATATTATCACGATAGGATTTTCACGATACGATATTTACCACGAAATCCTGTAGAAGCTCACGATATTACAGAAGACTTCACAATTATGTCTCTTATGTTTATAGTAACAATGCTGACAATACAATAATCATTGGCCATTTTTAGATAGGTCTTTTATTGTCATATTTTAGAACAAGGACAATAGAAAACTCTATTACAATATACTAACTATACTAATAGCAATATACTAATATACTAACACTTATCACTTCAAGCAATTCTTTTCTAAAGTGCAACAACTGTAAAGTAATAAGGGAAATGTCACTGACGTCATTTCCTCGATGTGCAAACAAAGCTGAAATTAACAAGCTTACTAAAAACAGAAGGATGACAGAAGGAAACAGCCAAAAACTTAAATAAAAGTTGACACCACAACTGCCATAAAGTAAGCAACCTGGCTCCGCACGGTAGTGTGGCAATGCTTACATACAAATCTGTTCGTCACCTTTTCCCCTTTAGTGTTAGTAAAAACGGCAAAACCCAAATGTTTCCACACATCTGATTTAAAGGTTGAAGGGGCTCTCGCAATCTCAACATCGGGATTTTCTTCAGAGTTCACGCTGTTTTCGCAGCTTTCTGCTCTTGACTGGGCGGATGTGGAGCGTGTGCAGTGTACGCTCCTATTGGCTAAACCGCAGCGCAAAGAATCATGGTATATGTAGTCGCTAATGACTTGCGCTAAAATTAGAACTATTGTTTTTTGACTGAGATGTGCCATTTATTATACTGTAATGACGACGACGGTATAGCGAGACATTTTTAATACCGCAATATCCAGTATTGTTACATCCCTAGTGGAAACAAGCTGGTTTTCCCTGTCTGCGGCCTGACATTTGCTGTGTTGGGCCAGTAGAGCATCAGCACGCCGAGCGACTGCGTGGCTTTCACCGCCGCGGCCCATGACATGTATTATTTAGCCACTTTTGCTGTGACGCTTTTAACAAGCTGCTGAAACAGGAAGAGCTCTGCTGGCGCTGGCTAAACGATGTTTGGAGCGCATCACAATCATCTTCCCATAATGCATCACCTCTGTTAACCCCAAGACAGGATATCGCCCCAGAAATATGCGCGTGCGGAGGTTTGTGTTGCCATGGCGAGCGTCTGTCAAACAGCAGCTCCCGTCTCGCACCCGAATCCTGCGCGGGAACCAATTACGGCTCCAGCGAGTCGCGGAGCGCCCGTCACTCGCTGAGGCGCGTGTCTTGAGAATGTCGCCAGTGAAGCGCACCTGATTATTAGCTGAGCCGCTAAATATCACAAAGCGGTATTTCTTGTATTGACGTGTACTAGACAAAATCACTGGTCTGTTGTGTTCAAGTCTAATTCCACTGAAGAGTGTGTGAGGTCAATATGGCCACTTGTGATCTCTTCAGCCAGTGGTGTAAAGGTGACTTTGTTACTTGAGTATTTTTGGCTACTTTGTACTGAGCACCATATTAGCAATTTGGACATATTAGCAATTGTTCCTCTCTAGTTGACTACATTTGTGATTGAGTATCTGTCTCTTTACTCCACTACATTTGAATGAACACTTAGCGTTACTCGCTACATCGTGATTGTCGCGACAGTCGGCAATGTTTTCTACCGCGGTTAATTTCTCTGCCGAACGAGGTGATACCGCCATCTGCAGGATGCTGAAGCTACTGGATGCTATTCATCAGCTAAATTACTTGAATTAGCTGTGGCACTTTTTGAGTTTTACTGAGACTGAATTTTTGTTCTTTTTTATAGTCCTTTTTGGTGTTAAATTTCCTTTAAATAATGGGAAATAAAGTCCCATAGAGTTTTTTGTTTTTCACATTTCTTGGTGTTCTTTGAGCCTAAATTCAGTACGAGTAAATTACTTGAGTTGTTTTTAAAATGGATACTTTTGGACTTTTTTTGGCGACTTCTTTGTGAACAAGTCCTTTTGGAATTGGTGACTTGTTACTGGTAATTGAGTAATTTTCACAGTAATGCATCCGTACTTTTACTCGAGTATGGTTTTCAGGTTGTCTTTACACCTTTGTCTTCAGCTAAGTTGAGATGTTGAATTAAACGCCCTGACTTTTAAAACCGAATTAAGGCCGTGAATCAGTGTCTGAAGGAAAGCACTGAGCCCCTGTGTGTGCAGAACGATTATTCTCGGGTAATAAAGTCCTGGCGGCGCGTGCGGCTCGATGGCTTCCCGATGGCACCATCCCAGCGCGAGTCATCGCTGGCCGGGTGCCAGGAGAAGGATGCCGTCTTCCCGGGGATGGAGGCTGGCCGGAGATCTGAGCGTGTCCCGTTCCCGCTCTGCTAATTAAAGGCAGATCCAGCATCCGCGCCCAGGATAAACCACGCTCGCTGTCATTAAAACACTGGGCAAGGAACATCACAAGCGTATCTGCGCACACAGCACATTGCATATCTGCCATCCAAATCATTTGCTTTTATGTTTCCTCCGGGTCTCCGCTTTCTCCAAAAATAATCGCTTCGGGTTTCAGAATTGGCTTTGGACAATCGACCGTAGATGCGAGAGTGTGTGTCTGTTAATGACTGGCCACCTGTCCAGGGGGTGTGTCCCGCCTCAGTCCCAGAGTTGCTGTGATTGGCTCCGGCTCCCCGTGGCCCAGAAAGAGAAGTAAATGGCTGAAAGTGGATGGATCTGTTTTGTAGACGTTTATGTGGAAACGAGTCAAACTTTGAGTTGTGATTTATGTCGCAGCGCTAAGAATCAGTCTTTCTCAAACGTGTTTGCGTTTGGTTCCCGCGAGTCTGTAGAAATAATTCGCTTTGTCCCCGGAGACCGTGTTAATTAAAAACTCTGAGGGCCGAAAGCGACGAGCCGTGGTGCTCCGCTTTATTCACGCCTCTTCCACCTCCACCTTCCTTGTCTGAGTTTGGAGCGTGGATCTTAAATCCGTAAAGTGGACGTGTGCTAGAACTGCACAATTAATTGTTAAAAGATCGCGATCCTCTGATCTACGGCGAGTGGTCTCAATGAGCTTTAAATAGTCATTTTAATATTATAAAAGAAAGATGATCTTGCATTGCTTCTGTCGTTTTTTGGGGCGCCGCCCTAACTGGCCACATGCGGTTTTGCGGAGTGGTCACATGCGCTTAATTAACTGCACTAGAACAGTGGATGTTGAGTCGAGTGGCAGTCGAGTTTAAAAAAACAGAAAATAAACAGAGAGAATGAGTGAGGAAACACAACGGTAAAGTGAATCTGCTATCAACTCTGACAGTTTAGTACCTGATTTTTTTCTGCAGTGTGAGTAAACCACATACAGCACTTCAGTTTGAGGACACAATTATTAGCCCCGCTACAAAATAATCATTATTTCAAAAGCGCTTCTAAACAGAGCTAGATAATGTTGTCCTCAACTGTACATAATACTGTACCTTGGTATGTTTATTTTTATTACGTTTAATGGTGATCTTTTTTTTCTTTAATTACTTTTCCATTACATTATATTTTTCATTTCATTTATTTCAATTTGGAGTGAAGAGTAATATGAGTATAATATTGCTGTTTGACAACCTGTTAAATAAAAAAATAAAATATCTGAAAAGAATCGTGATCTTTATTCTAAGCAAAAAAAAATCGTGATTCTCATTTTATCTAGAATTGTGCAGCTCTAACACGCGCGTGTTGGATCCGCAACATCAAAGGACAGCGAGGGTGGGATTAGGGAATCCGGTGCCGTCTCGTGACGTCCCGAGGCGCTTGGAAAGAAGGTCGACTGGTCTGTGGGCCGAGATGCTCAAGGGACTCGACATCACCGACCTCAAACTAGAAATACTGTTTCTCATATGACCATGCAAGCAGAGAAGTGTGTAATCACAGTGAAGAATACACACTCTCGCAGTGGTCAGTCTCACACACACACACACTCGCAGTGGTCAGTCAAATTGCTAATTATTGCGGATCAGGTTTAGTTCTTGGATTAGAACCTGTGACCTTCTGATCGCAAGTCCAACTCTCTAACCTCTAGGCCACCACTGTAGACTTCAAACACAAAATTGTAGTGCACGTGTACTAGAGTTATTACGGCTGTTGTACTTGAAGCCATTACTGTAGTTGGGGTAATTACACTGCCGCACTCTGTCTTCATCCTCCCGTGTCTTTAATTGACTTTAGATTGATTGAACTGCAGATGTGCTTTAGAATAAAACGGCCATTTTCGGCGCAATGTCGGGATCCGTATTGATTTCATATTGAGCGGTTGCTGCGTTTCCTGCTTCTTCTCCGAGTCGTTCCTTTTTAAAAGCATTTACATACAACATGGCTTTATTATAGATATAGAAATCTCTATCTGAGCACTTTAGAATGACTTATGAGTGTCTTTCAATTATTACATGACTTTGAACAAAGAAAAACATTTTTGGGCAAACTTCTGCGTTTTCCAGATGGTCTCTCTGCATCGAGGGTTACTAATGCAAACACTCTGATGTTTTTTGTCCATTTTCTTCTCCCTTATATCACTTCTGGGTCACAAAGAGCTGTAGCCAATCGCAGCATTTCTGGCTCTCAAGACAGGACACGCCCCCTGACAGGTGGCTGATCAATACTGTACTTACTGTACATACCCTGGATTGTATTTTGACTCGCGGGACGTCGCTGGTAGGAAGCGGCCGGTGCAAGAACCCTGTCACTCCGCACTCGCCATTAGCGCTGCATTGCATCATGGCACCTCCGCGTCGGGGAGAATTGTTCTAAGCCGAATGTGAACTGTCACTCTCAGCATAGGAGATGCCAATTGTAGTAGCTGGGCGCCGGCGAGCGGGAGGAAGCTGACAGCATCATCAGCATCTTCTCCAGAAGCTGGGCTCCGCTGGGAGACGGTTTGCTGCAGGAGCGTCAGGAGCATTAGGCTTCAGCGGTTGGTCCGGATTGATCAGGCCGGACGTCTGTCGTTGCCTGGTCGGCCTTGTGTGATGCTGAGAAGATAAACCTCCACTGACGAGCTCTTTCTCACCGCCTCTCGTGGATGGTTAGACGTGTCACTGTTCATTCATTCAGTCTCTTTTTCCAGAGATCCGCGTTGGTTATTTATTCATGAAAGAGCGAATCGTGCAGAGATGTCGTGCTTTGGAGAAATCGACTGTGGTGAATTGTTCCTCAGAAAGAAACCTTTGGCATCTCCTCCGCTGGTTGTCTGTGATGGTGCTGCAGATAATCGGGCTTCTTGGGTTCAACCACGCTTCTGTTGTTCCTCAAGTAAATGGCGAGAGCGTGCTGGTCGGCCCCAACCACCTCCACATTAGCACAGGGTGAATACATTAGCATTAATGGCGGCTGCAGTGAGCTTTACTCGCTCTGCTTCAGCCTGTGTTTTTGAGCTTTGCTCGTGCTTGCGTGGGTTTCCTCCGGGTCTCTGGTTCAAACGGGTCTCCCACAGTTCAATTCCCGCAGATAAAGTCTGGAAAATTGTAGGCGTGAGTGTCAGTGAGCAGCTCTGTGATTGGTTGGGCAGGGGGTGTGTCCCACCTCAGAAATGAAAAGTGGGAGAAAATGGATGGATATTTAATAATAACCCTCCTGTTCGTGTCAGAGAAGCATCCATAATGTTCCAATCAAAAAGTTCCCAAAAAACTGTGTGTGTGTGTGAGACAGCGTGTATTAGTTATGTCTCATTGTTGCAAAGAAAAAAATAGTATTTGAACTTTCTGACCCTTTTTAACGTCCATTTTGTCAGAAGGGTCCAATTGACGCAAACATTATCTTTGTAACAAAAACATGTCAACTGAACCATTTTGTGTTTATATGTAGATTACACTAGCTAAGACAAGCAGGAGAAGTTTCAAAGTGAAAACTTCTCAAATTTAAAACGTTTAACACGGGTCAATTTGACCAGAACAGTAGTTTTGTAATGTAAGCATGCACTGTAGCGTGGTGTTACAAATATGTGAACTTAATCATTACATTATTTTCTATATGATGATTACACCAAATAAGCCAGCAGGAGATGTTTAAAAGAGAAAAAATACTTTGTAAAGCATTTTTTTAATATTTTAAAACTTTGAAAACGGGTCAAATTGACCCGAACATAACAGGAGGAATATAATTTGGAATATTTGTGTTGCGAAAAATGTCCTCAACCTATAAAGTGACTCCACGAGCTTTTTGCTCTGGGTTTCTCTTTGGGAACGTTTCTCCTTGTGCTTGTGAGGGTTACCTCGGTGTCTCCATCTTCTTCCACAGTCACATCCGTACGTTTGGTGTCTTGAAGGTTGACCATAGGTGTGAGTGAGAGTGTGCCGCTCCGTGATTGGTTGGCTCCCGCTCCCCGTGACCCAGAAATAGAAAAGCAGTTCAGATCATGGATGCATTTAAAGCAGCGTGAATAACTGCAGAGCTGGCGGCGCTGGAAACGGCTGGTTCTTCACAGCGTGGCGCGTGACCCGTGGACCCATTAGAGATAATTCCCTTATTTCCTCTCGCGCCGTGAGCCTCCAGGTGCTATTTTCAGCATCAGGGAAAGCGCTTTCTGGTCGACACAACTCCCCCGAGCGAAGGGAAATCTGCGCGACTGAATCATCGACCTGACCTTTCCGCCAAAACCGTGCTCCGCGTCGACTGCTCCTTCGCCTCTTCTAATAACGAACCAGGCGCGCTGGAGGACGCAATCACGGACGAGCCTGTTTACGGGAGATCTCGAGGAGGTCAGCGCCTGCTCTTCATAAATCTCCCTTAATCAGTCCTCATCATCACTGAAGACCACCGGCGCGGCTGATTAATGATGGAGCTGGTCTTCTACAGACACACATGCTTGTTGCGTGACTTCTGGTTTGATATGCAGGGATTGTGTTCGAGAAGGGCCTGACTTTGAAGCCCGGTCAGAGTTTTCTTGCTTTAGAGAATGAGAGGGAGATGCAAAAAGAGACAGACAGATGGAGAGAAATTGAAATGGATGGATAGTGAGAAAGTAGGGTTTTAAGTATCGAAATATCGTATACTTATCGATATATTAGTATGGTAGATAGTATGGTAATTTAGTGGTAGATCGATACTGAAAAAATATGAAACGATACAATACTCTGGGTCAAAAATATCGATACTATCGTTACTATCCGCACTAATATGTCTATACTATCCCCATTTTTAAATGTCATCAGATGGCGAGAGCAGATTCTTTGCGAGCAAAAAGCTTTTAAGTCGAGTTTTTTTTTTTTTCAATTTCTTCTGGAAAATATATAAAGAGTTTTGTTTATCTTTGCCATTTATTGTCTTTAGATTCCTCATTCACACACATGTTCATGTTCCAGTCTTATGTATTCTCTATTCCTCGTGGTATCGAAAATGGTATTGAGATACCACGGTATTGGTATCGATACTTTTCTAAATATTGTTCATTTCTAGTATTGTGACAACACTATGAGAAAGATGAGACAGGGAAACCGACAATGGATACATTGTTGTTTTTATTGTTGTGCTTGTCAAGAGAAGTTTCTAGTCTTGACTTCTGAACTTTGTTGAATTTGTGTTGAATTTGAGTGGTTTGTTGAGTTCTTAGCATTTACCATATTTATAAAAAATATAAGCGCCCCCTTTGTTTTTCTGGCATAAAATTAAAAAAAGAAAGAAAATATTTTTTGTTCTATTAACAAACTTTATTTGTGACTTGTTTTTGATGTTGTTTTACTTAAAAAAAAAAAATTCTAGTGATTGGTATTCAACATCCACTGAAGCCTCAGCGAATCCACATGAGCCTTTGCACGTAAAGACGATGCATTTCCATTAACTTGCTCCTGACTTGAAATATGGCGAAATGGGCGCTTACAATTACCTGCATTTCAAAATATGTGCATATAAGCAACCAAATGAGGTTTGTAGGCATCTTATATTTCCGTATCTTTAAGTCTGCGTTTCTCTAGGTGCTTTAATGAAAGTGTTCTGACTCGAGCTCCTTGAGGAGAGAGCATCTAAAGCACCAGGACAACCTGAAGCCAAAGTTCCGTCAAACCCCAAAAAACCTGCAGATCAACAGAAACCAGTGGAGGTGAGACGTGCAATGGTCCTCCTGCCAACCTCCCCATCGCCCGTTACCCGTGGTTACAGCAAACGGATCCCGATATCCCATTAGGCCTCTGGCTCCTGATGTTGCCATGGTGCCATCATCATCTCCCTAAGCTTGTTTTCTCAGACGCTCGAAGGCTTTAATCAAACAGAAACCCAATATGGGCCACGTCCCCGTCTTCAGCCTCACGTTCTTCTCGTCTTCTGAGACCCGGCGTTGTCTGACCCAGCACTGTTCAATTATTTTAAACGTCTCCATAATAAAAGACAAACGCTTTTCTTCCCTTCCCTGCCCAAAGTGGTTGATCTTTTTTCTTTTTTTTTTGCCTTTTAGTTCCCTCAAGCATAAAAGGGAAAATTAATTGAGAAATTTTTAATCCTCTGTAGGAATAAGGCAGTGTTGATTGCCACGCTTTTAAAAGTACGAGGTGTCGGGGAGAAAGTCAGTCCTCTGCTTCTCTCTTCAAAAAGGGAAGGTGCTAAATACTGTGTGTGTGTGTGTGTGTGTGTGTGTGTGTGTGTGTGTGTGTGTGTGTGTGTGTGTGTGCGTGCGCGCTTCATGGGAACTGCTTCAGAAATGGAGTTCTTCATACAGCAGTTTAATTTACTTGTCTTACAAGAGCGTGTGTGTTTCTGCATTTAGCACAAAATTGGGCCCAGAATGCTAGTTTTTAGCACAAAGTGGGGACCCGTTGTGTACTTGTGGGTCTTTGTTTAGGGACCCACATCTTTGAAGGTATTTTTGAGGTTCAAGATGTAATTTAAGGTAGAAGTTATAACTGAATTTTTGTTACTACGTTAGATGTTATAATGTTAGAGTAAGGGGTGGGGATTTTGATTCTCCGGGTTACAGTAAAGCGAGAGAGAACATATTGTTTTACATGTAAGTCAATGGAGGGGTCAGTTGTATATTATATATGATATAAATGCGAGTGTGTATATGTGTGTGTGTGTGTGTGTGTGTGTGTGTGTGTGTGTGTGTGTGTGTTAATCCGCAGCTAACCCGGAGAAACCATGATTGCTCTGCAAACTGACATTACACTAAACATGAAGCCAAATAGTAATTAAACGTTAAGATCAATTGAATCCACACACCATGTTTCCGTGACGACCCTCGTCATCACTGCGAGACCCTCAGCACACCATCAGCTCCAGTCAGCTGGATCCACAAACACATCCAATAGTTTAGTCGATATAAAGCGGCGTCTGTTTGCTGCATGGCTTCTAGAAATGATACGAATGTGAAAATGGATCAGGAATTCATATGGAATGGAGATCTCTGGAAGCTGCATCTGACCTCAAGCTGATTGCAGCTCTTTTTTTTATTTATTTCTTTATTTTTAAAGCTGATTATTTCATATTCTAATGGCCCTCAGCACTGCAAGCCATGAATCTTCTTTCCCTCGTAATAATTAGCTCACTGCAGCATTGAGCAGTGTATTCATCATTCTGCCGTCTGCATTACTTTACAGAAGTACGGGTGGACGTTATTGACCACAGAGAGGCTGAGCGTACATTACAAGCCTGGCAGACGCTTCACCCCTGACTGATAACACTGCTGTAAAGAGCGCAGCACTGCCCGAGCCCCGCCCACACACACACACACACACACACACACACACACACACACACACACACACACACAGTGTTATTCATAATCTTAAATCTCTTGATACAAAATAGCAAATATTAATGTAATAAATTAAACCATATACAGTATAATAAATAAAGCAATAAATTCACTTGGATTTGTGTCTGTTGTTGCTATTTGTGGTATTTGTATTGTACCTATTTTATGATTGCATCTATGCTTTGTTTGAATTTGTTTTTTTTTTTTTTTTATAACTTTGTTTAAGTGTTATTGCATGTGTCTCTTATCTTGTCCGTTAGGCTGCCTGATGAGATATGGGATAAACTGGGTATAAACTCATCTCTCGCCCAAAGTTCAATTTGCAAATTGGCCGACCATTTTCCAATCGAGTCGAGCCAAAAGCGACTTTCCATTTTTTTGGGATTGGGTTCCGGTCACTTACTAGTGTACTAGTCACGGTACTAGAAATACCAACTTCGATACGTACTTAGAAAAATATCAATTCCTGATACCATAGGTATCAATATACCTTACCACTGTTACCATGGGGCAACTGTGTTAAGAACTTTTTTTTTTTTTTCATTAAGAAAAAAAAATACAAGACTGGAACATGATGTGTCTGAATGAGAAATCTCGAGACAATGAAGTGCAAAAATAAATAAAACGTCATCTTTTATATTATCCAGAAGAATACAAAAATACTTTTGTTTTTATTGTTAGATCAAGTCATTAAAATGAATAAGCTTACTTCTCAAACATGTATTAATCTCTTGTTGTTACAGTGTGGTAGAAATCTGCTTAAATAATTTAATGAAACAGAGTTTAACAGCAGTATTTATATAAACTGATTAAGATTTGGGATTTAATTAAACATCATCACAGATCAGCACATGAACATCCTACTGTAATTAAAAGTGCAAGCATGCATCACACCATCACTGAGATTACTAGAATTAATTTGTACATACATTTCTAACAATATTATCTCTCGTCAGATGCGTTGGTCTGAAGGGACTTCAAAACACTTGAGGATATAATGAAAGCCGTTACTAACTTCTCAAAATTCTTTCTACTCTGCGTCTCGGGACATGAGGTGTTAGTGCGGTTTAGTAGCAGCGCTGAACACTGATTCGCTCGCATAACTCGAAACCAAAAAAGGTCCAGACAAAACGCTATTCTGACATGCGCTATTCTTCACATGCAGCGAGATGTTTTTCAGTATCAATACTTGTTGAAATATTGATGTTTTTGACACTCGGGACTCTAAACTTGCAATCACATCGGGCAAACGCATCGACATCAAATGTCACCAGTTTCAGTTCTTCCACTCCTACTGCAGGAGTATTAATGTCGCAGGTAGAGGTAATTGCGCAGGACGAGCAGACTGCTCTGGTCTCCTGAGAAGAAGACTTTCTGCTGGAAGTATTGCATTACTTGGGTGTCTGCTCGGCTCTGGAAGGTCGGAGCGTTCACATTCAGACTAATGCTCTTGTGCTGGCCGGGTCACACTAATAGCATTTCCGTGTGAGTTGGCCACTCCGTCGGCCGAGGTTAATGACTCATTTGAATGAATCGTGATTGAATCAGATTTGTTAGATGAAGCATTAATTGATTCTGTCAGTGGGGATGAGGATTAGGATTCGCTGTGATTCAATCAGGCCGGGTTCGGTTTTCATACGGCGGCTCTTTATCGGCTCGTTAGCTGACGTCTCCGGAATCAGGATCCAAACGGTGACATGTTCTCAGACATGGATTTTGTCCTTGTAGTGACAACTACACCATTGCCATCACAAACGTGCACCTCACGCCAACACACACTCACTGTGTAAACAATCTGTTTGTTTTGTTTGTTAGTTTATTGCATACTCTCTTGGATTTGTTTTCTTGAATCAAGTTATTATGTTTATTATAGAGCTGGGTATTGTCCATATAGTGATCTCACATCACTTGCTCTTTGCTTATGATTTCTCTATCTAAATGAATAAGCTTAGTTCTCAAACTTGTATTAATCTCCTGTTGTCACATTGTGGTAGAACCAGAGTTGAACGGCAGTATTTATATAAACTGATTTAGATTTTGGGACAGTGATCAGCGCATAGACATCTACTGTAAATACAAGTGCAAACGTCCATCACACGATCACTAAGATTACTAGGATTCTTATTGTGTATTCTCTTGGATTTATATTTTAAATTAAGTTATTATTTTTATTATAGACCTGGGTTTTGTCTATAGAGTGATCTCACTTCACTCTCTCTTTGTTTATGGTTTATCTATTCATACATCCATCCATCTGTCTGTCTGACATTCATCTGTCTATCTGTCCGACCATCCATCTATCTTTTTATATATGTGTTTATCCATCCATTCCTATCATCTGTCTATCTTTTGATATATACATCTGTCAATCTGTCCATCCATCAATCCACTTTTTTACATAATATATCTATCTGTCTGTACATTCATTCATTCATCTCTTCTTTTGTTCACCCATCTATTGATTTATCATCCATCCACCTATACATCGTTTTAGATTCACAGTATCTGTTCATTCATCAAATCCATCTACGTTGCGCTTCTCCTCGCACGGAAGCTTTAATCGTCGGTCTATTTGTGGCACTGGCACAATCTCGATGCCTTTCTTGTGAAATGGCTCACGTTTCTTCGGCGAGATGAAGTTGAGCACGTCTCAGTCACGACTTTGTCTAATTTAGCTCACAGTCGAGTAACACCATTAGCAAACCAAGTATATTCCACAGACATATGGATGTGGGAGGATAGGATGAGAATTGGTTTAGCACGCGTCGATGGCTCCTCGTGCCGCCATCACACTGCTCGGGCATATGGCGGGAGGAAATCTCCAGAGACCAGGAAGGCGCTCGGTGTCCGCCATCCACGGGCAGTTTTTCCCGTGCTGATCAGTGTCGCTGGGCACGGGAAGCGGACAGGCCTGTGAGAGCCGCTTCTGTTGTTCATCCATCATTACTCTCTGAGTGGCGTCTTCGGGACGGGCCACAGGAAAATGCGTCTGACTTTCATTTCAGTTCAGCTGTTCAGCATCGGCACCGCAGCCAGTGGTGGAGAGAGTTCAGACGGACTTGTGATCAGATCTGGATGAGAAGCGGGTCACGGTCACTGTGGTGTGTTATTACTAGGGTGCGAAAAGCTTCTAGACTCCAGGCATTTATCGGAAGGCTGAGGATTTTTGTGGCAAACGTGTAATAGAAGCTTTGTAGGAAGGACGCAAGGTTGGTTTTCAAAGGTCACTTGGTCTGATGATGTCGCCAGAGTGAAGAAATATCAACTGCAGTTGTTTAGATCCGTGGTCCCCAAACCCGGTCCGAGGATAAAATGGTACCGGGCCGCCGAAGAATGAATTCAGACCAGTGCCAAAAATATCAAACGTAAATAAATGTATTGGGGGGGGGGCGGACGAACGGAAATGATTCACATTTTCATTTGGTTTTTTATGTATATGAAACTTCAAATACCGTAAAGTTAGTACTGTACCATAGTTATAAATGTTAAATCGCTTCATGTGAATCTTTTGGTATATTTTTTAAATATTTTGAATGATTGTTTAAATACAAATAAATACTATTAAATGTTAAATACTTCTTGAAAAAGCTAAAATCGGCAAAATCTGCGAAATAATAGACAGAGATTTACCAGGGAGAGCTGCGTCAACAGCGTCAGGACTTTTGACGAGCTTTGAAGTCAACAATCTACAGTTGTTGGTTTAACACAGTGTTGTATATTTAGGGAATTCGAGCTGCGTTTTCACTTTATTCCTAATTGCCAAATTAAATGACATACGACTTGAATCACACAACTGCTGCTTGCAGCTTTATTTCTTGTCTTATGCAGATCCACTTTTCCACGGGAAATGCTGACGCGCGAGTGGATCCAGGAAGCTTTGCTTTCTCGTTAATTATGCCTCCTAACCCAGAAAAGCACAAACATCGGATGCAAGTGGAGCATGAAACCTAATGCGGAATTGACACATAAGCCTCTGGTTTCCGTACGTCCCCCATAACTGGACAAGACCAGGACAGGGAGGAGATGCGGGCGAGGGGAATTACGGTTAAGCGAGTGAAAGCGATAAAGGAAAAACTAGAGTATGTGAAAACAAGACGTCTCGGATCCCAAAGGTCTGGCCCTGTTCTTGCGGTTACCATGGTAACATATACCCTACTTCTCCAGCAAACGCGCTGTGAGTTGTGAGACAACAGCGAGGAAGGAGGTGCTAAGATGTGCCGGGGCCACTGGTTGTGAAAACGCGCTAATTGCTTCACTTTCGTAGAAAGCATGGAAGTCTTCCAGCGGCCGCTCCCCGGAGATTCACACCTTCCTACACACATTAGCTAAACTTCACCCCTCGGTCCGTGTCCACCTTCCTGAAGACCTGACCATCAGCGGACGACCCACTCACGGCAGACGTGACCTTTACATTTACTCTGAAGTCAGTCAGTCAGTCAGCCGTCCTGCAGATACCTGTGAATACAGAACACAGATTGAAGTGTGTGTGTGTGTGTGTGTGTGTGTGTGTGTGTGTGTGTGTGTGCACAGTAGATCCTGGTTTAGTACAATATTTTCCTTTCTACAGTCAATAAATTGCAAAACACACTGGGGTTAATCAGACACATCGGGATTTTTCTTCCCTTTCTTGTCTTTCATCATAGACTTTTTGTTGGCGTGGTCAGGCCTAGTGGGGTGGGGTTGGGCAGGGCGTGGTTGGGGGTTGTTGAGAGGCTGAAAAAAAGAGCAACTTGTGAACTTGCCAGGACACTTTGTCAAGCTGCCAGAATTGCAGTAGATGGAGAAGTAGATCGGAAGGCGAAGAATTGAAGGCAAAATTGATATGTTTGCTAGAGATACTTCATCATCTTCATTGTGCTGAGAATCAGTGGGACAAACCTCTATCCTTCTGAAAGAAAACTGCAGGCGTCGCAAAACGAAGTCGGGTGGTCAGTCGCCAATTATTGATTTTTTTCTGCTAGATTCTGCTCATCTAGATTTCATTTTCATAGCAAAGTGAAGTTTGGACCCAAATTCTGGAAAGTTTGGACTGAAGAAATGATTTTAAACAACCATTTTCGCAACTTTTGCCCTGAACCGTCATTGCCAGATGTGCTGGCTTTGATTGTGTGAAGATGAAGGATAGCGCTAATGCTAAAGTTAAAGCGTGAGCCGTCTGAGGGTCTCTGCTTGTAGAGGAAGTGGGTCACATCTCCACCTTCTCAGCTTCTGTGACGGATCAACCGTCGGGAGCGCTGGGGAAGTGGAAGTGCAAATGAAACCGTGAGAGGTTTTTAAATGAAAGTTCAGCTCGCTCGCGCACGCTAACCCGGTTGACACAGCGCTTCTGCGCTATAATTAGCTGGAATGGCTGCACTAGAGTTTGTCCGTTAAGTTCAGGTTTTGCTCCAAGGGCAGATCGTGTGTCATGAATATTTCATTCCTCCTGACACGGACTGAATCCAACACTGTTTGTGTCCTTCCCACCGAGAAAACAATACAGCCGCACCGCGCCTCTGTTACTGTAACGCTGCAGGAGTAATCAATGCTCTACACCGTGTGTGTGTGTGTGTGTGTGTGTGTGAGACTGAAACACCGGTGAACGGCTCTGTGTCTCTCCACAGATGATGGGAAGCTCTCTCTGGACGAGTTCCAGGCCTTCTTCTCTGATGGAACCCTGAATGAAGAGGAGCTGGAGAAACTGTTCCACACCATCGACTCAGACAACACCAGGTGATACGCTCACACCCAGTGGCCACGCCCAGCAGTGTCACGGCCACGCCCAGCAGTGTAGCGATCACTCTCACCTAGACCGGCACGATTCTGGATAAGATGAGAATCACAATTTGTTTTCTACGATTCAAGATCACAAGTTTTTTTTTTGCTATTTGTTGATTTTAAATGATTAACACTGAAACTGATGTTGTCAAGCAGCAATATACCGTAATAGCACATATTACTAAATTTGCTTTAAATTTAAATAAATGGAATGAAAAATTATGTAATGTTATAAATTAGTAATGTTGTAAAGAAAAAAATCATTCTCTAATAGTCTCTAAACGTAATAAAAACAAACATATTGAGGTACACAGTAGTATGTACAGTTGAGAACACAATTATTAGCTCTGTGCAAAAACACTTTTGAAATACTTATCAAACAATTAATTTTTTGTAGGGGTGCTGATATTTTGTAGTGTCCTCAAGTGTAGATGTTTCGTGTATTGGTTTGCTGAGTGTCATCTTCTGGTAAACCACAGTAAACACACACACACACACACACACACACACACACACTTCAGAATAAAATCCTTTTTCAGGTAAATGTCTGTAGCAGACTTACTTACTTACGTTGTGTTTCCTCACTCTATCTGTCTGTCTGTCTGTCTATATCTATCCATCTATCCATCTATCTAATCCATCCATCCGTCCGTCCGTCCGTCTATCCATGTACACATTTTCTCTACTTTAGAGAAACAGTCATGTAGATTTTTTTCTCTCTGTCTCTCTGTTTTTTTCTCTCTCTCTTGCTTTCTAGGGACTCAGCAGTTCCCCGTGTGTGCGTTGTCTTTAATCACACATCAGAATTAATTATGTAAAACAGGAAGTAAAGGCTGCAGCTGCTTTGCGGGTCCAACACAGTCGCTTTCTGCTAAATAATGACCCGGCGAGCCTTTAAGGCCTGGTGGCTGATGGGAAGGGGGAGGGGCTTTAATCACGGCGTTATTATCAGCGACGCGTCTGGAGATGACCTGATTAATCAAACACCTCACCACACCCAGGCTAGCGTGTCAGAGCCCCAGTGCTAGTTAACCTGGAGACTCTCACACAAGTTATTCAGCAGAATTCTAGACATTTTCTCATATTTTCCCGCAAAAAACCTCAACTAATGTTTGTCCGGTCCCGCGTGGCCGGTGGAGAGATGCATGCTGGGATTTCTTCTGTTTCTCATTCCCGTTTCTCTTTCCTTGTGCGTGCTGTCTTTCTACCCGACGCGGTTCTCCTGGTCTGGCAGCAATGTCGACACCAAGGAACTGTGCGGTGAGTATCTGCCGATCTTCTTCTTCTTCTTCTTCTGCTGCATTAGAGATTCACACACTGATAGACACACACACACACATGCTTTTGTAATTGTGCGAACTCTCAGAAGATCAGAGATGGCCTGTTTTTAGATCCGAGTCAGGTAATA
>MU204326.1:4807656-4842395 GCA_017309775.1 Paedocypris sp. Pulau Singkep | reverse complement strand
CGACGCGGTTCTCCTGGTCTGGCAGCAATGTCGACACCAAGGAACTGTGCGGTGAGTATCTGCCGATCTTCTTCTTCTTCTTCTTCTGCTGCATTAGAGATTCACACACTGATAGACACACACACACACATGCTTTTGTAATTGTGCGAACTCTCAGAAGATCAGAGATGGCCTGTTTTTAGATCCGAGTCAGGTAATATTGAGTCTGATCTAAACCTTGATGTCTGAAGGCTACAGAAGACTCTGGAATGAGTAACGGTTGCTGTCTTTCTTCTCAGACTACTTTGCCAACCACATGGGCGACTATGAAGGTGTGCTGGCCTCCTTAGAGACGCTTAACCTGGCCATCCTCAAAGCCATGGACTTCACCAAGAAGGTCAGTCTGCTCCGTCTCTTCGCACCACCTCCACGCTTTTGTCTTTCTCCACTTTCTTCCTGCTACTCGTGACCATGTTGCTTTTTGTGTCATATATGTTTTCTACGGTACAAAACTAATATGTGATGTACGTCACTTTGTTGATAATTGTGTTTAGTGGAACATAAATGTATCTTTGAGTTTACCATGAAGAAAGACAGGAGTGAAATCCTGTGACTGTCTTTAGCCATGCAAGGGATCATGGGAATTGTGACGCACAGATAAATGTGAAAGCAGGGTGGTGTGTGTGTGTGTGTGTTTTGGAAGCATTTAGATTAAAGTGGGACCCTAAATTTCATGTTTCTATTCTAAAGTGGGGACACACTTGTGGATGCGTTCGACTGTGCTCACTAAGTTATAAAAGTGTTTGTGTGTGTGTGTGTGTGTGAGAGAGAGAGTGTGTGTGATTTTGTGTGTGTGTGTGTGTGTGTGTGTGTGTGTGTGCGTGAAGCATTTAGTTTAAAGTGGGGCCCTAAATTTCATGTTTTTATACTAAAGTGGGGACCACACACACATGTGAAGGTCTTTGGCTGTGCTCACTATGATATAAATGCTAGTCTGTGTGTGTGTGTGTGTGTGTGTGTGTGTGCGTGTGTGAGTGTCTGTCAGCTGATGTGTAGAATTCCAAGTCATTTGTCTCTGCAGTATTGTTTTGATGGAATTCACGTCTTGGAAGAAGCTGTCACAGAGCGTTCTTCATGTCTCTGATAAATGAACGTGGTGTGTGTGTGTGTTTGTGTGGAGACGGCATTGTCGCTAAAGCAGCTGCGCTAATGTGATGTGCTCAGCAAAGCGTTAGTCTAACAACTGTCATCCGACATATAGAAGCAGCCGCGCGTTCCTCTTCCCAATGAAAATGTCACCGCCGCGGAATATATTAGTCCCGACAAACGGCCCAATCCCGGAGAGACGCGGCGTCACGGGAACAAACATCACTGAGTGACCGCTCGGAGCGTAAGTGGATCGCGCCGCAGAATTATTGCATTTCCCTCTCCAAGAATCTGTAATCACCCTCTCCAGATCCACTCTGATCCGTGTTCCAGATGAGATTGATTTCAGGCTGAAGGCGGATAATCAGATTCCGCGGGGCAAAATGGCGTCAGTATTGATAAGACCTGTTGCTCCTGATACCTGCTCATTACAGCCTCTCTGGAGAAGGTCAAAGGCTCCTGACGATTATTCATGTAAATGTGTTGTTTTCCCACCGCCGTGAAATGTTCATGGCGAGGTGGTTTGTGCTGCGGCGGTTGACATTTGATTTCTGTTTTGCTTTTGTTTTTACTAGAATCCAGTAGCCAACAAACGATCTTGCTTGAGGTACGGTTCTTAGTGTTGTTTGTATTGATTTTATTTCTTGCTTGATTGATATTCTATTGTTTTTTTTATTATTATTTATGCCTTTTTCCTCCACGCTAAATCAATCGAGCTAAGCCTAACCCTACATCTAAACCCTAAATCTGACCTTACAGTGTGTGTGTGTGTGTGTGTGTGTGTGTGTAGATATGTAAATATACCAGCACACTTTTGCAAAAAGTCACATAATGACTTTGAGGCCATTTTGTAGCCTTCCAAAGCCTTCTAGAGTCAAGTTTGCGACCTATTCTGTGTGGTGTGACCTAAGACCAAGAACCAAATTTAAATCCCTTTCTGTGTGGTTCGACCAGTGACCAAGAGCCAAGTTTTGCAGCCAGGTCAGAGGCTTTTTTGTGGTTTGACCTGAGTCAAGTTTGAGGCCCGGTCGTGGCCTTTCAGTGTGGTTCGACCAGTGACCAAGAGCCAAGTTTTGCAGCCAGGTCAGAGGCTTTTTTGTGGTTTGACCTGAGTCAAGTTTGAGGCCCGGTCGTGGCCTTTCAGTGTGGTTTGACCATAGACCTAGAGCCAAGTTTGCGGCCAGGTCAGAGCCTTTTTTGTGTTTGGACCGAAGCCAAGTTTGAGGCCCGGTCGTGACATTTCTGTGTGGTTCGACCATAGACCAAGAGCCAAGTTTGCGGCCTGGTCCACTTCTCTGTGTTCTAGTGGGCCGTGGATGAGTAAGAGGGTCAGTGATCATGTCTCTGTCCAGTAGTGTGATTGGTTGAGCAGAGAGTGTTTCCCGATTGGCTGCCCATGACCGACGAGCGTTCGATTCCAATTACAGGGCGAAAGTTTCTTTCCTTTCTCTCGACTTGCTGAAGTCTCTCTGAACAAATGAGCTGAAGTGCTGCCGGAACCCTGTCGGAGAAAGAATCTGGATCAGAGAGATGGATTGAGCCGATAAACCCGGCTGGAGCTGTCAGAGATCTCGTGTTATCTGCACGCGCAACCGCTTTGTCGCTCCGCGTTCCCCAGTTGTCCTCGCCATTCTCCAGATAACAGCACAAGCCTGGAGCCACGTCTTCTGTCAGGCTTTATTTCTGAGGGTTCAACCGACGAAGCTTCTTCAGTGCATCAGATTAGTGAAGTGGTGGAGGAACGCTCCTCGTCCGACAAATGATTACGTGTAAGGGAAAAACAACACGCCACTTCTCTTTCAGAAATATAGTAAACCTGTGTAAAACTCAATCTGCTGGGATGGAAAACTCTCAAACGGAAGACTCTTCATCCAGGCGTGCGAGAGCCATCATCACCTTTGCCTTTCCGAGCGGGTGTTTAATATTCTGAAGCTTGTTTTTAATTGGCCATTTAACGGAAGCGACTAAAGCGGGATGCAATTAAAGGGGACGGTTTGAAAGGACGGAAAAGCGTAAATTCATTAAAAGCATTTCATTTTCCCGCACGAGGGTTTAACGAGCGCTTCTCATTAGACGTGGCTTCCGTCAGGCGCTCGGGCTTTGTCCAGAGATCTGCAGTGTGAGCGCTCACGGTTCTTCTCCGCTTCAGTCGTTCACGTCTGTAAATATCCACCATGCATCCATAGTCGAGGCGTGAGGGATCTGCTCTTCTGGAGCGCTTCCATCAGTGTGTGTGTGGAGCTTCATTAGACGCCTGGCGCTGGTATTAATGAGGCAGCCGACTGGGGCTGTAATTACCGTACAGAAAGAGCAGAATTACCGTACAGAATACCGTACACAAACCATCCTTAGTGATGGTGAAGAGATTTGTCACGTGCGTTTGTGGCGTTCTCCTGATGTGAACAGCTTCTAACTAAACTCAATATGTTTTCATTTAATCTATTAAGTGGAGTATTTTGTTTTTCTACTGGAAAATCTGAAAGATAATGCGGTTTTATTTGTTTCAGACATTCAAACACTTTTTCAGTGTTTCAGTCTTGTTGTGTATGTTTTTCTTAATGAAAAGTGCAACAAAAGGCCCTAACATTGTTGCAGTTTTTCCCCGTGGTATCGATACGTTTTTAAGTATTGTATTGAAGTTGCTATTTCTAGTATCGTGACAACACTAGAACAGACTGTTCACAGCTTTACACTTTGACTAATGTTTCAGAGTTTAAAGGTCAAAAGTGAGCAGATAGAGGTTTTTTTTGTGTTCTGATTTTTTTTTTCATGCAGTCGTAGAAACTGGACTACAAAGGACTCCGCTTAAACACATTAGGTTCAGATTATTTCGATCCGAATAACCTGAATGAATCTGTTCTGTTCTGAATAAGCTGCTAATAGCCGAGTCCTTATGGCCTCGGCAGGTCACTGCGCGTCACAGAGTTTTCTCGCCTGCTTTGTTAACCCCTGTCGTGCAAAAGCGGATCGACCATGTTGTCGTGATCTTGGACCACCGATGTCGTGGTCAGGGTGTCCGATCGTTGAAGCGCATTGTGCAGTTATTTTAAATTATGAGCGCAATGTTTAGGTAAGACAAATAAGTAAATATTTAGTAACATATGTAATATCACCACTAATACATGTAAAAAAAATACAATAAAAAAGACGTCTCCAAAAACCCCAGCTAGCAGAGCAAATTTTAAAAAGATTATCATTTCAGAGCTCCTGTCTCAAGAGATTAAGCACCGGATTAAACATACTATAGGTACTTAAAATTGACCTTTTTGTTGTTCACAGACATACTATAGGTACTTAATATTATGACCTTTTTGTTCACGCACACACACACACACTTACGTGCTCATTTTTTTCCCTCTTGAATGAAACGCCAGTCTCCTAATCCCACTAATCTCTGACCAGCACGTTTTCCTCAAGTTCCATGTTGAGCCTTGACTTATTTTACCAAAAAAATATTGTGAAATCCTTCAAAAGGAGCCCAATGGAATGAGAGCATAATGGAAGTTTCAAATTTGCCGAGAATTATTGATATTTTTTGTGTATTGATAAAGAAACAAGTGCCAGTGAGGAAAAAGCCAATAACAAGCCTAGTGTTTCAGGAAGCGCTGAACATTTGATTGTAATGTGATATTGTAATTTCAGACGTGCTGGAATCCGCTGCTGATGCGAGAGTAGCACGGAGACTTCGTGATGTTCCTGCTGCTTCCGTCACGCATCTAGAGTCTAAAACACTAGCGACCGGAATCTTCTACATGCGAATGTCTTTCCCCACTGAAGCACAAATTCAGCCTGGATGAATATTCATGAGGCTTCAAGCCAGTAATTCACGAGCAGACACTGCTAATGAGCCCAGCACTGCGTCCTGGACTGCCGCTCACCACGGAACCTTTCACAGATGCTTCGTTCCAAAGCGTGGAGATTATAGATATAGAACAAGAGTTAGAATAAGCCAAAATAACACAAATAAAGTAGAAGTGTTGCTGTTGTCAAACTCGTTTTCACCGAGCCACATCATCATAACGGCTGTCCTCAAAGGGCCGGATGTAACTTATAAATGTAACTAAATGTAATCAAATGGAATGTAAAATAAATGTAACTACTCCTTAATGTTAAATAACTCATTATTTATTTTAACTCATTCAAGTGACGATAGCGGTCATGCAGAAAACCTAAGTTTGCTTGTTGCTCTAGCATAAATCCTTTCAAATTTTGTCAGCTTATGAAAACACGCGTAACTCCATTAATGAAGGATCAAACTGTCCATGTGAATTAAGAAAAATACCATTAAACTGTGGAAACACTGCCGTGGCTACCATAGTCGAAAGGCATTGTGGGAAATGCAGTTTTTGGTCAGTGCACGGTCTTAATTTAACTTTTGATATTTATTTTTAGACACTCAGAAAATGTAAGCTCTCGCGGGCCACATACAATGACATGGCGGGCTACATCTCAGTTGAGTTTAGACACTTTGGATAAAAGCAACTGCCAAATGACTGTAAAGTAAAGTAAATATATACAATGTGTCATCCTTGGTTTTTGTAATTTTTTTCTTTAGTTACTACCGTATTTTTCCAACAACAAACTGATTTTTTTTTTTGGTGGTTCCATGAAAGATTTTAACAGGCTGGTGAACCTGATGATCACTGATTTGATCACACGGTCTGTGGTTCGTTTTATTGGATGTCGCATCTTTAGCAACGACTCAATCAGTTTTTACCCTAATGGAGTCGCAAAAACGTCTTCTCAATCCCCAGTCTAGGAACGAGCTCCTCCGCTCTATCCGGTGTTCTGCTGACTAGACAGAAGTTTCTGTTCTGAGATCTTCTGTTCACGTCTGTCACACATTAGCTCGTGAGAGGCGAGGGTGACAGCCTGACTCCCGTCTGCTTCCGCGCTGCTCGTCTCCACTCGTTCACTAAACTTCCATGACTTTGTCCATAAATCTCCCCTGCCGCGTTTCGGATGAACGGCGTTTCCCAGCCGGAGCAGTTTGTCAGCGACTGTGTTTTGCGGCTCAGTGGCATAGCAGGGAATCGTCAAGACTCAAGACTATTGCCTGTATACAGCCTTACGTTCGGCTTCACTGCCAGTGACTCTTTTGACTTCATTGAGAGATGTTGGACTTTTATTCAGAAAGTTGAATCAGAAATTACCAAAATGAACCAAAGTTCAGACACTCGTTAGATAGTCAGACTCCCACACCACTCACTCACTCACTCACTCACTCACACTGACAGTAAGTCTCCGTGTGATAAGTCTCAAGAGTTTTGAAAATTTGCTGTGAGTGGGAATGTGCGCAGTCTGTGATTGGTCGGCCACCAATCCATGGGTTGTGTCCTAGTCTGAGGCCAGACATCCATTCAGGGGGCGTGTCCTGGTCTGAGTCCGGCCACCAATCTAGGACGCGTCCCACACAGAGTTCGCTCCCTGTGACCCAGAAATGGAAAAGAAGAATATCCGACTCTTGATGTCTGCTACTCCATTTTCGTCGTGACGGATCTGTTTCCTCCTCGTGTGAAGAGCGCCACTCTTCATGACGGCAGATTGCCAGCGTCAAGCTGCTGATTAAAACTGTCTGAAAACAGCAAGAGCCGATAATAATTAGCTCCCTGTTCTTGTTTGGGCTGATGACAAGAATACGACTGTCAGACGTGTTTGAATCCAGTTTGACGTTCAGCTGGTTGGTGTAAGTTAAGCTCTGATTTACTAGCGCTGGATGTGAAGCGTGGTCTCTGTGGTATAAATGTCAGCCTGCAAAAGGTCAAGCCCAGAGAGAGTTTGATTGGCGTGTAGTTAGTGATCAGATTAAATCAGGTTTAACTGGAACTGACGAAGAACGATCAAGACCTTCTTTTCCACAAGAGCGCTTTCTCCAGATGAAAGACGGATGGAAGGAGAATATTTGGCAGCTCAAGATAATCGTTGAGTTTTGTTATATCTGGCAGGCTTCCATTGCTAAATGATATTTCTGCTTATGCTTGCTGTTAACTTTAAAGAGTCAGCTCAAACTGTACTGTAAATTACTGTACTTTGTCTAGAAACATTCCCATTCTTTTTCTGGGAATCGAACCCACAGCCTCCATTTGGCGAACACCGGCTCTACCAATCAAACTACAAGTATTGCGTTTGTTCTCACATGTTCATTCTGTGCTGGCGTGGGTTTTTTCGGGGTCTCTCGTTTCTTCCACAATTCAAAAACATGCGCGACAACTGGAGTCTGAAAATTTGCCGAGCTGTGTGTGTGTGTGTGTCTTACTCTGTGATTGGCCAGTCACTCTCCCAGGGGTGCGTGTCTTGTCTTCAGGGGTGCTGTGATTGGCTCATGGAAAAGCAGTACAGAAAATGTATACATGGAGTTAAAAAAACTATTTCTGTAATAATAACTCAAACATGTTATTTCTTTACAGCCCATTTGAAACTTGAACTGATCTTTTTGCAGTTTCTTGTACTGATGTCAAATTACGTGAAACGAAACCAGTGTAATTTACATTGCTACGGTGAAATGAATTTCCCAGAATGGCTGCGTTCTCATCATCGCGGACTCCTTTCTGAGATCTCCGAGGCTCTTACTGTAATTTCTGTCAGAATCTGCATCGAGACTGTCACATTAACTTGGAGGAGACGGCTGCGTTTCACGTCTCCGGTGTCACTTCACCTGCAGTTAAAGGACTTCTCTCTGTTCGCCGAAGACGAGAAGATTTGCTCCGATGGATGATGGATCCAAACTACGCAGAACTTCTCTGAAGAAGCGTTTGCTAAAAGATGCTCCCGACACCTGCAGAGAGACGGGGAAGAAAAGCCTTTATGTTTTTTTCGTACGGAACAACCCATTTCCAACACATTCAGTGACAATAATGGAGGCTCGGCTCAATCATCCCTCCCCTACAATGGAGGGTCCGTGTTCTCATCTCTTCGTTTTCTACAAGACTGAAGTTTAATCCTGGTTTTGAAAAGTCTGAGCGACTGAGCGCTGAAAGGATGTGTTCCTGGCTGAATAACTGCATTATGCCGTGACTTCTGTTTCCTGGCTGGGTTAATGCGACTGTGATTGAAAGTCCACCTTCAATTCTCAGTAGCTTTGTCTAAGCAGGTTGAGTCTGGGGTTTGATGGAGGGCGGGAGGAACATTGTTGTCTGTGAGCTGTTTACGCTCTTGACTTGCTGTAGGAAACCGTTTAACCTTCTTCTCCTTCTGGACTTTGATAAGAAGGCGACGATCCCCAGTAGCTGAAGCGCACATACGGAGGCACGGAGACCAGCGTACGCTTCCGTCTGTTCTCACCTTCTTTGACAGAAAAAACGCGTTTCGGCATGAGCCAATTAATGGTTTCCTAGCAACAGCCGTCAATATGTTTCTTAGCAACAACATAATTTAATATGCAAAGTTTTACTTCAAACAGCCGGTCCATGGGAGTAAAGAAACAACCTGATAAATGATTCTGGACTGTGGTTTCTCCATACGCTGTTCCAACTAATAAAGGACATCAGACGTCTACCTGTGTCTTCTGTGGAGCGAGATGTTCAGGCCCTCGCAGCCTGGAGCTGGATGGTGTTTTGTCTGTGTGTTTGGCTCAGGTGAGCGCAGGTGTCTGGAGATGCTTCACTCTGTCAGACCTTGTGAGTTTGTAATTCACTACAGAGGCCAGAACAGATAGAACCACTACAATAGTGAAGCAATGTTTCCTGACCAAGCCGTTCCAAACGTCCAGCTCCAGCTTTACTCTTCAAGCTGAGTTTTTTTTCAGGGTTCTTACGGGTGCTTGAAATCCTTGAAAATGCTTGAATTTCAATCATGTGTTTTCAAGGCCTTGAAAATGCTTGAAAAAATGGCTTTTGATCGGCACAGACTCCAAGAGTGAGACGGAGAGAGAGACAGATAAATAAAGGGAGTCTGTGAACAAACGTGATCACTATGATCCAGGTCTGATTAAAAGTGCAGAAAGTGGGAAGCATGAACACCTTTATTGTTGCAGTGTTCCCGACTTTGTTACACTTTGTTAAAATAAAACACACTTTAGGAAGAATGGCAGATTTCTTACTTTAGTCGCAATACTAATTTAGTCTATATTGTTAGTAAGGGTACTAAAACGTAATGTCACCTATATCAAAAAACTTTCCCCCAAAATGGTAATGTTTCATTTTGATTGTGCTTAGGCATAGTTTTAAACATACATTTTACCACAACTGTACGGTGCTGGGAAAACTTGAACATGGACCTGAAAGTGCTTGAATTTTAGCTTTCAGAAAGTGCAGGAACCCTGTTATTTATAAAGTGGTTGACATCATACGACTGTGATCAGTGAGCAAGAAAATTGTCGACAATGTCTAGGAAACCCAAAAACTCTTGCACGAGTGAAATCAAGCGCTAATATTTGGGGTTCTGGTTGTTGTAGAGGCAAAGGAACGTCAACGCACAGTCTGCTGCGTTTGTGTCGCCGTTACCGGAGGATGTTTGAGCGTTTTACTGGTGTTGTTGAGGGGCGAGGGCGTCTTATTTTAAGCTCTCCGGGGTCTGCGAGGGAGTGCGGCATTATTTATGACGCGCCTTTGAGCATCTGGTGCCGCAGTCGCATTGAATTTACTTTCTTGCAAGTGCTGCCTTTCTCTTCCATTTATTTGTGATCAGTTGTGAAGGCCAGAGCCGCTTAAAACGCTGACCAGGACGATCTTTCTGCAAATCACTGCATAATTCCAACGGACGGAGGATGGGATCATTTCTTTTATGATGCCGGGGAAATGGGTTTTGGCTTTGGCGGTGAATTGGATGGCTAATATATTATCCAATAATTAAAAAATTAATTTTGCAGGTACGAATTTGAAATGCAATGGGAGGACGGCACAGTGCCAGAGTCCTGGTCGGGGGTTTTCTGTGAGTGTTCTCCTCGTGCTCGCGTGGGTTTTCCTCTGGGTCTCTGTTTTTTCCCACAGTTTAGAAACATGCAGGAGAATTGTTCATGGGTCTGAGTGTGTGTGTGCGTGATTGGCGGGAGACCAATCCAGGGGGCGTGTCCTGCCTTTATCCCAGAGTTGCTAAAGCTCCAGCTCCTTGTGACCCAAAAATGGAAGGATGGACGGACAATGACAAAAAGGATGTGTAAACGAAGCCCTCAAGCTGTAACGCTAACCATAATACTCAAGTCTTTACAATCTACACTGCTGGTCTTCAGCACAACACTGTGTGTGCAGAAGAAAGCAACGCCACAGACACGTGGTCCAAATGCTAAATCAATGTTCCCTGGCTCTTCTGATCCCAAATACCACTGAAGAAGCTTTTAGATTTTTTTTTTCGTCACTATCCTATTGATATTTCCAGCATCTTTGTTGTTCATCGTGTCGTTTTGCTAATCTTGATCTAAAGAAGGTTTCTTCACCAGGACTTCATCAAATCTACATGCTCCCGATTCACAGCAAAGTTCTGACGTCCTGCTCATCAGTCATCTCTGACTCCGTCACTTTCTCTTTCACAGGTGTATGAACGTGGAACTAACGTTGAGCAGTTCGTCACCCGCTTCCTGTTGAAGGAATCAGCCAATCAGATCCAGTCTCTGCTGAGCTCCGTGGAGAGTGCCGTGGACGCCATAGACGAGCAGCATTCATCTGTCGGGTGAGAATTTCTGGAGTGTTCTTTTTTTTTTTTTTTTTCCCCACAATTTTTATTGGGCAACAGGACTTAGGTGTATGGCTTTGAATTGATAGGATCAATCAATGGAGACGTGATATGTTCAATCAGGACTTTTAGAACATTTTATTTTCCTTCACTTTAATTTTCTTGGGATTAATCCAAAGCGACTTACAGAATGAGCAGGATTTGAACCTACAGCCTTTTGGTTTTAAGTTCTCTAACCACTAGGCCGCAACACAGTACAAACCCAATTGGTAAAAGGAGCATTTAGTTTGTTTATCTGTAACATTTGCTTTGTTTATTTCTTGATAAACATAGATCGTACCCCAGCAAGACCAGCCCGCGTGTCCCAGAGAGACGCTATGACGCCCCGGTGCCCGATTACCCACCGAACAACAAAGTCAACGCCAAGGAGAGCGTGAGGAACATCAACAGCGGAGCAGGTGAGATCTTCAGCATCCTTTAAGAAAACCAACACAGTCTGAAAAACAGCCGTCAGACGGCGAGGGGCTGTTGTTTGATCTTGTAGATTAAAAAATAATAATAATCGTGAAGTTTTCAGCGCATTCATCAGTTAGCGAGGAAGAACTGTGATGGGGCTTTGAACGAGTGCTGATTAAACCGTTAGATAAGCTTCAAAGTTTGAATCCCAGCTCAGATCTGCTGGTGACATCTCTCTGTACTTAAACAAACCGTCTGCATCCAGGAGAATTACAGACTTTTTATTATTGACATAATTGACAGTATAAACTCATTGGAGAAAAAGTCATTGAAGTTGGAGGCTCAAGACTCAAGCATCTGTGTAAATAAGCATCAACTATGAGTGTATAGCTTTTAGCGATAAGATAGTAATCAATAATTATCCAATCATTTGATGACTAATGTTGCTCATTGTTCTAGTGGTACGCGGAGCAAGTGAGATCGTCTGAAGTGACTTTAACCGGCAATAGTGATATGAAACTATAGATTTGGTATGTTTATAATTGTATATGCATTTTAGAATTGTTTGCGACATAATTAAATGTAATTACATCAAGCTCAAAGAAAGTTCACGTAGATCAAAAGAAACCGGTCTTCCAGTGCGATCAAAGCCAAACCAGTTCAGATGAATTCACTGAGAATGTAGAAATAACATCAAAATATCTTTATAGCTATATAAAATAAATATAAATAGACTTGAGTTTGAGGCCGGATCGAGACCATCGGTGTGGCTTTGCATTCTCCGACAGGACGATTGAGCACATCAAACATGCCTTACGTGTGCGTACTAGCTGTATCTGTCCCGCTCTGTGATTGGCTGGCCGTTAATCCCGCCTTCTCAGGGAGTGTGAAGCAGGAGCAGGTCATGGTGTTGTGCATTACTCCAGCTCTCCGTCCGCTCGGGCGCTTTATTGCTTCTATTCATCACGGGGTTCTTCGCTTAAAGATCGCATTCATCACGCGGCTAAGGAGCTGTTTCGTGGTGACCAGCTACATTATCGTGCACAACATCTGCATTCATCATCGCTCTCACCGTCTAATTGCCGGAGGCAGAGTTTGTGAGCCGTGGATTGGAGGATTCTGTTGGGTTTTCTCTGTATCGCTGTAAAGCACGAGACCATTACTGATGAGATTTGGGGCTGAGCACCAGTGAGGCGCTGGTGAAAGCGCAGAGCCCTTCACGTGCCAAGTCCACACAAGCCCTGCTCGGTGCAGTAGCCACCATGATGCACGCCGGGCCTGATGGAGAAGGGTTTCCTCAAGCCACTGAAAAGTAGAGCTGGAGAGCAGGATTTCAGACACACAGTAGATGGAGCGATAGACTGGTGGAGATGGGTAGGTGGTAGAGTTAAAAGATTGCAATCTCGATTCTACCCCCCTCGCCATCTTAATCTAGCGATTAAGATGTGATTCTGCCAAACTCTCTGATCTACGACGAGTTTGTGTGTGTTTGTGTGCACATCGGGGAGGAAATCCACTGTACACAATCATTTAAATGTTATAAAGGAAAGATGATCTTACAGTACTTCTGTCATACTTTATATTATACATAAAATTTTGTGCGCTTTGAGACAGTTAAGACTGTGAAAAGCGCCTTACAAATACTCATATATTATTATTATTATTATTATATATTATTATTTTATTATATTATATTTATACTTTGAGGTGCCGCCCTAACTTAATGGTAGGAGTAACGCTGCACTGTGCTAGTGGGCGTGATGACGTCAAACGCACGGTCATGTGGGATTTCACACTTATTACCTGCGCCAGTCGAGTTTTCGAAAACGTAAAATAAACAGGGAGAATCACAACAATAAAGTAAGTCCGCTATCAACTCCGACATTTTAGTACCTGAAAACTAAATTACATTCTGTATGTGTGTTATCATTGTATAATAAGTATTTCAAAAGAGCTTTTAAGCAGAGCTAATAATTTTGTCCCCAACTGTACTAAATACTGTACCTTGGTATGTTTATTTTTATTACTTTTAATAGTGATTTTTTTTTTTTACTTTACAACATTACTTTTACATTACATTACAATATTTCTCATTCTATTAATTTAAATGTGAGCAAAGAGTAATACTTTATGTGTTATTATTGCTGTTTGACAGCCTGATTATCAAGGTTAAATATTTAAAATAAAAAAAATATCCAGAATTGTGATCTTGAATCGTGGAAAAGAAAAATCGTGATTCTCATTTGATCGAAAATCGTGCAGCTCTAATAGATGGTGGGATGGATGAATAAATGGACAATCCGACAGGTAGAATGAAGCCGATAAGAGTGTCGATAGACAGATATACAAATGGAAACAGACAGGTGGGTTGAATGATGGACAGACAAAATGGTGTAGACAGACAGACTTGTGTGAGGGTGATACAGGGTTCAGTCTGAGCTGAGTGATGGTCCTCTTTCTCTGCGCTGGTCAGTCGGATGCTGATTAATATAGATTTGAATCGTCTTCTCACTCACGTTTATTGTAAAGTTGTACTGTCTAATATGTCAATAATGTTGAAGTGCCACGCAGCCGCGGATCGAAGGCGCTTGTTTTATGTGACTGGCACTCGTTTAAACTGCCCCCAGACTCCAATAAAGCTGACTGGACTCGCCGTAAAAGCTCTTCCCGCGTGTCAGCCACGCCCGCGTGACGCCCGGATGAATCACCTCACCTCCACTACAGCTGTGCTTCTCTAGACTCTCAGCATGTATTAGCTTAAAAAACAAAAAAAAATGCTAAATAAATAAAACAACTTTATAGCAAATGAAGCGAAGTAAAATAGATCCAGGGTCCAGTCAGGGACATCTGAGTACATCTGCTGTAAAGGATTATGGGAAGTTGAGTCTGCTAGAAAATGTTATTTTATGAATGAAAACGTGACTCATTTGAAACGTGAAAATGTTTTTCCCGTATTTCCTAAAAGCCGTTTTCCCAAATATTTATTTCAGTGTTGTGTGTTTAATATTATTAATGCTTTTAATAGATTTTATTAATGTGACTGTATTGCCATGTCCCATTTTTTTTTTTTTTTTGGTAAAACTGTATTGACTTTTCAATTTTTTCTCTAAATAAGATTATCCTGATATCAGGATAATCTTATTTAGAGGAAAAAACTAAAAAATCAATGAAAATATATATATATTTTTTATTATTATTATTTTTTTTTTTTATAAAGCTTAGGGTTTATAAAGCAAAATTGTGTTTTCCATGTACCACAGCTTTGATATGTTGTGATTTTCAGAATATGTTTTGTTATTTTTCAGTATTAAAAATGTTTATCTATAGCACATTTATCTAAGAGAAAATGTTCACGCGCCTCGCAGTTGCCATACGTTCATCCCCTTAACACACGGGAAGTGTTCAAATCTAATTGGTTGGCACCTCCAATGGGCGGAAGCTGAAGTTGTGACCTTTGCCCTCATTAACAGACCCTGCCACACGGCTGGAGAACTCCTTAATTGCTTTCCTTTTTTCTGATGAAAGATGTTCTTTCTTTCGTTCTGTTCTTACCGCCTCGTTCTCCTCTAGTGCTTTAAGAAGTAAAAAAAAAAAACCTGATTAAAAGCCCAAAACAGGGACAAACATACGGAAGCCTTTTTCCATCACGAAAAAACAAGAACAAGAAATAAAATATTCTAAAATAAACAAATCATCGCAACTCAGACTTTACAGCCCTCACTAAAGATGACTGTCCTAAATCTCACTTTTTAACTCACAATTACGATTAAAATGTCACCAATCAGAATTTATAACTTACAATCACGCAGAAAGTCTCAGAATTCTGACTCCTAATTGAAGTTCTAATTTTGAGATAAAGTGTCACATCGCATAGTTCTCACTCATGCTGGAAAGGGGCTTCCGCACAAACTCTGTACGTGATGAAGAGAAGTGCTGGGATGAGTGTCCGTGTGTCATGGCTTCCTCTGTGTGTGTGTGTGTGTGTGTGTGTGTGTGTGTGTGTGTTAGGAGCCGTGGAGGTGAGAAAAGAAGGACTTGAGGCGCAGATCAACCGACTGGCGGAGCTGATCGGACGTCTGGAGAGCAAGGCGAGTGCTTCACTCACTTCACACACTTCACACTCCATATGCTGCACTATATGTGTGTGTCTCTCTGTGTGTGTGTGTGTGTGTGTGTGTATACACACAGATGTTTATTGTATTTTGTATGTGTGTACACATTTATCTGTATATCTTACGTATACACACACATGTACACGCATTATCTTCTTACTGTTTTAACTGTGTGGATGTGTATTTAGACAGACAGGCTGACAGATATATAGATAGATAGATAGATAGATAGATGGATGGATGGATGGATGGATGGATGGATGGATGGATGGATGGATAGAAGATTGATTGATTGATTGATTGATTGATTGATTGATTGATCTGTTTCAGCCTCCTTTGTTGATAGGTAGGTGGATGGATGGATGGATGTATAATTGGAGAGATAGTGAGACAGATGTGTGTGGTAAAACTATATAAAATTACAAACAAGATTTTTACTTGCATGATGTTGTGTTTCAATCTTGAACTTAATTTGTGTTTGATATGTCTGGAAAAATTCTTGAAGATAACTTCACTGATGATGAAAGAAGCGTTTGTTGTTGCGCTTCAGTTCTGCGCGCACGCACACACACACACACGTGCATGTTTCTCACACACACTCTTACTTGAGGCCTGAGATAAGATTCTCCGAGTGAAAGCGGGAATAAAGCAGAGAAACAAACGTAGCAATTAAAGAAGCACAGCAGTGTGAGGACTCGGCTCTCCTGCTTCCCGTGCCGTACACACACACGCACACACACACACACACACACACTGTGCGAGAGCGACGACTAATGGAGTCCCAGTCGACACGCAGCTTTTATTGCTGAAGCTAAGAATAGCCGAACCCAGCCAACAGCTTCCCCGCGGTGAGACGAGAGAGTCGCAGTGTAGCAATGATAGACACACACACACACACTGATCTAATATCCACCAGATATTAAAAAACTAAACCCGCGTCGTCAATATTACAAATGTGTTTATTGGCTTTAGTGCAGTAAGTGTCTGATGGAGGCGCCGGGAGTTCTAGTCATGATTGTGAACATCTCACACTTCTACACACTTCTGCAAACAATCCACATTTGAAATATTCATAACCAGCAACGATGCAAACGATAAATAAGACAGGCAGACAGTGATTATGGATGGTCTGATGGACTGAAAAACAGACAAAAACGACGCTTGATAGAAAGACCGAAATATAAATAGACAGACGGATAGATGGATTAGTAATATAATAATAATAATTATCATAATAATAATAATAATACATTTAAATTTTATTATTGTTGGACATCTGGACAGATAGGTAGAGACAGACCGCTAAAGACTTAAGATGTAAATAGAGACAATGATAATAATAATAATTATTATTATTAATATTAATATTAATATTGTTATTATTACAGACAAAGAGAGAGAGAGAGAGACAGTAAACTCTGCTCTGCCGTGGAGAGAGAGATGTCAGAACCTGGTGTAGGGTTCTTCTCCTCGGCTTCTGCAGTCACTTCTTCCTCCATCAGTGTGATCTGCACATCTGTGCGGCAGCAGCTGTCAGTCCTGCCATTATTTCTGATGGATCTTTTCCGCGAGAGCGACAGCTGCATGCCTTTGTGCCATCATTACCCGCCATTATGTTCTTGCCGTTCCACTATGTAAAGGAATTGTCCCCACGTTCCTCTTCACGAGATGCTGGAAATGTGTTTTAAAAAATATAAAATAACAATTAATACTTAATGTACGGCTGTATTATTATCATTGTTTAATGTCATATTATGAATTACTGTATATTGTCTTTTGTGTATTCTTTATGAATAGAGTATTTAATAGTAATTTGTAGTTAAATGATTATTAGTAAATGCATGTGTGCTGGTTACAATTTTTTTATATTATTATTCATTAAGATTTACATTTATAAACTGTATTAATAGGTATGATTAATTATCTTTTACGTACATTTTTAGTCATATATTATGTATTATTGTTTTTTTTATTAATTATCATTCATTTATTATTACATAAATCTCAAAAACAATTAGCAGTGTTTTTTAATGAATGAAGATGAAACAAGAAACTTTTGTTTTTTTAATTAATTAATTTTTTTTTTTTTTTTACAATTTTCATCTTTAATCTTTGTTTTTGTGCTTGTCGTGAACGAGCCTGAACAGACCATAAAGAAGACTTTCTTCACGTGACGTAATTCACAGTGGAAAAGTTTGAGGAAAAAAACAATTCAATGTTCAAACAATGTGAGCGAAAAATTGATACGTGTCGTCAATGGCAATACTATTATATATGAATATAAGTGTTCCTAGCAGGTGTTGAGTGAGCAGGCGATGGCTAGTGTGAGGGGTCTGGGGGTCGGCGGAGGGATTCACTAGCCGCTCTTCTGTTCTGCTTTTTGTTGCAGACAGTTTGGTTTGACCTACATCAGCGACTCACAGACACTGACGGCACCGCTAGCGCAGTAAGTATCCAGCATGCGGGCCAGAACCTCTGCATGACACCTGTTTCTCAATCACCTGAGGGAAAGTCTCATTTCACCTCTTGTCTGCAACTTTGTGGCTGAAAGATTTGGCATCTAATAAGAAAAAGATTGTTCTGTTCCTGCGAGGAATGTCTCTCACCGACTCTGCCTGACGTGTCTGTGCGTCTCTGTGTTCGTCGAGATGTTACGAGCAGATCTCTCGTTTAACTGAAGGGATTTTTATCTTCCTTGTATGGAAAATCAGATTAACAGCGGTTTCAGGAGGCTGCTTGTTGGCAGACATCAGGTAGACACACAGAAAGATAGACTGGTCGTCAGACGGGATCTTTTTAGGTATTAGAGCCGTTTTTCTTCACACCCTGGGATTGTTGAATATGCATGAGGTCATATATTAGCATATGCTTATTGCTGCTCTCATTTGAGGCTTTTTCCGTTTTTTTTTTTCCTTATGAATCTTTTTACAGTTAATCTCAGGGGTGGGTTACCTAAGGCCCGCGGGCCACATCCGGCCCAAATCTGATGATAATGACAAATTAAATTGACTTTGTACCATAAAACAAAACAGATCTTTTCCCAGAACATCAGCCTTCCACTGAAAGACCCGATCAACACTGAAAGAGAATGTGATGGAACTCTCCAAAAGGAGAGATCACTTTACTTCCACAATTCTAAAACATGCAGAAGAAATGAAGTCTGGAAAATTGGTCCCTTTTCACACAGCAATGCTGATAATTAGCCGGAAAAAACTGTTCACATAAGCGTTCCGACATTTTACCGATAAATACAGCGTTCACACAGGGTTTTCGGTATCATTAACTGGCGACATCTTTTAAACAGCTGCACCTCGTCAGAATGTGCTGATTGGCTCAGAGCAGTTTACATCAGCGCATACGGAACTTTTACATGCTTATTCTGGCAATCTTTGTTTAGTGTTAACACGGGGCAGTTTGCCGGCAATTTACTAGCAACATTACCGGAAAGAATTACTGAAAAGAATTTGCCGGCATTTGTCTGCTCACACAAGACAGCAATTTACTGGCAATTTGCCGGTAAGGTCTGTTTTTGTGAAAGGGTAAGGTTAGTGTTTGTTCCGCTCTGTGATTGGTCAGCCACCAACCCAGAAAGATTCCCACCTTCTGGCCCAGAATTGCTTGGATTGAATCCCTGTGAAGCAGATATGGAGGCAGTTGAGGAAAAAGGTTGGAAAGAGGGATGTTTATATTTGGACCAGTAATTAGATGTGGTATTGGGTCAAAAACTTGGTCCACCTCTGGTTGACCTGCATCTGACCTGAACTTATTACATAGAAGGTGTTAAAAAGAACGTTAGTGTCCAAACAGGAGAAGATCTCTCTCTATCTGAAAGCATCTCCAGATCGTTCAGAACAAGGACTCAGTTCCTTGAGTCTTCAGGTGCCTTCACTGACTCAAACCGTCTCTTTCTCGCTTCGCCCTAATGGCGCAGAGGAATATAAATCAGCCGCCTGCTGATAAAACCCCAAGCTTTCCAAGGAACTACATATCTGAGAACCATCTTTGCTCATTTGGAGAGAATTACCATGGGATGGATGTGGAAGAGCAGGGTGGGCTTTCTTTCAGAGCATCCCCATTAGTGTCCTCTCACTTTTAACAAAGCATCTCATTTAGGGCCGCGCTGAAGTTACAGAAACACGGAATGCGCTGCCTTCAGATCTAGACGGAGCTGTGGGGTTGAAAGATGCCAATCAGGAAGAATTGGGGCGGTATTCCCTAGTTTCCATGGTAACTGAAATTTCTCAACTCCTTGGAGATCTTCTTTTTATGGTTCATACTGTACCTGATAGATCCACTGCACACACACACTAGAAGCTGCAGAACATCCATGTGTGTGTGTGTTTCACACTCTAATGCATAATGTAGAAGTGGAGCAGTTCAGCTCCACATGGGGGTCTTTAGGGTTCATTAGTTTAGGTTCCCTTCTGAGCTGAAGGAAAGACACACACACATTCATCCACCTCAGGCACATTAATGCAAAGCATATTCACCGCATCAGCAGCATCAGATTCCACACATGAGGCATTGCAGTGGAGCGAGAAGGATCAGCTATGGATAGGGATTGGTCCCTCAGCTGAGGGAGAAGTGGTCTTATTGTAGAGAGCTCCAGCTACTCCGAGATCGTTTTTTACCCCGTGAAGCTTTGATTTATCGTGGTGATGTACAGTAGCCAATCCACCCGAGAGGTGTGTGCATACATAACTGGGAGGTGGGTGCTTAGGATTGACCACGGCCTCTCATCAGAGAATCCAAACTCAATGAGTCCCAACGCCGTGAAATCATCTGGAAGTTAATAGAGTTAAATCCGAGAGATCCGGCAGAACCGTGTAGAGGTCCATGAGTGATCGGGACCGTTTACCGGATTAATCTGTAAATGGTTTCACAACAAGATCCGTCAAAGGCAATCACTACGAGGCTGATCACTCGATCTTCTCGTTTACACGGTGGATACATTGATCTCATGCTACACCAATGCAAAGCAAGTCTCAGTTTTCCGCTCTTTATTGATCCTCCCTGAAACGTTCTGTAGCTGCGACATTTAAATGGGATGTTATACTTCAAACAAAGTGACTCTTTCTTTTGACGTCAAGCGTCCTCGTAATCGAACAAGACACTGTTGGCATTCGTCCGGGTCAGCTGTGATTCTGCATCCGTTCGGCCGCCTGGTTTCTATTGCATTTACTTCGCTAGCAGAAACGCGTTGAGACAGGCGCTAACGGTTTGCAGGTCTTGCGTAACCCTTCAGCCGTGATGAAGACGGACTCTTAGCAAACGAGGGCTGAAGGTAGTAATGCGTTTGATCTCCATCTTTCCCTGCAGTCGCTCCACCTGGTCCGTCAGGAGATGAATGTGTGTCAGAAGCAGCTGGGAGACTTCTGCGAGGCCCTGAAACAATACCTGAAGAACGTGTCCGCTCAGAGAGACTGCTTCCAGTAAGTTCTCGCTCTCCGTGTGTTGTGTGTTTGCGAAGTGTGAGACTCTTCAATCCCCCGAGTCTGGTGTTTTCTGGGGCTTGGGTTCAGGCAGAAGCTGCTGGTTCAGCTTTCACTGTGATCCGGCTGTTTTTAGGTTCCTATGGATGAAACTTTAATGCAGGAGCAGGGAGTGTCTGTTTGCCGAGGAAGGGCTTTTGTGAGGCAGCGTTTTGTCTCGCCTCGTGATCCACATTAGACTTGTGAATAATTGATCAGTCGGAACATCTGCAAGATCCTGCAAAGACCCGGTTACTGAAGGATCTTGTCGACAGACACTTGTCTCTCTCTTTATCACACACACACACACACACACACACTTCTTAAGAAAGATAAAGTGATATAAGAGAAAAAGCCTGAAGGACAGCCTGGCAGCAATCACACCTTCTTCAAAATGCTCCTCAAAGCTTCCCGAGCAGGCGACAGAAGGTGAGCATGGCTGAGATTGAAAGCGCTAAAAGGGAAAACTAACGGGTACCATTAGCATGTTTGCTGGCTCTTAATGAAAGTGTTGAGTCCACAAGGATTGCTAGAACAATATAAACCTGCAGCTTGGGCTGGAGTTGATTTATGGAGCTAATGCTAATCACTGGAGCTCCTGCAGGAAGTGTGAAGAGACACTGCCCCCCAGTGGAGGGTGATGATGTGGAGAAACGCTGGCTCATTCGTCTGTCTCTCCACAGTGTGACCGCCGTGCGGCTGCCTGACGGACTTTCCTTCGTGGTCTACGAGTTTTGGGATGGAGAAGAAGAGTGGAAGAGGTAATATTCACTTTCTCCTGGGAGCCATCTTCTCTGTCGGATGAGGATTACAGTAGAACAACTTGATATTTCACTCCATAATCATGGATAGTTAGAAAGAAAGAGACTGATTGCGGTGGTCTTCTGCTCTCAGGCACCTGCAGACCGCCGCGTGTAAGGCCTTCCAGCATGTGAAAGTGGACACCCTGTGCAAACCCGAGGCCATGTCCACAGTCGCTGTGCCCGGTGAGTTCCTCTCTGTGCTTACATTCACATCATGATCCAACCAGCCTTCTTCAAGTTCCATTACAGTGCTTTTAAGAGTCACGGACCGTTTCACAGCAGCAGAACAGAGCCGTAAATATCAAGAACAACACACAGACAACTCACAAACACAGAATATATGCAATTATAAGCGTTTGTACAAAGGTGCGTTTAAATATAAGCCCCCAATTTTCATTGTTTCAAGTCAGGAACAATCAGAAATAAACAGAAACACGTCGTCTTTATGCAGTGGCGCGCGGGTTCGTCTATATAATGTTAAACAATGGTTCGTAGGCTGACGTGTCATCGCAGAAAGTCGAAAAAGAAGAACACAGGAAAGGAGTAATAAAAAAACCAAGGAGCAGATACCATCAAAACGCTCAGTGGCTGCATAGGGGCATAATAATCCTTCTCTATGGCGTCGGATAAACAGAGAGCTTGAAACAGGCCCGAGCTTGAAACAATTCCTCTGCGTATGTGCGGAGTCTGACTGGAGCAAAGGATCTTGGGAAATGAAGCCCTGACCACTAGAATCTACTTTTCTATTATTATCTATTATTAAAATAAAACAAAAGAAAAATCAATACGGTACCCAACTACGAACGAACCAAGAAGATGTTATAATTTGTCTTAGTGGTTGTACTAAACTATGACTCTCTTACCTTCTTGTCGTTCCAGCCGCCTGGTGCAGCCTCAGCAGAGACTGAAGAATCAGATCCAGTCTGAGGTCGGAACCACCAGTCTTACGCCTGAAAACTTCTGTTCTCCTTCAGCTCTTCTCTTCCGACGGTTCCCTCTTTCCCTCTCCTTCTCGTTCCTCTCTCACTTGTTTACACACTTTCCGTCTGAAATCGGGCCAAAAGTGCAGCGACGGATCCTCGCATCACCGCGGCTTTCGGAAACAACCAGAGTTTGGGACGCTGGTCCAGTTTGTGCATGAACACGACACGTGCATTACTATATTTACCTTCAGTCTCTCTAGATTAAACGGGGTCCACTGATCCAAAACCTCCAGAAGACAGAGCCGCTCTACTCACTACTCGGCCCAGCTAGGTCCTTTCTTCTCGGCTGTAGGTTGGTGTTACAGATTGCGACTGGTTCTCGTCTAAACGAAACTCACAGGTTCTCAAACAGCCATTAAACCAAGGTTCGGTCCGAAAGCACAACGTGTATTAAAGGGGGATTTGACCAATCGCTAGTAGTGACTGTTCCGAGTGATAGAGTTAAAAATTGTCTTGACTATTTTATCTTGATGGTTTTGAGGATTCTTCGGATCTCAGAACTTGCTGGCATGAACGTGTAGTGACTCTCGATATCCATTGTGTTGCTTATATATTTGAATCAGGGGTCCGGTCATTTCATTTCTCGCTCCAGAACATCTGGAACCTCTCATGAGTTAGTGCGATTCGTGGGTCCGGCCCGGTTGTGAGGAGCGGTTCTGTCGGGTCCATCTCTCATGGTGAGTGCATGTTACTAATGAATGTCAGTCAATGATTTGCCGTAGAACTTAGCGATGCTTCTTTAAATAGATTTTGTGTATTTCTTATTTATTTTATATTACACAGGTGACTGAATCGAGCTATATGAATATAGACATATATATGAACTTGAAATCAAAGCAGTCACTCAAAAGATATGCGCAGTCACTTTTAATGGCTTGTTTGATGAAATACTCTTCTTCTACGCCGTGTGTTTCTGTAAACCGGCTTTTCTCTTCTAATTGAGTGTAGAGATTTATTGCAGGGATGCAAATGATAAAGTATTATTATATTTGTCTTTGGTTTGTTCAAATTCTAGATAATGTAGAGTGCTGCTATTCAATAAAGTTCTGAAAGAGAAATGGCACTTTTCGTTTTATTCCCATCCACAAATCACAGCAAAGTCATAAACCCACTGATTCAAACGAGGACATCCAGATTTGCCTTTATAAACAAAGCATAAATTACATCCGAAGGTTGTTTATAATTTTTTTTTCAATGTTTATTTCGTTTTTTTTTATGAAACCGAACAGAGCGTAGATGTGCAGCAGTCTCTTCTAGATCTCACTGAGAAGCTGCATGATGGCGACCGACGTGCTCTGTCCGAATATTCCAGCGCCGCAGAAAAGCGTGATGGTTCCCCACGCAATCAGAACCGGTCTAGAACCCACACAAGGGAACCAGTGAAATGGACCAGTAGACTTCATCATACAAGAGAACACAAAAATTGCTCACCTCAGTCGTGAAGAAACCGACTCGGTCTGGACAGCAAATATCAAACAGAGGCCTAGAAGCAGAGAGAAGGATGGTGAAACCGACATGACAGATGCTTCTTAATGAGCTCAAGGTTTGATAAACTAAAGGTTCAAATGACCTGGGAAGATGAAGATGAAGAAAGCGCTGACACCTCCTACGACGCCGATCACTTTGCTAATATCTGGAACGAAAGCCGCGATGAGAAGCGTGACGGTGACCCAGGCCGTCGTTAGAGCCACGCGAGTGTGACTCTCGTAGGATTCTGTCACCGCCGCGTGTTTGCGTCGACGCCTCATCAGCGGATCCTGGATTACGGATCTAAGGACAGAAACATCACGCCGACACTTCAGACTCTTCCCGAGCGCTTTGAGTCCACTGAAGAAAAACTTTCCGGAAGTTATACCTGCCCAACAAGATGATGATGGGATAGACTGTGATAATCGAGACCCCGAAGAGCAGCCTGGCAATGATCATGGTGATATCTCCTCCACTGTAGGACATCAGGATGTCCGGATCAACGTTCTTCCCAAACGTCAGGTAGCCAAACACTCCTACACATGGAGATCATCTGTGTTTGTCTGCAGCAGGACTTGGGCAAAGTTGCTGTATATTGACTGACAACTGTCTGAACGTTTCTTGATTTTTTGGGGTTTGGCAAGACAATTTGAGAAATGTCCAAGCAAGGTGGCAGATACACTGACTGTAATAACCATTAGAAAAACGGTATCTCTCTCATAAACATATTGAACATTTACATAAAACACGCACTGTAATTGTAAATATAAAATTATACACTTATTACTAAAGTAAATTTACAAAAGTAAACTTTACACTTTTTTTAATTAATATAGTATTTGTATAGTATTCATCAATACTAATTAACATCCATTAAACGTGAAATACAAATTTCACACGTTTTTATTTGACATGAGACGTCATAGCGGGCCCGCGAAAGTCAATCCAGAGCCCCGCCCCAGCCCGTCTCTTTTAGAGCCAGCGGGAAGGCCCATCACGTGACACAATATTCCGCGATCATTGGTTCGAAGTTTAAAAGGTAAAAACTTTGGTAACTCCTGAGGCGCGCGGATTATCTGCATGACCGCGTTAACGAACTGTTGTTGAGGAACGACGGGAGGAGGATTTTGGTGAGTAAAACGTTTTTTTTAAACCGTTCGGCCAGTATGGGGTAATTATTGGTAATAATCCGCGTGTCGCCCTGTGCATTGCTGACGGGATATTTGCATTTCATTGAAGCTCGGCGTTCCTGTCATGTCGTTCTGGACTGTTTTACCGTCGAAAGTTTTTATGAGAGTAATGAAATGATGCGGGTCGTGTTTTTTTTTGCTCTGGATAACGTCGCGGCTGCTGTTTCTCGTCCTCACAACTAGTTTGTCTGTTGAAAAAGGCTGTTGTGTGGCTTTCTGTCCGCGAGGCGGCGGCTGCACGTTAAGATGGTTGATAATCATACACAGTTCTGTGCAGAAATTACTTCAAAATTGTAATACATTACACATTACTTGTTACTGTTTTCAAAAGTAATTCGTTACATTACAATATTACTGTCTCGGAATTGTAATATGTTACATGATTTATGTATTACTTTCAAGTTACTTTCACCAAAATAACTACAGAAGTAGAAAATAACATCCTAAAATAACAAAATATACCTTTTACTTTTATTTTACATCCAGTAGAAGGCGATGTAGCCTAATGACTGACCTATCCAAGCTACCAATAACAATATACTGTAGTTTATAATTGGTATGGTAGACGTAAAGCCATTTTCTGGCAATATCTGTGAATAACTTTGATATATTCCTTTTAAACACAAAAGGATGAACCGCAGTTGTGTCAAACCAGGTGGAGTCAAATATCTAGCTGTGGATCTCGATGAAATGACGCAGCGTTACAAAATACAACACTTCTCAAGCAAAAGACAAATGACATACGTGTCTATTCACAAACAGGAAATATTACATTTTTGATTTATTGTCTTGAGGGTGAATTCAATTAGTAATGTGTTAGACTAGGGCGTTACAGCAAAAAGTAATATATTATTTTTTGGGGTTAGTATAATGAGTCCAAGACTGTCATGGCGGTATTGTACGTTATAGACAATCAGCAAAAAAAAAAGCTGATAAAACCTAATCATGCGGTGACTTTTTGTACATGCAAACAGAAACTGCTCCAAAATGTGCATAAACTCCATACCAGTGAGAGAATAGATGATGAGGCAGATGGTCATGGACACCACTGAGATGAAGATCCAGTTAGACAGCTTCTTGTTTTCCATGCTGCTGTAGACAGCGATGGAAGCCTCGTGACACTAAACGAGAAGGAAACACGCAGAATCAATGTTCTGCTGTAGACCTCTGTCATCAGTCAGCCTCAGGAATGGACACGGAATGATCCAGAGTTGTTCTGCTCTTAAAGTGAGATCCTCTTGTGTCTGGACCAGAGCCGAAGGTCCATTTCTAGAGTCTTGACATTGGATGAAAGATGAGCAGTGCTTTTTCTCTCCCTCGGATGAATTGTCATCGCACACGATGCTTGCAAGATCACTCACCTGGAAGCCAAAGCAGATGGTGGGGACCACGCTGAACATTGAAGACCAGGAGCTGATGCTGAAAAACAACAGCAGCGACTATTATTTACACTCTTACATTCATTCAAGCCACTGATTGGTGTTTTTCTTCTCCTGGGAACTGAACTCATAACTCCCTGGAGGAGCTAGAGGAAGTGCGGGTGTGTTTGAGTTCTGCTCCTCACCCGCTGCTGTGGAGCGGCGACAGACTGACTTCATGCACCGGCCGCGTTTGGTACTTGACAGTGATGGCTACCGTGAGGTACGTCGCAGCAAACGTTCCCAGAACACTAGAAATGACAGAAAAGCCGCAGACTCGTGACAAGAAAGCAAATGCATTTGCTATAAATACACTTGTGTGATCATCCAGAGCTTCAGAGAATCTCCTAGGCCTTTGAAACTCAGGGTCTCAAGTCACCCGCGGATCATCAGCCCTCACCAATCAAAGCAAAGCCGCATCACATTATAACATGTTTTTTAAAACCTCTTGAATTTATTTAGGGGTAAAATGCACGTTAACGTCAGAATCGATATCACGCCACTTTTCAAAAGTTTGAAAACGTTTACAGTAGTAACACGGTTACTGCTTTGCAAGTCTGGGGAATGAAATTTTTTTATATTAAATTAAATAAAAAAAATGTTTTACATTTTTAAAAAACATGTTTTCTGATTCCGTCCAATGCAAATTATACACAGATGCTCTTTGGAAATTTTGTTCCAATTCCGAAGAAAAATATACAAAAGTCAAGCTTCAAGAGCTTCATTTCTAAATCAAGTGTTCAAGTATTAGTAAATAATGGGTAAAATTAAAACTTTAAAGAGTAATGTTGCTAAAAAGTTTAGATTTAATGTTGGTCGTTTTTTGCACGTTTCAACTATCTGAACATGGAAACGGCTAACAAGTTATTTTGGAAAGTTTTTGGAAACTGGTGTTGTCTCTCACCTGGTGTACTTCTGGATGCTGATCTCCTTAGGGAGCGAGAGCGGGAAGATGAAGAAGAGGCAGAGGAGAAACAGGGCAAACCTCTGGTCGGTGTACCAGCTGTAGGGCATCTGAGACTCCGGTAATCCTGTGACCAACTCGTACATCGAGAGACATACTGGGAAAGTAGAGCGCAACTCGGATCAGGAATACCACGAGGACGGCTTTGAGTGAGATGCTTACGTTTGTGAAGCTGGTCAGACACTATAACCAGGAAGGCGATGGATATGAAGAAGAGGTTGATGACGAAGCAGATCTCACACAGCTTGCCTATGGAGGGTCCACAGACGACTCGCACCACGGAATGATACGTGCTCTCTCCACTGATCGAGGACGAATAGCCAAGAATAACCAACCCGCTGATCAGGAACACCAGAGATATCTGCACACAATTGTGAATCTAACCAGCTTTTCTGATCATTTTAAAGGAACCGTGAAGAGCATCACTTGCCATTTCCACAGTGATGGCTGTGTGAATTCCTCCTGCTTTCTCGAAGGCCCATGGGAAAATGAGAAGACCGGCTCCGAGTGCAGACTTGAGCAGGATGAAAATGGCTCCTAAAGACCCCAGCTTCTGCCCGGCTGTGTCCAGAGAGGGCTTTGTTAAGAAGCTGATGCTTTCCCTGGCCAGCTCCTCCATGCTTGACCTTGTGTTGACTGGCCGTGTGTGTGAGGGGCTTCAGACTGCAGCCCAGGTGACGGGGGGGCTGGGCTTTAGTGGCCCACACCAATCAAACTCTTGACCTGCTTTCACTCACTCTGTAAAAATAGTCCCCAGGAAAACCAGGGTCAGGATTCTGACGTGAGGTCACAAGTTTCTTAACAAGCACAGAAAACTATTACGTTTAATTCGCAAAAGTCCTGCTCTGCTGTTGAAGTGATAATGTCGTCAAAAGCAGCCGTGTGACGTCGATGTTTGACTGCGTTCCAAAATTACTTTTAATCCAACATTAATTACCATATTTACATTGTAATTACCGTAATTACGTGAATATCAGCACCCATTTTTTTCCCCAACTATGGCGGCTTGACATCTTGGTGGGTGGTTTTAATCGCCGATTTCAAATATGCACAAAAATATAAGCTCTAATTTTTCCACGTCAATTGAGGAGCAGTCACAAAAAAATTGAAATATTTTGTCTTCATGCGGTGCGTGTGTGCGTTGTGTCCTGTTTCTTTAAATAATGGTTCCGGAGGCAGATGTGCATATAAGTTTTTATTAGCTCAATAACAGGAATAAAGAAACATTAGTGACGCAGGGGTTGAATAATGTGTTAGAACAAAAACTAATTATTATTGGAACAAAGCATCTGGTAAATCAGCGCAAATGAGTTAAAAAAAACTGTTGGAAATGACAAACACAGGGAACAAATGCAATCAAAACGCTGGGTTTGCTGTTCTGGGGGAAATAATCCTTATGATCGGCTGAGAATTCTGAGAATACTGAGTTTCTGAGCACTAGAATTGACTTTTTTTTTATCTATTCAATTAAAAAGGATCGAAATGATCACAAGTTAGGTGTGTTAAATAAAAAAAAATTGTAGTTTAAAGATAAATGTAACGTAATTGACGTGAATTAACATAGCTTGAGAATTTGTATGGGGAGAGGTGCTTATTTTTGCGTAAAAAAAAAAAAAACTCTTTGAAAATATATGAGCTATAACTATATTGTAATACGATTTGTAGTCATACTTTGTCATTCGATTTTAGATCTCTATGTAAAAAAAAAAACAATTCCATACATGCATTTTCGTTTATATAAAGTAGAATACAGTGGGATCGTCATTCATTCACTTCAAAAGTTCGGTCCACTCTTGTCCAGTTATTAGTATTATCACAGCGAAACTGTAGTTGGGTCACACGCTGTATCCCAGTGGGATTGTGTGGGGATGTGATGGTGGAGTCTGGTGCCTCCGGCTCGCTGTCACCTTCCAGAGGTCAGATCTGGCTGACAGGTCAGCGGCCGGCACTGAAACGGCATGAGGAAAGGCTGGGAACTTTTTGGAAGGAGATGACAAGAAGCACATGTGACCTTCTTTGTGGCAGGAGTGGATAAGTCCATTTAAGTGCTGATAACCGCTCCGGGTTGGTTCCCATGTTTACCGCGTTATCCTCTACCTCAGGTTTGTCACCTGAAAGGAGCCGGTGACATTTTCACAAGCCGTTCTTCCCATTAAAAATGGATCAAGACGGAGATTTAGAGCGACTGCCCGGTCCAATCAGCTCTAGTGGAATTAGGTGATTTCACACTGGCCGGAGTGAAAAACACAAGACTGTGGAGCAGGGCCGCCGCGAAAACATTTAATGATGGGCCCTAAACTCGCATCCGATCTTATATGCTGGAGATTATTACGTCTTGTGGCAGTTCTGTCATAATACCTTGTCTAAACATTGTCTAAAAGTAATTCCACATGAGACTAGTTTCCTCACACCCATATTGCGTGTAATTTATGGTCAGTCAGAAGAAAGCTCTCCTTTGTGTTTACAGTCAGTGTCTCCTGGAGAGAAGAGAGATCTCAGCCTCTCAGTTGCAGGACACTGGACTGGCGACCAAACACTCAAGAGTGAGACGGCTACACCATCTATGGGCAAGTGATGGGCATTTAACATTTTCTTTTAAATACAGACAGTGGTGTTGCCTAAAAAATTTGCTCCAAACAAGCTTTGGTTGACTATTTGTTACGCTAGCTGATGTTTTATAGTAACTGCTGGTTGGTAAAGAGGTAAGAGTCCCTGCCTGTCAGGCGGGAGGCTGGGGTTCGAGTCCCGATAGGAGAGGACTCTCATCTTGTCTACACCAGTCTGTAAGTGTAACGTGGTATTGCAGAACCTTTTTTTTTTTTTTACTACTGGTTAGTAAAACAGCACTGCCCTGTGTGAGCCCTGAACCCACGGCCTTCAGATCTTGAGCCTGAAGCACAGCCCACTGCACCATCAAGGCCTTTACTAGTCATTGCACCCATGGGTTCATAAGCGCCGTTCATAAGCCTTAAAATGAAAAAAAAAAAATTTCCTCTTTTTTTTTTAATTTGGAAGCAGCAGTATATTCTCGTCTAGAACTGACACAAAAGTTGTTTATGCTTAACAATGTTATACATCTTTTCTGATCTCTGATTGTTTCTTGACTGGACACTGAATATAGTAAACCAGACTTAATACAGAAGTATATGACAACAAATCCTCTGCAATCCACTGGACTAATTGTTAAGTTGCCGGATCTGCCGTTTTCTCCGACTGAAGCCTGGACCCTTAAGATGGAACAAGCAGTCTTGAATTAAATAAAACCATGGTGGAAAAGTTGTGTAGTTTTGCACAATATTGTTGTGCTGAGCGCAAATATGAGACTGAATACAGAATTCAGTAAACGAGAAGTGCAATTTCCTAAAAAAGGCGAAAGTAAACCGCAAAAACATTAAGTTAATTTATGTAATCTTTACTACTTTTACTAGTAAATCACGCACTAATAAAATAGTATTGTTGCAGCTCGTCCCCATAAACTGGGCCCCCAGAATTATCCTAATTATCCTATCAAAACTAACGACTTCATCCGTCACAGGAAGTGAAACGTGTGCAGCTTTCCTCCGTGTACCTGACGAACGGCTCCAATAAAACCAGCGGGACAGACGAGGAGCGTTACAACTGCTTTATTTCAGAGGAGATGCAGCGTTTAAAAGTGACAATTCCACACCAACCGTGAAATCACGATGCACGTTTACAAAAGATGCAGGTTTACACGTTATAAAAAAAAAAAAAAACAAATACAAAAATGACGTGAATAGCGAAATATATTATATCACAAAAAATTGCTGGTTGTCAAATGTGACGCGCGAAGGTCCAAAAATCCATCACTCATCGTCAATAAATTAAAAGAGGAAATGTTCCTCAGTTTGGTCATGGAATTCCAAGGCATATATGAATTAAAAACGGAAAAGGAGGGAAGGTTGTGTCAGACGGAGGGATTCTTGCCCGTGTGCAGGGTCTGCTGCTGCTGCAGGTACAGCGGGCGCTTCACCCGGGGCTTCCTGCGCTTTGGTTTGCTCTTGGACTTGGTCAGTTGCACCACGAAGAAGGAAAGCACCACCATGGCTCCGAGGAAGGCAAACACTGGGATGGTCTGGCCCACCTCCTGGTTATAGCGGCCTGGCATTATCCCTGGACAACAACAACACACGGGTTACACTCGCTCCGTCTGCTTGGGCCGAAGGAACCGCTTCCTCACCTCCAGGAATGACCCACGCCTCACTCTCCCCGGGAGAAAGCGGTCGGACCTGAGGCCGGTAGGGTCGGACGTTAGGCAGAACCACCTTGTCCATGTCGACGGCCAGAAGCTTCTGGTGCTTCCAGAGGTTACTACAAGACGCGAGAGTGAGCGGCGGGTCATGCGGAGCGCCAAGGCGGAGGCTGGCACTGACCTGGGAGCAGTTTCGTTGAGAGGCTGTGGTTTGGCCCAGGACAGGTGGGGGCACGCGGGCAGTGGGCGGGGCTTGGGGTCGCCCAGGTGAGCCTCCAGCACTTTGGAGTATCGGTAGAGATGGTTGCCTGCGGGGTAACAAGGTCAGAGTCCAGTGAAGTGTGTGTGTGTGTGTGTGTGTGTTAGGGCTGCACGATTAACCTTTATCGAATGCATATCGCAGTTTTAACCCACGCGATTACCTGCGTTTTATTACCCCGCCGTTGCTCGTTGAGTGACACGCCTATTAGCCAATCAAAATTGTCGAATTAATAATGATAGTAATATCATACTAATGTTTTGTGTTTGTTCATTTTCACAATGTTTCATGTAGTGTATTTTCCATTTTGCCTTTTAATTACATGCCATAAGAGCATTTTTTAAATGCCAGTAAATTACACTGGTGTTATTATGTTTTATAATTCACAGTAAGAGTAAGGTATTTTAAAATACGTTTTATTAAGGATTGTTCAGATTGTTCATTTTCTGCCAGTGACAACATTTTCTGATTTAATTTCAAATGAGAGATCATTTTCTGCTTTAGAATGTTAAGTAAAAAAAAGTGGTTATTTTCCATTCTTATTCTTTGGTAGTTACGGTTCAGCTACTGTATTTATGAATCAAGAAGCATCTATCTCAATTCTTGATCTATCTATCAAGAATCTCGGTACCTCAATCACTTTGTATGTAGTTTATTTAACCCTCTGTGTTGAAAAATGAACAATGAATTTTATTCATAATTTTTGTCTTATGCAGTTTATGCAAATTAAAAAAACGAAATATTTTCTAACAGAAATAAAAAATAACCGCAATATTTTTCAGTTTTTTTCTCAAAATTGTGCAGCCCTAGTGTGTGTGTGTGTGTGTGTGTGTGTGTGTGTGTGTGTGTGTGTGTGTGTGTGTCTCAGACTCAGGACTGCGCAATCGTACTCTTGGGAGAAGCAAAAAAAACATCTGCCTGATGAGGCCTAAAACTGACCTTCAAGTCTCTGTGGCAATGGCCGGTCAGTGCCAGTAGGGGGCAGGACTCTGTTGCTGGAGTGGGTCAGGCTGGGCGGAGTCATGCTGTAGGAAGTGTACTGCAGCAGCGCGTCCAGCAGCCAAAAACAATCTGAGGAGAGAGAAGAGGCTGGTACGGGCGGCTCCACCCGAGGCCTGAGGCGGGCGCTTCACCTTTCTGTCTGTGGCTGTCGTCGATGCAGTTGGAGTCTCCGTAGAGCGCGATGCGGCCTCCGCCCTCAGACGGCGTCTGGTACAGTCCCAGCACCGGCACCTTCTCCACCAGCGCCGTCTCCTGCTTCAACACCTCCAGTCCTGCGGGTTCACGCCGAGAACACACGCTCAGCTGGAGCCCGAGCGGCCGCAGACGGAGACTCACCTTGATCCTTCAGGGTCTGAGCGATCACGATCCCGTCCTCAGGGAAACGAGCGATGCTGCAGCCAGAGGCGTAGTACACTACACACACAATTCATCACGGTCAAGAGAGAACACACATACAGGAATAAAGAGGGAGAGTTTTGCTTTTGTCTGACTACAGTGGGACCACGACTTACGAAATGCATCTGTGCCAAGAGCAGTTTCGTTCAACAAAAAATGTGTTAACTGAGCCATATTTTACATTTAATCCATGCTATGACTTCCTAAATTCAGTAATAAACATGTAACATAGCAGTGGTTTACTTTGGTAGGCATTTATAAAACTACAGTACGTCACAGTACTTTACGATTTCGTAAAGATTTAAACAACCGTTATCACGTCTGGAGTCTCATCTCAACACATGCTAGTGGTAAGGAAAAGTGCTAATTTCGTATAACGAAACTTTTACGGCGAAGCATTTCATCACTCGAGTCTTTTGTTATCTAGAACAATCCGCAAGTCGAGGTCCCTGTATAAAGTTCCCTTAATGTTTAAAAGTTGAACGTGTGCCTTATGTGAAAAGAGATTAGGAAACAGATTACAATAGAAACGTACAAAGGAGTGAGAAAGAATGAGATTGAAGACAAGAGAGAAATTAAAAGAGAAAAGAACTGAAAAGAAGAGAAAAAAAGAGATTGGAAGACAGAAAGTGAGATTAGTGAGTGTAGAGTAGGGCTGCACGATTAACCTTAATCGAACCGACACCGCGGTTTTAACTCCCGCGATTTCATAACCGCAGGAGCTTGCGGTTTTTTACCCCGCCTCTGACGTTTGAGTGAAACGCCTATTACCCAATCAAAATGGTCGAATCTCCCGATACTGGCTTGCTGACCAACCAGAAATGACAACAAAACAAGGTTTTATGCGGCGGCGAACATGCGCGTGCGACTCATTACTGTTGGAACAGCCAACGGCGCACGCAGCGGTGAGCGAAGGCACTTCGGTAACGGTCGCGGAAGCGGCAGAGCTCTTGGTCAATAAGAACTGTGGAACTTCAGCTATTTGGAGCTTTTTTTGGTTTCGCGAACAACGACGTGGAGCAAAAGACTGAGTGACGAGTGTAAAATGTGTCGACGTGCGTGGCCAGATCTAGTGGAAAAACACCTCATTTATACCAGCATCTTAAAAATCACACTAATATTAGTAATGATATTAATAATAATATCATACTAATGTTTTATGTTTGGTGATTGTTCATGTTTTTACAATGTTTTAAGTCGTGTATTTTCCATTTTGCCTTTTTATTACATGCCATCTGAGCATTTTTTTGGTGCCAGTGAAATGTGCAATGCAAGTT
>MU204326.1:4779350-4804741 GCA_017309775.1 Paedocypris sp. Pulau Singkep | reverse complement strand
ACATGTACATTTACAATTCAAAATCGTTCATTGAGCGAATGCGGCTTATATAAAGGTGCGGCTTATAGTCCAGAAAATACGGTATGTTCGTTTCAGACATTGATAAAGTCCATTTTTGTCTGAAAATGTCAAATTGACCTGAACAGTATCTTTGTGTCAAAAACGTAGTGGGTGTTGCAAATATATGAACTGAACCATTTTGTGTTTATATGTAGATTTTACTAAGACAATCAGGAGAATTTTCAATGTGAAACATACGTTTAAGTATTTTTTATACTTTTAACACCGGTCACTTTGACCCGAACGGCATCTTTGTAAATGTAAAGTACATTTTGATTGGTGTTACAAGTATGTGAACTGAATCATTATGTTTTTTTTATATGATAATTACACCAAATAAGTCAAGCCAGAGAAGTTTCAAAGTGAGAAAATAATTTTTTTAAAATATTTTTTCAATTTGAAAAAGTTGACATTTGAAAGTGGGTCAATTTGACCCGAACAAAATAGGAGGGATACAACACTAAAGTCTCTAACAGACTATTCAGTTTGCCTTGTGTGATTAGCACATGATACTAAATAGATCCTTTCCTAACCTGCATTTTAACACGGCAGCAACTTTGCTGATTAAAATGGGACAGAAAAAAAGAGAAAATAACTACTGTATTTATCTTCATTATCAAAAAATCTGCAGAATAGCCGCACCTTTGTATCGCCCGCATTGTTCAAAACCTATGAAAAAAGTAGCGGCTTATAGTCCAGAAAATACGGTAAGAGGAGGGTTAAGGGCTTTGACAAGGAATTCTTTAATTAGAGAACATATAAGTGTGTCCACTAAATGACTCCGCTGCTTAGTGTCGTCTCGTCTTACGTCATTCTCTGCGGGCGAAGCCACCGTGACCATGACGTGACCCTGAGCGATGCCTTCCCATGATGCCGCCTTCTTGGCCACCGAGATGGATATGGCGAGGTACCCCGCCCAGGGCCAGAGCACGGGCGAGTAGGAGACCGCCACGTCCACCAGGTCTCCGTTCTGAGGCAGGTAGGGCTGCCAGACGGGCTGCGGACACACCTCACGTTACTGCGGGTATTCATGCATTAAAAGCGTAGTGACTCCCGACTCCCTCCATAAGCAGCGTAGGGATCCCGATGCCACTACTAGGCCTTACCTTGTCCACAATCCGCCCGGTCACGCCCATGCCGTTCAGAATGGTGACGTTGACGATGGTGGGCATGCCGCCGTAGTAAATGGGCTGCGAGCAGTAGGGCCACATGTAGGGGCACTCGGTCAGGTCGATGTAGCTCGGGCTCAAGCTGAACAACAAAAACACAGTCAGGGGCGTCGACCTCAGGGCAACTCCCAGTATAACCAACCCACCAATAAAACCCCGCGACAGGATTCACGCGGAACTGATTAGGAAACGAGAATGAAACCACCTCCAGACTCAATTTAGGATGATAATCCAGTCTACATGGGCAGAACTAAACCTTGAGATGCACAATTCATCGTTAATAGATTGCGTTCTCGACTCACGACCCCTCTCACCATCTTAATCCAGCATTTATACGATTCAGTCAAGCTGGTCTGATCTGGAGATCTCCGCCGTCGTCGGTCAAAAGATTTAGCATACATAAAAAGGGTTATATAAGATTTTAAATATTTTTTATTTACTTTCATACTATTTAATAATTTTTCCTTCCATTTATTTTAATTTAAGAACGATTGGAACATGCTAGATTGTAACTTTGCTCGTATGACTCTTAGCACAGTTTTATCTTTTAGATTATGTTTTATATAGATACAGTGGTACCCCGACATAAATGTCCTAGTAGCAAAATGCATTGCAGAGAAAATGTTTGTCCCAGGTTACAAAATATTTTCGCTATACGAAAGTAGCGTGTCTTTTTCTTACCGCTAGCATGCAGGGAGATGAGAGTATAAGACGTGTATAAAGAGTAGATTTTTTCTTTACATGTTAACTAAAAACAACAAAATCACTAGTTAGTTTCAGAGATCTTACTTCAAAAATATAAAATAGGCTCGTCTTCTCCCAGAATGGCATTGTTTTGTGTCTCTCCCGCAAAATGACGTTATGCAAGTCCCTGAGATTTCCTTAATCTCGCAGGCCGAGAACATGGAAATCCAAGGTATTTGCATGACGTCATTTCAAGAGGGCGGTAACGGTTCATGTGGTCATTATATACTGTACCTTTATAAACAACCGAAACTAAACAACTGTGATGTAACATGTTTATTACATTTATTACCAATATTTTATCATTTTCAAAAATTATGTCTGAATTTATGAACGGATTAGATGGATTGCGCGTAAACTGCAGTGTCAGCTAACGAAATTTCCCCAAGTCTGGGTGCGACTGTATTTTAACATGGGTCTGTGTGTAATGCATGCGGCGTGTAGACCTGCGCTACCTGGCTTGCGGCTTGTAGCTGTTGAGGATCTGATAGGCCCGCAGCAGGTCGAGTTTCCCGTGTCCCTGCTCAAACATGTTGACGCCAGGCAGACGGCGAGCGGAGGCGATCAGCGCCTGCTTCATACTGGCCGGGTTCACCAGCTCCCGGTTCAACACCGTGCTGCAACACCACACCCACACTCTTATTGTAACCATACTACAACGTTCAACTTCGATGCGATTCTCAAACTATTGATACGCTTTTTGATACCACAAAAACAAAGTTACCTGTAACAATGTTAGGGCCTTTTTATTAAGAAGAAAAAAAAACATAAGACTGGAACGTGAATACATAGACAATAAAGTGCCAAAATAAATAAACAAAAACTTTTTAGATTTTCTAGAAGAAAAGTTTTGCTGGTGTGAGGAGCTCTCTATCCCAGGCCAAAAATGTGGGTAAAAGTATACAAGTTGTTTTTTTTTTTAAAGCTGGTTGTGTGGTAGGATAAAGGACGTGAGTGAGTTTTCACTTCAGAGTGTTGGTCCTCAGATTCCTTCTGGTGCTTTAACATATAAACATATTTTGTATTGTTTATCGTTTTTATGGTTAGATCAGGTCTTTGAAATTAACAAAATGACTTCTCACAAATGTATTAATCTCCTGTAGGTACAGGTCTCTGCTTAAACCAGAACTGAACAGCAGTATTTATATGAACTGATTTGGGATTTAGCTAAACAATCACTGATCAGCGCATAAACATCTACTGTAAATAAAAGTGCAAACGTGCATCACACAATCAAACTGAGATTACTAGAGTTAATTGTTTCATACACTTCAAGTTTGATGATCTCCTGTCAGATGCGTCGGTCTGACATTTTTCACAACGGGGCAAAACACTTGTGTGAATAATGAAAATAGTCGGACGGACAGGAAGCTCAAGCCGTTCAGAATAAACCGTTTACACGCGGTGGATCAGGGGACGTGATGCTGTGTGTGTGTGTGTGTGTGTGTGTGTGTGTGTGTGGCTCTCACCTCGCCAGCAGTGTGACGGCTCCAGCCACAACAGGAGAAGCCACGCTGGTGCCGGAGAGCGAGCGGCAGCCCTCTTTCAGACCGGAACCTCGCACTCCAGATCCGTAGGTCACGATGTCCGGCTTGACTCTGCCGTAGCCTCCGGGCAGCTCCTGAGGAACACACACCACACTCAATCCTGCTCGAGTGACCGCAGCTACAGAAAAGCCTCTGCTTTAATGCATTTATAGTGTTTTAATTTATTATTTATTATCATGTTCTATCTTATTTTCTATATGTATAAGCATTGTCTATGTGTGAAGCCTTAGTGGAGTTAGCGGTTTAAACTCAGATGAGGAGTTCTGCAAAGAGGGGTCTCTGATTTCTCTAACACGAGGACTTTCTAACGTTCAATTTCTGTGAAATGTGTACGTCCATCGTCCGAATGTGAGAGAACCTTGACGCTTGCTATGTGACGGCAAGGATGCAGCCGTTTTATCTCCAGAACTCTGACGTGTCGCGCTGTGATTCGCTGATGCTAAACTATGCTATGCTTTCTGGCTTTTTATTAAACCATAATAAAAGTCTGGGAGAATTTTAGTTCGAAGGAGGAAGACAGAAGATGTTAAGAGAGAGACGTTAGACGGAACGAAGAGCGAAAGATTTGTTCACTTCCCAGACTCAACTGATTTCACAAACCCTGTGTTGAACTCTTATTTCTAGAGTTTCGGGACGGCAAGATCCCTCTAGCGGTAAAGCGAGATTTGAAAAGAGCGCTCCTAGACCCCGACAGCCTCGCTCAAGCCTGCTCAACGCACCCACGTCGTCATGCCCCGGGACGAGAACCTGGCGATGTTGTCCTCGAAGTCGATCCCTCCAACACCAATGACGTCCATCTGGTCAGCCGGGTTGTTCAGAGTCCTGAAGGCGTGTTGGGAGAGTTGTAGACCCTGATCCTCTGTTTTTCTAGAGCCGGGGGTCTTACCCGTAGAGTGGACCGTCATTGCCGATGGCAGACACCATGATCACCTTGTTGGCCGTGAGCTCCCACACCTGCTCAGGGGAGACAGGAAGTGAAGGTGGACGTTCTGCTCTTAAGATGGTTCTTTTTAGGGTTGTACCTTGTCGACAAACGGATGGTCCATGAAGTCCGGCCCCCCGATGCTGAGGTTCAGCACGTCAATCTTCTTCAGGATGGCGTAGTTAAAGGCGTCCAGGAACCAGGAAGTGTAGGACACCTGCAGCAGCACAGACACGTTCAGATGAAGCATTTATAAATAAATGTATTGAAATTTATTAGGGAATTTATTATGAACAGAAATTATTCAAATTCATATTGTTATTTCCCTTCGCATTATTCACATTTTCTTTAGGCAGCACTTTTACCAGTAAAGCTGCATTTTCGTTCTAAATCAGAAGCGATGTCTGACATTTTAAAACAAAAAAGCAAATTCTTCTCAAAAAATAAACCCATCTGATCACCAGAAAAGCCATCTTATATAAACACGGCACCTGGTTGTTGGTGAAGACTCTGAAGATGTGAAGCTCTGAGTCGGGAGCGAAGCCCTGGCACTCTCTCATGCTGGCGATGACGCCCGCCACGAACGTGCCGTGACCCAAACCTGAGACAGAAGCAGAAGCGGGTGAGGGCGGAGCCAACACACACCCAACACGCCGCGTTACCGTCGTCCAGTGTTTTCTCGTTGGTCCAGTTGGTTCTCTCCTTGACGTTTTTAAAATGCGGGTGTTTCTCGCTCAGGCCCGTGTCAAACACCGCCACCTTCACGCCGGATCCTGCGCGGAAGTGCACAATTAAAACACACATTTATGAAAAAATATTCCAATGAAATGCAAAAAAATTTGTTTGCAATTCAGTGTCAAACTTTCATGGCTTTTGTGGAATATCAATCCACTGCAAAATGGATTAAACCAGTGTCTGATATGTCCTAAAACTGATCAATTGTTGGATTATGTTCAGATTCTTACCCGTTTATAGGTTAAAACCTTTGAATCAGGAAAGTTATTTAAGGCTTTTCTTCCTTTATCTTTTCTTTTTAAAGTGAAGTACTGTATTTGAACATTTTTATCCGTGTTTATTCTAAATCGCTGCTCTGCTTTTATGTCATCAATCAAACAACATTGTACATATATGCTCATTTTGATGTTACTAAACAGTAAATGTGTCAAAAGGTTTCTGATGTGTACTGAATTAATTTGATTTGACAGTTAAGTATTGATTACATGCAGGCTAATAAAGAAGATTGTATTTTTAGAATTTTTTTCAAGTTTGATAATAATAATAATACTTTCGATTCTTATTTGAACGGTGCTTTACAAGTCTTAGGAATTAGTAATAAGTCTACCTTTTCTCAAAGTAAATGTATCATTTGTCGAGGTAATTCCCAGTTTGTCTAATTCTACTCCATCAGAACGTTTTCAGTGCCAGTGACGACATTATTACACATAAGTCCGTCTGAATAAATTTGTCAGTGTTTAAGATGAAGCTAAATTAAAAACCAAATGACCAAGTGGTTAAGTTAATATCCACTCTTATTCTTTGGCATATAAGTTCAGAAATGTAATAATCACAAAGCATCAAACGACATTTTATTCATAATTTGATTTTTATGCACTTAAAGGTTTCAATTGCAAAAATCACAAACGGCATCGCAATTAATTTCTCACAACCTCCGTTTGCTTGTCCTGTATGTTTGCTTGTGCTTGGTCTGAAACGCTCTGTTAACTGCTTCAGTGGTGTCTGCGCTCACCAGTGTGTCCCATCTGCCAGAGCACGTCCGCTTGCAGGATCTGGGCGACGTGTCTGGGGATGGCGCGCAGCAGTCTGCGGCTGGAGTGTCGGCCGGTGGCGTGCCAGAAGCCGGAGCTCAGGGAGAGGCTGGTCCTGCGCAGAGGCCGAGCAGACTGCCACGACTGCCACTTCTGCACCCAGCGCGTGTCGTTACAGGGAGAAGCCGCGTCTGCGCCTGCCCAAACACACCACACAACCACTTCAGGAAACAGATAATAATAATAATAATAATAATAATAATAATAATAATAATAATAATGAGTATTTGTAACCAATACTGGTGATCTTCAGCAGCTCAGCTTTACTGTAAAGACTCCTTCTACTCTCAGCATCAACCAACGTTTCTGAGAGCAAGACTACTACAATATTACAAAACTACTACAATATTAATGTAAACTAAAACAAATTATTCCGTAATCTCCAAAAAACATCACTTTTTCACAGCTGCATCATTATGGAAAAAATGAGAATCATAAATTTTTTGCTTGGAATAAAAAGCATGATTTGGGAATTTGAAACAAATACACATTATTTTAAATATTTAACCCCGAACAGCAGATTGTCAAACAGCAATAGAATAATAAAACATGTATTACTCTTTTTTTTCTTTACTTTAAATAAATGTAAGGAAAAGTCATGTAAAAAGCAGTGATGTAAAGAAAAAATCTTCTAAATCTTTTATGACCCTTTTAATATCTGCAAAATCTTCTAGAAGATCTATCTTCTGCGCTGTGTTCGCGCTGACCAATCAGAGCAAGGAGTCAAAAAAGTCCCGAAACGATTTGTTCTCAAGCAGAAGAGAATGCGCACACACACATTGCCACTAATTTGATCCCACAGAAACACTGGAGAGCGTGACATCTCCAGATCAGACCAGCTTGACTGAATCGTATGAATGCTGGGTTAAGATGGTGAGTGGTGCGGAGTCGAGACATTTTATCGATGAATTGTGCAGTGTGTAGCAGCCGGCTGTGGGTGTGCTCACGCTGGGTCAGTTTGAGGCTGCGCAGGACCATGCGCTGAGGCGTGACTCTCTTGATGTAAGGGTGGTCCTGCAGGGTGAGGAGGCTGCTGCGGGCGTCCTGCCGTATCTCCACCACCTCAAAGTCGCTGGGGAAGCCGCTGGCGGGGTTGTCGCGCCGCACGATGCGCCAGTTCCCCGCGTCCACGTCCCGCAGGGCGCTGCTGATGAAATCGCCCCGGGCCTTCGCCGTGAAGTAGCCGTTAAACGCTACGATGTACTCTAAACACAGCAAACATCACAAGACATTCTCATCAGGGCGGCGCGAGAAGTATGATGGTGGGCAGTAGAGCTGCACAATTCTGGATACAATGAGAATCACAATTTATTTGCTCAGAATAAAAATTGCGATTCTTTTTGGATATTTTATTATTTTTAAAATTCAACCCTGAAAATCAGGTTGTCAAACAGCAATATAATATAACATATTACTTATAATACTTATAGACTACATTGTTTTATTCCATTTATTTAATTTTTAAGTAATGTTGTAATGAAAAATAAATCACCATTAAAACTTAAATATAAACATTCCAAGGAACAGTTTGTACAGATGAGGACAAAATGATTAGCTCCGTTTAAAAGCACTTTGGAAATGCTTTTCAAACACGCAGGTGTCCGTCACGCTCCAAAATACGACAAAAGTAATGCAAGATCATCTTTCCTTTATGATACAGTATTTCAATGATCACGAGTTTCGCTCAATGCGCGCACAATACAGAAACCGCTGGTCGTAAGATCAGAGAGTTGGGCAGAATGGTATAAATGCTAAATGAAGATCGTGAGGGGGTAGAATCGAAATCGCGATCTTTTAACGATTAATCGTGCAGCTCCCGTGGGCAGCGTCTCCACCCGTGAGAATGATGGCGGCTTCACTCACCGTGCTTGACCACTTTAGTGGAGAAGTCCAGTTTCAGCGTCAGGTGAGACGAGTTGGTGATGGCGGCGGCCTCTTCGCTCAGAGGAGGAGGAAAGGGTGCGGTCCGCGGCTCCGTGCCCACCAGGGGCAAACAAGCCCCCAAGGCGGCGAGGAGCAGGCACAGCAGCGCCATCACGTCTGCCTACCAGAACACACACCTCGCTTAGAATAAGTTCAAGTCCAGAAGGCAGAGAAGCCGGAGAAACACATGGCTGGGGTTGTCATTTCTTTCGGCGTTTCCTCTCCATCGTGCGCCGCTGGTGTGGCTGAGGAGATCAGAGCGGCGGCCTGACGCACACGAGGGGAGCCATCATCATCTTCAGCCCAGAGACAGGAGATCAGGACAGGGGCTCATCGGTCAGACACTCCTGCACCAGACCACAGAAGCAAATCAGCACAGATAAAAGCACGAGTTTCATCTGGAGGAGGCTTTTTTTTTTGGAGGTTCAGATTTGAAGAGAAAGACGGAGACAAACACATTTCACTACATGTTGTACCACGTATAATTTGTATGTGACAAATACAATTTAAATTTGTTTATTTGACATACAGCGATAGATAAACTGATGGTCAGAGACAAACTGAGAAATAATAAACAGACAGATGGTCAGATACAAACAGAGAATTAATAAAAAGCCAGACGGATAAATAGCAGACAGAAAGATCATCAGACTGACAGAGAGAAAGACAGACGGATAGAACAAAAGACTGGCAGAGAGACAGATAATTGTTTGCTGAATCAGTGTAAAGCTGTAAAGCAACAACAGCGACTCGAGACTTTCTTTACACGTGTGTAATAAAACAAGCGGATGCTGTGACGTCACCGCCGGTAGCTCTTAGACAAATAAGGAGCTTGTTTTAAAGTTCTGCTGAAGGGACATTTCAGCCACCGAGCTCAAAGTAGAGATGATGAGGAGATTAATTCAGTCATCCGGCAGCAGGAGACGAAAGAACGTCTCTAGCCGAGCTGGTGCTAATGTTAATGCCGGAGAGACGGACAGACTAATGACAACACCAGCACGACAGGAGATTAGACAACTTAAACTATTTAACGAACCCACTTTGAAAAAGCTCGTTAGGACGAGATTATCCAGTAAAGCCTTCGCGTGAAACATCACATTTCGCTCGCTAAAACAGACAAGACATGTGGCCTCGGCCATTATCCCGACCCGAAGCTAACGGCTAACAGCTAAACACAAGCGCCAGGTGTTGATGCCAAAACAAACCTACCCCGTGTGGGAAAAGCCATTGGAATTCGCGAAATAAACGAACAAACGAGTCCGAGAGTCCCGCGTGGAAGCGTCAGCGCTGGACAAACGTGCAAAGGTAATGGCGCAAGAAACAAACAACTCAATCCGCTGTAACGTGAGAAAGTCGCGTTAAGCACAACAAGCGGTGGCCAATCACGAGCGACGGCGAGACGACACGGATGTGTCTACAGCCAATAGGAGACGACATGAATTAACCTCTTCACGTGGTTGGCTGGAAGATCCACGCGTGCGCGGATTGAAATTGTCAAACGCAAAAATATTTAATTAATAAATATTCCAGACATTATCCAGTTAATACAGTTTAAAATTGGTTTGCCAATTGGTTTTGCTGGGCAGAACTGGTGTGATGAGAAAAAAAACCCTGCCCAGGTCCATTTAAAAATACATGACGCGTGAAAATATCACACGCTTTGTGTAAACACCTAAAATCATTCTTAACAGGGAAAAAGAATCAATATAAAATATGTGTTTAATTCCATACATTCAAATTCTTTGCGAAGATCAAGCTATACATTACATACACTCATTTAGATAAATGACTACAGCCAGACAATTTCATGAGGTAAATCAGGAGTTTGTGAGCGTTCAGGTGGTGGTCAGAACATCTCACTCCAGGCGAGCTGCACATGCTCCGGTGGCGGTCACGTGACACACTTCCACATCGGCCCCGAGCGTCTTCAGCTTGTCCAGCCAGATCTGCTGTTTCTGGGACAGACGGTCGTTGGGACCTTTCACCTCCACCAGCTGAAATCACACAGCATCTTCTTAACTTCTCCACGATCCGATTCCCAGTGTCGGGATAGGCACATTTAGAAGATGAGGGATCAGCCGGCAGAGCGAGAGAGTGTGTGTGAGAGAAGTGTGTTTGTGTGAGTGTGTAAACTTGCATCTTCTAGAAGTCTCTCTCAGACGTACCTTGAAGCTGTGGTGGTCAGAGCTCCAGACCAGCAGATCAGGAAGTCCAGCCCGACAGTGTCTGTAGTCCCGGGCCAATCGGAGGAGAACGCCGCTCAAGAAGCTTCCTCCCAAACACGCCACCAGACTCTGTCCAGGAAAGAGACACACTAAAATCATCAAACTGAAGAATGGATGGATTAATGAGATCAGAGACAGGGTTCCTACACTTTCTGAAAGCTAAAATTCAAGCACTTTTCAAGCTCTTTCAAGGTCTATTTTAAAGTTTTTCCAAGTTTTCTTGTCCTCCTTCCAGTCAGATGCTAAATCACTAAATTACTTTATATTTGTATTTTGGTTTAACAGTTTTTTTAATACAAATAAATACTATTATAATGTTATAATAGTAAACACTAAATCAAACACTAAAATCTGAAAAATTACCTAACGCAAGGCCGCAGGAAAATTATCAGATGTTTAAAGTTGAGTATGAATATGGCATTGAAATCTTGTATGACCATTGATATGACTTGTGGTAAGAAAAGACGTTTTTAATAAGAAAATAATTTCAGGTGGCCATCGCAAAACATTTTGCTGTTCATGCTAGCCAAACTTCACACATTCTAAAAAAAACAAAGAGCAGCTTGGAAAAATAACACCAACCCTGAAAGAAAACACGAAGGAAATAACAGTCAAAAGGCTTCGTTTTGATGATTGAAACAGTCGTAAAGTAGTAGTTAAAGTAGTAGTGGGGGTGTCGACATCTTAACAAGCACTTATCCGGAATCCATTGTTTAATTAAATTTTCCAGCATTTTAAAGCACCTAATTTAAAATTTTTTCAAGGCCTTGAAACCACATTATTAAAATTCAAGGATTTCAAGCACCTGTAGGAACCCTGCAGAGAGTCGAATGGAAGGACAGATGTATAGATTAGACAGACGGACTGATGGATGGTTATGGAGCAGAATTCCTCAGGATCACCTGAGCCTGCTGAAGAGAGCTGAAGATCTCCCAGTTCACCAGCGCGCACATTCTCCCTTCCTGCGTCTCCCACACGTCAGCCAGCAGCTCCTGTAGGGTCTCGGCCGAGGCCTCACGCAGCATCTCCACACGCGCCTCGATGGCTTCTCGTCGGTTGCTGTAGAAACAGTCGGTGTGGAGGTCGAGAGGACAGGTCTGCGAGGAGAAGAGAGCCATCAGTCTCGCCGAACACGTCCGGTTCCTCCGGGAAATACCTGGTAAGGATTTCGGAAGACGTCGGGAACGCCGTCCATGAAGACCAGGTCCCACATGAGGAGGCCAAACAGGGCGGCAAACGTCGAACCTTCTCCGTGAATACCTACCGAGAGAAACACACGGTGATTCAGGCGTAACTGACGTTATATATTAAATAACATGAAAAAGTACATTTTACATTTATGCTTAGTAAAATTACTAAACACACATATATGAACTGCATATAAGACATAAAAGATATATATAACAGACAGATGGATGAATGGAAAAAAATGATAGATTAATGAACACAAAGCCACAGAATGATAAATACATGGACAGTTGGATTGAAGTTCAACAGGCAGACAGTCAAACTAGCATCATTGACAAATAGACAGACACACGCAAGAGTATATAAATAGACAGTTGAATAGAACAGAAAAGAAGGGAGAAGAATGGTAAAATGTTGACAAGTCAGACAGGAAGTTCAGTTCGTCTGTCTCTCTGTCTCTCAGAGAGTGTTTTTGGAATAACTAGTCGTTTCCTTTTCGTGACGCACGGGCTGGATGTGGTCACCTTGATCGAACCCGAGGGTCCTGTAGTGTGCCAAAGCCAGTTCCTCCACTGAGCACATGAGGACGCTGTCATGTGAGGGCCTGAGGAACACGGACTTCCCCGCACCTCCGTCCTGAGGGAACAACTGACCCTGAATGCTCACCTGTGACCACACACACACACACGGTTACAGTCAAAGCCTTTCAAACGGAGTACGCTTCTGTGAGTGACACTCACGTGTGGGACGTCCCGCACATGGACGGCGGGCAGATCTCGCAGCAGCGGTCGGTATCTCTTCAAGCTGGCCGACTCCTTCATTCGCACGGCCCGCTGGTAAAGAGACAGCTTGTGACCCGACCGGACCAGAGGGTCGTTCAGACCGGCCCGGATCCCCTCAATCGCCTTAACGGACATCTGACATGTTAGTGGAGAAACGACCCGCCACATAATAAAAGTGTGTGAAAGGTGCGGCACCTGCTCGTGCTGCTTGAGATGCTGCTGGAGATTGAGAGCCAGTCGGTCCCACCAGCGCCCCCTGCTGTCCACACAATACACAGACTGTGACAGCAGCAGCCGCAGCTCCTCCACCGCCTCCTTTAGGGACACCAAATGTTTTACAACAGTCAGATAAGTACAGTAATTCTCAAAATTTTAATTTAAATGATTTGCGTATCTACGGTTACGTTGATATACAGGTTTAGGTGGTTCCCTGGTTAAGGTTGATACACAAAAGTTATTTTAAAAAATTTTGTACAATAAGTACCAAGATTAACGGGAATTTAAAATTGCAGGGTTCAAGTCAAAAACAAATTGTTGCCAGAGGGAGTAAAAAGGTTGATTTACGAACGAGATTTCGTTATCAAATTACGAAATTTGTATTAAATTCATAATAAAAAAGAGATTTGTGATAAGTGTCGTTATTATTGCTATGTTTTCGTTTCATGTTGTTTTTGTTTGTTATGTGTACATGCTTGAATAAATAAAATGAAATAAAATCAATCCACTTAATTTTCCACTAAAACAGTTCAAATGTTCTTTATGCTATCCAAATCTTAACACTACCCTATATTTTTGTTTCAGGTAATAAGTACAAAATTATTCTGAATAACAGTTATGGAACAAACATGATAGAAGTGTGTGAAGATATATCAAGCTTTATACAAACTCCTTGATCATGTCTGTGGATATTTTCAGATAATTTCACTCTTTCGTTGTCTCCATTCTCCTTTTCCCAGCATCATCATCATCTCTTACTTTCTTCAAACATACGGTTATGAGAAAAATGGTCACCAAAAATTTTTTTTTTTTTAAATCTCAGCGCAAGTCTATGAGTTGAACAAAGTAGCGAAGACGGAGTTCCACTGTGATGTCATTGTTCACTCTACTAGCCAATTTTTTTATTCCAATTCTCTTGGATCTCGAGAAGCTCATGCGCCACATGACTTGTAATTGTGACGCTCACCTCGTAGCGACGAAGCCTTTGCAAGATCTCAACCCCTCGAGACAGAATGCGCGTGTACGTCCAGCCGACGGTGAAGCAGCGCAGAAACACCGGCAGCTCCTCGTGAGCCCTGCGCGCACATCAAACCTCAGCATCACCTCATCCGGAGAGATGATCGTGCCTCTGCTCAGACCTCAGGTCACAGGAGGCCTGGATCTCCTGCCAAGTGATCTTCGCTGCGCCGTAGAGAGCGCAGGCGTCATCCCAGCCGCCCGTCTGCATCGCAGTCGCCACCTCCTGCAGAGTCCGCATGGCCGTCTCAAACCTGAGGTGAAAGACTTCCTCAAGCTAGTGTACAAGATAGAAGAGCTCCACGATTAATCATCAAAGGATCACAACATCTGGATTCTACCCCCCCCCCCCATCCCCTGCGATCTTAATCAAACTATCTGATCTACGTCGAGCGGTAACTGTACTAGTGGATGTCGAGTCGAGTGGCAGTCAAATAAAAAAAAAAAAAAAAAAGTTAAAACAAACAGGAAGAACGAGTGAGGAAACACAACGTTAAAGTAAGTTTGCTATCAACTTTGAGTTTAGTACCTGAAAAAGGATTTTATTCTGAAGTGTGTGTGTGTATTTACTGTGGTTTCAAACCAGAAGACGACACTCAGCAAACCACATACAGCAAACAACTACAGTTGAGGACACAATTATTAGCCCTCCTACAAAATAATCATGGTTTGATTTCAAAAGTGCTTTTTAAACAGAGCTAATGATTTGGTCCTCAACTGTACATAATACTGTACTTTGGTATGTTTGTTTTTATTACGTTTAATGGTGATTTTATTTTTACAACATTACTTTTACATTACATGTTTCATTCCATTTATTTAAATTTAAAGCGTAATAAAAGAATAATACAAAGAGTAATATGTGTTATTATATTGCTGTTTGACAACCTGATTTTCCGGGTTAAATCATTAAAATAATTAACAATCCAGAAAGAATCATGGTCTTTATTCTACAAAAAAAATTGTGAAACGACAATCGTGCAGCTCTACAAGATAGTGTTCGCAACACCAAGGCTATGGGTTTGAGTTTGTTTGTTTTGTTTGGCGTCACACACACAAACACACACCTGATGAGATCATCCCTGTCCTGGAACAGTCTGGCCGAGCGATTCACAGTGTATTCTGGGAAAGCCAGGCGACCGGACCTGACCAGCAGGATGGTGTAGAGCTGCCCCTGACCTCCAGAAGCCATCTCCTCCTCCTCCAGCGTGTCCGTGAGGGAGAAGAGGAGCAGAAGGCGGGAGAAGACGGCACGAGATCTGCGGCACAGGCGCACACAGGAACCGGCCGTCTGCTTGGCCCTGGAAGACACACACACAAATTGATGTTTGCATCCACACAGTCTCAAGCAGGCGCGTCCAAAGTCAATTAGGGGTCAGTTGAGGCCCGTTTTCAAGTTTTTACCGGCTCGCAGTCTCGAGCAGATAACATGCACCCCACCAACACAGCTGACCACACATTAATATAAAAAGTTGTAACGAAGTTAGATACGCTTCCTCTCCCCAAAAGTCTTTTCCAGACAGAGCGTTTCATGATTTTGGAACAAAATGTGCCAAAAAGTATCCATTTGCAATAAAACAAAATGCATATTTTTTATATTTACACAAATACAGTATGAGCTTTTGCGTTGGCGGCTCCAAAACTGTGGAACAAGTTGCCCTTGTACATCAGACAGGCTTCATCCCTACCTGCTTTTCAAACCTAACTTGTGTCCTGTATCATTTTGATATTGTTTTACTTGAATAATTTGATCCTGTTGACGACTAGACGACAGGCTCCGACCCGGCGGTCTGTGACCTCTCACCTCTTCAGAATGACGGTGGCCGTGTTGTTCTGACCGGCGAACAGCGAGCGGCGTCTCCCCAGCTGCAGAAGCTCCTCCACCAGCTGCTGCTTCTGAGCTCCATTCCCTCCACGGCCCAGGTGGAACGTTTTGGCCAGGCTCTTCAGATCCGGCGCAGGCAGGAGGTCCAGAACTTCCTGGGTGTCGTGAAGCTCAGATTCTGCAGAGAAAGTCGACAGAAGACTTATTCTATTTCTGGATCACGGGGAACAGCCAACTCTGGGAGGCAGGACACACGCCTTGGTTTGGTCCCTGACAAATTACTGACAAATTGCGCACACTCAACACTACGGACAATTTTCCAGGATTCCAACTCTCTCGCATGGTTTTGAACGGTGCGAGGAAACCGGAGACCTGGAGGAAACTCGCGCAAGCACGAGGAGAACGTGCTCCACACAGAAAGACTGGGCTTTACTCACCGTTCTCCAGGAAGCCACAGGACACCAGCTCCTGAATGAAGGGCTGAAGGTCAGAGCTGATCTCGGCATACTCCACCTTACACACCTGAAGCCATTTCAGCTTCCGCTGGAACAGACGCACATACAGCATCTGAGCAGGAGCTACAGGAGAGAGTCAAGCAAGAGGGTCAGCAAACGCTTCCACCAGATGATCCACAAGATGCTGAACACCTGAGAGCTGTTGGAAGGAGCGAATGCTGGAGAAGTCCTCCTCGTTGAAGAGCAAGCGGTCGTCCTCGTTCTCCAGCACGGCCTCCAGGACTGTCAGAAAGTTCTGCAGGTAATATGGCCGTCGGGCGTTGAGAGGCTCGGCGCTCACGTTGACCTTCTCTTCAACAGTGTGGGTTTGGTTTTCCGGATCTTTCTGAATGGTGGTGGTCTGCTGTTTGGTGAGCGGCTCTGTGTGTTGCTTTTTCACCGGACGTTCAGGTTTGGTCTTTTTAGCTTCAGCTTCCTTCTTAAGCTCCTCTGACTTCCTCTTCACCCCCGCGCCGCTGCTCGGTTCCTCCGTGCTTGTCGGTGGGTTCATCACGCGGTTTTCCTTCTGAGAGCCAGTGGACTCCTCCGGAACCTGATCTTCTGTGAGAGCCACTGAGCTTCTGCTTCTCCTGGACGGTCTGGAGGACAAGCTGGCCGGAGCACGGCTCTTCTCAGACTCTGGCTTCTGTTTGAAGTAGGGGCTGGTTTGTGGATCTTCTTCACGTTTCCTCGGACTTGATGCGCAGACGGACGCTTCTTGCGTGACGTCATCTTCACGCTGCTCGCTGAGGAACATCAGGCACTGGGAGTCTATGTGCTGATTGATCTTGTATCGCGGCACTGGTTGAGAACACAGCGGACAGGACAGTTTGCTCGGCGGCGTGTTGGTGAAAAACGACGTTATTGACGGCGTCCTCCGGCTGTTCTGCGGCTCTTCTCGGGGCTTTTGACTCTTCTTGGCCACGGAAAGTCTCCGGGAGCCGCCTCGCCCGCGCCGACACTCCATCAGCGCCCAGAATGTGCGCCGATAAACGAGGTTTATGAGCCTGAAGAGATGAGTCAGGAGATTTCACAATCTCAATGTACTTTCTCCGACACAACAATGCTACTACATTCATCCAAGTTAAATTATTAAAAACAAAACTATACAATTCGTGGTCTAAAATCTAAAGCTAATAAATAAAAACATTACCTGAGGCAGATGAAGTGTGAATCACGGAGCAGCGCTGATTGGCGCCATGACGCTTTTAGACAGTTTTCAAAATAAAAGTCCAATTTTTCAAGCGATCCGGAGTACATTTGAAATTGTGCTACCGACCGCTTTTATTTCAGCAACGGAATATACATTATTCTTTTTTTCCACTTCGGAATGTGTTAGTATCCTATTAACGATAAAAAGAAAAGTGTAAAGTAGTGTGAAGAGTAATTCAAAGCACGTGCATTTATCAAATGTGGAATAAAAAAACTACACTCCGATGTAAATATAATAAAAAAAGTGTACAGTCGCTTCATATAGTTCACACGTTAAGAAAGTGATTATCATCAATTAATTTTTAGGAATATATTCTTTACTGCTTCATGTAATTGAAGTGTTTGTGTGTGTGTGTGTGTGTGTGTGTGTGTGTGTGTGTGTGTGTGTGTGTGTGTGTGCGCGCGCGTGCGTGCATCTTTCCTAACAAAAAAAACATATTTTTTTCCACTTAAAAAAAAGAGTTCTTCCACTTAACACAATATACGCGTGTAAAAATCATAAACCAACAGGTAAGCAGTTCTTTGGTCAACAATTACACATTTTATCAAGCGCTTTTAGTACATTGAAAATACAAACACAGAGGTGCATACATAGAAGAATTCCTCAAATGATCACAGTTTCTTAATCCTTTAGAAGAAATCAAAACCCCAATCAAAGCGAACGTGGCCTGATAAGGCTGCGACGCTCTAATCGGGCCTGTGGTGGTTCTGATCAGCTGAGATGCCCGTGCATCCACTCATGGTGAAAGACGTAGAGAAACACTTTTTTTTTTAATCACATATCCGTGTGACGTGTTGAAAAAGGCGTGCGGTGGCTCTCGGAAGAGTCATCAACGTAACGGTTCACAGCTAAAAGTACCAGGAGGGTCCGAAACCGCCGCCGCTCCGAACCCTCCCGGCGAAATTCTGTTCAACAGATACAATCAGAAAGACTGAAGGAGATCTGCACGAAACACAGCAATAAATAAATTAAGCTGGCCCAGACGCTCAGCTGCTGCACTGCTGCTGGTAGCGCCGGTTCAGTTCCCGCAGCTCCTTCTCTCTCACTCGCCGGGCTTTGCTGGACTTGGTGGAGCGGCTGGAGCGGGTGGACTGGGCCGACTTGGTGCTGTGGCAGCGCGACGACGCCCTCTTCAGGAGGTTCTGGGAGATGGAGCGCTGCAGGTTCTTCATGGAGGAGGAGGCCGCCATGCTGACGATCCAGGGGTGTTTCAGCGCTTGACTGGCGCTCAGCCGCTCGCTCGGGTCCACCGTCAGCACCCGGTCCACAAAGTCCTTGGCGAGGTTGGAGACACTGGGCCACGGCTGAGGAGAGAGAAAAAAAGCAGGAATTATCAGACATGAGTTTGCTTTCCTAGCCTGTGGCGTCTGCTGCCACTGCTCACGGATGAACATGTTAGTGGCGGCTCTACATCGAATTACCTTCTCGGTGAAAATCTAAAGGACACTTGTGTTTTCTGAGGGCAAGTGTGGTTCTTGTTCAAGTTCTTGATTTCAAATCATTCTGATTGCAAGAAACGTTTGGTGAAATGCAAAGAAAAAAAAACATACAGAAGAATCATAGATTAAAATATATGCGTGATAATACGTACATCTTCAAGTATGTAAAAATATTCAACTAATTATATAGATAGTTATTTACATTTATTTTAAATAGTAAAAACATTTTAACATTTAAAAAAAAATTTGTTTTAATTTTTAAAAAAAAATTTAACATTAAAAAGGCAAACAAAAACAGGGGTGCTGCAAATGTAACATGCATGCCTAAAATTGCCTATGTGTTTAATTCAAGAATTTCCTCGGGGATTTATAAAGTATATACCTACGTATCTACCTACCTACCAATTCTCAAGCTGCGTTGGGACGGTCTGCAAGTGTGAAAGGCGCTGCTGCAGTAACGGCCACCCAGTGGACAGCGGATGAATAACGGCTTATCACTCCGGCTTTTTTTTTTCTTCGGTTATTCTACCGCTGTCCACTGGGTGACGCCAAAGTCTCGTGTAGTAGCTTTATAAATGTTGAATCATGTTTTCGTTGTTACCAAATATCAAAATGTTACACTAATCTAGCTGGAACTAATAATCACATTACATTATTACAATTGCATTGTTCCATGATTGTTACGTGTTAATACTGGTATAAAACCATCTGGTCAATGTTATTCTCGATGTTGCCCTTTCGGTTACAGCAACGTTAGTTTAAGACTTTCACCTACACTTTTATCCGCAGCGATCATAATGCTACATTTTTCAGTAGTTATTTACTTTATAATATTCACATGTTATACATACAGTATTTTACAAATAGTGTATTTGACAGAGACTGATTAAATTGCTGCTTATCAAAGCGTGTGCTGCTTCGTACATTTGTGTCAGCCAATCACAGTCGAGACCAGACTTCGCAGGGTGTGTCTTCGCTGACGTGCGGGCGGACGCAGACGCGAGAGATTTCGTGTTGTGACATCTGGCCAGAGGTTCTGGCGGTTAGCGTGACTCTCCGGGCTTTTCCCGCGCGGCCTGACACACACACACACACACACTGCCAGGAACTCTGCGGCCCCACATCACATGCTGACGCGGGGGTCCGTCCAGCAAACACAAGCGCAATCCAAACACAAACACGGCTAATGCGTTGTGAACATCAGAGCGGCTGGCACACGTTAAAAGCGGCGGATGGATCGTGGCGAGCCGGAGGAACACGGGCTGTGCTGGGAATATTTCTGGTTGGGAATGGACCTCGGTGACCTGGCCTCGGGCTCCTGAGCAACAGCACGATGGTTTATCGAAATCCATGACAAACATTGTCGTTCGCTAAACCCTCTGTCAAACTTTGACCCCTGACCCCTGGATTGAACTGGACTGAAGCAGGTAGTTCTGCAAGACGTATGATGATTTTGGTATCACGGTTTGTTTTTCTTTTTTAAACAAACAAAAAAAAACTATTTTGAAGGATAGAAAAGCCTTACGGACTAGTGGTGTCAAAATACTGATATTCCGATAAGTATCGACACTGAAAAAGTATCTGAAGCGATTCAATACTCTGGCCCAAAAGTATCAATACTATCTGCGCTTCCAGGTGATTGTGAAGAATAGCGCCTGTCACTGTCACACAAGCACATATTGTCAGATGGCGAGTGCAGAGTCTTTGCAAGCGGTTTAAATTGAAAAAGCACTAAAGAAGAAGTTTTGTCTGGAACTTTTTTGGCTTTGAGGAAAATTGTGATTGATGCGGGCAGATCAGTAAATACTGACTATACAGTTGTATTTATAAACATAATGTTACGAATATTAACATGGCAAAAAACACTTTTTGTTCTTTTTATCTACTTTGTTCTACCATTTTTAAAACATTGAGGTTAAATTCCATTTGTATTAGAAAACAATAGTTTGTTTCAACATTTCTTTTTTTTTGCCTATATTGAGTATAAAAGTACTTGAATAAAATACTTCTTAATACTTTTAAGAGTATTAAGAACTTAAATAAGTTCTTTTAAAATTGGATACTTTGCTACTTGTAATGATGAGTACCATGAGTGTAAAGGCGGGACACGCCCTGGATTCCTGGCCAGCCAATCACAGACTTAGTTGGACACACACATACTCACTCACACCTATGGGCAATCAATCTACCCATCCATCCATCCATCTATCTATCTTCCCGTCTATCTAACCATCTATCTATCTATCTATCTATCTATCTATCTATCTATCTATCTATCTATCTATCTATCTATCTATCTATCTATCTATCTATCTATCTATCTATCTATCTATCAATCTTCTCCAACCATCCATGATAAGATACTATGGTAAGTATCTGTACTTTTACTCAAGTATGGCTGTCTGGTACTCTTTCCACCTTACCTCCCCGGAGAAGCTGTACTTCCCCTTGAGGATCTGCCGGTACAGACGCATGCGGTTGTCGTCCTCGAAAGGCATGGTGCCGCTGAGCAGGATGTAGGAGATGACGCCCAGCGCCCACATGTCCACGGCGTTGGTGTAGGGCTTCCGCACCAGGATCTCGGGCGCGATGTACTCGGGCGTCCCGCAGGTGGTCTTCATCAGGCACTCGTCGCCTTTCTTCCGCGTGCTGGCCAGGCCGAAGTCCGTGATCATGATCTTGGAGTCGGCGCCGGGGTGGTAGTAGAGCAGGTTCTCGGGCTTCAGGTCGCGGTGCGTGATGCCCAGCGTGTGGAGGTACCTGACGCCGTCCAGAACCATCTGCAGCACCCGCGTGGCGTCCCGCTCGGTGAAGGAGCCGCGGGCGATGATGCGGTCGAACAGCTCGCCCCCGGTGGCCAGCTCCATCACCATGTAGACGCGCTCGGCCGTCTCCAGCACCTCCATCAGCTGGATGATGTTGGTGTGACGGACGCGCCGCAGGACGCACAGCTCGGACTCACACACCTCTCGGCCCTCGCGGTAGCGCGTCTCGATCATCTTGATGGCGTAGGGCTGCCGCGTGCTCCTGTGCTCCACCCGCACCACCCGGCTGAAGCTGCCCCGCCCGATCAGGGCTTTGATGTCGTACTTGGCGGTCACCCGGGGGTCAAACTTGGCCCTGTATTTCGCCACCTTCTTGCGGTGGGGGTCGGCGGCCTCGCTGGCCTGACCTCCGTCTGCCTGGCTCCGGCCCTGAGAGGACGGCGAGACGGCCTTCTCCTGGCCTCCGTCGGGCTTGATGAAGTTCTTGTAGACATCCGTCTGCGGCTCTACCTTCTTCACCAGGTCCAGCTGGACGTCGGCAGGCGGCTCGGGCAGGACTTTACTCGTCCTGCAGCCCATCACGTCAGAATCCTTCCTTCCTGGCGCCAGCAGCACATCCTCACCTCACCTCACGCACAGATCCAGGAAGTCTTCTCCGTGTCACACGTCCAAAAGTCTGAAAAGGCACAAGTATGGTAGTATTTTATACTTGTAGGATGGTAATAAGCGGAGAATAGTTGATAAATAAGAAATTCGGAAATCGTTATTCAGAAGCTGAGCTTTTTTTTTTTTTAATCAGAGGTCCACACACAGATAAGCCTGTGACATTGTCCAACAGTCCCTCTTTAGCAGAAAAATGCGATAAAAACGCTTTAAAAGATTCTATGTTCATCTATGACAAATGACTTGAAGAAACGTACAAAAGTTTGAACACGTTTATTCAAATTATTTCATCAAGACAGTTAATATAATGTGCTGCTCACACCGTCGAGCATTTCACACCGGGTCACTGTGGGTCACACGGCCCTTACCTTGACCTCAAATGCCCGGAGTAAAATTTATTAGAAATTTAAAAATACACGTTTTTAATCTCCGTTCGTTTGAACTAAAACTACATCGTTTTGATACTGAAGACTTCATTCACAATACACTACTGAGGCTGAGAGTAGAACGAGCGTTTATGGTAAAACTGACCTGCTGAATACATATTTCCTGAAGTTAAGCCGCGCTTCGTTTATCACACACGCACAGAACGTCAACACCACAATGATGTTCTGCGCCATTTACTGGTTTTTGTAAAGAAACGCCTTGAATAATGTGCATGAATATTACTCTTTGAATATTTCCCCGGCCCTCCCACCATTTCTTACTGAGACCCACGAAAAAAGTAATGCCTGGAATAAAGTTTGTACATCATGTGTACGTCACAAACTTTGACCCCAGCCCCCAGTTTAGTAGAAAAAACACTTCAGTAAAGACACTAAACAGAAGATGATTTTTTTCGAATACACATAAACATGTTTTTGCGCCAGTGCACTTTTAATAACAGCCAGAATTTTTTTTTATATATATATATATATATATTTCTGAGTTTCTATTGGTCCAATCAGGGCATCTGTCCCGCCTTCGGTCACAGGCTTGTTGTGATTGGCTCGAGCTCCCTATGACCCAGAAATAGAAAAACGGTTCCGAAAACGGATAGAAGGACGTAATGCCGAGTTATAATGATGGCATATGTAAGCGCAGTGTTTATGAGCGCAACAATGCGGATCTACACAACACTTCGACAGGAAACTGAACTTTAACGGCTCAGAAAAACACCGGCCCCCCACAAAGACTCAAACGGGGACACTTGTTCGCTTGATCTCACACCAAAACCGAGGTGGAACTGTTCGGTGACCCGCTGGAGGCCTCGACAGTAACAGTCCCGGTTCTTTAAAAAACCTTAAAAACGACACAACATCCGAATCACGAAACAAACTTTCCGTTTCCCGCGGCCTGGAGCTCAAGCGTCACCGTTACATCCCCACAATGGGGTTTTCCAGCATCGTTGTTTTCTTGTCACCCGAAACGCAAACTTTTTAGATAAAGTTAAAGTTACAAATTACCGTAAGATGGTTTTTATAACGGGCGATGGAAGAAGAAGACGAAAATCACAGCGGCGGTTTCTTCTTCATCCCCGTTGTCCCGCGCATCGTCTAAACCACAATCGCACTAAAAAGCAACGCATGACTTGCTTGTTTACACACGCATGGTCCTCAAAACAGAATTCGTTCGATGCAGTTGTGAAACTTGTTTTGTGAAAGAGAGACCGTGCTAGTGATGAGAAGTTCGGATCGCTCGTGTGACTCGGTTCTTTGAGTTCAGCCAGATGAACAAATCTTTTTTGCGAGTCGATTCGGTCATAATCTCAAGATAACGGCAGTGCGCAGCCCTCGGCACGACTTATTGTTGATTGGTCGGATTCATTCAATTCTACTAATGTGCAGAAACAGCTTGAACTGGTCGGAACAGGGGTCGGAACAAACTGAACAAACCATTCTCTCGGTGACTCGGTACACTCGACTCGATTGAAAGATTCATACAAAACGAATGCTGCTCGGTCGTGTGTTTTCGGAGAGGGACCACCTTTTTCCTGCCCTTTTCTCTCCCCCTCTTCGTTTTTCCCTTTCTTTTGGGAAGCAAAGACCTCCTGCAACAAACATGAAGTGGGAAGCATAGCCATGTCAAGAAAACGCACCGTATTGCACAAAAACTAAATAAGTCAGCTTTAAACAATAAAATACGTAACGGTAATAACAGAAATACTTCGTTAGTGTACCCTTAACGTATTATGCAGTACGTCAAAGTATATAATCAGAGTCGAATTAAGTTAAAAGATGCTTTGCACCCGATGACGAATGTAAACTGAGATAAACAGCCTAATACGAAAAATGAGTGTAAATTATTATTATTATTATTATTATTATTATTGTTGTTGTTGTTTTTGTTGATGTCATCCTCATCATCACTATTATTGTTGTTTGCCTTGGGAATGAGTTAATAAATTACTTTTATTTTGTATTTTTCTACTTAAATGACCGTGGGATCTTCATCCCATATCTTCATCTGTATCTGTTTATCTTCCTTTGGCTTCTCGTGCGATTTGTAAAAGTATGCAAGTGCATTTGCTTTATGTGAATACGTAACTTAATTTTTTGTTTTTAAATAATTTTGACTTATAAATGTACAGTCACTCTAACAGGCTGTTGAAGTAAATGAAAGATGAGGCTTTTAAGTGCGGTAAATCGTTAAACAAAGCACTGTTCATTTCTGGGTGTTATAGTACATATGGTAGACGTTTGTATTGTTTACGTGAACAGCTGACGCGCCATACGTCATATTTCAAAAGCAACTTGGGAATGTGGCCACGAGACGGCGGTGTTCTGCAACTTATATAAAAAAACCAAACAGGCTCGTGAGTCCAAGTGCAGCAGTACTTACCGTAATCATTTCCGACTTCAGGAAACATATTCTCAGCAGTTTTAGTTGAGGCATAAGAGAAACTAAAAGGCTTAGTTTGTCAGGACACAGTCAGGGAGCACGAGCAGCTCCGGCGGGGCGAGATGATGGTGATATAATTTGTGTCTCTGCAGCAGAACGCCGCTGGATCGGAGCCATCCGTTAAAGCAAAGGCCGCGGGAGAGAGAACCACAGCCGCGCCGCAAACACTCCATTACTTATTAGAAAGTTTGATTGTTACGGTGTCTTGGCATCAGCCTATCGTCTATCCTGAATTTGAGATTTGTGTTTGATTGACATATTAGACAACCAATCAGATCATTTCTGAACGCACGCGCGAACAGTACACTCGCTGTCGCGGTCGCACTATCACTATAGCGTCTGACTAGTGTAGTTAGTTAAACTCTAAAGTCAAAAGTTACACCTGAATGAGTGGATGAGCCAACTACTCCATTATCACACAATATCTACATTAAACATAATGTACACAAAGACACTGAAAATATTTACAGCCAAACAGGTGTTTTGCATACAA
>MU204326.1:4738197-4779250 GCA_017309775.1 Paedocypris sp. Pulau Singkep | reverse complement strand
CTCTCTCTCTCTCTCTCTCTCTCTCTCTCTCTCTCTCTCTCTCTCTCTCTCTCTCTCTCTCTCTCTCTCTCTCTCTCTCTCTCTCTCTCTCTCTCTCTCTCTCTCTCTCTCTCTCTCTCTCTCTCTCTCTCTCTCTCTCTCTCTCTCTCTCTCTCTCTCTCTCTCTCTCTCTCTCTCTCTCTCTCTCTCTCATTCTCACAGCGCACTCCCCATCCGCCCAAAAAGGTCAATATCATCCGTTAAATCGGAATCTGCTGACTGCTGTGCATTATTTATCAGTATGAAGATAGAAGCAGCTCTATTAACAGCAGCGCAGACTCTTCTTCGGTGGTCTTTCCCCGCGGCGGTGTCAGGGCCGAACGACACCAGCGTACGCTCTGAGTTTGCTCAAGCTGCTGGCAGAACGGGTCCTGGTTTGAAACCAGGGTGAAGTGTCCGCAGTGTGGAAAACATTGATCAAAAAGTGGAATTCAGAGTAAACACAAATGCTGACAAATTATTTGAAGGCAAGAGATCTATAAGCTCCTGAACGCGGTCCAGCTTCAGACACGGCACAGAGCTGAGACTACAGGCCTGAAGATCTCAAGTATTCTCTCTCAAAGCATGACGTAGTTTTCTTGACAATGTGTAATAGAGAAACATTCTTAGTTTAACATGCATAGATGTTTAGAAAGCAAAGAACAGAAATTTAAACTTGTTTTTTTTTTTTTCATGTTTTGATTCGTAACCCATCTGGAAACGTTCTCCTACTTTTGTAAAGATGCTCCTTTTCTACTTTTGACTGGGTAACACCCAAAGTCGTCATCAGTTTGATGGGTCTTTCATGGGATCAAGTTAGTGCCAAAAAGATTTGGTCAGACATGGTAATGACAGTGTGATGATTATTATTAACAAATTAATTAATTCATTGCTAAATATTGGTTAAAAAAAGGCTAGATAGTAATTCCTAGTAGAATACTGTTTTCTACTAGTTCATTAAAATACATGTATTTACGAGTAATTGAGTAAAACCATATCAACAACAAAAATCAGTGAAATGAATGGTTGCCACGCCCATCCAAATCGACCCCCCTCCCCCCCGCAGTATTTGTTCCTTAGTTCTGGGTATTAAAAGTGGTGACCATAGTTCACAGTCGTGTTCCTCTACGACAGAATCTACTCCAGACCGAGCGAGTTCCCTGGGTTCTTCTGTCTCTCCTCTCACCGGTGTGATGAGAAGGAATCCTCCGGCCTGGCTTCTCTTTCACACATAATGCAGCCGCAGTCATTCGACACCGTGTCATGGGAGCAAAACAAACCCCGTTCAGAGATTTCTGCTAACACGTAGCGTCCAGTGACCTTCAGGATCGTCGCGTGAAGCCCAACAACATGTCTTCTTCCTGATCAAGCACAGCACAGTACACACTTGATATTTTGATGAAACATACAAATATGAATACAATAAATATGTGGATTTGACTGAATTTGTTAATGTGTTACGCCCCCTGGTGGCTGGAGGTCGGAAGCAGAGAGAACGTTGCAAATGCATCGCAAATATTCACTGTACTGTACTTGAAAATTGAATATTATTTGACATATTACTTTTTAACACATTGTATTTACACATATAGTACTGATTACTATTTTTTTGTGTGTTGTTTACCTGTCGTACTAGTTGGCTTCTCAGTTTACTTGGTTGCCCTGGTTTCAATTGAAACAAACACAACGTGTGTGTAAATATTTATCAGCCGAAGAATTGATAAGAAGCAGCTATTTAAATTATAATCTTTTGAATATTTTGTTCAACAAGCTCCGATGAGAGTGGAACTTTAACACTCGCTGGACGATAAATAGAGCTGGAAATAAAATGTGTGTGTTATCACTTCTGTGACTTTGAATGCTTTGGGAGTCTGTCATCAGTCAATCTATACATTAATTATATATTGTTTGTGTATTTATATTAAAGTATAATGATAAGGACTCTTTTCTTATATTGCAACTTTTATGTGCTTATACATATTTCAATAGCCTTGTTTCCTTTCTATTTCTGACTGAAACAATGTAAATTTTATTAATATGTAAATATTAAGTTTTTTTCTATGAAAATCCCTATATCTGTCCATCTGTACATTCATCTGTCCGTCTCTATCTCTTCATCCTCCCTATGTCTATTCATCCATCTATCTATATGTTTGCTCATCCATACATCTCTGTATGTCCATCCATTTATCATTTTGTCTAAACATTTATCAATTCTCCCATCCTCACAAGTCTCTCAAACCCTTTATCCATGATTGTTCATTCATTCATTTCTTTCCAGAGGTGTAAAGTACTAAAGCACACTTAGAGAATTTTTGGATACTTTTATTGAGTATCAAAAATAGAAGCAACTTTTAAATTAACGCAGTCCCAATAAATTCACTCAATCAATAAAGTACAAGTATGTATACAAGTACAAATGCTATTTTCAGTGTTTCAATGTCTAAAATAAAAAAAAATAAAAAAGTTCTTTAGGTGTTCGTCATGTTTTTTTTTTGTTTAGAATCAATTGTGTTATACATATGTCTACATATTGTATATTTACAAAATGTACAAAAATACCTAAAGTGTACTCAAGTACACTTCTGTTTAACTCTCCCTCTCTGTCTGTCTGTCAGTGAGCTGGTCTCTGCTCCATCACTACTTACACTATGTACAGATTTTAGCTACTATATACAGTATTTCAATTTTACTCTTCCTCTTCTGGTCCTAGCCTTGCTTCATTGCTTCTCTACTTGTGCTCTGCGTAATGGCAATAAAGTAGAATCTAATCTAATGTACATTTTTATGCTTCATTTTAGAGCATCACCTGGTTGTAATAAAGCATTCTGTTCGTCTCCATGATGATGGTGTGCGTGTGAACGTGCCCCCCCGCCGGGCGCTCTCCGTTTAACCCACACTTCCTGTAGCGCCAATAGATTATTCATTACTCTTCTCCTGAGTGCAAAGCGATTGCAAGCCCACCACTGCCTCCTGTGATTTCCACGGGGACTCTTTCAGGAGCCGTTCTCCACTCAGCAGGGAATTAAAATATGGCAGCGGTGAAAATGAATCTCAGGTTGGGAAGAGCTGAAACACACATATGGCCGTCGGACCCCCGGTGCAGCGTCTCCGTGACCTCCGCAGGGTAAAACACACGGTCTACGATTCAAAATGACATTTGTTCAACGAGTAGAAACGAATTTTTCAGTGTGACACCATACCAGACTACAACTCCCATCATGCTTCAGCGAGCATCAGTCGCCGCTCTGAGTCAGACACTGTTCACTCATCTCTTAATATTGTTTTATGTATATGAGACTCAAGAAATTAAGTTGAGAAGATTCACCATACGTGTGTGTGTGTGTGTGTGTGTGTTTGTCCCGGTCAGCAAAAGGTTGGCAAACCAATCCAGAGTGTGAGTGTCCCGCATCAGGACCAGAGTTACTCTGATTGGCTCCAGCTCCTCGTGACCCAGAAATGGAGTATGTGAACGAAAATGAACAGATTTTCTACTCTAGTTTCCCAGACTTTGCACCAGCCGTGTTTGTGACTTACTGCTGACCCGACTTTGTCCAAATAAATCGCAAATGGCTTCTAATCTCTAAAAAAGAAATCAAAACAAAAAGAATGACTTTAATTAGAATGAAACCGAGTCTAAAGCTGTGATCAGGCCAACGGGGAAATCCGAGGCATGTGTGTGAGCGAGTATTGATTCACAATCTAATGTGGCCGAAGAGAAACCATCACCAAACGGAAAAATCATTAACATTTATCTTAATGCCATCCTGTGCAACTTTAAGACTGATGTTGGGCAGCTGGGGCCTTGTGCCTAGAGAGCTGGACTGGTCATGGGTTCTGGACCAGCATGTGTCTTTGAGCAAGACACTGAACCTGATGTGACACACAGAGTAAGACTGCTCACTGCTCAGTGTGTGTGTTGCTCACCATAATAAAGTGTGATGCTTCTTTGGGCAGTTGTGATCTAGTGGTTAGAGTTGGACTTGCAGTCGGTTGCAGGTTCGAATCCCAAAACTAATTGAGAACAGGGAACAAAGACTCGAGAGATGTGATTGATTTCAGCTCAGAATTAAAAATATGTAAATATGTAAAAATATGTAAAGCTCTGAAAACCGAGCGGAAGAAATGACCTCAACTGATTAAACAGAGGAGTAATGATCTTGAATGCCTTTATTTATTCCACCAAGAGGAAAACACAAGCAAACTAAAAATTAATAAAAAAAAGAAAGACAAAAACGTGGAAATCATTGACCACATTATCCACGTTAGAGAAATGATCCATGTGTTCCAGAAGCACATCCCTTTCCCATTCCAACATTTTCATCTAATAGTTTTTATCCAACTATTTTGATCTAGTTTTTATAAACTAGATCCAGCCCCGCGGGCCGAGCTCTAATAAGCAAGCTTGAGCGCGGCAATATCAGGATTTGCTGAGAGATAAATTACTTTTTGTCTTTCTGATTTTAACGAGTGAAGAATATGGGACGGAATTTAGAGACTGTTCTCCGGCGAATTCGTTCCTGGCTAGCGGAGAGCGTTAGCCATGTGCAAATGACACGGAGGAATGAACTGAGATTAAACTGTTTCTGTTGCACAGAGGAAAATAAATTCCCAATAAACTGCAGCACTGGCACACTGCAGATATGTACTGTACAGATGAATCTCTGTGTATGAATATGAATGTAAACAGACATCGATTCAAGGCCAGACAAAATAAAAGTCTCTGACGTGAAGAGAATTACTAATCCAGAAATGAACGTAAAGAACTACAACAACACACTACAACAACACACCATCACAGTGTGTGTGTGTGTGTGTGTATATACTATAAAAAAATAGTGATTGTTTGAGTAATTTCTGTTTTTACACTGCGCATATGTATATTGTATATATAAGTATTTATATACACTATATTATTATTTTTTTTTTAATCACAGAGTGTCTGGAAATTAAGCACAAACCAATTAAAGACAAACTAAAGTAACACCAAGAAAACTGGAGCAAAATCTGAAACAACCTCACCTCAAGGGTCAAAGTTCAACAGCAGCTGAGCAAGAGGAAGATGCGATCAGGATCAGCCGGGTCAGGCGGTGATGAAGTGTGTGTGTGTGTGTGTGTATGATGAATGTTCTGCTGGAGTGAGGATGACTGGGTTCCACTGGGAACATCCCTGCACTGCAGCTCGGTCACTTCTGTTATAGTGTATATACGTAAACGTAATCTACATATATTGTGAGTGTGTGCAAACTAAATACAAACATATTTACACTTTACATATATGTGGTTTAATAGAGATGATACACAAGATATTTTACTTTGACAGTCAATATTTACTGACTTTTGAAAGGAGTGAGAGAAAGATTGCCTGTGTATTTGAATATATACGTGTACAGAAGAACATATTTCATATACGTATGCCTCTCTGCCCCTCTTTCTCGCTCTCCACCATTTCTGTTTTTCCTTCTCCCCCTGTTTTGGTAACTAAAGTCGTCCGTGATTCTATAGACTTGTGATGTATGAATTATTTATGAGAAAAACAAAACGGAAGGTGTGCGACAGTAACAAGGCTGGTCTGCATCAAAGACATCATGGCCGATTAAACTCTCGATATACAGTATATAGGGGCGTGTGTATGTGTGTGTGTGTGTGTGTGTGTGTGTGTGTGTTGGTGCAGATGCATTCTGAGATCAGACAGTAGTGTTCATGCAGTGATGTACAGTAATCCTGGGGTAGCCCTTACTGTATTTACATTACACGGAACAGCGGCGATTACAGCGGAGAATGAAACAGGAATCCTGAGCGGTATTTACACAGAATCGTCAGTCCCTTATACAGCAGATCGGTCTTATTTACAATGAATAATTACCATAATAAAGACTTGCTTGACTTTGATTGGCTGCTGGACATGTCAGTAGAAAAAACAAAGATCAAAGATGAAGAATATCAGTACATATTTACATGTACATCAGCATTGTCACAGGGCCGTCAACATCTGACAACATGTGAATCACACACTCACGTCAATTTTTTTTCTACAACTTTCCTAAAGGCTGCGTTCCTGATTAAATTTCGGTACAATGTGTTTAACCAATCACATTTCAGACATTGTTTGTTGCAATAAAGTAAAAAGTCGCCTACTATGATTAATTCAAACCCCGCCTTCGCGTCACTATGGGCAGACCACGCCTTGATATGCACTAAATGGACATGGGAAGGTCCAACTTTCCCCATTCGTATTTAAAATATTTTTGTGTATAGATTAAATGTTGTTGTATATATTTGTACTATATCATATATAGGAGATGTATGTGTGTGTGTATGTATGTATGCATATAAAAAATGCAAAAATAATTGGCATGCACGTACACTACTGTTCAAAAGTTTGGGGTCACTTTGTCAATGAAAATAACTTTCATCAGAAACACACTCTATCCATTGCTAATGTGGTAAATAACTATTCTAGCTCTAAATGTCTGGTTTTTGGTGCAATATCTACATAAGTTGAGGCACATTTCCAGCAACTATCACTGTGTTAGCTAATTGTGTCAGAAGGATAATGGATGATTGTAAAAGCCTTGTTTGATCATGTTAGCACTGCTGGAAACGGTTTAGCTGGTTAAATCAAATGAAATGCCCAAAATGGCCAGAAATTAAGAAATGAATGACAATTCCAGAAGAAATTCCAGGGAAAAAAATGAAGAAATTGCCAAGAAACTGAAGATATGACCCCTAACACTTGAAAGATAGGTATATATGACATGTGTGTCTAAACATATAAACAAAAATCGTTTCCGACCCTTAATCATGTTGACATACGTGGCAGAAAGCCGCCATTAAGAAAAAAACACCGTTATAAACAGTGTCAATGAACTCGTCACAAATAAACTGGGTTTAAACCATCGGCCATTCAGACGGTGAAATCCTGAAAGCCCTCCCTGCCGAGTTCAGCCCGTCATTCCCAGTAATCCGCAAACATAATCCTCTCTGAAGCCGACACGGAACGATTACAGCACACCGTGGAATAAGAACAATTCTGCGGGATTCTCCACATCGCTCCCGGCTACGAATCCCGATAAATCGGTTTGCTTGGTGGACCGCTCTCGTCGACACGCAAAAGATCCGACGTTCGATGCGAGGACGGAGTCGTGTCGACTGGATTTCTGCGGGAAAGATGAAATCCAGTTGACAATTCTGGAACGAGGATCTGGACAGACACTCCAAGCATCTACAGAAATAATGCGTGAAACTGGGAGGCCCAGTAGATGTAGATGCTTGGAGTGTCTGTCCAGATCCTCGTTCCAGAATTGTCTGGGAGGTGAAATGCTATTGTTCACTTGTCCTCATATCCAGGGAAGAAGCAGCAGCGCGAGCAGACACAGGCTCCGGACACAGACGGAGGGCCACGCCCGGCCTGCGCTGCCCTTTAGAGACTCCTGATTGGTCTCGGCTGGGCTTTGGGAAGCGGAGGCGGCTGCTGATTGGCTGCGGCCGGAACACATCTCGTACAAGTTCCCGGAGAACTGCATCTTTTTGGACTCTTGTCTCAGGGACTCCCACACCGCGGCGGCTTCGTTGGGGCAGCCCGCCATCGCCACGTTTGCACAGTCGTGAAAATCATCCCAGGACCTGCAACAGGACAAAGAGTCCGACTTACTGCAATGCTCCAGGAAAAACACAGACAGGCAGAGAGATGGATGATTGGATGGAGGAATGAATGGATGGGATGTAGGACAGACAAAAGAAGAGATGGTTAGATAAATTGGACAAAAGAAGAGATGAATGGATGTATTGAGTCCGATGCAAGGACTTAATGCTCCTGGAAAAACACAGACAGGCAGAGAGATGGATGATTGGATCGAGGAATTAATGGATGGATGGATTAATAGAAGGGAGATAGGACAGACAAAAGAAGAGATGGATAGATGGATGGACAAAAGAAGAGATGAATGATGTATTGATGGACAAAGAGACAGACAGACAGACAGACAGACAGATAGATAGATAGGAAGAAAGAGAGAGAGCAAGATTGAGGGATGGATGGATACATAGGAGAGAGGGACAGAGACAGATAAAAAGAGAGATAGATAGGAGAGAAGGAGAGAGGGAGGGATGGATGGCTGGACAGATAGATAGAATAGATAGATAGAATGTAACACATCAAATTTATTTGCTTCTAATTAGAATTATTGAACTGAATTGCTACATTATTAATCAAATGTTAAGCTCACGCACACACACACACACACACACACACACGCACACACACACACACACACGCACACGCACACACACACACACGCACACAGCACGTTGGACAGACAGAAAGTCTTTAACACATCCATTATGGACCGGGTCGTGATCACATGTCCATTGATGATTCATTATCTCCGCAAAATACATTTTTAACGTTTCCCCTTAATAATAAACACAGAACTTTGTTCATAGCAGCAGCAATCATTCATGAAGTTTATTTATATTCCAGCAGAGAAAAGACTTGGAGAAGAAGAAGAAGAGAAGTTTTAATGTGACCTTCATATAACATAAAGGGAATATACGTTTTGATGAGATATGTTTTGATAAAGCTCAGCCCTCGGGATCTAAAAGTTCCTCCAGAAGAAACAAGCTTTTATGTCGCAAGCGCCTCGTAGGAGACGGTTACTATTAAAAAGTGCTGTATTGTGTGACTGTCCTTCAACACCACAAACGTCCTTCAGCACAAACGCTTTTCTCAGATCTGAGAGAGCAGCTCTTCACAGTCCAGCAGCAGAACACACACACACACACACACACACACTTCCTTCTGCTTCACTGCTGGTGTGTGCTAGATGGGAGGATGGATGGATGGATGGAAGGCTGGATTGGTGAGTAGATGGATGAATGGATGGAAGGATGGATAGATGAACAGACAGACAGAGAGATAGAGTAGACTGACAAGATAAAAGAAAACGGATGGATGGATGGATAGAGACATAGAGTAGACTGACAAGATAAAAGAAAACGGATGGATGGATGGATAGACAGAAAGATTACGCTATAATCAGATGGATAGACAGATCAATGGACAGACAGACAGCCAGAATCCTCAACTGCAGGACGTCCTGTGTGTGTGTGTGTGATAAGATGGCGGCAGGACTAATTGGTTCCTGGAGGACTACGGGCTGAGTACAGTAGCGGTGTTGGAGGATGAATTATTCTGGATGGTGATTCATTCACTGAGCGATGTAGCGTATTGATTGTGACTGGAGGATATACAGGCGCTGGTCTTTAACCGCGTCATGCTGCACACGATGAATTCTTGATGAGCTCCTGCAGCTGCAGCCGGTGACATAATACAGAGGGGGGGGGGGGGAAGTTACACTCAAACAGAAACAAACTTGTAAAGTTACGTTCCACTGAATAAAGAGGCTGCGCAATCAGATGCTGCGGAGTTTCACTGGTTTATATGGGAAACATGATATTGAATGTTGAATACGACTGTGATACAAGCAGACAGATAGACAAGGAGAGACGAACAGACAGAAAGCAAGACCGACAGAGGCAGAATGAGTGAAAGATAGAATAAATAGAAGACAGAGGCAGATTGAGAAAGAGAGAGAGAGAGAGACAAAGACATAGATAGGTGGATAGACAGGTGGATAGATAGATAGACAGGTGGAAAGATAGATAGTTGAATAGCCAGATAGACAGGTGGACAGATAGACAGACACTAGATAGATAGAGAGATAGAGAGATAGAGAGATAGATAGATAGATAGATAGATAGATAGATAGATAGATAGATAGATAGATAGATAGATAGATAGATAGATAGATAGACATATCATCAGAAAGACAGGAACATAAACAGAGAGTGAGACAGGACAAACAGATCGACAGACAGACAGGCTCTGGTTGACATGTGGTCTTACTTGCAGATGGAGTCGATCTCCTGCAGATCTTCGTCTCGCTGGGTGCTGATGGTGAGACTGTCCCCGAGCGCCAGCAGACACTGAGCAAAGCCTTTGTAGATGGAGCTGCACTTCCTAGTAGCTGCAGCCGAGCACGGACTGGGAACCAGCACTGAGGAGATAAAGCCCAGTGGTCATCAGGCGTCTAGAAAAGACCCGCTAAAACAACTTCATGTCTCGGAACGCAAAACCAACAAAATAGAGAGCCGTTTTATTTCAATTCGAGGTTCGTTTTTTGTTACTTTATTTATACAAATCTAGAAACTGTGGTTCACACAACAGGGTCTTCAATAGCAATCCAATCTGCACGGCTGGAAAGCTCTTCAGTGTCACGACTGGAGTTCTGGGCCGCGCTCATGAATGGCTTATGAGCAGAGGACTTGAAGCTTCATTGTTAAAACACAGAATGAAACTTCAGTAACCTTGAGAAAGACAGTGGGAAAATTCAGGAGAACTGCCACGAGCGTTTTCTTTGTGTCAGAAACGGCATCACAGAGAGGAAAAACTGTGCACGCTTCACTAACAGAGTCCATTCATTTTCATCAAAGCATTTCCATTTCTAGGTCACGGGGAGCTGGAGCCAATCACAACAACTGGGCCCGAAGGCAGGACACACCCCCAGGATTGGTGGCTGTCCAGTCACAGGTCAGGACACACGGACTCACACTTTCACACACTCCTAGGAATGATTGTCCATCCATCCATTTCAAATCAGCTTTTCCATTTCAGGGTCAAGTGAAGCTGGAGCTCAGCAACTCCGGGCCTGCACAGGGAGAACATGCAAACATGGATTGGACCTTGAGTTTTGAAGAAGCTTCTTGTGTTCCTAACCTGAGGCGTGCGCGAGAGGACCTGAGTGAGATCTGTGGCAAGATCTTAATTGGGTCAGACAACAAATCACCGGCACTCTCCTAATTCCCAAGAGGAAATCTGCGATTAATATTTGATAGGAGAGAGTTTTTCTCCCCCTGCTGCTTTATTCCCTCGCTGCCGCAAACCTATTGATTTCCAGCGATGTTTTTCCAGTGAGGTCTCAGGATTATTGGTTTCACTCATCCCCATCAACATTTAATGAAGATCTACCGAAGGAGCGAAAACCAAGATGGTGGAAGGCCAAAAAGATTCACGAAGCACAGCACGGGTATAAATCACTAATGAATTCAGACGGAACCAGCAGCAATAACGAGATGAATCCGCAGATCTAGCGGTGGGCGGTAAACCGGTATTAACATGAAAATCCGTATAGAGTTGAGCCACGATACGGAAGTTGCTAAACTCCATGTCGTTGCTAAACGAACACAGAGAGCATTGTAACAGGCTGAAATAATAGACACAGAGAGAGAGAGAGACAGAGAGCGAGAGAGAGAGAGAGAGAGAGAGAGAGAGATACACACACAGAATGAGAGAGACAGAGAGAGAGAGAGAGAGAGATACACACACAGAATGAGAGAGACAGAGAGAGAGAGAGAGAGTCCCAAGAGCGGAGCTGTTTTTCTTTTTTTTTTTTTTTAAATATAACAAACACCAGGGCTACTGCAAAAAAAAATAAATGGTATTAAAAATGGCAGATGCATATTCAGGTTTTATCCTCTGCGTCAAATTTCTTGCTTTAAATAAAGTTAGAATACTAAGTTTGCCTATAATGTATAATGTAATTAAAGTGTAACCTTAACTTAAAAACGTAACTTAGGTGTGATGAGATGATCACAACATCATTTTCGATATCCTAGATGATTCATTAATTTCTCCATAAATTCCACGTTCCACTTCTGGGTCACGAGGAGCTGCAGCCAATCACAGCATCTCTGGGAGTGAAAGCGGGTTAAATTGCCCCAGTTTAAACTCTTCTTGTAGAGATTTGGGGTTTGATTTCCTCAAAAATGAAGCCATGAAGATAGTTCACAACACAGGTAACCAGAGCGTTACCAACGGGCCTTTTCGGGAAAGCGTCGTGCTCTTGAAAAAGCGTGGCATTTTGTGCATCGTGCGGAGCTCAAAGCCAAGCGGTTGCGTAATCTCTCTGGCCTCGGGAGTGACGGCCAAACAATGAGCTTGAATCTGGTGTTGTTGTGAAACCTTCAGGTGACTTCTGGATCTGCTATTCATGAGGTGAGCTCTGGCCGGGCCGCTGCTGAGCCTGCACTTCTGCTGCGTGTGTCTCGCAGACGTCTCACGGGGAGCGCGGCCCCATATACACAACGCATTTTCACTCCTCGCTTCCTGTGCATTTACATACACAAACACAGCGGCGCATGTAAATGCCCGCAACTCCGAAGGAATATCGTTGCAATTCCAAAGTCGCAGCTCTGACAAAAATAAAAATCACAAAGCTGAAATAAAAGTCGCAGTTCATAGACACAATTCTGGCAGTTTAACTATTCTAATAGAACTCTGAGATTAAAAAGAAACTCTTGATCACAATTCTGAGATCAAGCCTTTCCTCTGTTTCTCTGTGAAAACAGCAAGACTGAGACCCAACGTCTGTCTGTTTCCATCTACAGTGGTCTGTCTGTCTGTCTCTCTAATTCCTTTCACTACCTGTCTGTCTGTCTGTCTGTCTGTCTCTCCAATTCCTTTCACTGCCTGTCTGTCTATCTGTCTGTCTCTAATTCATTTCACTACCTGTCTGTCTGTCTGTCTTTAGCTCTGTCTCAATCACTACCTGTCTGTCTGTCTGTCTGTCTGTCTGTCTGTCTTTAGCTCAGTCTCAATTACTACCCGTCTGTCTTTAGCTCAGTCTCTTTCACTACCTGTCTGTCTGTCTGTAGCTCTGTCTCAATCACTACCCGTCTGTCTGTAGCTCAGTCTCTTTCACTACCCGTCTATCTGTCAGGCCCATGGGCACAACCAGCTTTTCCTTAGCTGTGGCACTATAGTAACATTGTCTATGGTTACTCTCGTGTGTCTCTAGTGTAACAGCGGTGAAGTGGAGCAGTGAGAGTATAGCGTGCGAAGAGCCAGGAAACACTCTCACTGCCCGAGTAAACTCAAGAACAGTGACACAGCAGAAACCCTCATCCTCTAATCCGGTACTACAACGATAGTGGGTTAAGAGACAAGCTTTCTGCTTCACACCTTCAATCCAGCAGCACGGCCATGACAGCTTCTGATGCGGCAGAAGGTGTTGTGCTTCAAACACAATTACCATATGTTTTCAGTTCCTCCGGAAGCACGTTAAACAAAGAGAGAGGACTCGCCTCATTTATGAAGAGAAAAATACATTCTTATGGAATCAGATTAGTGCCTAAAATATCAAACGTACAGTTCTAAGAAATGAACGAAAATGCTTCACATTGACATTTGTTTTTTTATTTTTTGCTTGCAATCTTCACGTTTTCTTTTGAAACTTCCGCTTTGGATTTTTTCGTTTGGATTTCTGTCCCAAGTTTCATTTGTTACTCTGATTGGCTGGTCAGAATGTCATTGACAGCTGCATTCACGGTGAGAATGCGATTGACTGGAAGAGGGGGAGGAGTTTAGCGAGCACTTAAACACATTCATAATATTCTGAGTATTTATCCGTTTGTAGTGATGAGTTCTGGACCGACACCACAGCATCCATATCATAGTTTTTAAAACAAATGGAACTTTTCATAATTACTTTCATTAATAATGATATTAACAACAATAATAATACATTTTATTTGTAAGTCGTCTGCACATACACAGTATTTCGATGTGAAGAAAAAAAATGTTTACTGCTATTCTGAAGTATCTGCCACCACAAAAATATTACTTAAATCACAGTTTGTGTACTACTATAAAAAATTGCAGCGAATGTCACGTTATACATTCGCTGAACTTGTCCCACTCTTCCTGGTTATGCAACTGTCAATCACATTCTCACCAGCCAATCGAAGTAAGAGCCTGCTCCCCCACGAAACTTGGGCCAGAAATCAAGAGGAAAAAAAAAAAACTAACAAAAAATCAGAAGCTAAAAATTTAAAAAACAAACATAGATGTGAAGCATTTTTGTTCGTTTCTTATAAATTTACGTTTGATATTTTGGTACTAAGCTGATTCCATAGACCTGGCGGAGATTGGGCAGCCTCCAGAAGTTTGGTCACCCCTGGTGAGAACCACTAATTGCCGGAACAAATTGGAGCAGAAAAGGCAGTGGCGATGAGAGGCAGCTTGTTAGTACAGACTCACCGCGTGATTTCTGTGTCTACTAGCGAACCTAAGCTTGCGTTTGTTCTGCTGGTGAAGCTTAAAAGAAAAAGATCATCCTGCCATCCCGCAGCACAGCATGAAATAAACATGCGAGCTGTGACTTCTGAGACATCCGTTTCTGCTTAAAAAGGTGATTTTAAATGGTGTTTTTCAGCGGTGACACAAACACACACTTGAACACCCTAGTCCCAAGAGGTGCAGTCCCAGAAGAGCTTGAAGAATGAACGTGAACGGAGAGCAAGAGTGCCAACACTAATGCTAAAATAATTAGTATACTATAGCATGACATACTGAACTTGGGATTTTCATAAATTGTCTATTTTAATTATGGTAAAAAAAATATATATATACACATACATACATATTAGGGATAATAATAATAATAATACATTCAATTTTATATTTGTGTCGCCTTTCGAGACCCCCAAGGACGCCTTACAGGAGTACACACAACATTCACACGCACACCAATTTTTCAAAGTTAACGTGTTAATGCATGCAATTAATAGAATTATAATTTGTGTTAATTAGTTTAAACACAATGATGCTGTTACACCCAATAGCCGTGCTCGTGTCACCAGGTGTGGCTCATTATGATCAGCAGCGCACAGTTATTGTGTTTAAGTGTTAAAGTGAAAAGTTAAAGTGTTTAAGAACAGGCACTGGAGGAAATAAATTGACTGTGTAACATGTGTTTTCCATGTTCTATGTCCAACATTTTATCATGTAAAAAACCAAAAAAAAACCAAAAAAAAACGATGCTTCGTTTTTACACTTATTGCGCTAGTACTAGCATAGCAAATTTTAAAAAGAATATCATTTCCGAGTTCGGGTCAAGAGGAAAAATAAACTAAACTTGCGCTTTATAAATAAGAGTGTGGCTCCAGATGTTTTCAAAATGTTATTTTTTGAGATACTGACATTGAGGATTTCTTTATTCAGTATAATTGTTTCACATGCATGAAATAAACGTACACAAACAGCAATATATTTCACTATCATATCCGTATAGGTCAGTAACTGTGTAATGAATGCATATGCTATACAAGTTTAACTGCTTCAATTAATCGAGAAGTAAATCAACTTCTTGTCGATGCGATGGAAATCATCTCTCATACGTTCATCTCGGTTCACCTCATATCTCACACAATAGCAGAGCGACGCTCAAGAGATTTGGAAACGGTCCTGATAAGCCGATCTGATAGTTCCGCTGGCATTAATTCGACAGCTGACATGACTGCGGAACAAGGGCACAGATAAACCTACACAGACGGAGACGCTCCTTCACACAGAATCTCCATTAAACGCACTTCAATTGGTTTCAGATTTGAACTCGCTGGAGGAGCTTAGCAGTAAAGACCCAATTAAAATCATTTCAGCATCTAATTTAACTTTAATCTGGCAAATCACACCAGCAGAGTTTAAATGACGCCGACAGGTCTTACTTCAGTGTGTGTGTGTGTGTGTGTGAGTGATGCGGTACGTCTGAATAGTAAAGGTCTACACGACTCTTGTAAAGCCTGAGTCATAATGTTTTTCAATGATATTTCGCAGGAAATGGTTATATTTTTCAGAGAATTCTGCAGTGCCCTTCTCTGTGATGGGCCTCAGAACAATCGAAGCTCTTCTGGAAACCACTTGGCATTGGCATATCATTTCCACAAAAGCAGAAAAAGCAATTAGTGTATTGAGCAGAGTGGTTGCAGGGACAGTAGAATATCTGATCAGGGCAGAAGAGCTGACGCGTGTGTAAATATTCAAGCCGTCAATACAGCGAAACGCGCGACTTGGCAGTGATTCGCGACAATCCATCAAAAGTCTGTGACCACACTGACAGTTCGACAGCTAATAACTGCTGCTGTGCTTGAGTTTATTGCAGAATTAACCCACTTTTATAATTCTCCTAATTTTCCATATATCACTTTTCTGTGTGAAACGGCCACACACAACACGTCTGCATACATTATCTAGCCATTTGACATTTCTGTTCCATTTTTTTTTCTTTCCAGAGTGGAACAATGGATCTAATGCAACATCTAACCCCAACTTCTAAGCCTGACCTCTAACCTTAACCTCTAACACTAACCTCTATTCCTAATTCCTAACCCCTAACAACAACTTCTAACACCAACCTCTAACAATTAATCTTAACCTCTAACCCTAATCCCTAACCTTTAGGATTTAACATTAACCTCTAATCTTAACTTCTAACTCTGACCTTAAACCATAACCCCAACTTCTAGTCCTGACCTGTAATCTTAACCTTTCTAACCCTAACATCTAATCTCAAACTCAGTCCTCTAACTCTAAACCCTAACTTTAACCTCTAACCCTGACCTTTAACCCTAACCTCTGACCTCTTTCCCCAACATCTAACCCTAATCCATAACCTCTAACAACAACAACAACATCTAACACTAACCTCAACCTCTAACCCCAACAGTTAGAGGTTTCATTTTCATTTCAGAACTGTCCAACTGATTTGAAAAATATTCATTCAAACAAAAAACGAAAGATAGAGGTTTAATAATGCACATTCGCTCACTTTCAGCGTCAAGATCTGTAGAAATGCTTTGGCGCGGCTGAGACAGAAACACTGCACTGTTTATAAGAGCTTTGGATGCGCCTGAGCAGCATTTTCAATTCTTCAGAAGGCTTTTGACCCACAGGTTACCAAACTGGGATTGTCTAACACTGCATGCACAGAGCAACCAGAAGATGAATTCATTCAAGCTCCCAGACAGAGAATCCGGCTGTAGAGCTTTACATTATTTACAATCAAAAACACCCAACAAATCATTAATGTTTCATGAGGCGATATGGTGGATATAGGTTATGGAGAGACGGTGAGGACCGGTCTGCTGGCCGCCCGCGCGGGGAGAAATGAAGGGATTCTATGGACGCTCACAGTCTTGGCTGATTTGATTTTCAGGAAGCCACAGAGAAACCAGCACGCCAAAGTGTTCTACTCAAGGCCAGAAGCTCTGACAAACCAACACACACACACACTCCAATAAGAGTTGGAAGCAAGGAACTGCGGGCGACTGAAACGGGTTGAGAAGCTATTTCAGGCGCAGGCGGTTCATTCTCTCGTGTCGAGCAGAAGCAGATTGTGTTCCGCACGGATGACAGAACTGGAGCTGTAAGACCGTCGGTTCGGCTCAGAAACACCCGCAACCTCTGACTTCAGGCCTCACTGGGGAGGGAAGCGTGTGAGCTTGAGCATCTTTACAGCGGCCAGGGTTACAATCCCAGGGAAAGTATGAAGCCGCTTTTAATGTACAACTTTGATGTGAAGGGAAGCATCAGGCCCGGTCAGGACAGTGTGATCGGGCATTTGATCACGTGTTTCACGCCAGGCAGAAAGTGCTGGAACAACCATTCACTTCAGACAAAACTCAAAGATACACGCACACACGTGTACAGTAATACGGTTTACGCAAATATAGGCGCCCTGCGAATATAAGCACCCCCTGATTTTTCAGGCACAAATTACAAAAAAATGTTTCTGGCTAAATTGCGTTAATTTTCTCTTTAAATGCTGTTTTTTCTTTAATTAAAAACCTAACTTAAATCTACACTCAACTTAAACACCCTAAATGTTTACGCTGCTTTTGATTATAGTTATCAATATCACTAATTATAGTCGTCGATGTGTAAAACCGACATTTGGGCAAATTAAACCAGACTGCATAGCATAAATAAAGGTTTTCTATACATTCATACATTTACTCGATGATAGTACTAGGTCCGAGCACTGAAACCGGGGTGTGACGTCATCATTATTCTCCAGCCCAAGCCCATTTTACAGCATTTTACAGTGTATGCTTTGCGGAAGTGTTTTACCGACTTAGCGTGACGCGCGTCTAAAATCTCCGCCTTCTTCACATCTTCACCAACCGCGATTGAGTGCAAACTTTTTGTAATTGCTGCTGGTTATGTTTTTATTACGTTTAATTTCGACTAATATTTAGGTTAGTTTTAATCACGTTTTTTACGGGTTTACTTTAGTAGCTTATTGCTTTTTAATCACTAAACGAATGTTTCTTATAACATTCTTTTGAATTGAATTGAATGGAATTGAATGCCTTTATTGTCTTTGTAAAATATTTATTTATTTATTTCGTTAGGTGTATTTAGTTAGGTCTCAAATTAAACAAATACATTACCATTTATAACTGTTGTGTACAACTCCTTCTACATAGGAGTTGAAAGTTAATCAAAGGATGCATGAATCTTCATGAACTTCAATATATAATCCTTAAATCACTTTTATTTAATTATACAATTGTATGTAGCCTGTTGTTTTTTGTACAGTGTATTGTACAATTGTAATACACAAATGTTTGTTTTATTAAAATACAAGAACTGTTGTAGACGTTTGAAATTTATCAAATGAAAAAAAGACATATTTGGTATTTTCCGGAGTTTGAAACCTTTACAACATATATCATTATCTCTAATAAAAATAAAAAATTAAAAAATATATATCATTATCTCTTATCAAATAATCCCAAATCCAACGTGCGATCCAGATCCAGCGGTGTGGCGTCATCATTAATTGACGACGCTTTGAAGTGACGCGTTAGGAAGCGAGGACATGTCATTTCGCTTGATTCGATTTCTCCGACCTCGCGGCCTTTCCTCTCGTCCTTCTCCCGCATCCTAGAGGAGTGGAGCTAAGGAGCTAGGAAAAGACGCGAGGACGCACAAATAAAGAGAATTGATAAAGAGAATTAATATTGAGAAGCACCCCGTAACAAAGTGAGGGCTCGTGCAGATTTTTTGTTTTAGAGAAGAGCTTCAGCGGCTAAACAGGATCACCTGCTGCCGCTCGTTAGTGCTCTGGGAGCGGGCGCGCGCGCAGATCATTCGGCTGCTGTTCAAGAGACTCGTCAGTTTGTTTTTTTGCTTCTGAAGAAGTTTGGTAAAACGGTTTCTCGTTTGTTTCAAATTCAATAGAATTTGTCTGTAAGCTTTGTGTTTTTATACAGTAGAACACGCAATTTCATGATACATTTCTCTTGGTGTCTTTTCCCGATAGGCTTAGACACGTTTCGCGTTTGTTTGTTATTTTAGTTTGTTGTTTTTGTGCTGACGCTGGGCCGAGGGCGCCGCTGCGGTCACTTCACCTCTCGATCTGAGGGGTGTCGGACTGTCGGTATTGGGGCTTCAAGGAGCTCGGCTCTTGGTGGAGGCACGAAGACTAGGGTGAGATAGTTTAAGAGGAAAAGTCACCAAGATTGTGTATTTGAATTGCGTGTAATTAATCATGACGTCAGAATTAGACGACTTTGTGCAATATCCCACAATTGACAAACTACAGGAAATGACTAAAGAGCAACTATTGACAGTAGCATCTCATTATGACATCACTGTGTCAAGAAGTGAGAAACTGTTGAAGGCAACAAATATTGAAAAAATTAATACAGCCTGTTTGCTGCAGGCCTGCGGACATGTTTGCAACCTGGCTTTGACGCTGAAGGATTTCTTTTTGTTTTACAAACAGTTTTCTTTATTTCTGTTATTGAGCTATTAAAAACTCATATGCCATTATTTTAATGAGTGCTTATATTTACGTGAATTATTGAAATTGGCAATTATAAGCTTCCCGCAAGTTTTTGAGCCGCTTATATTTGCGTAAACACGGTATATACTTTTTTTTTTATTATTTTATCATAAACGACCATTTTTGCACTGGTCATTTCCTGAAATGTAATTATTTTTAAATTTGCGCGTTGAATTCAGGATTACAGAATAAGGAGAATTCTAATGGGATAAAGCGCGTGGTTCTGTCGCTCTTCGGGCGCTCAGGTTAGTCAGCATCCGTTTAAACCAGTTTCCATCTGCCAAACAAATGAGTTTACGGGGAAGATCAATAGCGGCTGTTTGGGTGCGTCTGATGGAGAGTAAACGCCCGCTTCATCGCTCCGGACACTAACACAGTGACCCGGTCCTGGTCTAATGAGTTTTATCGACTGGAGTGTTTTAGTTCCCGGCTGTAAGTTATCAGGGTCAGAGCCGCAGCATCACCTCCAGTCTCCGGATCTCTCTATCCTCATCACTCGCTTCTCTTCTGTCTTTTACAGACAATAAAACTGCTCATATTTGAAACAGGATCCGCTACGGGAACTGTACATTTCACTGCTTTCGTTTTATTGAAAACTCAATCAGTAGAAACGAAGCAGCACAGTTGACTAGAACGGGCTTGCGAGAATTTGCACAAATTCTAGTAAAATGTCGATGGAATCAGATTAGGGCCAAAAATATCAAACGGAAATTTCAAAGAAACGAACGAAATGGCTTCACATTTACGTTTGTTTTTATTTTTATAAAATAAAAAAAATAATTATATTTTTTATAAAATAATTGTTTTTATTTTTTTTGCTTGCAATTATGTTTGCTTTTTTTTTTTTGTTGATTGGCAAAATGCGTGTTCCGCCTGGTGATTGGTCGTTTCTTTATCCTCCTGCTCCCCGTGACCCAGAAGTAGAAAGTTGCTCAGAAAGGGGGTGGAGGCAGAAACCATATTTGCTATTATGTGTTTTCTTTCTCGTTGTTTTTTCTCGTTTAAAAAAGACAGAGGTGAAAACGAAATATTTCAGACGCAATGTGTACGACCTCATTAGGATATCGCCGAGTTTGAGGCCCGGCCCGGCTCTTTCTGTTGGTGGACGGGTGACAGTTTTCTAGAAACTCCACAGTAGACGAGGTTCAAACCCGTCCACTGATTGACTGATCCTCCTCTAACCTGCTTGTAAAGTCTCTTTCATCTCCGCTCTCAGTTTGGATATTCTCTCTGTTGTTGTTCTCCTCTCAGACGGACTCTGTCAGACTCCTCATGCGTGTCATACGGCGGGCAGCGGTCAGTGAGCCGCGAGCGAGCCGACCTGACAGCCCTATGAATCTTTCCTCATGTCCACCTCCACACGCTCCGTCATGAATAAACAGCAGACTCGCCGTGTTGCTCCGCCACGCTCCATTTGCCTCGGTAAACGATCAAAAGCGTTCGCTTAGTGGCCGTGCGTCAGTGTCTTCTCAGGAGGAAACTTCTGGACTGTGTGTGTCTGGGTTTGATGGTTCAGAAGCCGGTCTGACACACACACACACACACACACACAGTGGGACGACCTTTAGTGACCCTGACTAGCCGCTTAAAACAACAATCCCCTCTCTCCCTTTCCCTCCATCCCCTTGTCTCATCCTCTTCATTTCTCCCTCCTTCTGCAGTATATCCCGGGGTTCATTAGATTTTGAGGGCACAAGTTCTTGTAACTTCAATAGAAGTAAGTAATTTTTTCATGAATATTCAATCCCGTGTCACAGAGGTGGACAGTGGAGGGGCTTACTCTTCCTCCTCCTCCACTCCCTCCACATTATTTTACACAACAAAATGTTTCTGCAAATACATCTTTCATTAGTGTAACCATTTATTCATATATAATATCTTATTTACCTTAAAATATAATTTGCGTAAATGTGTTTGTTTCGAGCATCAGCCAGTGGAGGAATGTGGATAAATCCGGCTGTAAACTTTAGTGTCCTAGTTTTAAAGCATCTTCACTCAGTGCGGCAAACACTCGGACTAACACAACTATAAAAGTGACGTGAGGATCTTTCACCCGGAATCCGACGGAAGTCCGAGATTGTTCACGCTTTTACTTTTTTTGGAAGCTAAGTGATAAAAGGAATACGTATACAAGTCAGTTGTGTGCTGAGTGACCAAAAAGTTGAAATCAGAAAGAGCAAAAATAGAAACAAAAAAAAAAACAACGGTCATTTCTAATTAATCTCACACATGCCGAGTAAAGTCAAGCAAAGCGTGGCCCCGGCCCAACACTGACCGCATCTGATCGCAAGAATAGCAAAGAGAGTTTGATATAAACAAGGGCGCCGCTAGCAATTTTGGGCCCCATGAAAATATTATGTGATGGGCCCTATACCTGGTCGCTATTGTCCTAACCTTACCCCTCTTATCGGCGCCCCTGGATATAAATGTCCACTGACCTTCACCTTTCAGCCGCTTTTCAATTTATATTTATTTCCTCAGCAACCTTTCAATTTGGGCTGGTGTGTCTTTCTATAAAAACTGTTTCTCCTTTCCTTCTCAATTTCCCGTGTGTGTGCCTACTATTAATCTTTTTTTTTTGTCACGCACGCGCAAACGCACACACACACACACGTGTAAAGTGTGATCTACAGACACGTGAAGCCACCTGCCTCCTCAGCCCTGTCGGGATCCCCTCTGATCTTCTCCGCTTCTTCTGGACTGTCAGAATCTCATCTGCTCTGAAACTCTCCCGACTTTAGGGCCAGTGACATCAAGCGTCAAGGAAGCGGAACATCAGAAGATTTTCTCTAGAATAACTGCCATCGGCTTAACGCTTTAACGTTTTTTTTCTGGCAGTTTTCCTATTAATGATGTAAAATTATTTAAAATGAGATTATGCTTGATTTATATTGTACATTCACAGGCCGATCTAATCAAACACGCTCAGAGATCTGGTCCCGTCTAATCACATAGGTTCAGATCTGGTCTGGTCTGATAGAATTAATCACGAGTTTAGATGTTGTCTGATCTAATTACACACACGGGGTCAGATCTGGTCTGGTCTTATCTAAATAATCTGGTCTGATGTAATCAATCACGGGTCAAGATCTGGTCTGACTTAATCACACTTGATCAGATCCTGCCTGACCTAATCAATCACAGATTTAGATCTTGTTTGATATAATTACACACAGGATCAAATCTGATCTGGTCTGATCTTATGAATCACAGGTTCAGATCTGGTTTGATCTAACGAATCACAGGTTTAGATCTTGTCTGATCTAGTCACACACAGGTTCAGATCTGGTCTGATGTAATCCATCACAGGTTTAGATCTGGTCTGATGTAATCCATCACAGGTTTAGATCTGGTCTGATGTAATCCATCACAGGTTTAGATCTGGTCTGATCTAATCACACGGGAAAAGCTTGTGTCTGATCTTATCAATCACAGATTTACAGCTTGTCTGATCTAATTACACACACAGGTTCAGATCAGACCTGGTCTGATCTAATGAATCACAGTTTCAGATCTGGTCTGATCGTCTTGAAATGGTTTCAGTTAGTTAAGTAAAGCACATTCCAGGCTCTGGCCGCACTGATTTATGAGCTCGACATTTGGGAGGTTTATTACAAAGTTCCTTGTCTGCGCTGAATGATGCTAGTACGGATTTCTCTGTGATGTGAAGCAGACTGCTGAGCGTCGCACAACCACTAGATTTCAAACACGGCTTCAAGAGGCGCTCGTGCTAAATTACATCTGATAAATGTTTGTTACTTTCGCTCCGCGCGGATTCTCTCCGCTCATACTCTCCGGGGCGGCGCGGCGCGCAGATGCTCCAGGCACTGAATCCTCCGGAGAAACATCTGCGGCCGGCGACTCCAAAGTAACGGTGAGACGTCAGCGGCGCCACGGCAACGTCCGAACCGCCAGTCACACGCCGCGGCGTCCCATCCAACTCTCTCACGAACCGGAACGTTTAGAAAAGAAAAAGTACCGGCGTGTACTTACGGAGATGCAGAGCAACAGGCAAGAGGAGGCCGGCGCTGAGGAGAAGAGCTGTCATCGTGACCGGGTCCGGCAGGCGCGCGAGCGAGCGTCCCTCTGTCCGTCTGACCGTCCGTCTCGCGCTGGAGTGATGAATGACTCGCGGGCGCGCGCGCGCCTCATAGTAAAGGGGAGGAGGCTGCGCGCGACACGCCCGCTACGTTTGTCAACTAGGTGTTACGTCACAACAGAGCTTGTTTATAAGACAAATGAGGCTTCATAATTCGATTAACAGGTTGAAGAATGAATATTTTGTTATGGATCTGATTATTTTATTTTCGAAATGTCACATACATAAGTCCAAATCGGTAAACCTTTCTTCCTTTGAACTATATATCAACAATCACAAATTTTTTTTAATTCAAACAACAGACGATTGATGCAAAAGGCACTATTGATTCATCTTATCACTTTAAAACGACAAAACACGTTGTGTGGTGCGTTTTACAAATTGATACATTTGTTCAGTTTTAATTCAATTCATAATTTGTAGATTTATACTGTTATACATTTAGATGTTTTTATCTTTAATCTTCAGCAAATGATGAATATAGAACACACCTCTAAATTACTTTTTAAATGTCAGTGCTCTTGTGGTAAAACGAAACTCTTGTGAAGACAAAGACTAAGAACAAAATGACATTTGAACAGTTTATTTTTTTTTTTTTTGGATCCCAAAACATCAAGGACAAAAGAAACTCCAAACACAGGGAAAAATCATTCACAAATCAACAATTTGGAGATATAGAAGGAAAATAAATGTAGGCATTTTGGCAAATACAATCAATTAAAATAAATAACGCAATAAACGTAGTGCAAATGGACAGGGAAACTGAAGCGGCAACAGAAAGGCAACATTTTAGGTTGCGGCAACAGAACTCGCAACCTAAAATGTGAACGCGTGGCCCGAGCGAACGAAACGGCCGGCTGCGATTTCTCTCCAACAGAGAAATGATAAAGAGCCATTACGGAACAATCAGTTCTGCTGTGTCCAGGACCAAAAAGCGTTATCGACCCCCACAAACACATGAGGAACTTCTCAACAGCGAGATGAAGCAGAATCTAAAACTCCTTTAAATGATGACCAGATGTTGACCAGGCCCTGCAGCATCATCATCAGACACTTGGCGTGATCCCTCAGCCGGCTGTGGACGTCCTGCTCTAGGTAGAGTAAGAGCTCCTGCTGCAACTGGTTCAGCACCACCATCATGTGGTCTCTGGTCTCCGGGCCTTCGTGGTCCTTCTCCAGGTTTATCAGGGCGTACTGATAAGATAAGATACAGAAGATATCTGCAGGAGGAATCAGAAGGTCAATCATGGTTAACACGTGGCTAACACTTTCCAACGCTGCTCAGTCTCACGTGCAACGGGGGAAAAACAAACATCTTTACCTGAATTATAAAACAACAAGTGTTAGCCACACAGCAACGCTTCACATGGCGAACCCTATCCAACTGAAAGAAATATAATCGAATCGCTGCTCTAATTGACCAGGCCGTGCAGCATCATAATCAGGAGCTCGAGGCGTTTGCTCAGCGGGCTGTGGACATCTTCTGCCGCACCTGGGTCAGCAGGTCTTCGTGGATCTTTTCTTCGGTTAACACTATCCAGCGCTGCTCAGACTCACGTGCAACTGAGAAAAAACATACTGTAAGGATCTTGTGGGTTGACTAGGCGTCACTAAAGAGCGCATCTGTTAGGATAAGTAATTCTGACACTCGTGCCCCATACACCGCACGACCCCGAGTGTCAGTGACAACACAAGCTTAAGCACAAGTTTAACATCCAAAACCCTGCTGGGCCATTATAATGGCTACACGCTTCGCTTAGGGTAAGTTTTTCCATTTTTACAAATAACAGTCAAACTATCAACAAACACAAACTTAACCTAACCTACAACACAACCATGCAAAAAGAACCACACGAGAACACACATTTACAATTAAAATAACATTTAAACACACAAACAACCTGACTCTCGCACAGCATTGTGGGAAACACGATGACGTCATCGCGAACACCGCGGCCGCGATCGCCACAATATAAACATAAATAACTTTACCTGAATTATAAAACAACAAGCGTTAGCCGTTCACGTGGCTAACACTATCCAACTGAAAGAAATATTTAAAAAAAAATAAACCAGCGTTTCCTCACAAAATTGCCACGCAAATGAACTGCACTTGTGGAAAGAGAAAAAGTTAGATTACTCGGAAATATAGCTTTGACTCTTATGAGTGCATTCTTAAACTACCACTCAGTATTCTACAGACGTTTTAAGCCGATAAGATCAACTACGAGTTTTACTGAGGAAATTAATGCTACTCACCTCGACGACAAGTCGCGACTTAAGGAACCGTCTACAAATTATACGCGTTGGAATGCTGTGTACACAATCGAGTAACTTAAAGCACGTAATACCGCGATTCGAAACCAGGAACTTCTGGTTTCATATTCATATATTTAAACAGTCAATACTCCGCAAGTTTGCAACCCGCGAAACAGCAAGCTAAGGGCGACACAGAAAATAGGCATTTCTTTTTGACGGTCCCTAGGTTTTAAACCGCTTCGCATACATATCGCATAAATATCGTTAAATATAGAGACCTAGGCCCATGTTTAGTTTTGTAGTGTTTAATCCACTTTACCGGTGTTACACTAAGAAAAAACAACAATGTTGAAGAATGTTTTTATTTTTGTATTCAAAAACATCTAGAACGAAAGAAAGTTGTAAAACTAACATATGCAAACATAGGGAACAAAAAAAAAACAACGGTTTTCATTCACAATTCAACTATTTGGAGATAGAGGGAAAATAAAGTGGTGCATTTAGGCAATGAGAAAATTGATAAACATAGCTGTAACTTCATGACATGGGTCTTCCAACGGTCAGCACCACCGACATGTGGTCTCTGGTGACCGGGTCTTCGTGGTTCTTCTCTTCCAGGTTTATCAGGGCGTACTGAAGATAGCTGCAGGAGGAATCAGAAGGTCAATCACAGCCTAATCCAGTAGTCAAAGGGCTTTTCGTCTCGCCTTGGCAATGTTGTGTAAAAAACTGCCAATGGCATGCACGAGTACACAGCGTCACTACAGTGTTGTTTGAGCAGATCAAAAACTGGCACTGGACCCTTGGCGATATCTATTGATATCTTGGGTTACTTCGTAGGCCAACCCTTACCACGTCACGCGCTCTACCCTGCAGTTTAGTTAACTTCATTGGCTTGTTCTTCTGCCGGCACTTCACGTTTCTTAAAGTAAGTTTTCACAATTTCAACCCACTTGTCAACCGAAAGCTTACATCACCTCTGAAATAAGGTGGTTCATTCACCTCATGTTTAACCACCAGGCCGATTTTAGACAGGTCACTGGGAGTAGAATAAGACCCATATTGGCTGTTCTGGCTAAAAACTCCAGATTCTAAGCAGGTAACTATGCTTTGACCAATAAAGCATACGGTACGGTGTTAGAATCGGTCTGTTGTGCTTGCTGATTGGAACATGCATGAACCTGAGAGACAGGTGGTGTCTGCATTTCTAAGCCTCACTGGATTGAAGTAAAAAAAACTGGGCCAACTCTGTTTGTAGTGTTTGTTTCTTCATCTAGAAATCGCAACACCCCCCGGCCTTTTCCCACACTGATTTTAGGATTAAACTCCATATCAAAATGAAAACACCCCCTTACTTCACAAGAGGAAACAAGAGAAAAGAAAGAAAAACAGTCAAAACCCAAATAAAATGGTAAATGTAAATCACTTCTCTTAATACAAAAAAACTACTATGCACTTTGCTTAATACTTATTTTTCTTGCACACAGAAAAAAACATTTTAGCTAATCACCCAAAAAGATATAACAAAAATGATCTTTTTCGACTTCCGTTCACGAGAATTCACACACAACAATCTCATCAAACGTTAATCATTCCAAATACACAGTACGTAGACTTGCCACAACCTTTTCTGAAGCAAATCTCAGCGTCACACTGTGATGTCCTTCACCCCGATTCTTCTCCTCCGCTCACGTGTTATGGCGGCCGTCGCGTGGTGAAGCCTCGACCAAACCGACGCCAGCGATGTCCCACGAAGTAGAGTTACGATCACGGCACCAGTTGTAACGGTGTGGTTCTGCGTTGTGTTTCTTTAATAACGGTCCAAAGCCAGTCTTGCATCAGAGCTTTTATAAAACTTATATTTTATAAAACTAATTATAAAACTACAACGTGGCTAACACTATCCAACTGAAAGAAATATAATCGAATCGCCGCTCTAGTGGTTGACCAGGTCCTGCAGCATCATCAACAGCTTGACGTGTTTGCTCAGCGGGCTGTGGACGTCCTGCTGCAGGAAGAGGAAGAGCTTCAGCCACACCTGGGTCAGCACTGCGGACATGTGTTCTCTAGTGACCGGGTCTTCCTGGTTCTTTTCTTCCATGTTTATCAGGGCGTCCTCAAGATATCTGCAGGAGGAATCAGAAGGTCAATCAAACCCGGTGGACTCTTAAAAATGGCCAGTGATGGAAAGAGAAGCTCTCGGTGAAGAAGAACACTTTCCCGTCAAGCGACAATTGTATGTGGCGGAAGTGGTTAAATAATGAACTGGCGACTGGAGAAATGTACTTTTATTTTCATCATAGTTAATATGTAGATTTTGTGTCACTCTTGATTGGTCGTGTCTGACTTGCTGTTCTTTCAGTCACCGCCCTCCAGACAAAAGCCCCTCCCACTGATGCTGATTGGCAGGCTGTGACCTCGCCAACAGAACTTATGAATTCTAGAGCAAATTGAACTTGCGTTTAAATTTCGCTCCACATGAAACGAATCGTAATTTTGTTTAAAGCGTCAGTAACAAGCATTGGTGCGCGAGCCAGAAGCGGTTCTAGTTTGTTAAATTTTTGAGTCGGGCATCACTCACGTCTAGACAAAAATATATTTCGATACTTATAAAAATGTCCAAACCACAAATAAATTGCTCGTGAAACATTGAGAAAGAGGATGCGAGCATGATAGTGACGTGTGATGAAAAATTTAAACACGTTTGGATGAAAACGGAAAAACTAAATCAGCTGTAATGTCTTTTTTTTTTTTTTTTTTAAATCACTTTGACTGATAGTTTTGCAATTTATGCATAGAAGTTTCGCCTCTGGAAAACCACAACTTTAGAATATTAAACTCAGCCAATCAGTTCACAACCAATGTCAAATCACCAATTAAGCTCCTGAGGAGCGCCGCGCTCCGTCTCCGCTGGTGAGACTCCAGAACGTTCACATCTTTTATTCACGTAGTGTTTTGGCAGAGATGGGGACAAGTCACATATGGTCAAGTCCAAGCAAGTCTCCAAGTCTTAACCATCAAGTCTCGAGTCAAGTCTCAAGTCACAGTTTAGACAAATCAAGCAAGTCAAGTCAAGGGTTCACCCCAAGCAAGTCAAGTCGAGTCATGATAAGTTTCAAGTCAAGTCAAGTCGCAGTACTAAAATAAACAGGGGTTAAATTGTTAATACATGTTTATTTTTGCACAAAAAAGATCAACCTATATACATATATTATGCATCTTCACACTCCTATATTTGAATAGAAAACAGGCACTTGGAAAAAAATATTTGCCAAGACATTGGCACCAAGTTGTTGACGATTGGGGATCGTCAATAATTATGATAATAATTCTTCTGAACACACGCCATTCAATTGGCAGGTGGTAGACTGGATATGTAGTAGTCTGGGGCACAATCAACTGGGACATGGATGGCTGCTGTAGATCGCTGCAGTGTCTCTTGGATTTGAGATATTCATCATATCTGCATAGATAAAAAAAAAAACAAAATACAAAACCAATCAGGGAAAAGTGTAAACATTAAAACAAAATTATTTTCCTATGCACAAACATAATTTTTTTTAATGATGTAAGGAAATTAAATTGTAAATCAGATGTTTTCATGTTTACACACACAGAAATGGAAATACACATGAACTGACATAATGTAAGATTTGAGCATTTATATACAGTCTATGAACCTTATAAACCAAGTATTGTGACTGAAAATTTGCCTAGAAAGTTTAACATATGATTTTTAATACTTATGCTGTCCATTATAGGGCACAGTATAGGGAATTTATACACCCTTTTTCATCTAGTGATGGGATCCTCTTTTTCATTTCAGCAGTATATAAATTTAACGTATGTGAATATAGCCCAGTGATGCAGGTTAATCAGCACACATTTTGTTGTTCTTATTAGTGTAGACAAGAAAGTAGACTTCAATTCGAACGATGAAATTATTCTGGTCAGCAGGACCAAAACGTTTGGAAAGATTTTAAGGGCAAGTGATCGCTCGCACTGACGCGTTGATCTGGGATTTTCATGCAGTATGCGCGAGCTGATATTCAACAACACGCACACGCGTCACACGATAGAAACACTTGAAAATGCGCACACCTAACGTAGACGTTATAGCTTACATGTAATATCGAGAAGCCCCCTCATTTTAAGATGCACCCAACACTTAAATTCGGGCTGCGCCACTGTATTTCTGATTAAAAATAAAAATAAAACACATGCAACCATAGCCAATGTATGACAAACAGAAACGATTCATTTATTACATTAGTAATATTCTTTTTTTTTTTAAGTTCTTGAAATGCCGCATGAAATGTGAAGTTGTGGTTGTCGTGTCGGATGTTCTTGCGTTGCATTCTCTGCATCTGTTCCAATCTCTTTCTATTGGCACGGTCCAGTTCAACGTCTTTATAGCCAAACGTGACTGCTTGTGGAGCTCGACTATAGTCTACTATCCACTCACGGAGCTGTGCTGTTAAGGTCACAGTCAGGCGCTAATCACAGTTGCACAGGTGCTGCTCATGAGGCACAATTAGTTTTTTATATGCCAAAGTTCAAGTCAATTTCGAGTCTTCCACTTCAAGTCGAAGTCAAGTCTCAAGTCACCTGCTCTCGAGTCAAAGTCAAGTCAAGTCATTTTCTTACTTTAATCAAGCAAGTCGCAGGTCATGAAAATTGTGACTCGAGTCAGACTCGAGTCAAGTCATGTGACTCGAGTCCCCCATCTCTGTGTTTTGGTCAAACAGAATCCACTGCTCCTCTCCTCCTCCATCACCAACACAAACCTTCCCACACGCCCCGCTGAACGTCTGAATATAAAAGTGTCCGTGAACGTTTTATTAGATCCGTCAAGAACTAGAAACACACCACCTGTCTGATAATCTATCAGAAATCTCCTAAAAACTAGAGGAGACGGAGCCGTTGATGACGCTCACAGGTCAGATTAATTACTCCACTGGAAATCATTTCGCTTTAAGCTAGAGAAGAAAGTAATACGATGACCTTAAAATCCCGCACTGGCGTCCAGATGGCTAAGCTTCAGGCCGCAGAGCAGTCGCTGCATTATCACGTGTCGTATAAACCCACCGCGCCGCCGTCGCCATGTCATCCAGCGGCCAGAAGATAAGCGTGTCAGACATCAACGATACGCGCTTTACTTTATACTTTATCTCTGCTTCACCTAGATGACATCAGAACTCCTTTTTTAGTTTTAGGCAGTTTAACAGTTTTAATAGTAAAACTCTGCTGCGATTAGTGGAAGTAGCTGACTAACCAGCGAGCAGCAGCGAGTGAAGACAGAGCGAGACGGTGAGGGAATGTGGACCGTCTCCTCTGCCAATGTTCAGTCGCAAAATTTACCGCCTGTGATCCACAGAACCAACGTGTGTTTGCAATACACTCATACATTCATGATTTCATTTTTATACGCATATATAAACACTTTAATACAGTACAACACGTTTGTTCCGTTACAACATTTAATGACGACACGGAGACATTGTTAATCGAACACAGAAAGCGTTGTAACAGGCTTATTTAGTAGATCCCACCCGCGACCACGAGCAGCTTTAGTGTTCGTGTAAGATTCTACTAACTGGCTGGCGATGAGTTTATGAACTTAAACGGAACATTAGACTTGTCAATGTTGTGCTGAGGTTGGTGGACAGCTGCTGGATCAGGGACAGGAGGACGGCCTGGTGAAGAGGACAGGACTTCTGGCTGAAGAACTCCTCAGAGTCGATGGTCTCGCACACGTACAGCACCAGATTCAGGTCTGCGGCTGATGAAGCCTGAGGGAGAGATTACAGACATCAGTCACACACACATTACAGTTGCTTATTAAACGTATTAAAGCGTAGGAGTCGGAGCGGGTTCAAAATAAAAAAGAATTCTTATTGCATAGAGAACTAAAAAAATGTGATCAGGACATCTCCACTAGTGTTAGAGCGGCACAATTCGAGATAAAATGAGAATCACAAGAGGGAAAAAAAAAAAATCACGATTCTGGAAATGTGTTTTTATTTTAACGATTTAATGCTGAACATCAGGTTGTCAAACAGCACTAGAACAAAAAATAATGTCATGTAATAGTAATGTGAATGCGGTGGGGGTGGAGTCGACATTGCGATCTTTAAACGATTAACTGTGAAGCGTCCTCCATTGTTCACCTGCTGAAAGGCTTCGTTGAGCTGGCCTTGCTGTAGTACAGGGGTCGGGAACCTTTTTTGCTGAGAGAGCCATAAACATGGCATATTGGTAAAAATGAAATCCAAAAGAGCCATGCCTGTTTAAAACTAAATACAAGTAAATCTATGCATATTTGTAAAACCAATATGAAATGCTGGACTTTCAACTGGTTTTGATAACGCTGTTATTATACGTATCATACTCGTGTGGCTCGTTTTCAACTTCTAACTCTGACAAAACAAACGTGCGGTCACGACCAGACACATGGTGCACATCGGTTGTTTCACTCTTTCAGGACCCCCGGGTCAAATAAACTCAGACATATACAAATACATTTCCAATAAATCAAACACAAATAAAATACATTTAACATATTAAAAGCAGGGCGGGGAAGTTAACGTCCTGACGTCACGTAAACGTTACGCATTATCCAACAGAAAACATGGTGTTGTCTGGAGGAAAGCTGTGATTGGCTCTGTGGCCGGCAACCAGGAAATTAATTAATTGAAATACCGGCGAACGTTTTAAATGCTTTACGTTATTTATTTTTAAAGATTTGTCTAAGAGCCATATGCAGTCACCAGAAGAGCCATAAATGACTCGCGAGTCATAGGTTCCCGACCCCTGCTGTAGTAACTGTAAGATGCTGGCTTGCTGGGCCTGGTAGTCCAGATGCGTGGTGGGGACGGACGTTCCTGCAGCCGAGGGCAAGGCTTGCTGCTCCTTCATGGCCAGACTCACTTCTCCCTTCACGACCCGCTGCACCTGTGTCAGCATCGAGTTCTGCAGACTGAGGAAGAGAAGACCAGGTCATAGGTCAGGTTAGGAGATCCGTAGGATAGGCTCCTCGTCCATCTATAAGCCCCGCCCTCAACTAGTCTCTGATCTTCACTCAACATTGTCACAACATTGTATTAAACAGTGTTATACTTTCACACACATTACGTTTGCGCCAGATTTGTATTTATTTAATACCATGAAACGAAAAAAAAATGTGCAGCACTTTGAGGATTGGAAGGGATTAGGAGCATTTGACGCATTTTCAGTGGGGAAAATTAATTTGACGTGATCAACCTGGGATACGAACTCGGCCCACAGAACCAATTAAACGTGTAGCTCGATATAGCAGCATATTTGCATACATTTCCGGTAACAAGCACTTGGGATTCACAGATACGTGTGAATAGAGGGAAGCCGACGGAGAAGCTCGCAGACAGAATCTGCACCAGTGAAAAACAAACCGCCGTTATTGGCAAAAATGAAACCCAGGATTAGGCCAATGCCACGAACGGCGATCCATCCGCTCAATGCGGCCGTCAGAAAAATGCTTTCTCAGTTTGAGCAAAGGATCAATTTCTCCCTCTGTGCTTGCAATAAAGTTTTCCATAATTAAGGAGCAGGAATCAGAAATCAAACGATTGCGGAGCTTTTTGCTCCATACTTGAATAAATTGTGGACAAAGACCTGTTGGCGGTCAGTCTTACTTTCCCAGAGTCGTGTGCAGCAGCCGCTGGACTTCCAAGCCCACGTTGGCCGTCACGGTGCTGGCCAGCTGCTCCTGGGAATTCTGCAGCTGGTCAATCATCTGCTGGAGCTGACCAACCACTGGATCTCGAGTGTCCTGCTCTCGCTGCTTCCTGCTCTTTACAGGAGCCTCCAGCTGTTGGATGTCTGTAAAACAACAAGCTAATTAAATACATCAACATATTAAATATAGTTATACACAAAATATTACAAATTACGAGTTCTAATTTAGGGTTTTAACTGACCACCAACATTGGAAAAACACTGCACAAATGCCAATTAACTTGCGGACATCAACTATTAACCATTTGTTTTGTTTTGTAAAATATTTACGCGCAAAACGCATTTTGTGTAGCGCAGTTTTTTCTCTTAATAGTTGTGTCCAAGACATTTTTCCAAACCATAGAGCTACCGTACCGTACCGTCTTCTGCCGCTTATCCGGGGCCGGGTCGCGGGGGCAACAGCCTGAGTAAGGAGGCCCAGACTTCCCTTGCCCCAGCTATGTCTTCCAGCTCCTCCGGAAGAATTCCGAGGCGTTCCCTGGCCAGCCGGGAGACATAGTCTCTCCAGCGGGTCCTGGGTCTGCCACTGGGTCTTCTTCCGGTGGGACATGCCCAAAACACCTCAGCAGCCAGGGGTCCGGACACCCCATCTGGCCCCTCTCGACCCGGAGGAGCAGCGGCTCGACTCCGAGCTCCTCCCGAATGACCGAGCTCCTCACCCTATCTCTGAGAGCCTAGACAGCCTGAGGAGGAAGCTCATTTTAAATCGAGAGCTTTGCTTTTTGGCTCAGCTCTCTCCCAGCTCTTCACCATAATGGGCCGATGCAGCGTCCTAATTATCGCGGACGCAGCACCGATCCGTCTGTCGACCTCCCGCTCCATCCTCCCCCCATCGTGAACAAAACTTCGTGATACTTAAACTTCTCCACTTGGGGAAGTCTCTGACCTGCAGGGGGCACTCCACCCTCTTGCGGTCGAGAACCATGGTCTCGGACTTGGAGGTGCTGATGCCCATGCTGGCCGCTCCACACTCGGCAGCAAATTGATCCAGTGAGAGCTGGAGATCACGCCCCGACGAAGCGAACAGGACCACATCATCTGCAAAAAGCATAGACTCAATCCTGAGGTCACCGAACCGCCCCCCTCCCCCCATAAATGTTATGAACAGAATCGGTGACAAAGGGCAGCCTTGGCGGAGCCCAACTCTCACTGGAAATGGAAATTACTTGCTACCGGCAAAAAGACTCACAAATATCAGTGACTTTTCTCAAGGTTTGCTTTTCTTACATACGCCACCGTTCAAAAGTTTGGGGTCACCTAGACAATTGTGTGTTCCATGAGAATTTCTAAGAACAAGGATTTAGTTCCAGTTTCATGGAAGTTGAGTGTTTGCTTCACGCCACAAATGTGATGCTCCAGATTCTGATGTAGACTTCTTCCTGCACCACTGCTTCATGAAGGTGTCTTCCAGAAACTGGCAGTAGGACTAGGAGTTGAGCTTGACTCCATCCTCAACCCGAAAAGGCCTCACAAGCTCATCTTTGATGATACCAGCCCAAATTAGTACTCCACCTCCACCTTGCTGGCGTCTGAGTTGGACTGGAGCTCTCTGCCTTTTACAGATCCAGTCACGAGCCCATCAAGACTTGCTCTCATTTCATCAGTCCATAAAACCTTAGAAAAATCTGTCTTCAGATATTTCCTGGCTCAGTCTTGACGTTTCAGCTTGCGTGTCTTGTTCAGTGGTGGTGGTTTTTCAGCCTTTCTTACCATGGCGATGTCTTCGAGTATAGCACACCTTGTGCTTTTGGCCACACCAGTGATGCTGCAGCTCTGAAATCTGGCAAAACTAGTGGCAAGTGGCATCTTGGCAGCTTCACTCTTGACTTCCTCAGTTCATGGGCAGTTAGTTTGCTCCTTGGTTTTTCTACACGCTTCCCTGTTGACTGTTTTGGATGAAACGCTTGATTGTTTGATGATCACGCTTCAGAAGCTTGGCAATAGTAGAGTGCTGCATCCCTCTGCAAGATATCTCACTATTTTTGACTTTTCGGAGCCTGTCAAGTCTTTCTTTTGACCCATTTTGCCAAAGCATAGGACGTTCCCTAATAAATTATACACACAGTAAAGGGTGTTAATGTCATTAGAACACACCCCTTCTCAGTACAGAGATGCACATCACCTAATATGCTTAATTTGTAGCAGGAGTAAGACATGGTAGGTGGAGTAAGACAACATGCATAATGAAAATGATGTGGTCAAAAGACTCATTTGCCTAATAATTTTGTTTGTGTTTTCCCTTATCACTTTAAAATGGCAAAACGGATTGGGTAGTGCGTTTAACAAATTGATGAAAAAAAAAAAAACAGTTAATTTGTAGATTTATAATGTTATACCACGTTACTCATTCCCTTGCACGCTACATTTAGATGCTTCTTCAGCAAAAGCTCTTTTGGAAAGAGTATGGTTTTATGCCCCGCAGGAGCAGCACTGATGCCATTTTTGTTTTGAGAATGTTGATGGAAAAGTACAAAGAGGGTCAGAAGGAGCTGCATTGTGGATTTAGAAAAGGCTTATGACAGGGTGCCGAGGGAGGAGCTGTGGTACTGTATGAGGTTGTCGGGAGTGGCAGAGAAGTACGTCAGAGTAGTCCAGGACATGTACGAGAGGAGTAGGACGATGGTGAGATGTGCTGTAGGCCAGACAGAAGAGTTCAGGGTGGAGGTGGGACTACACCAAGGATCAACTTTGAGTCCCTTTTTGTTTGCAATGCTGATGGACAGGTTGACAGATGAGGTCAGACAGAAATCTCCCTGGACAATGATGTTTGCAGATGACATTGTGATTTGCAGCGAGAGTAGAGAGCAGGTGGAGGAAGAGCTAGAGAGGTGGAGGTTTGCTCTGGAAAGAAGAGGCATGAAAGTCAGTCGTAGTAAGACAGAATACATGTGTCTTAATGAGAGGGGGCAGGGTGGAGGAGTGAAGTTACAGGGTGTGGAGGTGAAGAAGGTGCAGGAGTTTAAGTACTTGGGATCAACAGTGCAGTGTGATGGGGAGTGTGGAAAAGAGGTGAAGAGGCGAGTGGAGGCAGGGTGGAGCGGGTGGAGGAAAGTGTCAGGAGTGTTGTGTGACAGAAGAGTGTCAGCAAGACTCAAAGGAAAGGTGTACAAGACAGTAGTGAGACCAGCTCTTCTCTATGGCTTGAAGACAGTGGCAATGAGAAAGAGACAGGAGGCAGAGATGGAGGCAGCAGAGATGTAGATGTTGAGGTTCTTTGTGGGAGTGACGAGGTTGGACAGAATAAGGAACGAGCACATAAGAGAAACAGCTCACGTTACCGGCGTTAGCAACAAAGTCAGAGAGGCCAGACTGAGATGGTTCAGACATGTGCAGAGGAGGGAGAGTGAATATATTGGTAGAAGGATGTTGGAGATGGAGCTGCCAGGGAAGAGGGCAAGAGGACGACCAAGGAGGAGATATATGGATGTTGTAAGAGAGGACATGAGGTTGGCTGGGGTCAGAGTAGAAGATACTCAGGATAGAATGAGGTGGAAAGGGATGATTCACTGTGGCGACCCTAGATAAGGGTAAAGCCGAAAGAGAAGTAGTTGTAGTAGTAGCTCTTGTGGAAAAACAAATCTCTTGTGAAGACAAATACTAGGGGGAAAAAAAAGACATTTGAACAATATTTTTATTTTTGTATTCAAAAACATCTAGGACGAAATAAAATTGTAAAACAAACAACATACGCTAACACAGGGAACAAAAAAAAACAACGGTTTTAATTCACAATATAACATTTTGGAGATATAGATGGAAAATAAACGGAGCTTCTTAGGCCATGAGCATCAGAACAGAAGCCCACCCAAATCAACCAAAAGCGGCCTACGGGACGCGTGTGACGAACCGGGAGAGTCCGAGGAAACTCAGCATGCAAGCGCCACCGACCCACCGCCTCCTCACATCTCAGGTCTTAAATTAAATCCACCAGGAAAAATAATGGCCAACAAGCCACAGACGCCCTCACTACTGACACCACGCACTGTTTAAACTGTAACAAAGTCGCTGTGCACATCACTTTTCCATCCGAAAAAAAAACAAAAAAAAAAACGGACAAATATTCTTCTCCGATTCAGAATCCTCGTGGCCATCTGGAGGAGGCTGAAGACGAGACGACCCCTAGTGGTTGACCAGGCCCTGCAGCATCATCATTAGGCGCTTGGCCCGTTTGCTCAGCGGGCTGTGAACATCCTGCTGCAAGAACAGGAAGAGCTTCTGCCGCACCTGAGTCAGCACCGCCGTCATGTGGTCTCTGGTGACCGGGTCTCCGTGGTCCAGATTCATCACGCCGTCCTCAAGATAGCTGCAGGAGGAACCAGAAGGTCAATCAAACCCGGTGGACTCTGAAAAATGGCCAGTGATAGAAAGAGAAGCTCTCGGTGAAGAAGAACACGATTGTATGTGACGGAAGTGTTTAAATAATGAACTGGCGAATGGAGAGAGGATGGACTTTTATTTTCATCACAGCTAATATGTAGATTTTGTGTCACTCTTGATTGGTCGTGTCTGACAGTTCATTCAGTCACCGCCCTCCAGACAATAGCCCCTCCCACTGATACTGATTGGCAGGCCGTGACCTCGCCAACAGAACTTGTGGATTCTAGCACAAATTGAACTTGCGTTTGAATTTCTCTCCACAGAAAACGACGCATCGCAGATTCAATCCGGAACTGTAAACGGTGTGAAATGGAAACGAAGTTTGTGTTATTTTTCAGACTCAAATCTTAAGTGAGAATGAATCGTAAGTCTATCTAGTGCGTCAGTAACGAGCATTGGTGCGTGAGCCAGAAACAATTCCAGTTTGTTCAATTTATGAGTCGGGCGTCTCTCACGTCAGAAATACATTTTGATAATTATAAAAATGTCCAAACCACAAATAAATTGCCCGCGATACATTGAGTAAGAGGAAGCAAGAAACGTTCCGCACGGATTACAAAATTGACTTAATAAAAGAAAAAATTTGAAACACGTTTGAATGAAAACGTTACAACTAAATCAGCTGTGAAATGTCAACTTTTTTCTTTTTTTAAAAACACTGACTGATAGTATTGGATTTTATAGAAGTTTCGCCTTTGGAAAACCACAACCTTAGAATATTAAACTCAACCAATCGAGACCAATCAGTTCACAACCAATGTCAAATCACCAATTAAACTCCTGAGGAGCGCCGCGCTCCGTCTCCGCTGGTGAGACTCCAGAACGTTCACATCTTTTATTCCCACCTGATGATACACCACCTGTCTGATCATCTATCAGAAATCTCCTAAAAACTAGAGGAGACGGAGCCGTTGATGACGCTCACAGGTCAGATTAATTACTCCACTGGAAATCATTTCGCTTTAAGCTGGAGAAGAATGTAATACGAGGACCTTAAAATCCCGCACTGGCGTCCAGATGGCTAAGCTTCAGGCCGCAGAGCAGTCGCTGCATTATCACGTGTCGTTTAAACCCACCGCGCCGCCATCGCCATGTCATCCAGCGGCCAGAAGATAAGCTCGTCAGATATCAACGATACGCGTTCTCAACGTGCTTCATCTCAGCCACAACGTGAACGGTGTCGGAATAAATCTGATGAAATCAATGAAATCACAACTACACTGAAGCGAAAAAACATCAAAACCTCCTCTGAAATGCTTTTTTTTTTAAAATAGTTTAACAGCCATTTTAGAAAAACCATTTAATAGTAAAACTCTGCTGCGATTAGTGGAAGTAACCCGGCTAACCACCGAGCAGCAGCGAGTGAAGACAGAGCGAGACGGTGAGGGAATGTGAACCGTCTCCTCTGTCAATGTTCAGTCGCAAAATATACCGCCTGTGATCCACAGAACCAACGTATGTTTGCAATACACTCACACATTCGTTATTTACTTTTTATACTTGTATATAAACACTTTAATACAGTACAACACATTTGTTCCGGTACAACTTTTAATGACGACACGGAGACATTGTTAATCAATCACAGAAAGCGTTGTAACAGGCTTATTTAGTAGATCACACCCGCGACCACGAGCAGCTTTTGTGTCTGTGTACTGTGTCTTTAAGAACGCCTCTACTAACAAAGAGAACCGCAAAGTTTGTAAACTTTTGTCTCACGCGACATTCATATTCAGACTGGCTGGTGACTGATGAGTTCATGAACTTAAACAGAACATTAGACTTGTCAATGACCACAGACCGTGGTGTGTGTGTGTGTGTGTGTGTGTGTGTGTGTGGGGCAGCAGACCTGATCTTGAGCTTGGTGCGTGTGCTGAGGTCGGTGGACAGCTGCTGGATCAGGGACAGGAGGACGGCCTGGTGAAGAGGACAGGGCTGCTGGCTGAAGACCTGCTGAGAGTCGATGGTCTCGCACGCGTACAGCACCAGGTTCAGGTCTGCGGCTGATAAAGCCTGAGGGAGAGATTACAGACATCAGTCACACACACACTACAGTTGCTTATAAAAGTATTTTAAGCGTAGGAGTCGGAGCGGGTTCAAAATAAAAAAAGCATTTGGATTGAATCGAGAACTAAAACAATGTGATCAGGACATCTCCACTAGTGTTAGAGCGGCACAATTCCAGATGAAACGAGAATCACGAGAAAGAAAAGAAAAAGAAAAAAAAAAAGCAATAGTAATGTAAACGCACTGGTGGTGGGGGGTGGAGTCGACATTGCATTCTTTAAACAATTAATTGTGTGTAAGTAGTGTCCTTCATTGTTTACCTGCTGTAAGGCTTCGTTGAACTGGCCTTGCTGTAGTAACTGTAAGATGCTGGCTTTCTGGGCCTGGTAGTCCAGATGCGAGGCCTGCTGCTGCTTCATGGCCAGACTCACTTCATCCTTCACGATGCGCTGCACCTGTGTCAGCATCGAGTCCTGCAGACTGAAGAAGAGAAGCCCAGGTCATAGGTCAGGTTAGGAGATGTCTAGGTACATAGGTTCCTCCTCCATCTTTGAGCTCCGCCTCCAACTGGTCTCTGAACTTCAGTGTCACTACGTCGTATTAAACCTTGTTAATAATCTTGTTAATAATAATGGAATTAATCCGTCCACTCAAGATGAGGGAAGTTTGGACACCCTGACTTGTGTCTTCTCTCCCTGTGCACTAGTCGCGTGCACCTCGTCTCGTCAGTCTTTCCTTTGTGTCCTGTTCTGTCGTTGCACTTGTGTACCCCTATTTATTTATTTTGCGTGCCCCTCCCCTTGTTGTACAGGTCTCTCTGTTCTGTGTG
>MU204326.1:4725499-4738097 GCA_017309775.1 Paedocypris sp. Pulau Singkep | reverse complement strand
AATGGAATTAATCCGTCCACTCAAGATGAGGGAAGTTTGGACACCCTGACTTGTGTCTTCTCTCCCTGTGCACTAGTCGCGTGCACCTCGTCTCGTCAGTCTTTCCTTTGTGTCCTGTTCTGTCGTTGCACTTGTGTACCCCTATTTATTTATTTTGCGTGCCCCTCCCCTTGTTGTACAGGTCTCTCTGTTCTGTGTGTGGACTGTGATCTGTTCTGTGTAGCACCAGGGTCCTGAAGAAACGTTGTCTCGTTTCACTGTGTATCGCTCTGCTATATGTAGTTGAAATGACAATAAAGCTTCTTTGACTTGACTTTGACTTTGTTATACTTTTGGATTTGCCGGATTTGTATTTTTTAACACCATGAAACGAACACATAATGTGGATGGGAAGGGTTTAGGAGCATTTGACGCATTTTCAGTGGGGAAAATTGATTTGACGTGATCAAATCGAGATACGAACTCGGCCCATAGAACCAATTAAACCTGTAGCTCGATATAGAAGCGTATAGAAGCACTTGGGATTCACAGATACGTGTGAATAGAGGGAAGCCGACGGAGAAGCTCGCAGACAGAATCTGCACCAGTGAAAAACAAACCGCCTTATTTGGCAGAAATGAAACCCAGGATTAGGCTGATGCCACGAACGGCGATCCATCCGCTCAATGCGGCCGTCAGAAAAATGCTTTCTCAGTTTGAGCAAAGGATCAATTTCTCCCTCTGTGCTTGCAATAAAGTTTTCCATAATTAAGGAGTCGGAAATAAAACGATTGCGGAGCTTTTTGCTCCATACTTGAATCAATTGTGGACAAAAACCCGTTGGCGGTCAGTCTTACTTTCCCAGAGCCGTGTGCAGCAGCCGCTGGACTTCCAAGCCCACGTTGGCCGTCACGGTGCTGGCCAGCTGCTCCTGGGAATTCTGCTGCTGGTCCATCATCTGCTGGAGCTGACCAATCACAGGGTCTCGAGCGTCCTGCTCTCGCTGCTTCCTGCTCTTTACGTGAGCCTCCAGCTGTTGGATGTCTGTAAAACAATAAGCTAATTAAATTAAATACATCAACATATTAAATATAGTTATACACAAAAATATTACAAAATACGAGTTCTAATTTAGGGTTTTAACGGAACACCAACATTGGAAAAACACTGCACAGACGCCAATTAACTTGCGGACATCAACTATAACCATTTGTTTTGTTTTGTAAAATATTTACGCGCAAAACACATTTTGTGTAGCGCAGTTTTTTCTCTAAATAGTTAGAGAATAAATAATAATAAAACCATAGAGCTACCGTACCGTACCGTCTTCTGCCGCTTATCCGGGGCCGGGTCGCGGGGGCAACAGCCTGAGTAAGGAGGCCCAGACTTCCCTTGCCCCAGCTATGTCTTCCAGCTCCTCCGGAATAATTCCGAGACGTTCCCTAGCCAGCCGGGAGACATAGTCTCTTCAGCGGGTCCTGGGTCTGCCCCTGGGTCTTCTTCCGGTGGGACATGCCCAAAACACCTCAGCAGCCAGGGGTCCGGGGGGCATCCTTATCAGATGCCCGAACCACCCCATCTGGCCCCTCTCGACCCGGAGGAGCAGCGGCTCGACTCCGAGCTCCTCCCGAATGACCGAGCTCCTCACCCTATCTCTGAGAGCCTAGACAGCCTGATCTGTCATTTTAAATCGAGAGCTTTGATTTTTGGCTCAGCTCTCTCCCAGCTCTTCACCATGATGGACCGATGCAGCGTCCTAATTATCGCGGACGCAGCACTGATCCGTCTGTCGACCTCCCGCTCCATCCTCCCCCCACTCGTGAACAAAACTTCGTGATACTTAAACTTCTCCACTTGGGGAAGTCTCTGACCTGCAGGGGGCACTCCACCCTCTTGCGGTCGAGAACCATGGTCTCGGACTTGGAGGTGCTGAGGCCCGTGCCGGCCGCTTCACACTCGGCAGCAAATTGATCCAGTGAGAGCTGGAGATCACGTCCCAACAAAGCGAACAGGACCACATTATCTGCAAAAAGCATAGACTCGATCCTGAGGTCACCGAACCGAACGACCACACCAGTCTGCCATTCCAGAGGCACTGTCTCCGATGACCACGCGATGGTGTAAAGGCGTGTCAACCAGGACAGCCCCACACCATCCAGAGCCTTAAGGAGATCCGGCCGCTTTTTAACTACCTCTGCAACCTTGGCCCCACAGATAGGAGCACCCATCCCTGATTCCAGAGCCTCTGCTTCCTCCTCGGAAGACGTGTTGGTGGGATTAAGGAGGTCTTCAAAGTACTCCCCCCACCGATCCCCCCATCTCTGCCGTAAACGGTGTTGATGGCACACTGCTTTCCCCTCCTCAGTCGCCGGAAGGGGTTTCTTTGAAGCCGTCTGAAAGTCGTTCTCCATGGTCTCGCCGAACTCCTCCCAAACCCGGGCCTTTGCCTCAGCGACCACCGAAGATGCGTTTCGCTTCGCCCACCGATACCTGTCAGCTGCCTCAGGAGTCCCACAGGCCAAAAAGGCCCAGTGAGACTCCTTCTTCAACTTGACGGCATCCCTCACCACTGGTGTCCACCAGCGGGTTCGGGGATTGCCGCCCCGACAGGCACCGATGACCTTGCGACCACAGCTCCGGCCTGCAGCTTCGACTATGAGGTGCGGAAGAGCGTCCATTCTGACTCAATGTCCTCCACCTCCTCCGGAACCTGAGAGAAGCTCTGCCGGAGGTGTGAGTTGAAGCCCTCTCTGATGGAGGGATCTACCAGACGTTCCCAGCAGACCCTCACAGATCGTTTGGGCCTGCCAGGTCTGACCGGCTTCTTCCCACACCATCTGAGCCAACTCACTACCAGGTGGTGATCAGTTGACAGCTCCGCCCCTCTCTTCACCCGAGTGTTCAAAACATGCGGCCGCAAGTTCGATGAAACGATTATAAAGTCGATCATCGAACTTCCGCCTAGAGTGTCCTGGTGCCAAGTGTGCATGTGGACACTCTTAGGTTTGAACATGGTGTTCGTTACTGGCAATCCGTGATGAGCACAGAAGTCAAGTAACAGAACACCACTCTGGGGGGAACGGCCCCACCGATCAGAACCAATCACCCCACTCCAGGTCTGACTGTCGTTGCCCACGTGAGCGTTGAAGTCTCGGAGGACTATGGAGTCTGATTAAACAAATTATACAATTCTACATGAGAATAATTTTAGAAGCTCAGTGCTCACCATTCAAGAAAAAAAAAAACACAAAGTAAAACATAACGACTCACAAATATCAGTGACTTTTCTCAAGGTTTGCTTTTCTTACATACGCCACAGTTCAAAAGTTTGGGGTCACCTAGACAATTGTGTGTTCCATGAGAATTTCTAAGAACAAGGATTTAGTTCCAGTTTCATGGAAGTTGAGTGTTTGCTTCACGCCACAAATGTGGTGCTCCAGATTCTGAACCTGCTGAAAGGAAGGTCAGTTTTATAGCTTCTTTAACCAGCTAAACAGTTTCCAGCAACAAGGGTTTTACAATCATCCATTATCCTTCTGACACAATTAGCAAACACTTTGTACCATTAAAACACTGGAGTGACAGCTGCTGAAAATGGGCCTCGTTACACTTTTGTAGATATTGCACAGAACACCAGACATTGACAGCTTATTTTATTAGTTATTTACCACATGAGCAATGTATAGAGTGTGTTTCTGATGAGATTAAAGTTATTTTCAGTGAGAAAAGCAAAAATAGGGACATTTCAAAGTGACCCAAAACTTTTGAACAGTTGTGTGTATATGTCTTAAATGTGCAGGATGTTTGTTCTCACAGTCAATGGTTCTCTGCTTGAAGCTGTCGTTGATCTGCTGAAACATGGACCGACACTCTCTCTCAAACTCGGGCAGCACGATGTTCTGGAAGGTCTCTTTGTAGGCTGTTTGGATGGGACCCTGCATGGCCTCCGCAGCAGCTCGGCCGATGGCGTCTGTAGTGTTCTGTACATGGATCAGACACGAGATGTCTACGCTCGTGCATTATTCAGTGCGACAAGAGTGGGAAGTAGGGCAGTTTTCGTTTTTTGTATTTGACACTTAAGTGCATAAAACTAAAATTATGTATAAAATAGACACAGATGTATAGACACAGATAGTAAAAAACAAACATAGTGATTGAGATAATGAGACAGTTTGATGCCTCATGATTTTTAAATACCTGAACCTAAATACCAAAAAATAAGAATGGAAATTAACTCAACCACTTGGTCATTTGTTGATCATTTTTAAATTTAACTTAATCTAAAACACTGAAAAATTAATTCAGACACGTGTAGCAATGTTCAGATGGAGTCAATTTAGACATACTAGGAATTACCAATGGTATATTTGTGAATATATATGTACACATACACACACACACACACACACACACATACACATACACATACACATACACACACACATACACACATACACACACACACACACACACACACACACACACACACACACACACACACACACACACACATATACAAATACCAATCATGTAAAACCTCAATATTCACGTGATAAAGGTTAATGGTGCAGCCCTAGTGGGAAGTTTGAGCACCTTTGATTTAGAGAAGCAGTTTCTCAGGCCAGTGGAACGTATTGTATTCCCTCCCCTCCACAAACACCTTGATGGTCTGAATCTTCTCACTCACCTTGGACTTGGCCACTTCGGTGACATTTTCCTTCAGTGTTCCTTCCATTGCGGTCAACTTTGCAGCAATAGTGCAGTTCATCTGTAGGATAGCGATAGTGGGATCAGGAATCTGTATAAGTTTAGCTTTACGTTAAATAACCCAACGAACAAACAAATTTGAACATCTATAGATCCATGCAAAAAAAAGACACGTTACTGGATAATGGCTCTTCTGTCGCACAACGGAATCCGGACTTCAGTTTAAGTTTGAATTTCCTAACGCAGACGCATCTGCAACCATGACAACGGGACCATTTGTTTGTAATGCGCTACCGTGACAAATGAAACGCAGAAACGAAAACGGAAAAGAGGGAAGCGAACAGGGGTCCTCATCAGACTGAGACGGGTTTCTCACCCTCCGCTTCCCACTATCCTACTGGCAACGTTCAGTCAGTGGACAACACACTTTGTGAACTGAGTGTTCGGACACTACACCAACGGGAATGCGAGACTGCTGCATTATTTGCATATACTGCTATACTGCTGCATATACTCACAGAAACCTGGTTACTGCATATACTCACAGAATCCCGGAGGTTCCAGACTCTAGAACGGGTGGGCAACTAGTCAGAGACCAAGAGCCACTGTTTTTTATGTTTTACTGCAAAGAGCTACATCATACACACGGGCACACATAAACATCATCCCATTCCTTAATCTTGTATGCACACACACGCGCACACACACACACACAGACCTCTGCTCAAAATAATCACACCAACATGATAATATTACTTATTTTTCAACAGTTAACATCGTGTGCATAATTGACTCCTGAAGAGCCGCATGAAACTAGTTAAAGAGCCGCATGAGGATCACGAGCCACAGGTTGGCCACCCCTGGTCTAGAAGTTGAATCCCGAACCATTAGTATTATTAGAAAAGCGGTGGTAACTGGGAGCTGCGCACTCACCTGGTTCTCGAAATGTCTGGAGGGCGCGGCCTCTCTGAAAGACAGAAACAGCACGTGAACACGGCGGAGCACAGGCGGATCCTGGCGCTGGCAGACGCTTCCTCACCCTTCGTCCTTTTTGCTCTTTCGGGGAGCTGCGCGGCGACACCTTGCGCTCCTTCACCGGGAGCCTGTGCGAGGACCGCGGGCCGCAGTTCCCGGACGAGGAGGCCAGATTGGCAACTTCGTCGTCGTGGTCACTGTCGAACAGAAAAAAGCCCTCAATGTGTCCGTCTGCAGCAGAATAAACCGTCCACGCCATATTCCTGTTTGACGGACATCCACTTGACGTCCGTTTCTCTGTGAGACGCTTTGGCGTAGCACCAAACAAACCCAGAGAATCAACTCGCATGTTTCTAAATGATCTCAAACGGTTCATCTTTAGCAAGTAATAGGGCATTTTACATGCCAATTACGTCCCAATTTATGAAATATTTGCCTTACGAAACTGCTGTCGGCACAGATTATATTCATAAGTCGTGGTGCCACTGCATTTGTGAAATAAGTTCTTTGTTTTGACCGATTGTGAGTCGAAAGCGCGTGATTAACGCTGGTTTTTATGATGAACAGAGTGAATTTATTCAGTACTGTAGTTATCAGCAGAGGCTTCTCTGTGACACATTGATAAGAACATGCGAAGAACTTTTGAAGATTGATTCATGTCCGATATTGAACGCATTTTGATGTTATTTATTTGCGGTTGAAGTTTTGTCATCATTGTAGGCTTGACAAAGACTGTGGCCTTTAATGGCACTGAATGGACTGGTCAGCGGTTACACGTGTCGTTCACCTGGCGCCGCTGTCCGAGCTGCTCATTGCGGTGACTATGGTCAGACTGCTGGCGCTGCTGCCAGGAGAAGTGGGAATCTGGAAGACACGGAACAGATGTTTAGCAGAACTTCTGATGACAGCGTGACGCTAACAGGAAGTGAAGGGCTCACGGAGGTGCTGGGTGTCATGAAGGCATCCGGGGTCATGAGTTTAGGGAGAGAGGATGGCGCTGGACTCGTGAAGTCCACTGGAGTCGGCGGAGGAAGGATCTTACTCAGGTCACTCTGTGAGCCACTGTCTCCAGACTCCTTGTCCGAGCTCATCGCCTCCACGTTCAGATCAGCTAAGGCGTCTGAAAAGCCCGGTGGAGATGGCACCACATCTTTTTTTGACATCTTTTTATAAACTAAATTTAATTTCCAGACTCACCAAAGCCATCCAGCGGCATGAAGAAAGAGCTCGAGTCGTCCTTACTGGGCTGGAACCATATCTGCACGTCCTGCAGAGACCTGAAAGCAGAACATTTACGGTTCAGAGGACGAGCGAATGACAAATCCAGGTAGGAAAACAACTGATCTGAGTTACTCACTTGAACACAGTAGAGCTTAATCTGGATGCCACATTTAGATTCTGAAGATCCTTGGTTTCCTTCTGAAAGAGCGTTTCGGGCAGGTTCTTCAAACAAAGCTTTTTAGACATTTGCAAATGTAAATGAATAATAAAAAAATGCAAATGACCTGAAGTCAACGTGTCTCTTTCCTCCTCGGGAGGAAAAACCTCTGTGTGGCGAAGTCTGGCACGAGAAACGTCCTGCACGCCAAAACTGAGCGCAGGGTGTGTGAGCAGAAACTCTGAGACGGCGGTGAAGCTGGCGCGGCCGTTCACCAGGTCCTGCTGCAGCTCCATCACGTACAACACCTACAAATCAAGCACCCCCTGATTGTTCACTTTTTTTTTTTTTACATTTCTGGTTACATTACGTCATCACTTTCTCCTAAGTGCTATTTTTTTATTTAGTAAACCTAACTTGTGACTCGTATCACTTCAATGTCGTTTTTACTTAAACAGAGTCCAGTGTTCTTCAGTTTGAACCGTTTTCGTTCTGCTCTGACGCGTACTTATGGACTCGCTAGAAAAGTTATAATTACGCTGTATTTGGTTTAGTCTGGTCTGGTCTGATCTAATGAATCACAGGTTCAGATCTGGTCTGATCATCCTGAAACGGCTTAATTCAGTTAGTTAAGTAAAGCACATTCCAGGCTCTGGACGCACTGATTTATGAGCTCGACATTTGGGAGGTTTATTACAAAGTTCCTCGTCTGCGCTGAATGATGCTAGTACGGGTTTCTCTGTGATGTAAAGCAGACTGCCGAGCGTCGCACAACCACTAGATTTCAAACACGGCTTCAAGAGGCGCTCGTGCTAAATTAATTAATAATGTTTGTGGCGGGGCGGCGCCAGTCACACGCCACACGCCGCGGCGTCCCGTCCAACTCTGTCACGAACCGGAACGTTTAGAAAAAAAAAAAAGTACCGGCGTGTACTTACGGAGATGCAGAGCAACAGGCAAGAGGAAGCCGGCGCTGAGGAGAAGAGCTGTCATTGTGACCGGGTCCGGCAGGCGCGCGAGCGAGCGTCCCTCTGTCCGTCCGACCGTCCGTCTCGCGCTGGAGTGATGAATGACTCGCGGGCGCGCGCGCGCCTCATAGTAAAGGGGAGGAGGCTGCGCGCGACACGCCCGCTACGTTTGTCAACTAGGTGTTACGTCACAACAGAGCTTGTTTATACTGTCAGTGAGACAAATGAGGCTGCATAATTCGATTAACAGGTTGAAGAATTAATATTTTGTTATTTATTTGATTATTTTATTTTCAGAATGTCACATACATACGTAAATCCAAATCACGGCGGTAAACCTTTCTTTTTACTTCTATTTTGTGAAGAATTTGAACTACGTGTATCTCAACATCTCTAAGGTTGAAGCAAGTCAAAAGCCTTAAAAACACTTACGTTTCGAATGAAACGCTTGATTGTTTGATGATCACGCTTCAGAAGCTTGGCAATTTTAAGAGTGCTGCATCCCTCTGCAAGATATCTCACTATTTTTGATTTTTAGTCCTTAGTCCTTCTTTTGACCCATTTTGCCAAAGGAAAGGAAGTTGCCTAATAAATTATACACACAGTAAAGGGTGTTAATGTCATTAGAACACACCCCTTCTCAGTAGAGATGCACATCACCTAATATGCTTAATTGGTAGTAGGAGTAAGACAACATGCATAATGAATATTATGTGGTCAAAATTTGTCTAAGTAATCATTTGCCTAATATTCTGCACACCCTGTATTGACTCATCTTACCACTTTAAAATGGCAAAATGGATTGGGTAGTGCGTTTAACAAACCGATGAAAAAAAAAACCCAGTTAATTTGTAGATATATAATGTTATACCACGTCACTCACTCACTTGCACGCTACATTTAGATGCTTCTTCAGCAAAAGCTCTTTTGGAAAAGTGCTCTTGTGGAAAAACAAAGCTCTTGTGAAGACAAATACTAGGGGGAAAAAAAGACATTTGAACAACGTTTTTATTTTTGTATTACAAAACATCTAGAACAAAAGAAACTTGTAAAACAACATACGCTAACACAGGGAACAAAAAAACCCAACGGTTTTCATTCACAATTTTGGAGATATAGAGGGAAAATAAACGGAGCTTTTTAGGCCATGAGCATCAGAACAGAAGCCCACGCAAATCAACCAAAAGCGGCCTACGGGAACTCAGCATGCAAGCGCCACCGACCCACCGCCTCCTCACATCTCAGGTCTTAAATTAAATCCACCAGGAATAATAATGGCCAACAAGCCACAGACGCCCTCACTACTGACACCACGCACTGTTTAAACTGTAATAAAGTCGCTGTGCACATCACTTTTCTGTCCGGAAAAAAAAAAAAGGACAAATATTCTTCTCCGCAGAATCCTCGTGGCCATCTGGAGGAGGCTGAAGACGAGACGACCGCTCTGTGTCAGATAAGGCACTTTCCTTTGTCCTTTTTACGGAGGCACTGCCGCTCACTTTCTCCACTCCTGGTCAGTTCACCCTCGCAACGGAACTCGCAACGATAACGAGTTATTACGAAACAATCAGTTCTGATCATTCTCTCTAGAGAAAACTCTCCCAAAAGTCGTTTTTGGAAAAATAAACTAAAACATACCCTGTACCAACATGGAGCAGAAGGTGGCGCCAGCATGACCAAGCGCACCCCAGAATAAAGCGCAGAAATGAGGAAATGGCGAGTGTTTTATGTTCCTGCTGTGTCCAGGACCAAAAAGCCAAAAGAAAAGTCTGGAAGGTGACGGGAGCCGACCGCGTTATCGACCCCGATGCACAAACACATGAGGAACTCAACAGCGCGATGAAGCGGAATCTAAAATCCCTTTAAATGAAGAACGTAGCAGGGCCAGAGGGCTCGAGGACACGACACGCCGGCGCCGCCCTAGTGGTTGACCAGGCCCTGCAGCATCATCATTAGGCGCTTGGCCCGTTTGCTCAGCGGGCTGTGAACATCCTGCTGCAAGAACAGGAAGAGCTTCTGCCGCACCTGAGTCAGCACCGCCGTCATGTGGTCTCTGGTGACCGGGTCTCCGTGGTCCAGATTCATCACGGCGTCCTCAAGATAGCTGCAGGAAGAACCAGAAGGTCAATCAAACCCGGTGGACTCTGAAAAATGGCCAGTGATGGAAAGAGAAGCTCTCGGTGAAGAAGAACACGATTGTATGTGACGGAAGTGTTTAAATAATGAACTGGAAGCAAGAAACGTTCCGCACGGATTACAAAATTGACTTAAAAGAAAAAATTTGAAACACGTTTGGATGAAAACGTTACAACTAAATCAGCTGTGAAATGTCAACTTTTTTCTTTTTTTAAAAACACTGACTGATAGTATTGGATTTTATAGAAGTTTCGCCTTTGGAAAACCACAACCATAGAATATTAAACTCAACCAATCGAGACCAATCAGTTCACAACCAATGTCAAATCACCAATTAAGCTCCTGAGGAGCGCCGCGCTCCGTCTCCGCTGGTGAGACTCCAGGACGTTCACATCTTTTATTCACGTAGTGTTTCGGTCAAACAGAATCCACTGCTCCTCTCCTCTCCATCACCAACACAAACCTTCCCACACGCCCCTCTGAACGTCTGAATATAAAAGTGCCACCTGTCTGATCATCTATCAGAAATCTCCTAAAAACTAGAGGAGACGGAGCCGTTGATGACGCTCACAGGTCAGATTAATTACTCCACTGGCAATCATTTAAGCTGGAGAAGAATGTAATACGATGACCTTAAAATCCCGCACTGGCGTCCAGATGGCTAAGCTTCAGGCCGCAGAGCAGTCGCTGCATTATCACGTGTCGTTTAAACCCACAGCGCCGCCGTCAAACTCCTTTTTTAGTTTTGAGCAGTTTAACAGTTTCAATAGTAAAACTCCGCTGCGATTAGTGGAAGTAGCTGACTAACCAGCGAGCAGCAGCGAGTGAAGACAGAGCGAGACGGTGAGGGAATGTGAACCGTCTCCTCTGCCAATGTTCAGTCGCAAAATTTACCGCCTGTGATCCACAGAACCAACGAAATTATGTTCTTTTTAAAATGTACTTCGCTAGTTGGGCTTTTCGAAGCACAAAAAGTGTGAAAATGAAGCGTAATTTCATTTACAAGATTTAGCGTTGGAGATATTACATAAGTTATTACTAAATATTTACTTATTTTCATCTATCTATTGAGTTCAAACAAAAAGGATAAGTCTTACCTAAACATCGCACTCATAATTTTCCATAAATAATACGATTTAAATTCTTCCTTTGTAAAGACTAGCGTCTCGCACAGCAGCCCACAGAACTTCAGTCCTATTTTCCACCATATTCGATATAACTGCAAAATGCGCTTTGACGATTGGACACTACTGGGGGGGGGGTGCTCTAACGCCACGACAACATGGTTAATCCATTTTAGCACATCAGGGGTTAACACAGCAGGTGGTAAACATTTGTGACACGCGGTGACCTGACGAGGACACTAGGACCCAGGAGGTTATGAGCGACTCTACTAAGAAAGAGAATCGTAAAGGCGCACACAGAGCGCCTTTTCTGCTAATTTTTGTGGTTAAGTTGCTTGTAAACTTTAGTTTCACACGACATTCAGTTTCAGACTGGTTAGCGACTGATGAGTTTATAATTGTAAAGGAAAATAAACGGAACAGACTTTTCGGTGACCGCTGCCAGTGGTGTGCGCGTGTGTGTGTGTGGGGCAGCAGACCTGATCTTGAGCTCGGTGCGTGTGCTGAGGTTGGTGGACAGCTGCTGGATCAGGGACAGGAGGACGGCCTGGTGAAGAGGACAGGGCTGCTGGCTGAAGACCTGCTGAGAGTCGATGGTCTCGCACACGTACAGCACCAGGTTCAGGTCTGCGGCTGATAAAGCCTGAGGGAGAGATTACAGACATCAGTCACACACACACTACAGTTATTTATAAAAAGTATTAAGGAAGTACGTAGGAATTGGACCGGGTTGAAAATGAAAAAGGATTCCGATTGAATAGAGAACTAAAACAATGTGATCAGGACATCTCCACTAGTGTTAGAGCGGCACAATTCCAGATAAAATGAGAATCATGATTTATTTTGCCGTTTTTCTATTTTTAATTTAACACTGAACATCAGGTTTTCACACGTATGACTCTTTGCTTGAAATTTAAATAAACGTAAGGAAAAATAATGTAATGTAGTTCAAAATCAGACCAGTTTGGCTGAATCGTATAAATGCTGGACTAAGATGGCGGGGGGTACGATTGTTTACCTGCTGGAAGGCTTCGTTGAGCTGGCCTTGCTGTAGTAACTGTAAGATGCTGGCTTGCTGGGCCTGGTAGTCCAGATGCGCGGTGGGGACGGGGGTTCCGGCAGCCGAGCGCATGGCCTGCATGATGCTGGAAGTGACGACCGCTTGCTGCTCCTTCATGGCCAGACCCACTTCTCCCTTCACGATGCGCTGCACCTGTGTCAACGTTCAGATCAGCTAAGGTGTCTGAAAAGCCTGGTGGAGATGGCAGCACATCTTTTTTTGACATCTTTTTATAAACTAAATTTAATTTCCAGACTCACCAAAGCCATCC
>MU204326.1:4698923-4722149 GCA_017309775.1 Paedocypris sp. Pulau Singkep | reverse complement strand
GATTCCATAGACTGACAATGTAAAAATTAAATGTTAAAAATATACTAGTACAATTCTTTTAATAATAACAATTGAACCTTTATTAGTCCCTCAGTGACGCAGAACAGTCCATTAAATGACGCAGAACAACCAACGCACTGATTTTGTAGTGTTAGAATGCCGGAGGAGACTGGCACCAGTGAGCCGGGTTCTCCCCAGGGTTTTTCCTCGTTAAAGAGGTTTTTTTTACCTGGCCGATACGAACTCGGCCCACAGAACCAATTAAACCTGTAGCTCGATATAGAAGCATATTTGCATACATTTCCGGTAACAAGCCCTTGGGATTCACAGATACGTGTGAATAGAGGGAAGCCGACGGAGAAGCTCGCAGACAGAATCCGCACCAGTGAAAAACAAACCGCCGTTATTGGCAGAAATGAAACCCAGGATTAGGCTGATGCCACGAACGGCGATCCATCCGCTCAATGCGGCCGTCAGAAAAATGCTTTCTCAGTTTGAGCAAAGGATCAATTTCTCCCTCTGTGCTTGCAATAAAGTTTTCCATAATTAAGGAGCAGGAATCAGAAATCAAACGATTGCGGAGCTTTTTGCTCCATACTTGAATCAATTGTGGACAAAGACCCATTTGGCTCTGAGTGGCGGTCAGTCTTACTTTCCCACGGTCACGTGCAGCAGCCGCTGGACTTCCGAGTTCACGTTGGCCGTCACGCTGCTGACCAGCTGCTCCTGGGAATTCTGCAGCTGGTCAATCATCTGCTGGAGCTGACCAATCACAGGGTCTCGAGCGTCCTGCTCTCGCTGCTTCCTGCTCTTTACATGAGCCTCCAGCTGTTGGATGTCTGCAAAACAACAAGCTAATTAAATACCTCCACATATTAATTATAGTTATACAAACTTTTTAACTGAACAAATACCAACATAGGAAAAACACTGCACAGACGCTAATTAACTTGCAGACATCAAATATAACCATTTATTTTGTTTGGTTAAACATTTAGGGGCAAAATGCATTTTGTGTAGCGCAGTTTTTATCTCAATAGTTGCGTTTAAGACATTTTTCCAAAACGTGCAGCTGATTAAATATATTTTACAATTCACTATTCAAGCAAAAAAAGGACAAATATTAGTGACTCTTCTGAAGGTTGTGTTCTTACATACACCACTGTTCAAAAGTTTGGGATCACCTAGACAATTTTGTGTGTTCCATGAAAAGTCACACTTTAATTTCTAACAAGGACAGACGGTCCAGTTTCATGAAAGTTTAGCGTTTGATTGACACAACGAGTGTGATGCTCCAGATTCTCAACCTGCTGAAAGGAAGGTCAGTTTTACAGCTTCTTTAACCAGCTAAACGGTTTCCAGCAGTGCTAACATGATCAAACTAGGGTTTTACAATCATCAATTATCCTTCTCACACAATCAGAAAACACATTGTACCATTAAAACACTAGAAATGGGCCTGGTGTATGGAACTCGACATTTAGTTCAAGTTCAAGTTCCTTAGCATTTGTAAGGCGCTTTTCACAGTTTTAACTGTCTCAAAGCGCACAAATGTAGATAACGCAGCAAACACTAGACATTTACAGCTAGAATAGTTATTTACCACATTAGCAGAGTATATTTTAAATGGGGGAAAAAAAAAATAAGGGCATTTCAAAGTGACACCAAACTTTTGAACTGTAGTGTATATATGTCTTAAATGTGCAGGATATTTGTTCTCACACTCATTGGTTCCCTGCTTGAAGCTGTCATTGATCTGCTGAAACATGGACTGACATCCTCTCTCAAACACGGGCAGCACGATGCTCTGGAAGGTCTCTTTGTAGGCTGCTTGAATGGGACCCTGCATGGCCTCCGCAGCAGCTCGGCCGATGGCGTCTGTAGTGTTCTGTACATGGATCAGACACGAGATGTCATCGCTCGTGCATTATTCAGTGCGACAAGAGTGGGAAGTAGGGCTGCACAGTTGCACAAGAAAAAACCTAATTGCGACTTTACTGAAAAATATTGAGATGCGGTTTTCGGTTTTTGCATTTGATACTTTTAAAAGGAAAAAACAAAAATTATGAATAAAATAGGTTGTTACTTTTATGACACAGATGGTAGATAATAAACATAGTGATTGAGGTAATGAGACTGTTTGATGCTTCATGATTTTTAAGTACCTGAACCTAAATACCAAAAGAATGGAAATTAACTCAACCATAATGGTCATTTGTTTTTAAAATGTAACTTAATCTTGACACTAAAAAAATCAATTCAGACATGCTCACGTGTAGCAATGTTTAGATGGCCTCGAAAGAAACATATACATATATAAATATATACATATATATAGTGACATTATATTGATCTCTTAGCGTTTTCCGTCTCACTCGTCACAATTATTTCTTTATATAGCCTGTGTAGACATCTACTGTAGCCTATTGTAGACAAATTGCTTCACTTGCTCCTCTTTTTGTAAGTCGCTTTGGATAAAAGTGTCTGCCAAATGACTGTAAAGTAAATCATCATCTGTCTCTCTCCCTTTCTCCTCTGATATTACTATCATTTCAGATAACTTTTAATAACCAACCGTTAATAATTCCTCTGCAACCTCCAACTTTCTCTCATCTGCCGATGTTCAGTCGCAAAATGTACCGCCTTATGATCCACAGAACCAATGTGTGTCCACGTTAAGGTTAAATTTAAGGTGGACCGGTAGATTTCAACACAAATTGGCTAGCAAGTGTGTCACTCAAATGTCAGAGAGGGGGAAAAGACCTCAGCCTCCCGAAGTTTGGTTATCGTTCAGGAAAAACCTCAATATTCATGCAATAAAGGTTAATGGTGCAGCCCTAGTGGGAAGTTTGAGCACGTTTAATTTAGAGAAGCAGTTGGCCAGTGGAACGCATTGTATTCCCTCCCCTCCACAAACACCTTGATGGTCTGAATCTTCTCACTCACCTTGGACTTGACGACTTTGGTGACATTTTCCTTCAGTGTTGCTTCCACTGCGGTTAACTTTGCAGCAATAGTGCAGTTCATCTGTCCCGTCACCGGATCCAGACTCTTGGATATACCTGCAGAACACAGTCTTCGGTCACGCTCGGGTCTGCGCGGTCACAACGCCTGACGTTTGCTTTCTGTGGTCATGACTCGTGACGTCAGCACTCACACTGCGGGACGATCTTTTTCATTTCATCGCGCAGAACTTTGTCGACCCGGCTGGAAAGGTTGATGTTCAAAGTCTGGATCATCTGGTCCTGGAGCTGCTGGTTCCGACTCTGCCCCTCGGCCAAAATCCGTTCCGTTAAGCGCTCTGCGAGGCCGCACGGTTAAAGACCACAGCGTTTGACGTGACGGTGACAACTGACGTCTCGATTCGACTTTGTGATAAACTGACCCTGTCATTATTTGAGGCCTGATTGTGAATGGAATCAATGTCGCTGAATTAGTCGCTGCAGCTTGCAAAAAAACGATCAAATAATTAATCCTAAGCTCCTCCTCCACTTCCAAGCTCCGCCTCATCATCAGTTTAAATGAGTATATTTACATATTCATCCAACATTAAATTGACATTTCATATTTAAAAACAGAGGACTGGAAAGGCACGCTCAACACAAAAGAATAACTTTCAACTTTCAAGTCGTAGCTCACTGGGTCTCCCCCTAGTGGAAGGATACGCTCCTGCTCTCGCTGTGCTAGCATGGCCCGCTCCATGTGAGACATGATGGAACTCTGCACCGCATCCATGTGGCTGGAGACTCTCTGCAGCAGGTCCAGCTGACTCTGTCTCAGCTCGGCGATCTCCCTCTGCTGGCTCCGCAGTATCTGCAGGAGCTCGTCCTGTACCTCCGAGCTCATCTGAGGACCACACGGTCAATGATTGTTTAATACGCACTCTTCCAGGTGTGTGTGTGTGAGAGAGAGTAATGTTTGTGTTGTGTTAGTGTGTGTGTGTGTGCGGGATCAGGAATCGGTATCAGTTTAGCTCTACGTTAAATAACCCAGATCTGAACGAACAAACAAATCTTGAACATCTATAGTTCCATGCAAAAAAGACACATTACTGGATATTGGCTCTTCAGTCGCACATCGGAATCCAGACTTTAAGTTTGAATTTCCTAACGTGGACGCATCTGCAACTATGGCAACGGAACCATTTGTTTGTATTGTGCGACCGTGACGAAGGAAACGCAGATGGAAAAGAGGGAAGCGAACAGGTGTCCTCATCAGACTGAGACTGGTTTCTCGCCCTCCGCTTCCCACTATCCTACTGGCAACGTTCAGTCAGTGGACAACACACTTTGTGAACTGCGTGTTCGGACACTACACCAACGGGAAAGTGGGACTGCTGCATTATTTGCCTGACAGAAACCTGGTTATACGCAGAGGTTCCAGACTCTAGAAATTGAATCCCGAACCATTAGTATTATTAGAAAAGCAGTGGTAACTGGGAGCTGCACACTCACCTGGTTCTCGAAATGTCTGGAGGGCGCGGCCTCCCTGAAAGACAGAAACAGCACGTGAACACGGCGGAGCACAGGCGGATCCTGGCGCTGGCAGACGCTTCCTCACCCTTCGTCCTTCTTGCTCTTCCTCTTGAGTTTCGGGGAGCTGCGCGGCGACACCTTGCGCTCCTTCACCGGGAGCCTGTGCGAGGACCGCGGGCCGCAGTTCCCGGACGAGGAGGCCAGACTGGCAACTTCGTCGTCGTGGTCACTGTCGAGCAGAGAAAAGCTCTCAATGTGTCCGTCTGCAGCAGAATAAACCGTCCACGCCATGTTCCTGTTTGACAGACATCGACTTGACGTCCGTTTCTCTGTGAGACGCTTTGGCGTAGCACCAAACAAACCCAGAGAATCAACCCGCATGTTTCTAAATGATCTCAAATGGTTCATCTTTAGCAAGTAATAGGGCATTTTACATGCCAATTACGTCCCAATTTATGAAATATTTGCCTTACGAAACTGCTGTCGGCACGGATTATGATCACAAGTCGTGGTGCCACTGCACTTGTGAAATAAGTTCAATTACATTTTCAAGCACTTTTACATTTATAGTATTTTGAAGGCCTTGAAACCCTGTATATTAAGTACTGTCTGTTAGTTCTCCCATCACACACGTTAAAGTGTTAAACGGAAGGTTTGTACCTGGATGTTCTCTCCAAGAGCGGACATGAGTATGGAGCTGGACCTGGAGCTGCTGGAGCTGCCGCACCTCACAGACATTTTAGGGCTCTGAGAAGGATCATCTCCCCTAAGAGAGAAAAACAACACTTCAAGTACTGAACAACAACAACAACACTTACGCAAACAATTATCTGTCGAAAGTATGGCTGGAAGATAAACTGCTAATAAAAAGTATGGCTGGAAGATAAACTGCTAATAAAGTTAAACTTGTGCTAAATCAGAACTGCTTTGTACGACTCTCAAGGCTAAACGATTTGTACGCTGTGCTCTAGATCGGCAGACATTAGTAATCAAACTCTGATAAATAGAGTTCTTCATTTTGACCGATTGTGAGTCTGAAGCGAGTGATTAACGCTGGTTTTTATGATGAACAGAGTGAATTTATTCAGTACTGTAGTTATCAGCAGAGGCTTCTCTGTGGCACATTGATAAGAACATGCGAAGAACTATTGAAGATTGATTCATGTCCAATATTGAACGCATTTTGATGTTATTTATTTGCGGTTGAAATTTTGTCATCATTGTAGGCTTGACAAAGACTGTGGCCTTTAATGGCACTGAATGGACTGGTCAGCGGTTACACGTGTCGTTCACCTGGCGCCGCTGTCCGAGCTGCTCATTGCGGTGACTATGGTCAGACTGCTGGCGCTGCTGCCAGGAGAAGTGGGAATCTGGAAGACACGGAACAGATGTTTAGCAGCACTTCTGATGACAGCGTGACGCTAACAGGAAGTGAAGGACTCACGGAGGTGCTGGGTGTCATGAAGGCATCCGGGGTCATGAGTTTAGGGAGAGAGGATGGCGCTGGACTCGTGAAGTCCACTGGAGTCGGCGGTGGAAGGATCTTACTCAGGTCACTCTGTGAGCCACTGTCTCCAGACTCCTTGTCCGAGCTCATCGCCTCCACGTTCAGATCAGCTAAGGTGTCTGAAAAGCCTGGTGGAGATGGCAGCACATCTTTTTTTGACATCTTTTTATAAACTAAATTTAATTTCCAGACTCACCAAAGCCATCCTGCGGCATGAAGAAAGAGCTCGAGTCGTCCTTACTGGGCTGGAACCATATCTGCACGTCCTGCAGAGACCTGAAAGCAGAACATTTACCGTTCAGAGGACGAGCGAATGACAAATCCTGGTAGGAAAACAACTGATCTGAGTTACTCACTTTGTGTGAACACAGTAGAGCTTAATCTGGATGCCCGATTTAGATTCTGAAGATCCTTGGTTTCCTTCTGAAAGAGCGTTTCAGGCAGGTTCTTCAAACAAAGCTTTTTAGACATTTGCAAATGTAAATGAATAATAAAAAAATGCAAATGACCTGAAGTCAACGTGTCGCTTTCCTCATCGGGAGGAAGGACCTCAGTGTGGCGAAGTCGGGCACGAGAAACGTCCTGCACGCCAAAACTGAGCACAGGGTGTGTGAGCAGAAACTCTGAGATGGCGGTGAAGCTGGCGCGGCCGTTCACCAGGTCCTGCTGCAGCTCCATCACGTACAACACCTACAAATCAAGCACCGGTCAAGAGCAGTGGACACAGTGTTCATTACTTTTCAATTACCGTGTTTACGGGATCATAAGCACCCCCTTGATTTTTCACGTTTCTTTTTACATTTTTTGTTACATTACGTTCACTTTCTCTTAAAGACTATTGCTTTATTTAATAAACCTAACTTGTGACTCGTATCACTTGAATGTGGTTTTTACTTTAATAGTTTAAAGAAAATAAAAAAATTCTAGTCATAAAAACTCTTAACTCTAAGAACTCTTAGCGTAAGGTATAAGGCTCCCACAAGCCTTTGCACGCCAGACTAAAACTGCGTCTTTGTCAGCCATAAATATCAGGTCAGCATCGTTTTGCTCGGTGCAGCAAACAGAGTGATTTGATTGTGCTTGAGTCCAGTGTTCTTCAGTTTGAACCGTTTTTGTTCTGTTCTGACACGTGCTTATGGACTCGCCAGAAGTTATCATCACGCTGTATTAGGTTTAATCTTACTTCTTGTGTTACTTTGTCCTTGCTTAGTGTTGTGGCTTGTCTAATGTTTTTTAATTCCTGTTATTGAGCAATATACGCTTGAATGCACGTCTGCCTCCAGAACCATTATTTTAAAAAAAAGCACACGCTGCACAAAGACAACATATTTCCCATTTTATGTGAGTGCTCCTGGCTTGAAATATGAAAAAGAACATATTTGGAATCGCCGATAAGCAACCCCAAGTTTTTGAGTGCCAAAAAAAAAAAAAAGAGGGTGCTTATATTTGTGTAAATAAGGTATTTATTCTTCACTGTGTAGAAGACACAAAAAAAAAAAAAAAAAAAAAAAAAGCACGCAGACTGACCTTCCTTTGCACGTCACTGAGAATAAGAAACTCGGCCGACAGGTCCAGCGTGGCCTTCAGGCTGGGCAGCACACTACTGTTCAAAGGATCAGGAGTAAACCTGGAGAGACAAAAGGGAAGTTCTCAAGACGACGGACACTAAACGGACAATCATTCAGCCTCCACACGGACAGCCGAGTGAAAACTCAATGACTTGTGTAAGTGAGCAGACCTGACGGTTTGTAAACAAGTCCAGGATATCGTACACCACATCTTTAGCTCCTGGTTCTGAACAGCTCCAGTAATCAGAAAACGCCAGAACGCAACACTGAAAACACACAGCGCCCAGACGACATTAACTGTCGGAGGAGATTCTCAGTCCAGTGGAAAAGAACGTTTCTACTGAAGAGATCCAGTCGACTTCCAAATGAGCGTTTTCACCAGCTATAGATCTCTTATCTGAAACCCGGCGACACTCACTCTGGGTCTTGTTTCTTGTGGTTGTCACAGAAGAGCAGACAGGACAGAGGAAGACCACTATGTGGCTGCCACTCATGAAGACATCTGCTAAAGAAGCAAGGTCGCTTAGATTACATGGCTTCATAAATTTAGACACATTTTTTAATATATAATAAAATACTGATAATAAATGTAAAAACATATTACATAGCAGATGTATGTTACATTGGTTTGCCCTTTGGCAGATGTTTATAAAAGTACAGTATATAATGATATACATACGATTTTACATGGACCGTTTCCGCCATCTTGAAATAACGTCATGCAAATCCCTGAGATTTCCGTAGCCTCGCAAGAACAATGACGAGTGACGTCGCCGTTCTTGCGAGATTATGGAAATCTCAGGAGTTTGCACATCGTTATGTCAAGATGGCAGCTCTATGAGACAAGAAAGAAAGAAAGAAAAAAAACCCATTGCCATTCTGGGAGAAGACAAGCTTATTTTACATTTTGAAAGCAAGATCTCTGAAACTAACTAGTGCTTTTGTTGTTTATTTGAGGATTAAACAAGTGTTTTATACACTTCTGAACTGAACCATTTCTGTTTATATGTTGATTACACTAAGACAAGCAGGAGAAGTTTTTTTCAAGAGTTTTTTTTAACTCTTAACATGGGTCAATTTGACACAAACGATATCTTTGTAATATAAACATGGTCTTGGAGGTAGCATGATGGTACAAATATCTGAATTGAAACATGTTTTTTTTATGTTTTTTATATGCTGATTACACCAAATTATACTGCATTTCGTTGTCTTGTACTTGCCAATGACAATTAAGTTGAATCAATCAATCAAATAAGCCAAGTTTAAAAATGAAAAAACACTTTTAAGTGTTTTTAAAATATTTTTAAACTTTGAAAACGGGTCAATTTGACCTGAACACAATAGGAGGGTCAATGGTGTTATATTGTCTACCCCAATTCTAGGCATTTTGAAAATCAATACATTATGATATTAATTTTCATCAGAAGCAATTTTATGAAACAAACCTTTGCTGCGCTTCTCCCTCGCGGTAAATCTGCCAGAACTTCACGAATCCATCATGACTGGCCGTGGCCAAGACGCTGCCATCAGGGGACAGAGCTCCCTCACTAATGCGCTGCACAGCGATGACACAACACTCATCACACACCGTCTGTAATGACATCATCACTGCACGCAGAGAAGACCTACAGCTGTGTGTCCTCGAACCGTGAAGAAACCCTCTTTCAGCTCTGTGACGTCCACAGGCCAAGTGCTGTTCTTAGATCGCAGGATGTCGAGGTCCCAAACCTCAGCCTACGGTGTACGCAAACAAAAACAGCTCAAAGTCTAATAAAAGGAGGTTTAACCACAAAACATCCACTTACTCTGTCTTCATGAAGAAGGGCCAAGGTCTGGACCGTGTCTTCTGGGTCTTCGTCGTTGTCCTCTGGGATGAAGGGACACCAGATCAGCCTGCGGTTGGAATTCAGCGGCGTGTCTTCAGGCCTTCGAACGTGAACAATCACTTCGTCTCTGGAGAGCATCAGCGTTAAAGAGAACTTTGTCACACTATCCTGATATTCAAGTCGCCTCTTAATGTACGAGAATTAACACCACTGCAATATTAAAATAGCAGCTTTAAAATAAAAACTGTTTACTTTAAGCATTGTAAAAAAAAAAAACTGGTCTGTATGTGGCTCCAGGGTCCGACAATGATTAGATCTGCTCTAGTTAATCGCACTTCCCTGACCAAATTCAGTGTGATTGACTAAAGCTTGTAATATTGAATATTGATGTAATATGTAAAATAAAGGGAACTCAACACTAAATAAACACTAGTTTAAATACTGAAATATATTAGTATCATTTCTGTTCAATTTGCAATGTCCAATCCGAAGCGGAGTTGCTCTTGTCTTTATTCAAGATAAAACACAAAAAAAGTCAATTTTGGTCTTACATACAAGTGTTATACATAAAATAGAAAGTTTGAAGTACTCATTTTAAGGGTTATACTCTAAATAAAAACAGGAGGTTGGGTTTTTTGTAAAAAAAAAAAAAAAAAAAAAAAAAAAAAAATTATAATAACAAAATTAAAACGTTAAGTACATTATGCCTTCCTGAAAACAAACTGTAACTTAATACTTATCACTCTAAAATGAAACTTGTCTACACATAAGCTTAGGATATCTGACAAGCAGGATATTTGCAGTTGAAACTGCATCTGTAAAACGGAAAAGCAGGTGAGCTTCAGTTTTAATAAGTCCACTCAAATACATTGAGAAAAGCAGGTGTCTGTCCTTAAACACTTTGCCCAAAATAGCAGCAGGTGAAAACACTCACTTTGCTCTGCTGATCGTAATGAGCCACACCTGTGTGACAAGAGCAGTACTCTGGGTCTAAACATTGAGAATGTTCAAGTCCCCAAACCAAAAGTGAAAAAAACCCTGCAACTGTAATTATGCATTTAAAATGAATCGGTGCATCAGCGTGTTATCTTTGACAGCCCTAGTTCATATAATACTTATATACACGTATATAAAAATTAAATTCACGCGTGTCACAATATTGCAAAATCCATATCGTGTGCACAACTCTAAACCAGTTTTCACGCTCATACCCATTTACCGCCAACCCCTAGTGCGTGTACACACACAAAAAAAATGTTACAGATGTCAAACATCCCGAACATCTGGTGTCTATTTGATCTGAGGATACTGTATCTTGCCGCCGTGGCTGGTGAGCTGCCAAATGAACATGTTTCCAGCCTCGTCCACGCATCCCAACAGAGTGGAATCCAGGTGGGCGAACGCCAGGTCAGTGACGGCTCCGGTGAAGCCTTTCAGCAGCGAGCGTTCCGTCGAGCCCAGCCGCAGCACACGGATCATGAAGGCATTGTTGGCTCCTTTAACACACACCCAAAGTTCCCATCAGCAGACTGTTCTGAAGTGATGGGGATTCTGCTGGACTCACCTCTGATGGCATAAGCCAAGTAGGAGTTGGACACGGCGATCAGGTTACCGTAGTAATACTTGTGCTCCCAGTCGTATTTAGCCACTGGTTGAATTTTAACCTGTTAGACAGTGACGTGAAAAGCGTTTAGTGAATTAAAAATCGCTGAAAAAACCACCTCAGCACACACCTTGTTGCTGCCACGAGCCTTGCTGTCGATGCTGGAGTCGTGGCTGGACACGATCTCCACACACTTCGCTCGGATGGAGATGCAGGTGGACGAGTCGTCTCCGGAAAGACGTCTGATCAGAAACATCACGTGAGAAGAGCAAAAAGCTGAACTGCGAATTGGAACTGAAAAGTTTGTTTGAAATAAAGCAGTTCTATAAATAGAAGTGTTAGGTGTGTAGTAAATTTATGAATTTACGCTATTTATGAATTTTACAAGGATTTCTCATTATTAAGTGACACAGTCAGTGAGTCTCTATTTGTTCGTCCGTCCATCCATCTGTCTCTCTCACACACACACACACACACACACACACACACACACACACACACACACACACACACACAGAGTACTGGTCAGTTTCAGGGTATTGCTTGCTGGAATGGGATTTGAACCTGCAAGTTTTCATGTCCAATTCTCTAACCAGGTGCCACCACTGCTCCAGTTAAAGCCCTTAAAGAGGGTTTCAGGGAATTGAGAACATACATGGTCTGCGTGTCCTGGTCGTTGAGCATGTCAGGGTGATGAGTCGGGGGCTCCTGCATGGTCAGATCCTCTCCTAGAACTCCGTTCAGGTCTCCATTGAAGGACGGTGTCTTCTGGTTCTCAACCGAAGAGGCTCCTGTGGAACATCAGACAACAAGACACAAGTTTAACACACTCACAGCTAAAATGTTCAGTCAAGCAGCACTTGCTGCTCAGCACAAACCGGTTATATCTCTGTATTTATTCATATATATCCCTGTATTTATTTATATATATCTATATATATATAAATATATAACCGGTTACCAAAAAAAAATCAGAGAAATGCGTTTAAAGTTTGCGTACTTAGCCAATTTAGACGTGAAGATACATACAGTGACTGAATGTGTCTAGTGGTGTGCTACTGCTTGGAAAATAATGTGAATAATGTGTATGTCACGCAGAATTTGAGGAAAAAAACATCGCTTAATTATTCGTGGTTGTCACGGTAAAGTTTGAATAGCACATGGACGTTTTCCCGCGATGCTGCTAAAGCACGTTAAACTTTCGTTTCGTAAACTGCGTTCCGTTGATTTATCGTTTTAAAATATCAGGGATTAAACTGTGCTTGCTTTTACTACAGTTCAAGCTGTCTGAGGAGTTTAGGCGAGTGTAGACGGGTGTATCACGGCTCTTTCCGCGGAAAAGCGCCGTTGCGCAGCACCATCGCTCCGCGGCCTAGCTGCTCCGGTCCCGGCAACTTACCGGCCGAATTAGCGGGACGATCTAGTTTTAAGATGTCCCGGAGGTGCTGGGTCACGCCTTCTATGTCCATGTTGCAGTTGGAAGCCATTGCATGGGGAAAGGGGTTAATACTCCAAAACCATTTAAATTCTCGCTAGTTTTAATATTGTGTGTTTAAGCGCGCCCCTCATAAAAGCTGCGCGGCCGTCTCTCGACTTCCGGTGTGTGCGCTCTGCATTTGCTTCCCGCGCCTCTGCCGACTGTGATTTTTCCGTTCCGCAACGAAACGCGTCACTTACGAACAGTTTGTTTTGCATGGTTAAAAAAAATTATTTTTCTGTTTTTCCTTTTACAATCTTTATTTTTCCTAAACCATTTTACCCCGTCATACATTTGAAATACACTACCTTTATTTACGTACGCGTGTATGGTGTGTCATGAGTGTTAAACTAATGTTTCTAAACAAAAATCTAAACAGTCGACATGATAAAATACAAAAATCTGTTTAACAATCAAGTTTAGCGTACGAGGTACAACGTGAATGTTTAATATTGGACAAATCTTTACCACGATTTGTCCAAATTCTCCAGAACGCTTGCATTCCTGTGCAGATCAATCCAGATTTTTGGGCAAGTTTCCAGCGTCTTTCAGAAATCCTGACACGATTAGCGATGCTATTTGTCCGTTGATTCTGTCTGTTTCTCTCGGTGTTTCTGTCGTCTCATGTACTTGAATTACCTTCATTCGCTCCTTAAACTCAAAGCATAGTAACGAGCGTCTCAGAGACTGGTTTGTATCCTCGTGTCCATGGTAACATGTTGATTATAATGAACGTTAAATCCAGGCACGCGTAAAACCAGATCCATCTGTTTGGCTCTTTCGTCTCTTCTTTACGCCTAATTCTCACACCAGAATAGGATCCAAACTCAACAGGTATTTCAATGCAGTGATGACAAAGATTGTATTAAAACAGAAGGAGAAATAATTCAGCTCTAAGATAATAACAAGAGTTCAATAGTTTTTCCCTAATTATTTTTGACATTTAAATATGTGGTATGAAATTGGTCATTTTAAACAGCCAAGTTTAAAATGAAGTTAAACGCAGGCAAACATCCTTGAAAGACCAATGCCAAGGAAACCTTAGACCCACCACTCACATTCCAGTTCCAGCACACTGACATGGGCAACCCACAAAGAAAACATAAGGAGCAGTTCGCAGATGGAGAGCTAAATTGCATTACGAATCGTGGTTCAATGAGGACGTTGAAATTATTCCATTATAAACAATTTAATACTTCTATAAGGACACAAAAACTTACTGAAATGTATCGCCAGTAATTAAAAAAGAAAACAGTAACAAAAAACCCCAACAAAAACCAGACAGAGATAAACTGGACGATGTCGTTGTTAAGAAAATGCTGAAGGTTTTATTGTGTGTCGTGGCTTGGTAATTATTGAGAGCAGTGAGCAAAAACCGTGAGAGCACTGGTCTGAAGAAAGAGAAAAAAAGAAAGTTGTTCTTTGGACAGCTAGAGCAACCAGAACAAGGACTTCAACTCTTGAAGGGGCCGAGATTCACTCAAGTTAATTCTTCTAGTGTTGACTCGACCTCCTCTGAAATCAAGATCCCCATCATCATGCAGGCGGGTGAAGAAACTGGTTTCCTCTGATGGATTATTGGGCTTTCAACAAATAAACGTCACGTCTGCAGTAGAGGCAGCGCTGCTTCTGTGATGGACTGCTGTGATCCGCAGCACTGTTGTCTCCATCTGAAGCCGTCCACCACCTTCCCTCACATCCCTCCTGCTGCTCACGGGGCCTTTAACCAAAGTTCTGCAGCGACAGACGGAAAATGTCGTTGGTGCAAAACCAAGCCTCACACATGTTCTTCAGAATGAAGCACTGTGTAAATCCCCTGACAGGGTCGTCGTCAGTCTGAAAGAGCCACAGAGAGTCTCAGATGTTCATAGATGAGATAAATTACAGTGAAATAAGTCACAAGTGAGTAACTGCTTTGAAAGCCAAGACGAAACTCAAAAGCTACAAAAGTCAATGCTGCAGTTTAACTGTAAGGAAGAATAAAGTCTTACTTGTAGTTGACCTACCACCATACAGAGTATGCAGCTATCAGGCGTGGGCTGGTGGTCCTGGGCCATTATGCTGTGAGCTATTTTGGTGAAAGGTAGACTCTTTGTAAACAAATACAATGGGTTGATATCTAATATTTTATTTTGAAATTGTGTTTAAATAAACAAAGTACTCACAGAAAACGCTTCAACAATTGCTGCTTTTCCCTTGACCAGTTGACCTTGCCACGTAAGGCATGACGCGTCAATCTAGAAGGAGAAAAGGGGGTTTGAAACTCAATTTGAGAAGGTCCAACCATCCATTCATCAAAGGACCATGTAGGTTCAGCAATGATGCCCCAGTCTTGCTAGGCCCTGAACACCTTTGAATTGTATTGCACTAGGATTAAAACTCACATATATTGACTCAAGTTGAGTCCGGTCTGTGTCAAACAGATGGTAGTAATGCTGAACAAAGCTGGATCCTATTTGTTCCCAAATCGGATAGTCTCCCATCCTGATACACCCTGTCACAGGCACTGTTGGAGAAATAATTCATGATATAAAAAGCTTCACTGACAAAACATTTTAAAAAAGAGAGAAGAAGCAGCGTTTGCTGAAATTAAAGCAGCTGAATAAAGTAGAGCCGAGCTGATCGGACACTATTGGCTTAAAAGCTGCTGATCATGGACAAATAATCAGTGGCCATACAATCAAATTTATCGCACAGCAAGCAAGTGATTTTTGTCACTTTTGGGCCAGTGTGAAATTGATGATGAAATTGTACAAAATAATGGCGTGTTTTACTTCTGGTGAAGAGTTCAACTTTATAGATGAAGCTCGTGCGGCACTACAGCAGAGATGCTAGCATTTAGCATAGCAGACATTACACATGATTCTCCATGTGATCGGTGTGGTTATGGTTATCAAAACGACTTACAGTAGTTTATCATTGCTGGTATAATAAGATTGAGTGGGTTGACTTTTTAGAAGTCAATTTTTTTCCCAAATAGTATGAATACTAATATAACGGTAAATACCAAATTAAAACCAATACAGGCAAACGTTCATTAATAAATCATTTTCAAAAAAGGTTTTTATGAATGAGTGGCCCGTTAATATGATTTTGATTCGAATTAAATCCATGATCACATAACTTACAGGATGGTTTAGAACGACTGTTAATTGGGAGACGTCTGCAATGTCTTACCTGTAGAATCACAATATGAAAACCGGCATTGATGCGGAAATTAATAACTATAGAAACCGGAAACCGTGACGTCACAGGAGTGAAAAACGCACGTGATTTACATCAATCAAATTCTGAAAATATTTGCACGAGTTAGTTTTCTAAGAAGAAAAATACTGTACACAATTTATTCTACAAGTCCCGTCAATGGAATACTATACGTACATTAATATATAATACAAGCTCTGCTAAGTTATTAGTTTTAACCCTTGGAAGTAAACATCGAGATACACACACACACACACACAACATAATATTTCAGGGCAAACTCGAAACATACCATCCACCCATCTTCTGAACAGTTTGATCGTCCCTGGAGCACTAGAGCCAATCCTAGAACTCAGCCAGGTACGACACGCCCACTGGATTGGTGTCCGACCAATCACAGAGCGGCACACGCTCACACTTGTTAGATTTCCAGACTAATTCTCCTGCGCGTTTCTGGACGTGTGAGCGAAGCCAGAAACAAGATCCCTTACATGGAAAACGAGAAATTTAAAAACTTTTCTCCCGAGTCTTGTGCTGTAGACAAACCAAAGCTCCACGTTACAAACGAACGTAAACAATAATCTGGCTCTTCTGTAGCTGGTCCTGTAGAGACACGGAGCTGCACTTGGTGCTGGAACATTGATCAAGTATTTTAAGTTTGAAAATAGTAAATTGTGTCCAAATCTGTGTCCTGTAGTACCTGAATGAAGAGTGGATCCTCGTCAATGGAGTCTACAACCAAGACTTCCTGTAGATGCATTGGTCATTGTCGTGGCTTTAACTGGCTCCAGTCAGACTTAATGGAATATAGTTTGGGAATTAGTTTATGTTGGAAAAACAATTTTCATCTATAATTCTATTGCAAACAAAAAGAAACAACATTCAACAAAACACACCATTTTTTCCCATTGTGGTAAATTTCTAGAAACAAGTTACAGCATGTGATAGTGAGCAGCAACAAGAACATGAACTGGAAAACAGTGAAAAAAGACAGATAAACTGGACGCTGCCTTTGTTAAGAAAATGCTGAAGGTTTTATTGTGTGTCGTGGCTTGGTAATTATTGAGAGCAGTGAGCAAAACCGATGAGCGCACTGGTCTGAAGAAAGAGAGAAAACCAGAAAGTTGTTCTTTGGACAGCTAGAGCAACCAGAACAAAGAAACATGGAACAAAGACTTCAACTCTTGAAGGGGCCGAGATTCACTTCAATAAGCTTTTCTAAATATATTGAGCACACGTCATGACAGTAAGACTGCTGTTACTTCAAGTCCAAACCCATACCTAAAATGTGAATATTTAAAAGCAAGTTTAAGTTAATTCTTCTAGTGTTGACTCGACCTCCTCTGAAATCAAGATCCCCATCATCATGCAGGCGGGTGAAGAAACTGGTTTCCTCTGATGGATTATTGGGCTTTCAACAAATAAACGTCACGTCTGCAGTAGAGGCAGCGCTGCTTCTGTGATGGACTGCTGTGATCCGCAGCACTGTTGTCTCCATCTGAAGCCGTCCACCACCTTCCCTCACATCCCTCCTGCTGCTCACGGGGCCTTTAACCAAAGTTGTGCAGCGACAGACGGAACATGTCGTTGGTGCAAACCCAAGCCTCGTTGATGTTCTTCAGGATGAAGCTCTGATGAAATCCCATGACGGGGTCGTCGTCAGCCTGAAAGAGCCACAGAGAGTCTTAGACGTTCCAAGACGACAAGTTACAACAGTGTAATACATCACATATTTATATCGATGGTTGCCGCTTTCAAAAAAGCAATACAAAGCACAAAAATGTCCAGCATGGGTGAACATGTGACGCACACAAATCAGGACCATAGAGAGACAAACAGTTAACCTCCACGAGCCAAAGATCACAATGAATGATTTTACTTCATTGCGTAGTTTTACTACAGTTCCACTGTCAAACATGGTGGTGGAAGCATTATGCTGTGGGGGTGTTTTTCAGCCGAGGACAGGACGATGGCACCATGTCCCAAGAGAACGAAAACCTCTTTCCCTCAGTAAAGGCTTTGAAAATGAGTTGTGACTGGGTATTCTAGCAAGACACTAACCCACAACACATGGCCAAGCAACACAGATAGGCTGAAGAAGCAGCATGTTACAGTCATGGAGTCTCGACTGAAAGCGATCAAGTACTTAATGTAAATTAAATGCCATATGTTGAAGAGCAGAAGATTCATCATTTCTAAGGGGAATATAAACTGTGCACATCTCATGCATGCGTGTAGGGAAATAAATAAATTGCTTGTGCTTATTTCTGAAAGACGCTCAGAAAACCATTCTAAAATGTCTCAACAGCTCAGAGAAGTCAAATATACACCGCTTGACATACAATTCGAATGACCCAACTTTCAAAGGAATAAAAGCTTCAGCAACATAAATACACCATTCACTATAAATACACCATTCTTTTTCCCAGAAAGCTTCCACATGCATTCAACACCACAGAATCGTTCCAAGCAGACGCAACCAAATCATACAACAGGAAAACAGAGCTTCTAATTTCTTATCTACTCAACCAAAGCGATTGTTGCGTATTTTGGACACAAGCACATCACACACGTCACTTGGCCAATCTGCATTAGTTCATGCTCCTTTTTCATGTCACTGGTCCTTACAGACATAAGGAGGAAGAAGGTCACGTGACCGCAGAGAGCCGTTACGCTCAGAGGTTGTGTAGAGCAAGCCTGAAGACTTCATTGGTGCAAACCCAGGCAGGGTTGATGCTTTTCAACAGAAAGGTGTGGTGGAAGCCCAGGATCTGGTCATCATCGGCCTGACAGACACACATACACACATTGCAGCTCTTTCACTGGAGCTGGAGAAAAACAGAATAAGAGAGCAAGTGCAACCCAAAGAGGATGAAATGCGTCATGGCCGGTCTTTATTTATACACCACTGGGATTATTAAGCTATCCTGATGTAGTTCAAACAAAACAACCAATCCTAGCCGAGACAGACTGTCTAGCCAATGCTGTAGCCGCAGAGGAGAGTAATCAAGTCTTACTTTTAGTTGACCTACTACCATACTCAGTATGCAGCTATCAGGGGTGGGCTGGTGGTCTTGTGCCGTTATGCTGTGAGCTATTTTTGTGAAGGGTAGGCTCTGCAGAAAGACAACATGTCACAGGTGAATATCCAACATCTTCAACTTGAAATGTGCTAAAATCACTCAAACACTCACGGAAAGCTTTTCAACAATTGCTGCTTTTCCCTGGAATTGCTGACCCTCCCACGTAAGGCATGACGCGTCAATCTAGAAAAACACAACCTGATTAGCAAGACAAATCAAGACGGCCACAGATTGTTTATTTGTTTGATCTTAGCATCAATGGATATATAAATGGCAAATGGCCACAATTATTCAAGAAGAATGACACTTTCCCAAATGTCAGTACTTTATAACATATTGAACAAAGTTGAAATGAGTTTGGGTGAACAAGGAGATTGGTACAAGGCTGTTTAACGACCGTGTTTTTTTTTTTTTTTAACATAATTGCTCTCGTTTACATTTTTTTTTAATGGTTTATTCCATCTCTGGGTCACTGGGAGCTGGAGTCAATCCCAGTAGGTCTGGGCCTGGGGCAGGACACACTCTGGCTTGTTGAGCGACCATTATTATAACAGTACACACACACACACACACACACACACACACACACACACACACACACACACACACACAGACGGTCATTTTTCTAATTCCAATAATCTAGAGACGGAACATTTAGAATTCCTTTGCACCAGGATTAAAACTCACATATATTGACCCAAGTTGAGTCCGGTCTGTGTCAAACAGATGGTAGTAATGCTGAACGAAGCTGGATCCTATTTGTTCCCAAATCGGCTTGTCTCCCATCCTGATACACCCCGTCACAGGCACTGTTGGAGAAAGAACTCACGTTATTTAAAAAGAAAAAGGCACCACGAGGGGTCAACATGTCACAACAGGGCACACTAAACACTGCTGCTCGCTCTCTGGTCAAATATAGACCAGACTGAGCCAAAGTCAAGTCATCAAATATAGAAATTGAAAAATTAAACCAAATTGTAGTGGTAACTCTCTTTACAAAACTAATTTGTGCTGGCAGTGTACGTAAAATGGAAACTTCGTAAAACAGGTCAAATTGTGCTGTGGAAATCTGATTTTATTCGTCTGACTCTTATTGTTCAACTCAAAAGATCTCCCTGCATATTAGTGGTAAGGAAAAGAGTAGAGTAGACTTTGTGAGCTTGGTTGTGATGTGTGACTTACTTCTGTATGACTTCAACTACAATTCACCTTCCATGAGTTAAGGATTCAAACGCTGAACAAGTTTGGCAGTTCTTTTTTGCAAATAAGCACATTAGGAAAAAACAAAAAACAAAATGCTCATTTGAAGAAGTTACGTAAAGGCGTGTCACCGACAACACTCCTGTTTTAACACCAATGTGTCAGGAATTTTAATTTTTAAGCAATACGTTGAAACTACAGTTGCTTTGACCTATTATGTGGATTGGTACGGATTGAAGACATTTGAAGCTTTTTCAATAAGAAAAAGGAATCTGAGGGACGAGCAAACACGTGACCACCGACAAAACTCGTAGGTCGAGACACCGGTCGACAGCTCAGTTCTTATTTAGGCGTCTCCAGTTTAACTAGCCGGTCTGAATCCAGATATGTTCCACACTGTGGTGAACTGATACCAGACACGTGCAGTTTGTGTTTATTTGGTTTGAACGTGTGACGGGATCGTCCACTATCGGTTTCGCTTCTCGAGACTGATTCATTTCGGCATTAGCCGTTTCGCGCTAGCACGGACTCGCCGGCTAAAGGCAAAAGTTCTGTTGAAAGTGAGCGGCGTGTTCGGTTTAATGCTTAACTCGCAATAAAACGCGCCGCGCTCCGATCTAAAAATACCTCCGCGCCATATGAGCCTTGTCAACGGTGTCGAGACCCTCGTGCGGCCCGCGCACGTTACTGTCCTATAGGCGTGTCCTGTGAAGCTAGCTAGCGCTTCCCGTTACCCGTAAATCAAGGCCTTGGTTTTAAAGCAAAGTAGTGAAATTGACGGCGGGTCATCCGCAGGTACAACGTCAACTGTCACCAGTGAAAGGCGGTCATCGTGTTACCTCAGTGAGCCCCAATCCCCCGTCGGCTGTTATGGCGGGTCCAGCTCGCGCGGACCAGAAGTCGAGCGGCCTGTTCGAACAGCGCATGCGCAGTTCGCACACGCGCCGCTTGGATTTGTGGTATTTGAAGTCCTGATAGTAGAAGACGCGCCAGGCCATGTAAACCACAAAACTTTTCTCACTAATCGTTTTGCTTGGCCTGCCGCATTTATTTAGTGTTTGACTTTGATGTGTTTTGAAGAGATGCACTTTGATCAGTCAACATTCCATTAAGATGTTGTTTATTACGTCAGTTTGGCTTGACATAAAATGTCATCTGACGCTCACTTAGACGTGCATAAGCTGCGTAGCTAAATATAGAGCTAGTGGTTTCAGTACAGCAACGTAATACTGCCAAGTGCCAAGGGAAGGAAAAGTTGTACTGTATAACACAATTACAATTGCTTCTGCTAAATCCATTACCATTACATTGGCGTCCAGTAAAAAAATAACTTACATTTGCATTCGACATGCGTGTGTGACGTGTGTGTCTGTCCGCGTGTGAGTGACTTGTTCAAGGACACTTTAGTTGTGTTTTAACAGGCTGGGATTCGAACCTGCAACCTAGTGTCACGTCCAACTTCCCACTACTAGGCTGTAACTACCCTAACAAAACGTAAAATGCACACAAATTTGCGTGCCTTTGCAAAACACAAAACATAAGAAACCACAACGTTAAGGAATTAACTGATTTTAATATTGTGACATACACTAGTCCAGTGAACGTCTCATCACGTTCTGATTTCACTTCTAGACCTCCACTTCATTCTGTTCATTCGCTGCCTTCAATGGAGTCTACAACACATAAAACACCTCAAGTTAAAAGGACAAAAAGATCATATTTCAGACAGACAGACAGACAGACAGACAGACATACTCTTGTTTCTGTCATGTTTAAATGGACAATTGAAGAGTAAATTTCATGTTGTACCATGAATAATGTGTATGTGACACATAAAATTTGAATTTGAGAACCTATATTTTTGCCACAGCAACAACAACAACAAAAAAACCCCACACAAATAAAAGTGAAAAAATTGCTTAGTTACAAACACATGGCACAAAATAACAGATATTAACACATACAGTATATTATACATTTTGCAGCATTTCCCATAGACCGGCTGACATTCAGATGGGCAGACAGGCAATTCAGACTAAGTCTGTCTGTCAGAGTCAAAAGGTTTTTCAACAGGCTTCTTAGAAAATGAAGTCTCACCTAAACGTTGCCTCAACGTTGTTCATCACACTCGTGTTGCGGCACAGAAATATCAGAGCGTGACTGCTGATTAGAACAAGTCATTGGTGTGTTCCAGCATGTCCTGATGAACTTTAAGCAGGGTGTTGCGCTCTGACCTGTTGTAGATTTGTAATGGCCTTCACTAGACTCTCCTGGTGAGACGGACTCTCCACTCGGCCAGGATCATCTCCACATGCCGTCAGCTCCAGCTTCTCACTCGGAGGATTCTCCGAATTTACATCTGAAAACATGGAGAAAATTGTCAGACCAAAAACTGGTCGTTGCCGGGCCACTCACACCCCTTTGCTTAAAGAGTTACACGCAGAAGACACACATTTGGGTCGACTACACTATGTTTACATTTCCTCGTGGAGAAAAGTAAAAATAAATCTAAAATAAATAAAACTGTGTGTAATGTACTGATTCTGATATCAAGAGTTTTTCCCAGGTTCGTACCTTTGGTGAGGTAGATGGAGCAGATTTTGGTGATAAGAAGCCTACGTGCATCGCGCTCCTCCCTGTAGAGCTGATACTGTTTAGCCACATCATCTTTTAGACACTCTACCTGTGATAAAGACCAAAATGTCTACTACGGTTTAAATGTTTGCAATAATGTAAACTTAAACATCCCATAAAAGGAAAAGCGTTTAATAAACCAAAAACTGTACAGATATAAACAAGTGCTCTCTGACCACTCATCTGTTACATACTTTTTTATTTTGGAATTTATTCTTACTGTTTTCTATTTCTAAATCTATTCTATTTTCTTGTCATCTGTTATATTATTTTTTTGTGATACTATTCTTTTTATACTATCTTTTTCCTGTTTTATTTTTGAAAATAAGTCACTACTAATGAATTTGATTTAAAAGAAAATCCCTAATAAAAGTCACCTGAGTCTGCAGGGCATTCTGTTGGTCCCGCATGCGTTTAATGATGTGGCGGAGACGATGACACTCGTCTTTTAGAGCGTGGATCTCCTCACTTCCCTGTATCCTCAGATCCAGAAGCTGCTTCTCGTACTGTTCTGAGACGATGCCTAGCGTCTCCTGCAGCGGGACCAGATCTCGAATCTGTTCACGAAGCCATGCTGAGAAGGAAAATTGATGAAGGTCACCATCTTCTCAAATGTTTTTAACGTAATTAGAGAATGATCACTTTT
>MU204326.1:4678106-4698823 GCA_017309775.1 Paedocypris sp. Pulau Singkep | reverse complement strand
GAAGGATGTTGGAGATGGAGCTGCCAGGGAAGAGGGCAAGAGGACGACCAAAAAGAAGATATATGGATGTTGTAAGAGAGGACATGAGGTTGGCTGGGGTCAGAGTAGAAGATACTCAAGATAGAATGAGGTGGAAAGGAATGACTCGCTGTGGCGACCCCTGATAAGGGAAAAGCCGAAAGAGAAGTAGTAGTAGTAGTAGAGAATGATCACTTTTTTATGTAATTGTTATTAAAACAGTGATTGACTCGCACAGTTCGTTCACACACACCCACACCTACCTAGTGTGGTGTCGTACTCATATTTGATGGAAGACAAAATAGGCTTGTATGTTTTAAATTCATCAATTACAAAGCCAAAGACTTCCTGGTAAACCTTTATAACAAAGGAAAGTGAGACGACAAACACATTACACATGCATACATAGCAAAAAGACAAAATGTGTATTTTCAACCTGTAATCTGAGGTCTTGGGCTTTTGGATTGTGCTGGTCTAGAGCTGCTAGTTCTTGTCTGAGATACGACTCCACGTGATCCAGGAAACAAGGCCTGTCACCGGATCTGCGCATCATGTCAACAAACACACATTTGAAACTTTGTTCCAGACATTTTATTCTTTACGTGTCTTTGAAATTCTGTTTCAAAATGTTTTATCAACCAAAATAATAATTAATTAATTGTAACATTATTATTATTTTATTAAATGTCAACCCGCATTTATGCAGGATTTTCTTGCCGTTTTGTTAGCGGCCATTTTTAAACAAACGTTAAGAGACGCGCCGTTTTCTTGCCTTTTGAGATGTGACAACTCCGGCGACTGTAAGTGTGTGTCCGACATCTGTACTATTTCCATAAGCAGCCACTATAACCCTCCGCATTCTCTACTCAGCATTGGTTTAGCTGTGGCCGCAGCGGCGTGGCATTGTTGTTGTTTGAGAGGTGGTTGCTGGGATACCGAAAGACCCTAGAAAGGACCGTCGGTTTGTAGGTGTCCACAGCGCGCCTGTTTGAAAAGACCATTAGAAATATCATTGAAAATCGCTTGCGTCCACAAAAAGACACCATTTTCCCATATAAAACAATCTGTAACACCGTGTAAAATGTAATGCTATCTTTTACAGCCCCTTCAGTTGTACATCAGGCTAAGACTCCTGGCAATTACAAAAAGGCTCCAGAATGACACCACCGGGAGTCTTGTTTTTCTAAACACGTCAAAGACAGTACGACTTATCGTGTGCTCGACACTTGGTCTGACAGCAATTATAAAATTATTATTTGACGCTCGATCCGACCCTAGGAAGAGAATAGACTTCTAATAAGGACAAACATCACACGAGTCGTCGGTTCGAGGAGCGCAGGTTCAGTAGAAAAACTACAAATCCCACAATACGCCTCGCTCCGGTCGGTTGACTCGGCTCTGGGTGATGTAGTCGATGGAACTTCCTTGATGTCACCGGTGGGCACTGCGCATGGCCTTCAGTGCGACTACACTACCCACACGTCAGTGTCGAGCGGCAGTTATCCGGGGATATCTCGCAGCCGCTGTTTCTCCTCAGTCTAGCGCTCTCCTTTTTAGCGGATTGGCACCACAGGGTAGGATTACCAGAAGGAATACAAAAAAACACACCCGAAAATGGCAGAGCTCGGAGCGGGGAGCCTGCTGACAGGAGATCCTGCCTTCAATTACCACGAAAATGCGTTAAACGAGCGTCTGAAGCGCTTGTACCCGGCCGTAAACGAGGAAGAGACCCCCTTACCCCGATCGTGGAGCCCCAAGGATAAGTACAGCTACATCGGGCTCTCCCAGAACAATCTGCGGGTGCATTATAAAGGTATATGGATGTCAGCCTACAGGCCTTCACCGCTACAGTCAAATACAGAGTGCGATCTCCCCCCCGATCTAGTTCGAGCTGCTTTTCCGTCCCGTTTGCTTTGTTGTCAGAAGGCGAGAGAGGAATGTCCGCACGCGGGTTGACATTTCGCAAAGCATCGTGTCAGAATTCGGCCCGACGAGAGAGAGTTTAGATTCAATGCCAACGACATTAAAGTGCGATTCGCTTTGCCAACTTCGATGCGGCGAGCGAGTCGATGCCGTAGTTAGCTAGCCGCAAACGGCTACCCCCGTGCGATCGATCGCGTGCGGCCGCTTCACTGTACACTGCTTCACGTTGCATAAGCGCTTTTGTTTTCCGCCAGCAGATGATTTATTTAGCGCGACGCTTCGGTGTCGTTTGGGAAGTTCGACGTGTGCGCGCACAGGTCCGTTGATTCGAATCAATCGAATGCGAATTCCTCTGGACTCGCGGCGTGAACGCGGTGACCCGCCAAACCCCGGATTCCGCCCGTTCACATCGCGCACACAAACACCACAAAGCGCTTTAAAATCACGAACAGGCCACTGACAGGCTTGTTGTTTTATCTAGTGAGCTGTGAAATGTTGACTAAAATAGATCGTTTTTATGCTAATATACCGGTACTTTTAATCGGGTGGCCGATGTAAAGTTCGAGACTGGATTGGTGATGCTGTGGGGCCGTTTCTTCTCGATTCTGCGTGATAGGCCATCAGGTAGAAATGTCAATAAAGTTCACTTTGATTGATTTAAATCTCATTTGCATTGTCTCGGTTGTGAGGCAAATGACTCTTGATGTTATTTTCAAATGCTAATTGTGAAAAGTAGCGCGTCCTGTGAACCTCAACCGGTTTGAAGTGCCAGGACGTCGGTGATTAGATCATGTGTGTTGGTGTGAAGAAGCCACACGTGTGATTCTCGTGCCGTGTGTGTGTGTGTGTGTGTGTGTGTGTGTGACTCGGAGAGAACATCAGCAGTGGAAACGTCCAGACGGTGGAAACCTGCACCTCCTCTGCGCGTCTCCTTTCAGAGCGAGGCTACGTTTACCAGCTCGTGACCTGCCATCATCAAGTGTTCTGCTGTCACCCAGCTGATAAGTCACGTGACATTGATGACCGATACGGATTTCTCGGGGATGTATGGATCTCTCACGCTATCGTGTCACTGTCTGTGTTTTGAACAGCAGCGGCGGTTTGACGTTTGATTCGTCTGAGTTGAAAACTGTCGGCCGCATCCGTTCATGGTGGCTGCATATGGCTCTTAGACAAAGCTTTAAAAATACTTAATAACGTAAATTAAAACGTTCTCCGGTCTTTCAATCCATCAATTTTCTGGTTACCGGCACTGGAGCCAATCAGAGCTGTCCTCCGGACAACACCATGTTTTCTATTGAATAATGCGCAACGTTGTCGTGACGTCAGGACGTTAACTTGCCTGCTCTTTTTTTTTTATATTCAGTAGTTCGCTACTAAGCGGAAACGCTCAAGACGATGGCTATTCACGAATGGAGTAATTTGCCTTTGTAGAGCGAGAGACAGAGCAGCTTCTGTATGGAATCAGATTTTAAAAATATTAAATGTAGATTAATAAAAACGAACAGAATTCTAAGCAAGTTTTGAATTTTACGCTTGCATTCTCAACAAGCACAAAAAATGTTCCCGTTGCGTTTCAGTCATGTGCACGTGCGGTGCCTGTGTGTCTCTGTACAAACACCGGGCTTTGCGTGTTCGCGTGTGTTTTCTAGACGTATTTCTTTTGCAGTTTTCCAAGCCATGTGTTTTGGTGGATGAGTTCATCGCTTAGCGTGGGGTAAAATAAGTCAAATGTTGTAAAATAAGTTCAAGTTTAAATGGATTCCCTCCCGATTTTAAATATATTTTATTTGTGTTTTATTTATTGGAAATGTATATGTCTGCGTTTATTTGACCCGGGGGTCCTGAAAGAGTTGAAACACCTCTGGATGTGCACTGTGTTTCTGGTCTTGACCTCACATTTGTTTTGTCAGAATTAAAAGTTGAAAACCAGCCACACGGGCATGAAGACATCTTACATATAATAACAGCGTTATCAAAACGAGTTGAAAGACTTGTTGTCCTGCATTTCATATTGGTTTTACACATATGCATAGATTTACTTGTATTTCGTTTTAAACAGGTATGGCTTTTTTGGACTTCATTTTTACCAATATGCCGTGTTTATGGCTCTCTCAGCCAAAAAGGTTCCCGACCCCTGTACTAGAATCTGCGTGTTGCGTGTCCGTTTATCAATCGTTTGGAGGCGTCCGGCTGGAGCAATGACGTATCCTCTCGGCCGGAGCTTTTGCTTCTATTTTGGCCAGTGTTCCAGATTTCTCTTGCTTTGAACTGTAGGATGTTCGCTAGGCCGCAGTCGTGTCGGAGTGTGTGTCTCTCACTGGTTCTTCGTCTTTTTCACTCGCGAGTCCACCGCGATCAGACCAACCGCATCTCCACCAGTATGGAATGTTCCTGTGCTTTGTCTCTGTGTGTTTCCTCATTGTGGCTTTAGGCCTGTGGAGAGGTTTTGTCTTTCTGAGGAGCCAATCATGCGTGCTGACAGCGGTGACATCACTCCACCAGCGTGAAGCTGGGAAACTTTCTCGTTGCAATGACAAATTTTCATCAGTTTAAATCTTTTTGGAATGCTTCAAAGCCCGAGTTTTTATCTTTCCCGATCTTTTAATCTCAGAATTTTGACTTATATCTCAGAATTCAGTTTTCACGAGCATTTTCCAAATGAACTTATTTGTAATTGCAAATGTATTTGTTATGCAAATAAAATGCCGTTATTTGCATAACAACTCTTTCTGAAGCCGTGTGTGTGTGTGTGTGTGTGCGCGCGCTGAGGTGGTTGTTTGTCCATTATCAGCAGATGCAGGATCATCAGCGGCGCTGTGATGGTTTCCCTCAGAGAGAGAGGGAGAAGACGCGATGCGAATCCCTGATTCTGCTCGTGATCCTCACAACTCCCACCTTGATTTAAAGTGTGTTTGCGTTTGCGGCGGTCATTCAGGAGATAATGCAGAGCGTAGCATGACATTACAGGCTCCGCGGCGGATTAAGAGCCGCGATCATGCGCTGCAGAGGAGGAATCTCTCTGAGAGGCGTCTGTGTTTGGCCGAGGGAGGGAGGGGGGCGTCGACTAAAGAAGGAGAGAATCTCCCAGGGTCCTCGGCTCCCAGAATGGTGCGGTCACGGCAGGATGTATTAATAGACGCGTGTGTGTTTGTAGTGTGTCTGCAGAGACGAGTCGTCCGCTCGATATAATTAGACGTGTGTGTGGGTCACTGATGATGTTTGTTTTGCGGCTGATTAGTACGTTTGTGACTATAATTTAACACTGTGACGGTGCGATGAGCAGGACACGAGGAGACAATGTCCAGGAAAGCGAGAAGCTTCTGAGCAGCGCCACCCTGCTGTCAGTCTTTGTTTGGTGTTTCCTGATTGGTCAGAAGTGACTCCACCCCTCTCGGATACGACACCGCGGGCCTGATGTGGATGAATGAACAGCATCATCGTTCTGCGGAGAGTCCGTGTGACAGACCTGGAGCCGGACCCTCTGTAGGCGTCGCTCTAATGACATCAGCATTGGATGCCACTCCCACTGTGATCGGCATTTGGCAACGAGACGAATGAAAAATACCGTATTTACGATAATATAAGCATCACTTTTATTTAGACTTTTCGTTATAGATACGTGCAGGGTTTATTATTGCCGATTTAAAAATGCGTATAAATATAAGCAGCCATGTTTCCATATTTCGAGTCAGGAGCAATCACAAATAAACAGAAACCACGTCGTCCTTAGGCAGCGGTGCGCACGTGCGTCTTTAAATAATGTTTCCGTAGGCAAATGTGAACACAAGCTTTTATTGGCTCAATAACAGAAATAAACATTAGACACGTCACGGCACTTAACAGAGACAAGATAACACTAGAAGTAGATTTTGTTAAAAAAGTATTATTCAAGTAAAAACAGCACTGACTTGATACGAGTCACACGTTAGGTTTGTTAAACAAAGAAAAAATTGTAGTTTAAGAAAAAAAATTGTTATTTTACCAGAAATGTAAAAAAATATGGAATGTATTATTTTGTGCTAGAAAAAATAAGGGGGTGCTTATATTTGAGTATTTACGGTATTTAATTTAAGTAAATACTGTGGCTTGTGGAAATCACAGCATAGTGAAGTTTGGAGACATCAAGGCGGATGATGAGACGTTGAGGCTGTGTGTGTGAGCGAGGGTCGCGGGAGCTGGATTAGGAGTGTGTGTGTGTGTGTGAAGCTCATCAGCTGAGCAGGAGCTGTGTCTCATAGTCAGAAACAGTCCAACCATGTTCAACACTGCCACACACTGCATTCTTGATCTAGAAGTCTTGAGAAAGACAAACCCGCGTAGTTTGCATGTCATTCTAATTCTTCTGCGTTGAACGAGAAGCCCGTGTTGGCTCGGTGACTTCTGTTCCTCACAGTCTCTCATCTTCTCGTCTTCAGGTCATGGAAAAAACCACAAGGACGCGGCGTCTGTCCGGGCCACACACCCCATCCCGGCCGCCTGTGGCATCTACTATTTTGAGGTGAAGATCGTCAGCAAAGGAAGAGACGGGTAGGTGGAAGTTCCTCAGGCGGAGCGGAACGAACATCTCGTAATGCTTACTAAAGGAGCTAAAGGTCAGATGTTCCGGCTTCCACTGAAACACTAGATACGGTTCTTCTCCAATCACTGGAAAACACCAGCATCATAATCCCAACAGCTTGACAAACTCACGTAAACTCCAGCTCGCCACGTGTGAAGGTTCTTCTGAGGAATGGTGTTGGAGTCGGTTCCACATGACAAGAAACGCTAGTTGATAACGCGACAGCGAGACCGCAATCATCACACGTTTTAGTTTTTATTTATTATTTTTTTTTTACAGTTTAGTCATTATTACAATAATTTAATTTATCCAATATTATAATTTCCTTATTGACGACAATTATACATGAATTCATCATAAATGCTTTCTCGTGTGTAATTTATTTATGGATTTGTTTTTCTTTGTTTTTCTAGTCGTTTCTTACACTTGACATCCTGCTTTTAAAAGACGTGGCATCTATATGGGTGTGGTTTAAACATGGGTGGGGCTTATGTGTAATGATGTTTAGTTAAATTACAAGCGTTTTAGTTTCAATTACAATTACTTTTAAGGTAATAACAAACTGTGACTTTTATTTTGTACTGAGCAGATTAAAAACAGGCCTATTCCGAGGCTGGAACTGCTTTCCAGTCACTCTTTCTGTTATTTAATTGTCAAGAATGGTTTTGGTGACATTTTTGTGGGTGAGACGCGGATGAAGCGGTTGATGGGTTTGTCTGCAGGTACATGGGAATCGGACTGTCTGCGCAGGGGGTGAACATGAACCGACTGCCCGGTGAGTTCACACACACACACACACACACACACCATCAGATCGCTCATGTTCAGATCAATAATACAAATCCACTGTCGTGACCCTTTGAAAGACAAACAGTGTTTTAGATTAAGACTTGAACACCTTTGGTCACAGACGATTGATTTTTACAGTGGTCAGGCGATAAGAAGACGCGGCTTCATTTGTCTTGTTTTGTGATGCAGGCGTCACTTTCCTTCTAAGACTCTGAGAAATCGCAGAGAGTTTTGGCTTTTGTTTCTGGAAGGATCTCAAGAGTTCTCAGAAATTCTCAGACACTTCATTGGCCAACTTGCGAATTACAACAAGGAATTGAATTTGGTCTGACTCAGTTTTTCCTCTTTTACATATATTAGCATAAATATATAAATATATTTTTATTTAAATTTATATTTAGATAATATATTTATCTCACGCGCCCTAAAGACAAATTCAGACAGGCTTCTCAGAGGTTGATGAATATGCTTTAGTATTCTTTAATGGTACAAAACTAACTTCTGTAATAAAATAAATTTGTAAAAGCATAATGAATAAAAATAATTAGTGATGAAACTAAATGAAAATTCTTGGCCGAAACCGAAAAAGAGAAAAACCTGGCCGGAAACCGAAAAACAGAAATAAATTATGGCAATTATTGTTAGTACCATTGCATTTATTGCTATGATTGTGTATTGGAAATATATACATTAATAATAAGTTTAAATATGAATAAATGAAAATAAGAATAAATGAAACAAAATGTGTTCAATTATGCAAATATTCATTAAGCAGATTGCAACAATCAAGAGTATAAAATATAATTAATACTAAAATGTCTAACTTGTCCCACTCAGGTGTACATAAACAATAATATACATAGTGGCCTGCTCTCTCTCTCTCTCTCTCACTCTCTCTATCTCACTCTCTCTGTCTGTGTGTGTCTTTCTCTGTCTTGACGTTTTACTTGACATTAAACAGGCAAGGAAATATTCTGCTTTAATAGAGTTATTCCCTTAACACACAGCAGTGGTCAGCCACACACACACACACACTGACTGTGTCGGTCAGCGGATCGGTTTCAGTGATTTGTTCCAGGACACCTCAGTGGTGGAACCTGCTGGTCCGGGACTCACACACGTCCCCTCTCACCATTAGCCAGAAATGCTCCGTGTTCTCGTTTCTCCTCCGTCTCAGCAGGTGTGTTGTGATGCGCGGCGGGACGATAATGGCTTTACGTGACCCGCTGACCCCGTGTGTGTGTGTGTGTGTGAGATCCCGCGCTGGAGTTCTGCCCGTTTCATTAGCATGAGCGGCGCTGATCTCCCGACTCGCATCGCTCCGCAGATTAATCTAAAGCCGCGTCTCTTCTCTCTGCATCTGTTCCGTCTGTCATTCACAGAATTCTGCTGTCGACAAATACTCACGCTAAAAATATACTGACGGACGCAGAGTCGCGTGGAGTCGCTCAGGTGCTTCGTGTGGCTTGAGTTGATGGCGGGTCTCACATCCGCATGACCTGCGATGACAACTGAAAGAGCCACGTATTAATGCAGCCCAATAATCCAGTCTATATTTTTCCTCTTTTTCATTTCTGCAGCGTATTTTCCCCAGTAATACGAAGCTAATTCGCACTAGCAAAAGTTCTACGCAGCAGATCTGTTGTCATGGACTGGATAAACTCAAGCAACAATGGTGAAAAACTCTTTATCGATGAGGTTTTTTTTTCCGAATAGAGAAATGAAAAGTAACACCTCATTGCTACAAAATGGCAGAACAAAATAGATGAAAAAAGAACATAGTCAAAGTCAGTCCCGGCTCAAATTCAAATGTGCAAAAAAGTGCAACTGCTTATTCACATCATAAATCGTATCCAGTACCTTCAGCATCCTGCAGATGGCGAGATCGCCTCGTCCGCACAGGAAATGAACCGCGGTAGAAAAAGATGCCGACTTGTCGCGCACAGTCACAATGTAGCATGTGTCGCTAAGTGACCATTCACACGTAGTCGAGTAAAGATCCAGCTACTCAAACTGTAAACGCACCTCACGGCGACAAACGACAAGCCAAGATGCACAAAAGAAGTCACATGATGTTTGTGGAGCTGCGCGTGTGAAGACTCTTCCCTCTCCTCAGGTTGGGACAAGCATTCCTACGGTTACCACGGAGACGACGGACACTCCTTCTGCTCGTCAGGGACCGGCCAACCGTACGGCCCGACCTTCACCACAGGCGACGTGATTGGCTGCTGCGTGAACCTCATCAACAACACCTGCTTTTACACCAAGAACGGACACAGTTTAGGTAACGATGGTCACGTCTGGTTTGCGCCGATGGTTTAGAGCTCAGATCCACTCAGCGCTGTCGTCTTGTGTGTCTCACAGGTGTGGCCTTCACAGATCTGCCGGTGAGTGGTTCTCACGTGTGTGTGTGTGTGTGTGTGTGTGTGTGTGTGTGTGTGTGCTGGCCCACACTCTCATTAGGTTTTTGCAATCGTTTCATTTTGATTGTGTTTAGGCTTGAAATATACATTTTACTAACTGTTTGGAAAAACTTGAACATGGACCTTGAAAGTGCTTGAAAAGTGCTTGGATTTTATCTTTCAGAAAGTGTAGGAACCCTTTACTTTGTCACTGATATAAGGTTGGAAAAGTTATTAAAAATCCGAACTAAATAAAAACCGATTTGTGCGTTTTCTTGTGATCCAAATGAGGGCTACCTCATACGTTATCAAGAAAAACGGAAAGAGCGGCACTTTTACTGAAGCAATGGATTCTGTCGCTCTTTAGAGTTTGTGTGTTATATTTAGAATCGTTCGGTCTGCGGAGCTTCACAGTCTCGCAAAATCGCTTGTTTAACAGATCAATCGCTTTGGTTGGAGCGCTCACAATATCAAACCAACCGTGAATTGGTACCCGGGCACGAATCCGAGTACCTAGTGCGTGTGTGTGTGTGTGTGTGTGTTAGACGTGTTCCTCTATGTGTCCAGACAGACTCAAGAGAATCTGTTGAGATGTACTAAGCGGTGTCTCTTCTTCTTCTCCAGCCGAACCTGTATCCCACCGTAGGCCTGCAGACGCCCGGAGAGATCGTAGATGCCAACTTTGGCCAGCAGCCGTTTGTGTTTGACATCGAGGACTACATGAGCGAGTGGAGGGCCAAAATCCACAGCATGATCTCCCGCTTCCCCATCGGGGAGCGTCTGGGAGACTGGCAGACGGTGCTGCAGAAGTGAGGGTCTGTGGTGGCGGGCGTGGCTCGCGGGGTTCTTCTAACGTGTCTGTGTTCACCTCTGCAGCATGGTGTCCAGCTACCTGGTGCATCATGGGTATTGTGCCACTGCCATGGCTTTCGCGAGAGCCACGGAGACCATGATCCAAGAGGACCAAACCTCAATAAAAAACAGACAGAGTGAGTTTGACTCCTCACACACACGTAACACTTTCTCTTCTGTTCACACTCGCACCGTGTACTTGATTACCACGACTAGTCACCAAATTAGAAAGTAAGTCATATCAATGTGGCCACCAGCCGTCTGCGGCAACAAACCGCTTTCATTTAAAGCCAAATGAACCAGAAAGCCACTGAGTCTCGAAATGCCAAGACTTAGGAAACCGTCTCACAGTCCAGGAATATTAAGGCGGAGTCGGGGCGGAGTTACGCTTGCAGCCAAGCCGTTAATGCCAGTTTATGTGCTGTTTCCCAGGTTTCAATTGCCGTATTTCTTGGACTGTAAGTCACCAGATTATAAAGTAAAAGTCATATCAATATGGCCTGTAGGGGCAGTATCGAGACAAACCGTGACACACACACACACACACACAGTGAAGTGACACACACAAACCCGGAGCAGTGGGTAGCCTTAAGTCATGTCTTTGTAGAACCCTGGGTAGCCGAACCAACTCTTGACCGCTGGACCACAATGGACACCAGTTCACAGCCAAAGATTATGTCACACACACCGTCGACTTCAATGAATGAATGGAAATACCATTATTTGTCCCACAGCGGAGAAAATTCATTTGACGATAAGAATATAAACGGGAACACGGCATAAACAGCCATCAAAACAGCACACATCCAAACATTTACCAAAAGGTTAAATGACCGGATATTAACCTAGTGTGAATCTGACTGGTTTGTGACTTGCCTTCCCACTGACGGCCTGACGAACTGTCTGCAGGAATACAGAAGCTGGTGTTGGCCGGGCGTGTGGGGGAAGCCATCGACGCCACGCAGCAGCTGTACCCCGGCCTGCTCGAGCACAATCCCAACTTACTCTTCATGTTAAAGTGAGTTCATCAGTCCGCTTCCTCCAGCACGTTCAGGGCGACTCCGAGACGGTTTGGGAAAGGAAGAGAGATGTCGCCGGTTGTTTCTGCGTTCACTTTGTAGTTCCGTTATAAAATATTGTCACTTTTAACGAAATTTAACGAAAAGATTTAGCAAATACATATTTTTCTTACCGCGAGTAAGGAAACGTGTTTGTTCTCCTGCTGCGCGGTCGCTGATTGAAACTCCGTTCGGTCTTTTCTGCCTGTTCATGCTGTTTCTACTCGAATGGCCCATTGAAACCTTCGGTGTGAACAAGCGCCGTCTAGTTCCTGCCACGCATTTTATGAGTAAAGGGAGGGAAGCCGCTCGCACTTGGGCTGAGAGTAAACTGGAACTAAAGAAGGCTATGCGTGAAAGTGCATGGAACAAAAGAAAAGAAAAGGGTTCGGTTTCTGCGTGGTGTGTTCACGACGTCTGTCTAAAGCAAACATCTTGTTTTTGCAAACGTTCAAAAACATTTACGCTTTAAAGATCTTTAAGGAAATTTAAAGATCCACATTCTGAAGAGAATTAAATGCATACCAGTACAGTTCAAGTTCTTTTTATTCTTAAATTGAAATTTCTAAATAAACAAATGTAAAAAAAAAATTCGGAGTAAATTTGCTTACAAGTTTATTAGAAGCATTCACGTAATACGTAAAGTCCTCATTACCTAATGAAACACGCCAGCAGAGACGTTTATCATTAATTGATGGTTTTTTTTTTCCTGATGGTCAGAAGAAATGCTAAAAGTATTGTATTTTTATATTTGTGTCTTGTTTTCAGATGTCGGCAGTTTGTGGAGATGGTGAACGGTACAGACAGTGAGGTGCGCTGCTTCAGTGTCCGCTCCCCTAAATCACAGGACAGCTACCCAGCATCCCCCGCCTCCAGCCCGCGCCACGGAGCCGCCAACCCGCACTTACACGCCACAGGTACTCACCCTCACGACCCCAGCGGCGCCACCAACAACAGTGGAAGCAGAATCCGCAACACAACCCGCAGTGGGGAAAAGAAACACTTATTCTTTTAAATCAAGATGTGAAGGAGTTGTATACTCAAGATGTCCCATTGGTCACACCAGATTAACACACACACACACACACACACACACACACGAAGAAGCCCCTAAATGCCAGAACTGTGGAGTGATTTTAAATGTTAAACATATATTTTTGGAATGCCCTGTTTTTAAATCCATAAGACAGTTGTTTTTTACTCAAAAGACATTAAATGAACTATTTCTGTAGGTTTTTCATCAAATATTTTAGATTTTTTTTAATCAATAATACATATTATGAAGCATATGTAAATATTTTTTATGGACTGTATATAATTAAGGAACTGGTTTACTAAACCCTTCTTGTTATAATATAATATTGCACTGTCTCTCTTCTACATAAATACATGTAACATTTAGTATATGCCATGAAATAGCAATCGGCAATAATTATAATCAATCAATCAAAAATCATCCCTGTGTCCCGCAGGAGTCGACAGCCCCACCTGCAGCAACGGCGTCACTCCCCCCAACAAAAGCAAAAGCCACAGCAAGTACACGGGCGTAAGCTCCGCCTCTTCCTCTCCATCCTCCTCCCCTTCCTCCGTCAACTACTCCGAGTCCAATTCCACCGACTCCACCAAGTCTCAGCCTCACAGCGCCACCAGCACCCAGGAGACGAGGTGCGTGTTCTCGTGAGTGAGTGAGTGAGTGAGTGAGCGCGTGCTTGACCAGGTCTGCTTGTGATTGGACAGCGACAGCGAGATGGAGATCGAGGCGGAGCATTACAGCAACGGCGTGAGCGACGGCTCCACCTGCATCATGAACGGCACGTACAAGCACCAGGAGATCCTGCAGGCCGGAGAGAGCAGCGCGGGCAACGGAGTGGCAGGTGGGCACCACGGCTCCGCCTAGAGCTGCACCATTCTGGATTAAATGAGAATCATCTTTTTTTTTGCTTAGAATAAAGATCACGATTATTTTCACGTTTTTTTCGAGATACTTTATTATTTTTAACTTGAAAATCAGGTTGTCAAACAGCAATATAATAATGAATATTACTAATTGCTTTCATTATAAATACATGGAATTAAAAATATAATGTAATGTTCATGTTTATTACGTTTAATGTTGATTTTTTTTCTTCTTTTCAACATTACTTTTACAAGTACATTTATGTCCAGTTGAGGATTATTAGAATTGATTAAAATTATTAACTCCGTTTAAAAGCACTTTTGAAATACTTTTCAAACGATGATTATTTTAGGGGGGCTAATATTTTTGTCCTCAACTGTAGATGTTCACACACTTCAGAATAAAATCAGAGAGTTACAATAGGCAAAATCGCATGAATGCTGGATTGAGATTGCAAAGAGGCAGAAGATCGCGATTTTTTTTTTTTTTTTTTTTTTTTTTTTTTTAAACAATCAATGGTGCAGCTCTAGCTCCGCCCCTCATGGTGTGACGCTGGCGTGTGTTGCAGACGAGGGCTGCGGCTCCAGACAGCTGTGCGCGGGGAACCAGGCGGCCACGGAGAGGATGATCCAGTTCGGCAGGGAGCTCCAGGCCCTGAGCGAGCAGCTGTGCCGCCAGTACGGCAAGAACACCACCCACAAGAAGATGCTGCAGGTGAGCGCGGGAAAACGGTGCAGAAACTGGCGTTAATGGCTTGGCTGCAAACGGAACTCCGCCCTTGACTCCGCCTTAATTCATATTTCTGGACTGTGATGATTTCCTAAGTCTAGGCATTTTGAGCTAATAGCAAATAGTCTCTGATCTTTCGGACTCTTTTTAGCTTCCGTTTTGTCTGAAGTGTCAAACTGAAGGGTTAGGAAAAAGTATTTTTTCTTATCCTAAAATTTTTAATACGGGTCAAATTGACCCAAACAGTGTTTTTTGTAGTAAAAGCATGTAGCGTGGTGTTACAAATATGTGAACTAAATCATTATATTTTTTTACATGATGATTACACAAAATAAGCAGAAGCAGAAAAGGAAAAACACTTTTAAGTCTGTTTTTCAATTTGAGCCGAACATACTAGGACATTGACCCGAACATTTAAACAGACACGTGAGTTTGATGCGTGAGCAGTCGGCTCGTGATTGTCACAATTGTCATGTTTTTATATGTTGCTGTGTCACACCAAACGTCACAAAAGCGATTCATAGATCTGCAGTTTTAAACATATTTTACTGTGACAAAACGGTTGGAGACGACTGGCGTAAGGCGTGTGTGTGTGTGTGTGTGTGTGTGTGTGTGTGTGTGTGTTCAGGACGCGTTCAGTCTGCTGGCGTACTCGGACCCCTGGAACTGCCCGGTGGGTCAGCAGCTGGACCCCATGGAACGAGAAGCCATCTGCTCGGCCCTCAACAGCGCCATCCTGGGTGAGATGTGCCTTACAGTAAACCCAGTGTGCTGATTCCAAATCGGAAGTCAGAATTAACGCAGCATGTACAGTTGTTAAGTTAAACGCATAATGACGCATAATATTATAAAAATATAGATTACAGCGATGGATAAAAGCGTCTGCCAAATGACTGTAAAGTAAAAGTAAGTAAAGTAGTAAATATTCTCTCTCTGATCAGCGCAAGAATCTGACAAAGAGGGTCAAGTCTGCCTACAAGTACTATTTTGGTTGCCAGATTGGAGATCAGGATAAAAGTTGGGCACAATTTGGGTGATGTAAGTGATGAACATGGGGAGAGATTCCATCAGTATATTTCAGTTATTGAAGGATAATATAAAAGTCATTGCAATCCCAGCACGTTGGGAGACTACTGTCAATTTTGCTTAGGGCCACCACAGTGGCTTTTAAGCCCAAAAGCAAGTGCTTGAAACACTTTTGAACAGTACTGAATAAACTTTAAGGTGATTTTTATTTTTTTTTATTTTACAAATGTTGATTTTATTTCTATTGATGGTAATTTGTCATCTTGACATGGGTACACGTGTGCCAAACGGTTCTGCAATTAAACGCGTTCTGCAATCAGATTCTGCATAATATCATGTTAAAATTTGACCTGTATTAGGGCTGTCAAAGTTAACTAGTTAACACAAGTGATTAAATTTAAGTGCTTAATCGCCTTAATTTTTTTAACGCCGTTACTCACAGTTGTAGTTTTTTCACTTTCGGTTTATATTAAGAGTGTAACCTAAAAAAATGGGTACTTCAAACTTTCAATTGATGTATAACACTAATAAGTCCAAAATTGACTTTTTTTTGGTGTGTTTTATGTTGAATAAAGGGTGACTCGACCTCGGAGGGTTAAAAAAACTAAGAAAATATTTTGCAAATTGAACAAAAATTATACTACATTATATTGCAGTATTTAAACTAGTGTATATTTAGTGTTGAGTTCACAATAATTTACATATTACACCTCGTTATCCATTATTCCAAGCTTTAGTCATTTAATCGCGATTAATTTGGTCAGGGAAGTACGATTAACTAGTTAAAAAAATTGTAATCGTTTGACAGCACTAATAAGTATGCAAAACTTGAGATCTGGACATGCTAGACAAAATCTGTCGTCAGATTCGGAATCAGCATACTTGATTCATCATAAAAGACATGACGAACGCTCAGTAGCAGACAAAACATGTTCATTCCTCACTCTGTCGTCTTTTCCCGTCCTCAGAGTCGCAGAACCTCCCGAAGCAGCCGCCGCTGATGCTGGCGCTGGGCCAGGCCACGGAGTGCGTCCAGCTGATGGCGCGCGTCCGCTCCGGCTCCTGCTCCTTCGCCAGAGTCGACAACTTTTTGCACTAGCGGCGGTCCAGGACGCCGGCGAGCAGGATGACGCGAGAAGACCTTCGTTTTAATTTAGTATTATCGAATACGAATTGTGTGACACTATTTAAAGATAATCAGTTATTGTTTATCTAATCGTTTTTATCCTTTCAGTTCCTGTCGTGTCTGTCTGTCGTGTCGTCGGAAAGGAAGCGGCGGCTGAGACGAATCTCGGCGTCACGTTCGCTTCCGCTCGGGTTTCTCGCTGGTTGACCGCTCGCCCATTCTGTGCTTTTCATTTCGATTGGTCGATAGAAGCGGGTCGAGCGACGGTTTCCTCAGGCTCCTCAGGTTCGCCTTCGGGTCCAACTCACAAATGCTATTTTTAATCACAGAAACTCCGAAAACCGTAGCCTAGTCACGATCAAACGGAACCAATCGACTTGAGATGTTTGCATCCTGAGGCTTCTGACGACGGTTTTGATAGAGACTCTCTCTTCGGTGAGGATCATATCTGGCAACAGACTGGCATTTACTCCCAACTAAACCTACTTTAAGCGGTTAGTGGATGTTCTGGCGTGTTCTCGACTCTCCTCGGCCTCGTGTCTGCTCTCTTGTCCTCGAAGCGTCTTCACGGAGGAAAAACCGTTCCAAACGTCAGCCCGACATTTCGCCGCCGCCGTGTTGTTGAATGTAGATTAGTTACTTCATTTCCCATGTCCTGCTGCTGGCCGTCATGAGATTGTTACATTCCCTTCAGCTGAGGTCAGAGTTCAGGGAGCAAAGGTCACTGAGGTCACAGTTCTGGAACGGAGGTCACTGAGGTCAGCTCATGGAGCAGAAGGTCACCGAGGTCAAACAAGGAGAGCGAGCTGCGTGTGGAGTCTCGGGGGTTAAATCAGAATTCAAGCGAAACGATCATCGAATTATTGAAGGCGAGTTTGTGTTGCATGGCGACATCATGTGAACGTTCACACAGTCATGCGTGTCGGTGTCGTTTTCCTCACGTTCCGAAGGCCAAACGTTTCGGAACGCACCGTAGAACCATCGGAGAAGTCGAGAGTTCGACCTGAAGAAGAGAAGAGAGGAGAAGAGCGGACGTTCTGCCACGGTTCCTTCTGTGTTGGTTTGAGTTTTGGAGTTTCCTTTTGCAGTTGTGAACTGAGTTTCCCTCTACTTAGCATGAACCTTTAAAAATACACGAAAAAGACGAATAAAAAAAAAAAAGAGACATACCTATGTACTGGAACATACAGAAATATTGTACTCGTTTAATTTTGACAGAATTATTTTTATTAAAATACACATCCATGAGCAAGCGCCTGTGTCATTTGTGCGCGTTTTGACGTGAGTTTTAGTTCAGCTTGGACGTTTCCGAAGCTTTTCTCTTCAGGTCTATATTTTCCATCATCTAATTTGGATGGTTACGCGCGTGGAAGACACTGATGCTCTTACTGTAGGAAAACTGATTATGTGAGAAGTGCTTATCTGTGCTTTTTTCACGTAAAAGTGACATAAGTGCTTCCGGTTCAATCACGATCATTAGTTTGAGGGCGATTTAATAAAAAAAAAAAAATCGAGTCACGGTGTCATTACAGGCGTCAGACAGCAGAGGGCGGAACGTGAATCACGTTCTGAAAAAGTTTTACAGTAACGGTGCATTACGCTTAATTTTTTAAAATTTGTCAAATAACGGCTGGTCTCAATATTAAATATGTTAATTGAATGAAATGGACACTAAATTAAATACATTATTATAAAGTACATTCATCACTATTTTAATATTTCTGTGGAACAATGTGGGAGACACCTATCAAATTCAATATATTATTGTGAATATTTTCATTAGTGTAGTGATTAATAAAATGCGCCAGATGGTTTAGACCTTTAAATATTTATTGGACAGATCACAATGTCTGTTAATTGGAAAACATTTCTAATCTAATGACGTAAACTTGACTACAATCGATGCCCAACAAGCAGATAAGTCTCTTTTCCCAAAGTAGTAAAATACTGTATAAAATAAGAATAATAGAATGACGGCAGCCGATGGTGAATTGAAAGACTTTTATTATCTCAATAGAACCTTTGATAACATTCACAGCATTTTACACCTCCATCAATCGGATTAGAATAAAAACCTCTAAATATTTCTCCTGTGATACTGAAAAGAAATAGAAACCTCTCCGGAATATTCTAATATACATACAAAAGTACAAGAATAAGAAAAATACTTTCCATATTTTACACATATATATAAAATGCTCTTTTGAAAAAAAGGGCTTGTGGTATATAAAAATGTCCTTTTATAATTCTGTTTGTACATATGCACACACACACACACACACACACACACACACAGAGTGCTCGTGTTGTGTGTGTCGCTGCTCGGGTCACTTCAGTCCTGTGCCACAGGTGCAGGTTCCGTCCGGTTCTGCTCGATTCTGACCATCACGAAGACAGAGAGACTTTTAGTCGTGAATAAAAGTGAAGAGACGGAGAGGGTGAACGAGAGCTCTCACTCACACACACACAGCGGCTTTTCTGCACGGGAGAGAAACTACAACCAGAGTTAAAAATGATAAGAGCGAGTTAAAAATAGAAAGAGAGAGAATGAATAAAGAGCGAGAGCAAAAATATGATGGAGAGAGACAAAAGATGTGGAGAACAATGGTTGAAGGAATTGAGAAGAGTGAGAAAATGAGAGTGAGAAGGATAGAAGGACAAAGAGACAGTAAAAGAGAGCGTAAGACTAAGTGAAAGAGGGAGTTAGAGAGAAAATTAATAAAAGGAAGAGGCGAGAGCAAGAAAATGATAGAGACAAAATATCAGGAGAAATTGACAAGTGAGACAGAGAGAGAAAATGAGAGTGAAAAAGAGCGAGTGAGAGAGAGAGACTATTGAGTGATTGAGTGAGAGAGAGAGAGAGAGAGAGAGAGAGAGAGAGAGACAGTAGGTTGATGCGCAGGCTGGTCCTGATGCTGCACTTCCTGCTCCTGATGTGTTTGATTCCAGACTGTGATGGTTAAAAACTCTGCTAAAAGTTTCAGAAAAGCTCTAAAAACGCGTCCTCATCTAGACATCACATGATCAGCACTCCATCATCATCATCAGAGTGACACGCCAGACTCCCCGTCAGCGAGGGCGTCCCAACACGAAACTAAGGCATGAAGAGCGGAGGCACTTCCACGCCAGCGTCCCAACCGCAATAAACACGACGTCTCCTCACAACGTGATGAAGTTCCCGTCCTCCCTCATGCTCTCCTGGCTGCTGCTGGTCTTGGTGGGGCTGCCGTTGCGCGTGGGCGTGGTCAGGGAGCTCAGGGAGCTGCTACTGGGCAGGGAGACGCTTTGTGGGAGGGGCCTGTGCCCGTTGGTCAGGCGGTGCGGCGTGTAGACGGGCATGTTGTCGTTCTCGATGATGACGTCGGGGTCGTCGTCGCTGTCGCTGTGCTGGCCGGCCGTCTGGGAGGCGGGGCTGGGGGCGGAGTCGTGCGACAAGGCGGAGCCTCCCGAGCCGGCCGAGGTCTTGCTCCCGCGGTGGGTGGCGGCTCCGCGCTGGTGGGCGGGCTTGACCGTGACGATGAGGTTGTGACTGTTGGCCACCATCATGTCGGTCACCTGGTCCAGCGACTTCCCCGCCACGTCGATGCCGTTGACCTGTGGCATTTATATACATGAAAATATTTCTTGGTAAGTTTTTGTCAAATTAAGTGTGTGACCATACAACTAGGGCTGCACGATATATCGGAAAACTATCGTTATCGCGATAATAGGATGCGCAATAGTCATAATGCAAACAGTTAAAAATCACAAAGTTAATGGACCTAGCAGATCAAAGCAAAAGTGGTTTATTTGCACTGAACAAACATGACTGGATATGTTTAAAAAATATCCGACATGAAACTATTTTGTGTTATTTATTTTATTAAAAAAAAAAAGGCAAGGCAAGAACATCTTTTGTTTAAAAGATGCTCATTTTACGACAGTCTTGGTGATTGTACGGTTATAGGGACCATCTGGAATGTTTGATTAGTTTTTGAGGGTGTATATAAGGGACGGACTGAACAAACGAAGGGAGACCATTGGCCTGCAGCTTGATACAAAAGTACTTCTGCTATTACATCGTTTGCTCTCGTCGTTCCACTTTGGTAATAAAGTTCTTGCGTTTTACTTACTGCTGGCTTCCAGATGGTAAGCTTAAAACATTTTTTTTCCAATTCAACATAATATTTCTAAAAAAAATATAGACCTAGACCTTAAAAACTAGTTTTTTATAAAAATCTGAAAAAAATCAATATGTCCAAATTTGGAGCGGCTCCCTTAGTGGTCACTGCTGTGGAAAAGCAGTGGAGTAGTTAATTGCAAATTATGTATTACAAGTGTATGTCAGAATTTATCA
>MU204326.1:4639730-4666942 GCA_017309775.1 Paedocypris sp. Pulau Singkep | reverse complement strand
AAAGTGTATATATGTACCGTGTCATATATATAAATATATACCCACATATATACAGTATATATATATATATATAGAAAAAGAGAGAGTTGTACAAATGAAATACCTTTTATATGTGTGTGTGTGTGTGTGTGTGTGTGTGTGTGTGTGTGTGTGTGTGTGTGTGTGTGTGTGTGTGTGTGCGTGTGTGTGTGTGTGTGGGTGTGCTAAAACCGATAATCGCAGTAGCTCAGATGAAAATCATACCACTCATTCTTTGCCGATGAAAACACAGTCTTTCACAAAAGAACCATCACTATCAAGTGTTCAACACGTCCCTTTAGCTTCATGTTCTCTATGAATACCATCAGAGTGAGTAAGCGATGGATAATCTGACACAGGAACCCAGAAAGAGCAAGAAAAACACACTTTCAGCTTCCCTTCAGGAAGACGTTTCAGTGGACACACGACCCGGTCGGTAATTAAAACCAAGACCTGGGCCAGAGCCGCCTGGACAAGAGATGATTGAATTAGCCAGTTCAGGAAAGAGAAATAAATGAAAAACACAAATCCTGCTTCTACAGCGACACAGAACTTCATTGTGAAATCAGGCCATTGTTGTTTATTATTCTCCGCGTTCACACACACACACACACACACACACACACACACACACACACACACACACACACACACACACTAGGGGTAATAAAGACTTATCCAGCGTTGAACAGATTGTGGTGGATGTTTTCCAACACGACCACTGAACAGATTGACAACTTCACCAGAGATCATCTAGAAGCGGTCAGTGTCCTCAGTTATTGATTCACAGAGGCACGAGTGAAGCCGTAAAAGACATTAAGCATTTAAAACCACTTGGACAGTAAGAGCCTCATGTGTAAAAGACAATATATCAAAGCTGGACCTAAATTAAGCGTCACGTAAAATCGTGTTGTAAAAAAAGCGTTGTCCAGTTTTTAAATCGTTCTGAGATTTAAACAGCCTTTTTCATTATTGGAAAGCTCGGACTGGATTGGACCGGAATGGATTACACCTGACTGGATTAGACCTGACTGGATTAGACCTGGATGATTTTAATTCAGTTTAAACGAAGGCCACTCCGCTCACGTGTGCTGATCCAGGCCTGCTTTTCATCCGTGCGTTGCTAAGTGACACTCGTTGACTTCTTTCGTAACTATTATCATTATATTAATAAAGTTAAATAATGAAACACATACATTATTTAATCGAATTATGTTTAAATGAGCTCCGATTCAAATGGCAGTTTCACAAAAAAACCCTGATAACTCCACAACAATCCGGATTTTAACTTATAACACTGTTTCTAATTACTGTACTCTGATTTAAAAACAACCACATTACTTTAAGATTCCCCGAGTCAACGGTTTCAAAGCTATAATCCCCAGGAACATTCTGGCTCGTCTGTTTTGCTATTGATTTAAGTCGATTCTTGAAATCACTACACTACTCATGAAGATTAACAGTATTTTTGAACTGTACTGTGCCATGATTAGCACGAACACACAAACTCCGTGGATGTTCAATGTGTGCGCCGCCCGATCGCGCCCTCCGCATGTCATTTGATTATTATGCTCGGCATTATTGGTCCGTTATTAGCACGTCACGTCTGTGGCTGGTCCGCCGGGCCTCGTCGACCCGTTGCGCACTAGAACTCTCACTGCACCAGAACCGGTCCGGAAAGACCTGTCAGCGCCATAAGCCCCGTCCACCGACGCCGCGGACCGCACCATCAGCGTTTCGGAGCGTGACGCGGACGCGCAGAATCAAGCTGCCGCGCGCCGCCGCGTAAACACCGGTGTTGACAAGTGCACGCGCTGTCACTTACTTTGCTCTTCACCTCCACCATGCCGTCCCCGTTCTTCAGCGGCGTCCTGTGATGCCGTGACATGGCTGCGGTATATTCCCACGGGCGGTGTGGCGTCAGAGCGCCCTCAGAACAAGCGACGGGCCGCCAGAACCTGAGGCGCATCCGCAGTACTGCCTCAGCGCCGACGACTGCCGCGGTACAGCCGCTCTCTCCCGGTAAGGGGCGGGGCTTTCGGCAGCGTGACGTCCGACGCCATCAGAAGGTCGTGCGTAATGTCACATGCGAACTGTGTTTTTGAGCGTATACAAAAATCCATGACTCCGCGGTAGACGCTATTAATAGCCGTCCTTATCAAATGCGGTTACGTTCTGTTGGGAAACGGTGGATTTGTAGGAAGCAGGCTGGTAGATATTTAGACAGGTGGATGGATTCATAAGAAGACAGGTTGGGTGACTCAGGGGTGGATGAATGGATGGATAGCAAGACAGATAGATAGGATGGATGAATATATTGTAGAGAAAGACAGACAAACATCAGACAGATAAATAGAAAGACAGAAGAACAGACAAAGACAGATGGATGGATAGATAGATAGATAAAACAGATACAAATAGATAGACAGAAGGATAGACAGAAGGATAGATAGATAGATAGATAGATAGATAGATAGATAGATAGATAGATAGATAGATAGATAGATAGATAGATAGATAGATAGATAGATAGATAGATAGATGGATTTAATCCTGGATCAGCAATAATCAATACCACTCACGTTGAGGTTGAAACAGATGGAACCGTTCGATCTCAGAAGATCAAATAAGAAAACCCACAATGCCGTTGTAACACATCAGCTCAGTAGAACATCCAGAAGATGTTTTAGCTTCACTTTGTTTTAAATCAAATTTATTTCTTGACATGTTTCAGAGGTTCTGTCTTGCTCTCCGCTGGGCTTCTGTCCAGCTCGGATGGTGATGATGGAAACCAGAAGAGGGCAGGAATGTGGAAGGAGACGATGATCCTGGTTGCCGGTCACTACAGGACTTAGATATGCTTCGTATTTGGAGACCAAGCAAAATACTGCAATGTTGTGCAGAAAAAGAAACTAATTGGCACATTGGTTTATGTTTGTCTTGGCTTCAAGAACAACAAATGTCATTTTATCATCACTCACAATCGACTGCAACGAAGGAGGAAGACTTGACACAATTATTTCTAGAAAACAACGGGTAGGCCTTTCTGTGAGATTCTCTCATCTTCCAAACTTGATCTAAATCAAACCAAGTTTCCTTTGTGACAGACCCAATTCAACAAGGTGTCGGGAAATTCTCTGCACAACTGTTCCAAATAAAGCAGAGAAAGAGTTAAAAACAGAATATATAGTTCATGGTTTGAATCTGCCTTTTGAATTTTACAAAATCAGAAAATGTTGAGTACAAATACAACGAATGTGAAGGCAGCAGAGGGTCACTGCGTTGAGATCTGTCCCGATTAGAACGTTCTTTACACGTCAACGGTGGTTTCTTCTCAAGATGTGGACACTTTTTCAAACTCAGCCGCGACGTTCCTGCGTCTGGTTTATCGAGTGCCGTCACACACCAGGCATTTAACCCGCCGGACCAGATATTTCTTAGATAACCGAGACTCATCGTCAGTGGCACGACTCTTTGTGAGGTGCGAGACAAGGTGTTTCGACGGAGAGCGCGTGGGCTTGAGCGTTTACAGATGAATAGTCGCTGATTTACATGCATAATGAAGTGCCGAACCCTACACATCACCTGCATGTTTGAGACGGTTGTGTTTGTGAGGCCATGGATCTTGGAGAATGTGAGTGATTCCCGAGGGCTGCTTCTGACTCCCAGCCACTGGACTTTAAGAAGATCTTTTGACTGTTGGTTTGAATTATAGCAGTATTGAATATTGATCACAGATTGGGTTTCAGATGAAACCGGAGCTCTCTGGGAAATTGATTATTAATTCATTTTGAGAATATGCTGGTTCTTTAACCAGTTGGGTCAGATAATGGCAGCATTTTCTGACGGAACAGACCCGTAACGTCGGCTTTTCATTTTTTTTCCCGGGGTCACATGAGAAAATTAAAATATACTGGAGCCGAAACAAGTTGAGTGTGAGACACTGACCAGCATCTTGATGTTTGTGTCACATTGTTATGCAGAAGAACGACTGCAATATTAAACCACAACTTTAGTTCAGGCTGAAGTCAAATTTCAACATTTTATTCTATAATTTCCAAATAATCTCACACGGGGCAGTTTAAGTCCAGCAAACGCGTGGCAAAGAACCAGGTCTGACGTATCATGAGTTGAAATAGCACATACCTGAAGATGAAGATGAGATCAGTCATACCTTACGCTTTGTCAGCTGGATGAGGAGCCGTGTCAATCATCTCTGTCTGGTGCTACAGCTAATTTGCATCGTTCTGATGGCCCATACAGCGCCGTTTCTTCCTGTTAGTCAAACGGCGCTTCAACAATGTCGTGTCATGTGACCCTGTGCATAGCAGAAGCAATGTCAACAATTACCCATTTCAATTTTATATGTAAATGTTACTTGTAAAAAGCTTCTCCATTTCTGGGTTCCATGGCGCTGAAGCCAATTACAGCAACTCTGGGCCTGAAGGCGGGGCACTTTTGGGTGGGCGGCCAATCACAAAGCGGGACCTCCAATTCTCCTGCATGTTTCTGGACTCACCAATGGAACTTGAACTAGTCATTTACTTTACTGTCATTTGGCAGACGCTTTAATCCAAAGCGACTACGAACAATTTATTTCCAAAATATTATTCGTTATTAGTTTTTGCTCATCCTTATTCGTTGTCAGAATTGTGCTTTCACTCAGGCTCTTTCTGCGAATCCCTTAAGTGAAAGAAGGCATGAGTTTGGCTCGCTCGGTGATTTTTCTCGGCGCTGGCTGAGTTGTTTGTGCGCTGAACAAGAACTCCAATGTTGTGAAGGGAAAGATGAGGAATGTGTGTGTTTTCGATAGGAATGCTGCCAGACCGGCCGGTGCAGGTTGCTTTGAGTGCGCTGCATTCCCCGTGGCTCTCCCACATCCCTCAGCAGGTTACCAGACCCGAGCCGCCTGCTTCTCAGCTGCCTACCCAGCATTCCATAGGTTTTAGCTGGAAGAAAGCAGAATTTTTGGCATGTCATGATTGCCCTCTGGCATTGTACGTAAAGATCTATAAAGAACCGTTCGTGAGATGATCATCACCGGACCACCAGCCTCCGCCAACATCCAATATGGCATCATATGCACCTTCAGAAGCCACATTTTTTAGCTGCTAGCCAATTTGCTTTTTTTCTCAGCTCAAGTTTGATAAGTCCTTGTCTTCCCTGATTGGCGTCACTTCACGAGGTTTGATCGAGAGGAATAAAACTTCTGGCCACCCATCTGAAACCCGAGCACTCCTGTTGGAATGTGAAACGTCACCTGGTCGCCATGGTTACCTGTCTGTATCAGCTGCTCTTTGTCCTAGTTTGAGAAAACCGACCGTTTTTACTCATTTTATTTATCAGAATATGAAGCAGTTTTTCCCCATACATTTTTGCATAATACAAATATAATTTTAAACAAAGCCTTGATTAGAAAAATGAGAGAAAAAAATCGTACAACACTGATTTGTGAAAGGACCTGTTCATCTTTGGTCACATTATTTTTTTTTTTTTGTGGCTTGGTTTCGGTACTAGGGATTACCGCCATCTAGCGGCCGGAATATAAAGCTACTAAATGCAGTTGTGACACTTTTCCGCCTCTTCTGGACACCCCTGGTACTGCATTGTCTTTTAAAGTGTGGGCAACTTGGCTTTAATGATTGAAATTGAAAAGCCTTGCCACACAGCGGGGACATTGCACATCACAACAGATGATTTTTAGGCTAGACACAGAAAATGAACGACGTTTTAATGATGACTGTGATGCAATGTAAGTGGTAATTCACCTATAATAAATGTACTGTATCTTTGTTTTTAAATTATCCATACTGCATTTTACGTTCATATAAATTCACTAAACAAAGTTCAAGCAGATGATTTTAGACCAAGCAATATTTAAAATCTGACGATCTGAAGAAACATTCCAACGGTGGTTACACAACACAACGACGTTCTTGCATTCTACATGTTTCAAAATCATGTTTTGTGGTCAGACAGGATGGAAAACCACGTGAGAATGTGAGTTGAAATTTCACTGACACTGATGACACTGAATAAACATGTCGTAAAGTCAGTTTAGTTTGTGTTTACTATATTATTAGAGAGTGGAACCCCCCCAACTACCTTAAATCTATAAAATGTTTTTATATTATAGCCTTATTTGTCAATTTTTTAACCGATTAAGTCTACAATACAATGTAATGAATATGTATTTTACTTTAATTTGCATTTCATTTTAATATTAATAATAATTTTAAACACCAGCAAAATTTGTTGCTTAAAAAAAATAATGTGTAATGAACAAACACACTTTAAAATAAAAAATGTGATCGGTCTTACACATCTTAAACATTATTCAAACATTTTTGCACTTGATATTATTGATGATATTATATTATATATAATATATATATATATATATTATTATTATTATTATTATTATTATTATTATTATTATTATTATTTTTATTATTACACTTCCTTCTTAACCCTGGATTCAATCCCAAGATCTTTATGCTCATGAACAGTTACAGATTTGAAACCCAGATCAGTGTGAACAAATTAGTCTGTTGAGAATGCCTCACATTTCTCCAGTATGGGAGTAATACATTAAAGGACAATAATAATTTGCAAATTGTGTACCACATGACACCAAGCCGAATTCCACCAAACGGTCAGATCTGGCAGTGCTGTGCGCATTAAATGTTTGCATTGTTGAGTCAAATCTGGGAGGGACCGTGAAGCCCGTGACATGATCTGATAAAACACACACAGACCAGTTCAACCACGACTTCCCTCCTCACACTCAACACAGCGACTCCTGGAGCACCATGGCTTCTAGAATCTGCGACAGCGTCCTGGTGACCGGCTCCAACCGTGGCATCGGCCTGGAGATGGTGCGTCAGCTGCTGGATTCTCCTTCTCCACCGCGTCAGATATTCGCTGGCTGCAGAGACCCGAGCGGACCCAAAGCCCAGGTGAGTCTTGCTCTCTGAGTTTTTAACCAAACACACACTGTGTTTGAAATGGGATTCGCTGCACTTTGCCCCATCTGTGAAGTTCCAGTTCTACAAAGACAACAAATGGATGAGTCACTTTGGCTCTGAAACCTGTTGGGCAACTGCGGCTTCAGCTGCAGTGATGCAAACATGTGACATGTTCCTGGTGTGTGTGTGTGTGTGTGTGTGTGTGTTTGTAATTCTCTCCTAACTGGTATGCCCAAAAAAATCTATCCATATGCTTCGGCTGGTACAATCCCTCTCTCCAGCAACTTCATTGGCTCCCCATCCCTTACTGCACACAATATGAAGAAGAAGAAGAAGAAGAAGAAGAAAACCTTTATTCGTCTCAACAAAGACAAATTTACATTTTGCAGCAGCCCCAATGGTGAAAACAATAAATGAAGATAAAGAAAAAAAATTATTGCACATTGTTGATGTACAATTAAAAATTAAATTAAATGAAAATTTCTGATTAAAATTTCTGACAGCTGACAGGAGAAAAGATCTAGTAAAGTCCTGCTGACGGGAGAAAAGATAAAGTCCTGCTTCTCACTTTATAAGGCCATACATCACCTTGCTCCTCCTTGCCTTTCAGCACTGATGCATATGACTATCCCCACCCGTCATCTCAGGTCCTCCTCCTCCATCCCACTCACTCCCAACAAAGAGCGGCTCATAACTTTGGCTCATAACGGGCCTTTAGCCACTCTGCTCCACCACAACTTTGGAACTCTCTCCCTCCAGATCTGCGTAACTGCAATAGCCTGACTACTTTCAAACTTGAAAAAAAAGTCTAAAAAAAAAAGTTCAGCCCTTGTGTTTTTGTATTTTGCACTCTATCTCCTGTATTTGCACCTTAATTTCGTTGCACCATTGTGCATTGACAATAAAGATTATCTTATCTTATCTTATCTTCTCTTATCTCAGCTTAAAACTCATCTCTTGAAAAATGCATTTGCTCTCCACTAGGCTTTCTCGTCATTTGCATTATCATCAACCTCTGAAATGTGCTGCACTGTCTAATTTTCCTTTTTGTTTTGGCTGTTTAACTTGTGCCTGTTTTACGACTATTTTACGGTGTCCTTGAGTGTTGAACGGCGCCTATAAATAAAAGGTAATGAATGTATTGTGTTAGGCGCTGCAGGAGCTGGCTGGAAGGCACAAGGGTGTCCTCAGCATCGTTCAGCTGGGTGAGATCCGTCCCCTCTGATGCCGAGCCGCGACCTTTCCTCTTCTCACTGTGGACTCTTCTGGTCTCCCCACAGACACGGAATGTCCGGAGAGCATCGGCGCAGCCCTGAAGGCCGTGGAAGCTGAGCTGGGCGACGGCGGCCTGAACCTCATCATCAACAACGCTGGCCTCAACATCCCAGGCTCTCTGGAGGACACGGGGAAGCAGGAGATGCTGAAGGTCTACACCACTAATGTGGTCGGGCCGATGCTGATCGCGAAGGTCAGTGAGTCGAAGGTCTGGTCGGTCCGGCTGCTGAGCCATGGTTGATCCGCAGGCCTTCCGACCTCTTCTGCGCAAAGCTGCGGCTCAACTGTCCGGTCAGACTGGTCTGTCCTGCAGGAGGTCAGCGGTCGTCAATGTCTCCACCCTCCTCTCCTCCATCACCAAGTGCCCGGAGAACTTCTCCTTCTCGGCCATGTACCCATACCGGGTCAGCAAGGTGCGTGTGGGAGGTGTGGTCTGTGATGGGCGGGGCCCACTCGTTTAGTGTGCGCAAAAAAATGACACATTAATCCGCAATTACACTACAATTATCTGTTGATTTGAATTTGTAAAGCTATCGGGTGCAAGGAGAAAATGAGTAAAAGACAAAGGTTTCTTTGTATATTTACAGCATTTATTTTAACAATACAGGACTATTAATAAAGTGTTCCATACAGAGCAAAAATGTATCCACATATACGTGAAAAATTGCTAAATGTATTTAGATATATATTTTCAAAATGCATACATCCAATATATGGGTACTTTTTAAATGTGTTTTTAACAGACAGGCACATTGAATTTAACAATAAATATTATTGATTCATTTAAAGCCTAAAGGAGACACAAAGATTGAAATATATGGACAATAATTATATTTCTATGCATTTAAATATATTCAACTAGATAGTAGAAAATAGAGTACACTTTATATGCAAAAATATTAAAATGGGGTTAGGTGAATATTAGGGTGTGTATATACACATATACATACATAATACACACACTTATAAGTAAACAAAAAAATTTTTAATCGTTTAAACCCTTTTAATTATTTCATAAAACTACATTTTGCGTTGAGTCAGAGGAAGTCTCGCCCCATAGCGCCAGTCTATGTAGAACCGCCACTATGTGCCCTCCACTAATTTGCATGACATCTGAAACCCCATATATGGTTACAGGAAGTGGAACCTCTGAAAGTGATTATTATTTACATCCACCTCACTACATTAGCATCTCACTGAAACACGGCAGTGATAAGAGAGTGATAAGGCTCCTCGCTGTTCTCAGGCCGGACTGAACATGCTGACACGCTGCCTGGCCGAGGACTTCAAGCCTGATGCGGTTCTGGTGGTGGCTCTGCACCCTGGGTGGGTCCAGACGGAGATGGGCGGTCCACAGGTGAATGACAGTGCGTTTAGTCCAGGGGTGGGCAAACTACATGCGGCCCGTTAAATGTTTTAATACGGCCAGCCGAACTTGTAAAAGTTAAATGAAAGTTTGATTTTTGTTTTATGCAAATCCGGTTATTCTTTTATGAAGGGTTATTTTATTTTATTTATGTAACACATTTTAAAAAACGGGACCATAAACACAAAATGTACGTAAAAGAATTGTACTAGTATATTTTTTACATTTATTTTTAATGGAATCAGATGCCAAAAATATCAAACTTAAAATTCGAAGAAACAACTTTTTTTCCGCTTCAGATTTTATTGTATATTTTTATTTATTTCTTTTTTTACTTCTGGCACAAGCTTCACTTAGGGGCGGTCCTTACTCTGATTGGCTGGTGAGATTGTGATTGACAGCCGCTTGACCAGGAAGCTCGGTCCAGCACCTTTGTCAAATGTTAGAATCTAATGTGGCCCGCGAATCAAAAAGTTTGCCCACCCCTGGTTTAGTTCCTCGTTCATCCTTGACATGTGCGCTTGTCTCAGGCTCCTCTGACGCCGGCTGAGAGCGTCATGGGGATGATGAAGGTCATGGCGGGCCTGACAGAAGAAGACAGCGGAACTCTTCTTGACTGGGAAGGCAACAGCATCCCCTGGTGATTACGCAACGTCTCCCTTTTTACTCTGGGATGGAGTTCTGTGGAAAGATATGCAGAATTTTGAACAATTATTCCTTTTAACCTGGAAATAAATAAATTCCTGGAAACAGTTTGTACGGTCTTGCACAAGTTTACAGCGTGCCGTGCGCTGAATATATGTGCGGTGAACGGTGTGATGGGAAACGTTTTGATAAGAAGTTGATTAAACCGACTCTATAATGCTTTCATTCAATACATTCCTCAATGATCCAAGCCTCACTAATAGCCATCTACTATAGAAATATAAAGGGTGTTGTCAATATGGCCACTACGGACAATTAATGATAATTGTTCCAGTAAAACCAGTAAATTTACCACACACGAAAAGCCCGGAGCAGTGGGCAGTGACCGCATAAAGTCGCAGTGTCGGGGGGGATTGAACAGACTCGTATGGGGTTTAGAACCTTCAACCTCTTGGACACAAATCCAAGTTCCCGAAATCCCTACCACAGGACTGCAATTCATTGAAGAAATATAATTTAATATTCCGAATATTATAAATGAATATTCCGCAGGGGTTTAGCTTTTCCAGTATAGTGGAGCCAAACAATACGTTTATTTTATAAATATACTTTTTTCCCGTGCCCCCTGGAATCTAGCCAGAATTACACTCTCCCAGAACTGCAGTTACAGGTTCAATTCCCCCAGTCGCAGGTTTCACAACTGCATGAACTCTGTGAGCAAGATACTCGATTTGTAGGTTATTTTTCGTTGAAAAAACGCGGATTCTGTCGCCCTCTAGCGTCCACATAGCTACATAGCGACGTCCGATAATAACGGTCCAACGCATTCACAACTTGTTTCACTCACTGTTTTCCCATTCAAACAAACAGTGAATTATTAGTACTGTAGTCACGGTGACGTCAATTAGATTAAAAATGACATTTTTACTTCCTGAATCATATTGTGAAACTAAAAATGGAAATAAATAAATATATATTTATGAAAAGAAAATATATGCCGTAAATTCGTGAACATAATAAACAACACCAAAATAACTAGACGTCCGTTTTAGACGTCAAATGTTTATCAGACAAAACTCGCTGTGATTCGCTGATTGATTAAGTCACCTGGTTACACAGTGACCTGATCAATCAATCAATGACGACATAGGCGTGTGTGTGTGCGCGTGTGTTTGTGGGCATGGCTGCCGCTGCGGGCAGGAGGGATTTAGCTTTTAAGCGTGTGAGTTGAAAATAGGTGTGTGTGTGTGTGTGTGTTAACGGACTCGACCAGAGCAGCGGGATTTACGCGAGCAGTGTGTTTCTCGCGGGATTCGGTGACCGGGACGAGTGAGGTGAGTCAACCGCGGAATGTCGCGAGCGCACGTTGCCGTTAGTTAGACACTTCTGCCAAACTTTATGATGACGTTTTTGCTGTAAACGTTGGAATGTACGCGTGCGCGTGTGTGTGGTGTTTATTCCAGCTCGTTAATCATTGTAGGGAGTTGTGCCAGTCTGGGATGTTCTCTGATTCCCCGTGTGCGCGCGCGCGTGCGTGTGTGTGTTTGCCTGCGCGCGTGCGTGACGTTCTATTAATTACACTTTTTTTGTTTTGTTTTGTTTTTGTCTTCTTTAGCTGATCTTCTTTGTCGTTTTAGGTTTTGTGAGTCGTGGCGAGCGATGTCACGTGTTTACTGTTGTTTTCCCCCTTAACGTTTGTGACATCAATGTGTGCGTACGTGCGTGCGTGCCTGTGTGTGTGTGTGTGTGTGTGTGTGTGTGTGTGTTTTCTCTGTTGTGTTTTTTTCTTAATTACTGTGAAAGTGTTTAGAGACTCTTGATTTCACACTGATAAGCACTTTCACTGTTTGGTCAATCAAGCAGACAACAAGGAAGTGATTTATCCCAGAACACACACACACACAGACACACACACACACACACACTTTGCAAGTTAAATGCAAAGACACATACACTCGATCACACACACAGACATATAAACGTATTTTCAGAAACCCTAACTGTAAACTTTTAAACCTCGTAGACACACTCGTGTGTGTGTGTGTGTGTGTGTGTGTGTGTGTGTGTGTGTGTGTGTGTGTGTGGCTGCTGTTTCAGCAGGCCTTGTGTTTTCTCTGCTCTGTGGTGGTCAGCAGAAACGGACTGTCGGGAGATAAACTCTGGCGTGATGTTATTTAAGTTTGCGGATGGATCTTGTTAATTATAAATTCATGCTTTAACACTTTATACATTTTTTTTAATATTGTGTTTAACGACAGGTAACTAATTATTTTTAATGATTGATTTTTAATGCCGCCCATGATGACTACAGCACGACGCTGGTCTTCTGTGGCATATGAGGATTGTTTGTTTTATTTTTTGACTCTCTTTTGCGATTGGATGAGAGACATGTGGTCATCCAATCTAGTGATGTGACAAGTCCAGATATGACAGGAGTGATAACAGGAAGAGAAGAGCTACAGTCAGTGAGCTAGGCTGGTGATGTGAGGACGCCGCAGGAAGCTGCTGGTGTGTGAGTGATGAGAGAAACTTCCTCTTCAGCAGGAGACGCTTTACACCAGCCGGAGAATCACTTACACACACACACACACACACACACACACACACACACACACACACACACACTGACTGTTAGACAGGCAGACCAATGATTAATTAGAAAAACTGTTAGACACACACACACACACACACACACACACACACACTGTTAGAGAGACAGACCGACGGTTAACGGGAACTACACGGCACATTGACAGACGGACACACAAAGCTAAAGAGAAACAGAGTGAACGTAAAACATTTTCTTTGTGCCTTTCTTTCTTTCTTTCTGATTCAGACTAATAGGGATGCAGACTTTTTTTCCTTCTTTACTTTACTTTACAGTCATTTGACAGACGCTTTTATCCAAAGCGACTTACAGTGAGCGACTTAAGAGGAGCAAGTGAAGCAATTTGTCTACAATAGGCTACAGTAGATGTCTACACAGGCTATATAAGGAAACTTACTAGACAGAACAGCATGACAGTCAACAACAACCGTGAACACAAGACAAAGATTTTTTTTTTAAACCAGTGTTAAGGTGCTGGTGAAAGAGCTCAGTTTTTAGTGCTTTTAGAACTAAAAGCACCTTCTCTCACCTTGTCTCTGCACCTCTCAGTTGTGGAGGTCCCAATACCACAGCTTAAGGCTACCCACTGCTCCGGGTTTGTGTGTAACTTCACCGTGTGTGTAACTTCACTGGGTGGTAAAGGCAGAGCACAGTCTTGATACTGCCCCTACTGGCCATAATAATAACACACTCCTCAACCCATCTCTCTCTCTCTCTCTCTCTCTCTCTCTCTCTCTCTCTCTCTTTATCTTTAGCAAGCTTTGTTTCCTCACTGCAGATATATCTGATCAGAACTGAGAGCCATCAGTTTTTTTCCAGGTTCCGACTAGAGTGTGAGATTTATATTGATCTGCTGGGAACAATGGCCGGAAGCCTCTGCTCGCTTTCCCTCTGGCCTTCTGAATGACTCGGCCTGACGCTTCCTGATTAAAGTTCAGCCTTCACACATCCAGGCTTCAACGCTGTGCTGTCGCGTGTTTAAATGGGACACACACACACACACACACACACACACACACACACACACACACACACACACACACACACACACAGTGTAGTTGGTGTTTCCTCTATCACTTTACCCACATGTAGCACTTGTGGTCTGTTCCAGTCACAGAGGTGTGTGGCCAGTAGGGGGCAGTGTGGCGCTGTACATGGAAGATGGTGCACTATTACATACCTACATTAATTCTATTTTTGCTTTATTTTATTTTTGTTTTGTTTTGTTTTCTTTTTATTTTTTGCAATGATGTCTGTCTATCTGTCTCTCCTCATTTTTGTTGTTGTTTGTTTTGTTCTATTTTTTATCAAACCTGACTTTTTTATGTGGCAAATCTAATCTTGAAAATGTTTTACTTTTCAGTAAGTGTGTGTGTGTTTTTAGTAGGTGAAGTGTAGTGACGCAGTGGAAAGAGAAACTGTAGATAATAGATGAACGACGAAAGAAATCAACAGCTGATGACGGGAGGGTGCTGGTGCATTGTGGGAAGTGAAAGATTACATTCAGCATCTCTTGCTTGCAGGGAAACCGCCTCTTCTCTTTTCCTTTCGGCTTTTGTTCCCTCTGCTGTCAGGAAACAATCTGTCTCGCTGACACACATGTTGTTTACACACACACACACACACACACACACACACGGATAAATGCATTTAATAAGTTGGTTCTTTTCTGTTTTGTATAAATGTAATAGTTTTTAACAATGTTTAAGTTTAGAATTTTTAATCCTTTTTCTTGTTTCTTAAACCTTTCTTTTTTCTTTTCTTTCTTGTGGTCCTCTGAGCGAGAAGCATTGTCGTCCTCTGTGCTTTCACTTTTGCTCATCACGTTCCTCAGACATTCAAGAAAAGGAGCGCTAGTATGGTGACGGCCTTTCGTCTACATGCATTTAGTTACAACCATATAAATATATCTTTATTTCTCAAATACGTTCATGTAACCAACATTTCTCATGTGGGACAAAAAGGTTTAGCCCTTCCTCTCTCACTTTCACTTTCTTTGTCACTCTTCTTTTCAGTCTCTCACTCTCTCGTTTTCTGTTTGCATCTTTCTCTTTCTTTCTGCTTGTATTCATTTCTTCCCTTTGACTTTTTTGCTTTATATTTCACTCGCTCTCTCTCTCAAGCCTCACTTTCTCTGTCTCTTAGTTTGTCACTTTCTTATTTCATACTCTCAATTTGTCAGTCTCTCTCTCTGTCCTGTAGTCTCACTTCTCTCTCTCTCCCTCTCTCTCTCTCTCTCTCTCTCTCTCTCTCTCTCTCTCTCTCTCTGTTTGTCTTTATCTTTTTCTCCATCTCTCCATCTATTTCCCACTTACTGTTCTCTCCGCCTGTGTCTTTCTTGTCTTTTTATCTCTTTCTTTCTAAAAAAAAAAAAAAAACAAGTTGTCATTAATATGGCCATTGGTGCTAAGATGTCATAAAATAAATTAAAAATGTTTTTTTTACATTTTTTAAAATGTTTCTAATTATGTATACATCTATGTATCTCAATCAATGTCTTTCTGTTTTTAACAAGCTTTCTCTTTCCCACTGTCTCTTCTCTCTCTCCCTCTGACTTGTATCTGCATTTGTGCTTCTCTCTACCTTCTCTTATCTCTGGTTGTTTATCTTGGTTCATCGTTTCGGCTTTAAATCTGAACAGAGTCTGTTGTTGTGTGTTTTGGGCGAGGAGAGTGTGTTTACAAGCGCGGCATGACCTCGCCGGTGGGGTGGCATGAGTCGGCATCGCCCGTGCTTCCTCTCGCGTGCCCAGGGGAAGAGACCAATCAGCAGGTTATTGCGGGCTGGTCGGCGGCGTCCCGCCCCGCTTTAATCTAAGAGGAATTTGGGCTGGAGCGACAGATTAACGGGGCTGAAGGGTCAAAGATTCAACCCCCGGGGTCTCGTCTTTGGCCCGGAGGGTTTAAAAACAGCAGGGGTCGGAGGAAAAGCGTCATTTAGGGAGACATTTATAGTGGAAAGCTAGAAGCGCTGTAAAAGACTGACGCTGGACGCTCATTAGTCTGTTTTTAAGATACGACGTCTTTACGTTTTCATAATTTTTTGAATGACTTTCTGTTTTTTTAATCTAAAGGTGGAACATTTGTATTCTTTAAAAATATAGAAATTAATACGTATTTATATACAGTATATTATATATATTTTTTTTAATTAATGATTAATAATGAAAACTTATCATGGCCACTTTGCGATTTTATTTTATTTTTTTTAATAATTTGATTTTTTTTTCATTAACAATACAATATATAATTTTTTTTTGTTGAATCTTTAACTGTTGAGCATGTAAAAATAAATCCTGAAGAATAAATAATTGAACAAATAAAAATAAATCAATTTAAAATAAAGAGAGAGCGATTTGCACCACAGACGCGCTGCTCCGCCCACGGCGCTGCCAATTTTACACTTTCCGTTTTAAATTCACTTTCCGAGACCTGGAGCGAGGCTACTGGTGTGGTCTGTGACGTCTTGTTGTTTTACTAGTTTTTAGAATGGAAGGAAAATGCATGTATCTGAATACCACACATTTCACACAGACATGGTCAAAGAGGAAGATGCCTGTGGAGGTGGAGCTTAGAGAAGGAGGAGGGGCTAAAAACTACAGCGACTCGTTTCTGGAGCTATGTGTGATATGATGCCATGAAATGCCAGTGCAGCAGATGGAGGGGACAGGTGGTGCGTAACGGGTGTGTGGTTTAGGGTGGGTTTCCCGTTCTTCCAGCGTGGGTCAGCATGTTACTGCTGGTTCCTGTAATAGTAGCGGACAAGTGGCACGAAGCTTCAGACGAGCTTGTGCGGACGTGACAATCCGTGATGCTGTTGAGGAGGCTTTTTTTTTTTTTACACTATTACACCATTTAATACTTTTTTTTTTTACAATTGTATTTAGCTCCAAATCCAAGCTGCTTTGGTCTTTTCAAAGCAAGATGAATCTCTGGAGTCTGGATTGATGCTGTTGTGATGGTTGTGTGGAGAACTTCTGGATGTGGAGATTAATGATGAAGATGATGCTGATGATGAACATGAATTGTCTTGAATATAACCCGTTTTTTCCTGACTGTCAAAATGGAAAAATGCAAGGCTCTAGCTCGTCTATATTGTATTATATTTAAATGTTGGGTGGGAAGATCTTTTCCAAGAACCAAACTAGGGAATTGTGCTCTAGAATTGACCATCCAAACATGGAAGTGTCTCCACATACGAAAACACACACACACACACACACACACACACACACACACACACACAATAGGTGGTCAGTCTTTCTCCAAACCTGATCTGCTGCCCTTAAGTCTTTGTGGAACCCGCTATTCCAGGATTTGATCCTGCGACATTCGGATCGCAAGTCCATCTGCCTAACCACTAGGACACAACTTTCCCGACTTTCTGCTTTTAATAAAGAAACCTGAAAAGTGGTTTCAACCCTTCCCACCCTAACCAGTCCCAGTCCTGTAGGCCAAAATGCATGAGAACCAAAGAATGAGGATGGAGAGTGATGGAAAGCGGCACGACTCGTTCAGACGTCCATGAATGTGTCCTACGAGAGATGTGCTCCAGAGCTTCAGCCAGTGTCTGAAATCGAATCAGTAAAAATGCTTTGAGGAAGAAGAAGGATAGACTGAACCTGCTGGTCACTGTTTAAACTTTGGACAATCCCACAGGGAGACGTGGCCCTGCCGTAGAGGTCAGGGGTCACGGACGTGGTGCGTGGGGTGGGGGTTGTGTGATTGACAGGGGTGAGGATGGCTCTGAGCAGCATCGAGAGACTCGAGTGGAGCTGCGAGCACATGGCCTGGATTTTGCTCCACTTTCCCTCGTCTATTTGAATAATTTAGGTGCCATAATCCTTCCCAGAGTAACAGGTTTCTCCAAACCCCCTACGGTGTGAACAGCGGGGGAATTCTGCCACCATTATCCCACCATCTCAATTCAGAGTCTGAATAGGAACAATCTGGGAGCGTGAAGATGGTGCATCAGGTGCTGCGACGCTTCTCTTCTCCAGTTTTGACCAGCGGACATGCCCACCCTGTTTAACATAAACTCGTTTTATTATTGCCCATTGTGCAGAGAACTCCACTCAAAGTGATATATTTGGCTGATAGATATTGGTTCGTTTTTGTTTTAATTGCCAAACTACAGTTTTTGTTTTTTTTTCTCCAAGGGAAATTTTATACCAGACCTGGTCACTGTCGGGCCCCGGGGCCATACTCGGTCCTATTCTTGACTACAGATTTTTTAACCCCTGAGCGGTGTTAGGATTTTTGTTACTCAGCTAGTGTTCAGTAACAACTCAAGCCATATAACCATATAATAAAACAGTTTTAAGTTGTACTGATGGTCACTTCATTCCAATTACAGGTCATATAAACAGCAAACATGGTTTATTTTTGTCTGTTTCTTTTCCTTTTTTAAATGACATTTAAGTAACACCATCTTTCTCAACACATCCACCTATACAAAACTTGACATGCAGAGTTTTACTGTGTGTGTGTGTGTGTGTGTGTGTGTGTGTGTGTGTGTGTGTGTGTGTGTGTTGCATATGTATATGTATTTCTTCCTCTGTGATGGAGGCGCTGGAGAGGATGAGGGGGTGTAAATCACATCTTCGGGTTTCGCTGAAAGGCCCGGAGTCCTCGCCCCGCCCACCCGCCCTGCCCCTCCCCCTCCGCCGTTCCGGTCACGGCGGCTTCCCCCGGTGAAGTGCGCTAATAAGTTTTAAGTCGGTGTGCGCAGTTTCACGGGAGTTTCTCCAGCGGCCGTTATCGCATCATCAGCCGCCCGGTCACGCACGCGCCCCTGATACTCCAGACGGACGCGCGCTCATTTGCATGTGATTTTGTCCACACCCCTCGCGAGATAGCGACACGACCCAGCCTTAGCGCGCGCGCGTGTGTGTGTGTGTGTCGTCTCCGAGACCGAGTGACACGGCGGCGAACGGGACTTATCGCGGGGAAACTTCCTGACGGATTCCGCGGATTTGAAAGTGGCCGCGGCGAGACGCTGACGAGGGCAGCCGCCACCAACATGTACGTCGCTTTCTTCTCCCCTTGTTTGTTTGTCTGCTTGACGCGGCAGTTCTGTGCGGTTTAAAAGATTTCTTCTTGCCCCGTGATGATGATGATGATGGAGTCCGACGGAAGCGCACGAGACGCGGCAAACAATGGCGAATTCCTGCATGCAAATGTATGTTAATGGATGACAACGGCGAGTCTGTGCGGCGCGTTAATGAAAAACTTTGACGCGTTTCCCCAGCCAGTGTTTGTGGCCAGACTTTCCCGGACGAGGCGCGATGGTGGAGCGCGAGAGCTCGGGTGACAAAGAAAGCTTTGTTGGGTTGTTGTTTGTGATATTAGATATAACCTTGGATTAGGAGTAAATCAGAGAGACGCTCTGGAGCCTTCATTTCAGCGTCAGCAGAGCCTCTCGGTTGCTTTGGAGAATATCCCATGAAGCTAATCCTGCACGAACTAATCCCTCTTTTCCCTTTCGCATGGCAGTTTCTAATAACCTACTTTTCTTGCTTTGATGTATCTGGCTTGAAATGGCTGAGTAAGCGATGAAAGGACCGTGTCCGGAGCGAGACTCCAGCATCACTGATGTGCTGAGCCGCTTCTTCACGCTGGACCATCTCTCTCTGCTTTTCATTCACAGCTTTCATCTTTAGGTGTCCTTTAGAATAGATGGTCGTCTTCACTGCCATGTGTATAAGTGCAGGGGAGATTCTGAAGGGGGATGAATTGTGTCAATTTATGACAATATTTCACGTGAAAATGTGATTCTGGCAGGTTCAATAAGTTAAAGTCCTGGTGAGATCAGGAAGGCACAATCTTCTCCTGTCTCACCCTTTCACCTGTCTGTCTCTATCCCCTTCTTTCTGTCATTCTCATATCCCGCTGTCTTGTTCGCTATTTCTCTGTCTGACTGACTGTCTTTCTCATCTTTTCTCTGTTCTCCCACAATCTGTCTCTCTTACTCATTTTATGTCGGTCTCCGTCTCCCTGTCTGTCCTCACTCTTTACATCAGTCTGTTTCTTTCTAAGTGTCTCTCTCTTTGTAATTTCAGTTGGGTTGTCCCACGTCAAACGGCTGAACATATTTCTTTAATTGTAGTGTTAAAAATGGTTACGTATTGTTTTAAAAGTTGTGCATGTTCCCCATGTTGTCTAAGAAGCAGCACTACAGTCTTTAGAGTAATTGCCATTTCTATGTATTCCAGTAGATGTGGAAAACGGAATAGTCAAATTATCCCTGTGCCGCCATGTTTGGGATTGACTCGGTTTTTGTGTGTTTCTTTTTTTTCTTCCTTTTTTTTTTTTTTTGTTCATGGCGTTTCCTGTTAATCTTGTGACTCTTTTAACCGTGCGTGTTGCTGCTCCAGACTTCTCGAGTGTGGGAACAGTTCTTTTGGAAAACTCCGGGCCTTGTGGGCAGCACCACCGGCCACACAATCTGTTCTTTGTGCCGAGCTGGACTGAAATGAAGGGGCCTAATTTAGCTAATGATTTGATCAGGCAAAGCGATGAAAGTGATAAGCAGACGTGTGTGTGTGTGGTGCCGTTATCCGTGTCTCGGTCTGTTGGTTGCGAAATCCAAGTGAGCTCTTCAATCAACCAATAATAATTTGGTTATAAATATAAATAATTTTTAAAATGATCATATCTTTTGTTTTTTGTATATTCGCCATGTTTTTTTCTCCATGCTCTTACAGCTCGTACACTCGTCGTCTAGTCTGTTTATCTTACAGATTTACAGTCCGTGGTCCAGATTTTTTTTTGCTCTGAAGGCAGCACACATGCAGTTTTTATGTCCATCACATTCGTGTGCCTTTTCCATTCTGTTTTCCCTCACACACACACACACACACACACGTTCTGCCCTGCAGTCTGTCCTGGACTGGACTGACCCTTCTGGAAAAGAACACGCCTTGAGGAATAACACGCTGACCGTTGCCGTTTACAAAAAGTGAAACTCAAAAAATAGACCCAGGACAAAGTTTAAGTTCACATTTATTTTTATAGCGGTTTTCTTAGTTCAAGACCAACGCAACGCAAAGTCGCTAAAAGTGAACTCCAAATCTCTAGTGAAGACGATTGAAGAATAATTCCTAAATCAATGGCGGTTCACCTTCACAATCTTCGTCCTCTTTCTTAGAGACAAGATATTTCCACGCATTTGTTTATTAGAAGGCGAGCAGCTTCGGAGGGTTAGATGATCAGTTCTGTTGGACCATTCTCTCGATGCTCCTCTCACGGTACTCTCCTCTCCAGGCCCAAAGATTCTGAAGCCACTCCAGTGGCTTTTCTATTTGACTGAAAGCAGATAAATGGCTCACGCTAAGGTAAAGCTTGGAGACGTTTCTGGTTGTTTAGATGAACACAAGCCATTCGTCATCTCCAGTGTGAGGAGCTCAGAAAAATACGTTTGTCTGGTCTTCAGTGGATCTGTTAGCACCTAAATTGATGGTGACCAATAGATTTGACCTGCCAATAGGGAAATGGCTATATCGATGAAGTTGAAAGTGTTGTCCGCACCGTTGCCTCCGGGCGTGTGACTTGGGGAAATGTCAGCAGAGGATAAACAGGAAGCTGTTGATGTGTTGTAGGCTTGTGTGTTAGTGAGCGTGATGTTTATGAAACACGACAGCGACCACAGAAGGGCTTTTGCTTTAGTTCTCGGTCTCGTCTCGACCAAACTCACACATCTCCCGACCTTATTGATTAAATGTTGCATGACTTAAAAGAGCCGACACACTGTTGCATCACAATGCCCGACGTTTTAAAGGATGAATTTGATTTTTAAATTTCAATTTGACTTTTTTTCCTCCCTCCATTCGTCTCTGGATGAGACGCGCAGCTTTTTTTGCATATGGATTGATTTTAAACCCACTTCCTCTGAAAGGATTTTCTTTAATGAGTTTTTTTTTAAAGAATTTGCAGCATCTGTGGACGGAGGAGGCATTTATGAGGATTTTTAGGGTTTCCACATTTTCTTGAAGACTGGATGATATAATTAGAGTGACTTTACGTTCAACATGCGTATGAGAAAAATAAAATAATCTTTTGTTCCATTATAAAAACAAAATACTGTATTTATTATATACAGTATGAGCCAAACATTGCACAAATTGAATTTCAGTTGCGACGATTACGAACTTAAAGACATAAATTGGCTTCAGAAGTGTCACCTGCGTTCGTGTCCTGACTCATCTGCTCTTCTTCTGCTGAGGCCTGTTTGGCTCCATCTACTTGGTAATTCTTAAGGATGCTATTTAAGCGCATGTGTATTTCTGGAAGGAGAGAGGGAGCGGGCGAGGGAGGACTGTTATTACAGGAGAGACGGAGCATCTGGACCGCGTGACTCACTCTCTCCCAAGGTGTGTTCACACACACCAACCCAACGCCTGGATTCAATCACCGACGAATCAAAGTCTCCAGACATGTTCTTGGTATCGTGTCAGTCCACCTGAGAGTGGACAGATAAAGTGAAGACCTTCCTGTGCTCTGTTCTTCAGTCCCAAGTACACTTTATTGTAATGTTTTTTTGCTGCAAAGTTGCATAAATATGGTTGGTCAAAACAAGTTGTAAAACTAATTTTTGGTGAAACAAATTGGTATTATAAATTTAAAAGCCTAGATAAAAAGCAAAGAATTTTTTTTACTCAGAGTTGCTGGGGATGACTTCAGCGCCAGGTGACCCAAAAATGGAGGGATGGAAATCAAAAGTTCTGTTAGTGTTTAACACAGTTGCTCTATAAGCAGTTCATTTGAACGACTTTTAAGTTTCGTTTCATACCTTTGTTCGTTTCCTGTCTTATTATAGTCAGGCTGACCAGCCCAAGGGTCACCACAGGTCAAGCTAGCGGGGTCGGTGAGAGTCTCTGTAAGCGGTGCTGCGTTGGCTCATCCTCGAGGACGCGTGGCCAAGTTTTTGTGCTTTTCAGCTTAAAATAATCAGCTTACACCATCAGGCTCGGCTAACAGCTGTTTTCTCTGCACGCCTTGTCCGTGACCCGTTCTGAAACTTGGTGAGTGGGTTTGGTTGTGGAACCTTCTCAGCTCTGCCTGAGGCCTAATAGCGGTCCTGGAGAGTTCTGCACTTTGTATATACCGTATTCACGAATATAAGCACCAGTTTTGCTGCTTATTTTGCGAATACTTTTATTAGCGCAATTACAGAAATAAAGAAACATTAGGCGCACCATGACATTTGGAAGTGGATAAATAAAATGTTGGATACCAGGGATCAAACACAATCAAAACGCTCGGTTTGCTGCACAGGACAAAACTATCCGGTTCGGTGTGAACAAAACAATCGTCAGGGGAACGCAAACCGCTCGAAACGGCCTCCCGCAGTTGCTCTGCGCCTACACGAACTGTAGTGCAAAGGCTCTTGGGATTGGCTGAGAATTCTGGGAGATTAATTCCAAGTTTCAATTACTAGAATAGAGTTAAAAAAAAAAAAATCTATTATTCAAGTATAATTTATATAAATTATACGAGTCACAAGTAATGAGATACAGTACAAGATACATTACATTATACAAGACACAAGTAAGAAGAAAAGTAGAAATTTCAAAGTAATTTTAGTTGTATATGTTTCATTTATTTTTATTTATCTTATTATTCAAGTAAAACGATTTCAAAATGATACAAGTCACAAGTTATGTTTGTTAAAAGAAGTGTTTTACGAGCACTGTTAACCAGATATTTTAGTTTTTTTTATTATTATTATTATTATTTTGTGCCTGAAAAATGGGGGGGTGCCTTAAATTCTCTTAAATACGTGTATTACCTACATGAGTATATTTGTATTTAATGCACTGGACCACTCGATTAAAATCAATACAGAAGTGCAGAAGTTCCTGCTGTTCCGGATAGTTCTGTACAGCAAGTTCTCCACAAATACAGAGTGTTTCTATAGAATATTTTAATGAGGCTGAAGCTTGTGGACGAGCTGTTCAGAGCCTAATATGGTTAAAGAGAAAATCTGCAGAGTTGCTGAGAAGCTCAAGCTGAAGCGTCTTCACGCGTATCAGCCAAGCCGGGTGTTCTACAACCACAGAACAAACCTTTAGAATAATCTGTGATAAGAATTGGACATTTTATGGAATCTCTGTATCTTGATGATCCATCTTCCAGAGAGGATTGACAAGATTCCTCCAGAGAAGCCAGGTTTAACATAGAGTGTTGGTGATTTCTTCTTCTGGCTCGGTGTGACGGAAAGTGGTTCTGGACATGTGGGTAACTACATCTGTGAAACCTTTAGTCCAGCGAGGCTGTTCTCTATCCAGACGCAAAGAGCAAAACTTCTCCCTCCATCTCAGAAGAGTTTAAACAAACAGGAAGTGGAGGTTTTGCTGTCTGATCCCCCTTCCTGCTAAAGTGCTGTTCTCAGAGCTGTGGGCTTCACGCTGATCCCGAGACTCAAACCCCCCATTCTTCAGATGTTTCACTGTCTGGCTCCGTGTTTCTGGATCCAGATTATTTCATTCATACAGTCATGGAGGACGTGACGGAAACCACACAGAAAATTAATAACGCCGAGACCTGTGGTTCCTGGAGAGGCTTTAGGCTCCGGAGGAACGTTATATGCTTTTATTGCTCGGCCGATAAGCAGATTAATTGTAAATACCTGCGTCTTGTTTGGAATGTTGCTCTGGAATTTTCTTGTCCAATCGTCAACATCCGCTGAGTTCTGTTGTTGGAACGTCAACACGAGCAGATGACGGGACGTGTCGCAGCCGGCGGCATCTAGAAAGAATTCAAGGTGTTTGCTAATTCCTGTGACATGACTGCACACGGACCACACGCCTTGCACTCATTTCACAGACGCTTTCATCTGAAGCGACTTGCATGTCATTACAATTTTTACAAATCAACAATTTCCGCCCAGACGAAGAACTCATGACCAGGCGTTCCAAACACCAGCGCTCTACTGACTGAGCTACTGGGAAATGCGTGTCCTATAACGTCAGAACCAATGAACGCTGGGTCTTGCTGGGTTTTGGTCTCAGGTCCTGCAGTGACTGTAGAGCGGCTCATAAGCTTCTTATCGTCCAGCTGGAGATTAAACCCAAAGTCTTGGATTCACAGAGTTGCAGGAACTTGTCCATTTGCTGTCATCAAGGACAATGCTCTGATAAAGGTTGTCGTGCAGCAAGAAGAACCCATTCAAGACTCTAGTTCGAGTCGTTCTGTGTGGAGCATGTTCTTGCGTGGCTTTTCTCTGGGTCTCCGATGTCTCCCACAGTCCAGAAACATGCAGGAGAATTGGAGTCTGGAAAGTTGACTGTGAATGTGTGTTCGTCCCGCTCTGTGATTGGTCGGCCATTGATCCAGGGGTGTGTCCTGCCTTCTGACAAGCGGGGATTGGATCCTGCTCCATGGGACCCAGACGTGGATGGATGAATGTCGTCTTTAGTTGTCGGGTCAGTCACTAGCGCAGAGGAACTTGCTGGTGTGTTTTTGTGTCTTGTCTGTGTTCACGGCAACGCAATAGTAGATTTCTTTTTCATATTTTTGTAATCCTATGGGAGATTTTGAGACCGAAGACTCCAACCACAGCGGCCTACGTTCAGACCGTGACCGGGTTGTGAAGCGCAGTAGAGTTCTAGTGGGTTTAGGCTTTGGTGGCTGTAATCACACGCAAATGTTCTAGATGTCCAAAGTCTGACGCTCTTGGCCCATGATCAGCCTTCCTCCGGCTCAAGACGAATAACATGCCTTTGTTTCTGTTTACTGTATGTTAAATACTGTGTATTTGTCTTTTTCATGTTTGTTATTCTATAATTTCCTCACAGGATCAATAGAATCTGATCCAATCATTATGATTGTCCTTCATATCAGTGCAGAAGTCTCTTTCAGAGTGTGTGAGTTTTGATCGAGTGTAATGTTTTACAGCCGCTTTGATTTGGATGATGCGGCCGAATGGTCATCACGAGGTTTGTCCTCTCATGTGATGCGTTGTGATGGTCATCGTCAGGCAGCGTGTTAACCTTTCCCCTTATGCCCATGTTCCTGGTCTGGTCTTTATAAATCATGACGGATTCCACAGTCACATGACATCACACTCTCCGTGATCACATGACATCCAGAAGAGTCCAGGCCCCGTTCAACCCACTCGACCCAAACATGTGCCGATCACACGGATGTGAGAAGTGTCTGGGTTTATTGGAGTCTTGGGGAATGTTTAACTTCAGTTATTGATCTGTAGTTTCTCTTACGTTGGGTTTGGAGTTTCAGTTTAACTGACGCTCAGACGAACGGCACCGGCGAAATAGTTTATATGGAACAATAAACCGTCTTCTATTTATTCTCTTCCATCCCAGTTCCTCCTCCTCCTCTCTTATCAGCTTAAAGACAGGCCGCAGAGGAAGCCAAGCACTCGCGGGCCGACCATTAATCAACTGGTGTAGAGATGGAGGAATATCTGTGTCGGCTAGGCATAAATTCTCACCTTTGTTAAATGGAAAACAGAGACTGGGATGCTGTCTCATTTGAAATGGTCTTCTATATCATGCCAGAGATCGTACTGACTGGGGAAATGTCTTGTGTTTGAGCTTTGGACCGGATTGATCCCGAAGAGTCTGTCGCATCGTTTGCACATCTTCTGCGTGACCACCGTCGTCTGAAACGTAAAAGCAGACCTCCATGGCAACCGTCGCCGACAGGAATTTGAGCTGAAGGGATCATTAGGAGGAAACCCGTCAGTCCAGTCACATCAGCGTCCTGTCGTCTACACCAGCGATGACGACGATGATTCATTTTTTTTTTAGTTGAGGACACGTCCCAAAACTTGAGCTGATTCCCTTGCATCTACTACTCGGTCTCGGGGTTTCCATCAATAGTCTGGTCGACTCTGTGTGTGTGTGTGTATATGCATCTCTATCTATCTGTGTGTATATGCATTTCACTGGAAAAGCAGAGCACCAATTTCGATATGGTTCGCCATATTGACAATCTCACTCACTTTACTTTACACGATTGGCATCACAGATGTTGGAGCTGGCCTACAACGAAAGTTATTTGTTATCAGAATTTTTTTTTCCAATAAATCATTCTAATGAAGCTTATCAGACATAATTGCAATGACTCCAGAAGTGACTAGGCGTGAAGTTTTACTTTCAATGTTTCCCAATGTTTTGGTGTTTTCTAATATTTTAGGATAAACCGTAATCCTTTTTGTAAAGCTGCTCTAAAGCTGGCAAAACGCTGCGTTTAATGAAAGAATATGTCGTCATAAACCAGTGTCGCACGGCTGCATGGCTGGCAGAGTCCCTGTGTGTGTGTGTGTGTGTGTGTGTGTGTGTGTTTGCCTCTCTCTCTCTCTCTCACTG
>MU204326.1:4618430-4639630 GCA_017309775.1 Paedocypris sp. Pulau Singkep | reverse complement strand
AAACCAGTGTCGCACGGCTGCATGGCTGGCAGAGTCCCTGTGTGTGTGTGTGTGTGTGTGTGTGTGTGTGTTTGCCTCTCTCTCTCTCTCTCACTGACTTTTTTTTTTTTTTTTCTCTCTTGTCTCTTTAAAAAACGTCTGGGCTCATTTTAAAAGATATATGTTATTACAAATGCCTTACTTTATAGACAAACTTTGTAATCTAACTTTATATAAAGTAATTATGGTCTATAACAATGTAACACCTCCCAAACCCTGATATAACACTGATATCATCTGGACACTAGACAATACCGTGATATGAATTTTGACAACCTACCCCTATTTATTGTTCTTTAAATGTAAGTAAATATATGTATTTATTTGCTAATATCCACTGCAGCAGAACCGGACCAGACCAGGCCACTGGCCTAAAGCAGAGCGACCGGCTGATGGTATCTGGTTTACAGGACGTGTGGCAGATTGACGGGAAAAGCTGAAATTACCCTGAAACCGTGACTAAACGCTGAAAAAAAAAATAAACGTGTTTTGTAATTTTCAACTAATCTGCTGAAAGGCGACAGGCGTGTGGCTCCGGGCCCTCAATGCCGAGCATGTTCTTCGCCATCATCTTTGACCTGACGGATTTCTGACGACTTGGCTAATCTGATCACGTGACATTAGCCGTGCACGTTGAGCGTTGATCAATGGTTGGAGGTTTCCACGATCAGAACCCGACGGCGTTTAGCGTCCAGGAACAAAGCGCTTTGCTGGAAAGGGAGCGGCAGGAAGCGCGTGACATCAGACCGGGAAGCAAACGGGAAGCGGGAGGCGGCGGCGGACCGGCCTTCCCATTTCCTGGCAGCTCCTCTCTTTCGGTTTGTGCCAGTGTTGTGGGAGTGTGACGGAGGGTGAAGACCACCACAGATGGAGCTGTGATGCCGTGTGAGGAGCGCTGATCTGTCCGAGTCGAGCATGTACTGTGGATATGGAGGTACTCTGATTTATCAACCACGCCGGCCAGATGTTTGACTCGTTGCTCAATATTTCTTCTATCTTGAGCGATATTGGCTGTAGGGTTGCTTGTGTAATTGGCTCGAGATGTTTGAATACTCGTGGCGCTCTTTTAAGATCCGGTTTTGTTTGCACAATGACGAAGAAACGCTTTGCTCTTGCCAACTTTGAATCCTTTCATTTGTTTTGGGCCAACATGGCTTTTCATTTACATCTTTTCGCTTTAAAGTTGGTCCAAAAGCAAAGGCGCTCTCCGTAATGGGGTTGAAGGTGTTTGTCTCCTCGGACGTGGACGTGAGAAGTCATGGGCCCGGTGGAAGCTGCGCAGATGTTTCTCGCCGGGTTCCTTTGGGCTCCACACCTCGTCTAGAGCAAACAGACGCGGAGGTCCATCGGCTTTATTCCGACCCGGGGACGCTCCTACGCTTTACTTAGTGCGGTAAACACTTATTCAGATGTTCCTCGAAGCGCCGGGCCACGGGGTCGGGTGGACGTTGGAGTATTTACATGGATCAAATATGTTGAACTAATTCAAAAAGCCTCTTAAATGGGTCTGAGGACAAGCGGAGAGGGAGGAAAAGGGAAACGAAGCGAGTTTCTGCTTTCAGGGCTGAACGGAGAGAATGGAAGGAAGGATACACCACACGGGCCGAACCTGAAGCGCTCAGGATTTAAAAGCTTTATTATTAACTCTCAAGACGGCTGGTGTCACTTCCTGCCATTGATGGGGAAGATTGTCCGTACGTTGTCGTTCATTAAGACACTTATAAGAAGGACAAAGAATAACTACATCTCGATTTATTGGGGTCACATTCGCTCAGTTTGTACTTTGTCACATTTAACCGTTATCAATATTCATGTGAAAAATATTGAAAGACAATATATAGAAAGAGAAGAAAAACGACTCGTTGTAAGTGCCAGTATTTGCTTTTGACGCGAATGTTGTGTAACGATGCAACTTTTCAGCAACCAAACCGATCTTCAAAAAAAAAAAAGCATACATTTTTTCAACCAATCAGAGAGGGTTCCATGATGTCACCAGTGTGTCTGTTGCCCTTGGTTACCTGTAAACTGTTCAGCAGAAGAATTCTCTGGCTTTTTACATCGCTGTTTTCAGATCTACTGCGTTGGGTTGTCGTCATCGGGCCGGCAGAAACGGTGGGCTTTCCTTTTCTCAAGCGTTTGGCCGTTATTACATAAATCATAGAGTGAAATGTACAGAATGCGTTTGAATCTCATAAACCTAATGGAGATGGATCAGAGCGTTCACGCCATGACGTCCTTCACCTGAGCTGACATGTCCCAATTTTTTTCTCTTTTACGTACACATGGTAAATCTAATGTGTGTGATACATAATAGTATAATAGTAATGAAGTGGATAACTGAATAATAGTAATAAAATACATGGTAACTTCCTCAAAAGGCTAAATGGAAAAGAAGTAACAACGGTTGAGTATGGAACACTTCCACATTAGGATTACTTATGTATTAACAGTTATTTATTAAAATATTGCTTATCAACAGTGTCCTGCTATGCTTTGGATACAATGTTTGGTACAAGAGATGTCTCAGACCTCTGAGCTTTAATGAATATTAACAGTCGATAAGTAAATAAATTGGACCCTCATTATGGTGCTGTCCAGTCCCAAAGAAATAAGGGCTGGAAGTCTGTCATTGCGTTGTATAACTGTTTTACATGATTACATACCTAGTTGGTGTAAGGAGATGTAAATACAGTAAAGGACAGACGCGTGCGGTCAGTGGTGGTGTGAGATGGACCCTGGTGGTCTCTGCGTTTGGTTTGGGCCTTTTCCCCTGCCAGTGTTTGTTTGACAGACACCAGGCCCTGCTGATCTCTGATAAGAGTGGAATGTGTGTGAGAGAGAAGCTACTGGCTGGAACATAATGGATGTCCTGTCATCACAGGCTGTCGGAGAGTAGGCTCTGGAAAGCTGGCTTTTATTTCACAAGCACACCAGCGATGTGATGACGGGGCTTGGCTTTCTAGTGTAAAGCTCAGTCGCATCAGGACGGTAGTGTGAAGGTCGCAGTCCCGCACCTGCTCCGGGTGTGTGTGGACGTGACGGGACGATGAGGAGACATGTGTCGCTTGTCTTGTTTCCGTGGTGACGACCTGAGGAAAGGTGAGAAGAACCTGCTGAAAGATTTCTCGCTTGACTTTCTGAAGGTGGTGGTTTCTCCGGCTCTTAGATCCGTAGTGTCTACAGCTCCACCGTTTTTAAAACGCTTTTAAAGTGTTTATAGGCTTTGCACATATACTTGACGTTTATGACAGGTCTCTAATGGAGTTAATTATTTACACTCTGCTCCGAGGAGGAAGAACATCAGGCCTGTTCCTCCGGTTCCAGAGGAAATCGTCGGGTTTGGAATTTTTCTTCTCTTGGCGAAAATACGAGAAGGTTGGATTAAATCTTAATTTGATGAAATATGAATCGAGCACATCCCGCAGTCGCTTGTTGCGTAATGCTGGACTTATGAAGGATTTGAAGGTTCCAGTCTGTTCCCGCTGTTGGGTTTCTCTGGGCTGAACTCTCTTGTGAGGTCATTAGAGACCCATAATGCACCTGATTGAGTTGATCTATCTGGTCCTGACGAGTGCTTTTACATCTTGAACGATTGTGATGGATGATGGAGGTAGACATGAATAGATGGAGATGGTTGAATGGATAGACGGAACTCTAGAGAGCTGTAGATGTGTTTAGATAATGGACGGTTGTGGTTGTTCCACAACTGAAGTCTCTGGATCTGCTCATTCTGTGTGTCGGTTTAGATTAAAGCATCTAGCCAACGAATGCGGTCTTGTTAGTTTCTATATTCTGCTTTTTTATGTCTCGTTTCTGCATTTCCGTGTTTCTGCATCGTCTTCTCGCTTTCGTTCCCGCTGATTCACTAAAGTTTCCCCATCGTGGGAGCAGGTTTATCTTTTAAAGACGACGCCCTGTTCGAGGTCCAGCAGAGTTCAAGTTCAAGTTGTTTCATGTAGCGCTTTTCTGAGTTCCAGACCAACGCAAAGTCGCTAAAGAGTCTCTCTGATCTTCTGCAGGGAGTCCCTCCAAAGCCGTGTCCACCATGTCGCTTTCTGCGCGGCCCTCGCGGAAGCTCATCGGCCGCTCCGTCACTAGGAGTCAGTCCTTCGCCGGAGTCAACTCCTACGACAAGCCCTACAGGTGCCAACCATGCCTTAGTCTGCCCGGTCCTAGAAACTTCACTGTTAGCTGTTGATATTAGATGTGTAATGACACACTTGGTACGATCCTGACCGCGTTTGTGTCTCAATTTTCTCGTATGTTAAATTAAAGTTGCGCATTGAAAATACTTGTACAGTGGCACCTCTCTTTACGAATGACTCTCTTAACAGAATTTCAATATATTGGACGCTTTTGTCGATAAAACACCGTCTCTATTTAACGACATTATTTCACAAAACGAATGGCGACAAGATTAAGCAAATTCAGAGGGTAAAACAAAAGAAAAGCCTGATTAAATGTGGGTAAAAAAAAAGTTGAAGTTCTTTTAAGTTCATTTGTTTTGTATAATAACTATGTAATAAACAAGCGAGCGCCATGTCTGATCTTAGCAATGCTGTAGTAACGTGTGGGATCGTCATCTGCCGATCACCTCGTCTCTCACTTGCTGTTTGCCAAATGGAAAGACAAAAAAAAAATGTTTTTCTTTGCTTTAATTACAGAGAACTCGTCTATGTTTTTGAAATATCTGTTATATAACGTGTTTTTTAAATGACACATGTTACCAATATTTTACGAATTATAAAAAACGTTTTGTCCTCGGAACGGATTTGGGCTTTTACCTGCAAAGCGCAGTCCATATCACAAAATTCCTTTTAACGAAACTGCTGTCGGCACAAATTAATTTAGTTTGGAGAGGTGCCATTGTATCAATCAGAAGCGATTTGTGCGTTTGTCACATTGTCTGTAACAAGCAGACAGTGTTTCCCACTAGTTACTAGTGACTAGGCAAACTCATTTGGACTAGTTAGTAGGCTAATAAGGTTCACTCTTCTTCATTGTGTTACATATTACTCCACAAGTTTCCAATGAGCGCTTTATTATTGCTTAATTAATACTACATGCATCTTTCTCTAGGAACCTTTCTGTGTTCAGCACGCCAAGCTGTGTGAGGAAGACTCCATCCAGAGGAAGCAGGATGTTCACGCTCTCCACCAAATCTCCTCCGCCCAAGGTTCCTCAGCCTGAGAGGCTGGACGAGGTGTACGAGGCGCTGAAGAGAGGACTGCAGTACGTACACACACACACACACACACACAAACATACACACGGACGTGGAAAAAATGAATATTGGCAGATAACGCGTGGCTCCAGGCCGCCCTGATAACGCACTGTAGAAAGATCTGGAGCAGAGTTGTGCTCTGACATCAATCAAACTCTTGCTCTTTAATTTTGCGGAATTCTCAAGCAGGGAACGTCTTATTGGCTGAAACCAAGCAGCGTCAGAGCTCATCAGCATGAAATTTAATTAAGTTGGATTGAAACTCACGAATGCGTGTCGCCAACATTCAATTAAAGCTAAAGGTGTGTGTGTGTGTGTGTGTACTCTGCTCTACAGGTCCTACCTGCAGGTTCATCAGATGGAGTTGGAGGGTTTGAACCGACAGATGAAGGAGTCCAAGAGAAACTCCCGCTTGGTGAGATTAAATACCTCGTGAAATGCTGATAAATCATCCACACGTCTAAGGTTTTTAAAATTTATATTCTTTCCTCACGCAGGGTTTTTTATATGAGCTCGACAAGGTAAGAGACGATGTTTTGTTTTATCACTATACTTTTCATTTTTAAGTTTTATCCCAGTTTGAGAGGTGACCTCTACTGCTTTTATTGTTTGACCTTTGTTCAATATTTGTTTTTGTCTTTTATGCTTTTTACTGTTTTAATGTTTGTGTACAGCACTTTGGCCAACTGTGTTGATTTTAAGGTGCTTTATAAATAAAGTTGAAGTTAGCGTTACAGATGTTTTATTGTGCACATGTGATTTTGTGTTTTCTCAGCAAGTGAAGGTGATTGAGCGATTCATGAGACGAATGGAGTTTCATCTGAGTAAGGCAAGTAAACCTGCCGCTTTGTGTAAATCAGGGCTCTCAAATTTTGTTTTTGTTTTTTTAAGTAGAAGAAATAAAAAAATTTAACTGGAAATTGATAATGACGTTGGAGACTAGTACAACACATTTACACATACTTCGTAAAGTATACATGTCAACATGAGGAATTGATAGAGGGGCTATGAAGAGTGCATTGAAAGTAATAGAGACATTTTAAGTGTAAAAAAGAGCTTCTCCAAAGAGATTACTCCAAAGGTTTCATAGATGTGAAGAAGCTGGTGGAGTGTATGAAGATGAAAGTCTCTAGACCATTTAAAAATTTTAAATGACGTTTCTGCAATGTTAAGGAGACGAGAAGCCGGGCAATAACGCCACAATAATGAAAGATGAACGATAAATCCCATTCATGGCAACGAATGGACAACAAGATGAATGGAGGACGCAGGAAGTAGAACAGGAAGTAGGTTTGTACTATAAACGAGGACGAATGTAAACGAAAGATGAATCCTGGGAAAAATTGGGGTTTGTTTATTAGAGTCGATTGAAGTAGCTGACGGAGATGAGAATGTGTGAAGAAGGCATCTCCAGTGACACCAGCTCCTGGTTTCAGTCCATACGTCACGTACTTTACTCGTTTTGTGGTAAACAAGAGCAGAGCAGGTCTGGTCCTGTTTAAATCAGCGTCTCTTCCTGCATGAGGAGCAGATGACAGCGTCTGCTTGTTCCTGTGCGTTCATGTCTAAACACCAGCGACAGACGTTCACCTACAGGAAGTGGTGCGCGTCACATGCTGCAGGCGACACGGGTCACGGCGTCAGGGTCCGCTCACATTCCAAACCCGAGCCAGCTGCGCTACAGGAAGCTGCCTTCCTCACCCGTCCTCTTCCTCCGCCGCCATTACTGAGTTTTACGAGAGGTTTGGGCTTCTCTGTTGTGGATTCTGTTGAGGGTAAAATGTAATGAACGTTGCCTTCACTGGAGCTAGTCAACAAGCGGCGTCAGAGCTTGGCGTTCCAAAGAACCACCGTCTCAGTGACTTGTGGAATACACAGGCTTCTAACTACCACCAGATGAACATCCTGAGAGGATTGTGCTCTTTTCTTCTGCCATCTTTTAGTTATCGAGGGCAAACCATTCACTATGAGTTTTTTTGTTTTTTTTTCCTTAAAGAGATTTCCTAGCAGCTTGCTTCGAGACGGCCCGAGGCGGCATTGTAAATAAAGACTGCCTTGGTTTTTTTTCATAAAGTATAAGGCACAACTATATGGAATCCGATTACGTAGTACCAAACATATCTATATATAATATTGTACATTTCTAAGAAGCAAAAGAAAGTGCTTCACTTTTACATTTGGTTTTTTTGCTTTCAATCTTCACGTTTTCACTTGAAACTTATTTTCGCTTCAGATTATTTTTCATTCGTTTCATTTTTTTTCCGTTTGAACTTCTGGCACTTGCTTGTGGTGGCATTTACTTTGATTGCCTGGTGAGAATGTGGTTGTCAGTTGCTTGGCCACTGGAAGTTGAGTGGGTTGGTTGTATTAATGACAGATTTTATGCACGGAGCTCAAAAATCTGTCAGTAATTGGCCGAGTAAAAGAGAAGAGGGAAGTATGGCAAGCCTCTTTAACATTTAAACCTCCACTGATCTACATTAATTTGACTAGTCATTAGTCACCATTGCTAGTGTGAAACTGTCTGTTACTGACAACGTGGCAAACACTGGAGAATATTTTGAAAATCACCATGAAAAGGTACTTTTTGTTCAGTTTAATTTGTCTTGCCATAGCCTTTTTTCTTCTTTCTGTAAATCTCTATTGATCGGAGACTGTGTGCGTGTCTCTATATTACTCTATATTACTGATTGGCCTCATCCATATGGTCCTTCAGAGGAGCTGATGTCACCATCGGCCAGTAAATTACAGAAGTCATTTGTAGTCCAATTTCAAATTGAAATGGCCATTTAGACTCAAATAATAACTTTATTTAAAAAAAAATTGTAAAGCACAGCCGTTAAATGACTATGACTATGCATGTGGAACGTAACGGATGTAGTCTGGTGGAGCTCTGAGCTGTGGTGTTGTTCGCAGATCGACGAGCTGTACGAGGCGTATTGCATGCAGCGACGCCTGAGAGACGGCGCCAACAAGATGGTGAAAGCGTTCACGTCTTCTCCAGGCAGCAGGGAAGCCAGAGAGAGTCTGTCCGAAGCCAACAAGAGCTTTAAAGAGTACACCGAGGTACGCCCAGTTTCTCTGAAAATTGTTTGTCTTATTACTGCTTGTAAAAAGTAATAAGTTACATTACAATATCACAAAATATCCCTTTCACAAAAAAAACTACAGAAGTAGAAAATCAACATCCTGAAAGCCAAAATTCAAAGTTTCAAAATTAAGTTTCAAAATACAACACTCCTCCAGCGAAAGATGAACGACATGCGTGTCTATTCACAAAGAGGACATTTACAATTTTTGATTTGTCTTGAGGGTGAAAAGTGAAAACACGCTGAGACAATGAGAGCGCTACCGCCCCCAGTGTAGATCAGGGGTATTACACCTTGTTATAATGGGTCAAATTGTTGGAAAAGTCAGCGACAATCGAATCTGAAAATGGATTTAGTTTGGGTGAAGAATTGACCCGCAGACGAGTGATCGGGAAGCCGAGGCTTTGTGTTTAATCTACTGATGCGGGCCACGTGATGTTGGCACGAGGAAAGAGAAGTGCTACGCTCATTTGATATGCTCGTAGGAATAACGCAGCCTGGCAATCGGATTAAGAGTGGATGGCCTTCCCCAGTCAAGTGCTTTTCATTACATTAATGGCCGAGTCGTTTCAAACTCAAGCCTCCTCTACGGACACACTCTCTCTTTCTTGCCATGACTGAAATGGAATCCTGCCTCAATAATGTCTTTCTATAAGTGTGGCTGGATGGATGGAGACGAGACGGCACCACGTTGTCTTCTTCACGCCGCCTTAATGCTTCCGTCTCTGTCCGTGTAGAACATGTGCCTGCTGGAGAGCGAGCTGGAGAATCAGCTAGGAGAGTTCCACGTGAAGATGAAGGGTGAGTTCTGCTCCTAACGTTCTCCTGGAGAAACATCTCGCCGCTTCCTAACAATGCGTCTGTCTCGTGTGTTCCAGGCCTCGCTGGTTTCGCCCGGCTGTGCGCAGGAGATCAGTATGAGGTGAGCTCTGATCTCAGCAACGTTAAAACCAAATGGCTTTGTGGCAGACAGTGTGAAGTTTGACAAAGATTTTTTATTTAGTTTTAGTCAAACTCCGTTTTAGTCCCAAATGAGTCATTTAATTTCTTTTCTTTTTTTTTTTTTTTTGTCTAATTTTAGTCTACTAAAGACCACAACATTTTAGTTGACTAAATTACAGTATGGATTTTAGTCAACAAAAATATTAGTGCTTTATATTCTAAATGTTTACTAAAGTTGCTTTCTCCAAGAAATCTGAATACAGGTCAACTCTGAACATATAACGTATGTACAAAGATCTTTTTTTATTTGGAAAAACGTTTGTTTTTCTTGAACTTGTTTTTTATGAACTTTTCTTTCAATCCAAATAAATGTATTATCATCGATGAAAGCTCAACAAAGAAATTAAAAACAGTAAAATAAATTATAACTGCATCATGTTTATAAGTAACTGATGGCTGCACGGTGAAAGAAAAAAAGATGATTCATCTGCATGAAAGACATTTTTGTTTAGTCTTTATTTGTTGACGTAAGTGTCAATAATTGTAAAGTTTTCGTCCCTAGTTCTCGTTTCGTTTTCGTCAGGGGAAAAGTGTCGTTGATGAAGACGATGACGAAAATATTTTGTCAACAAAATTATCACTGGTGGCGGACGAGCCTGATTTATCTGCTTAACGGTTTTTGCTCAACTGTTGAAAGAACGACTGGAATGCGAACAAGTGTGACGCTTTGAAATGTTTCCACAGATTTTTATGAAGTACGGCCGGCAACGCTGGAAGCTGCGGGGTCGGATTGAAATCAATGGCAAGCAGGTGTGGGACAGTGAGGAGATGGTCTTCCTCCCCCTGGTGACGGAGTTCCTCTCTATAAAGGTAGTGGAGAAGAGCGACTCTGTTAGACATTAATGAACACGGCGGCGACGCTCCTGCACTTTGAGTCGTGTTTGCTTTCTGCCTCTCGTCCCGTGACACACACTGGGGAAGCGTCGGGACGTTAAAAGCAACGATTCCGAGGCAGGAATGACGAGAATCTCGCGGTGTCAGAACGGTTCAGCACGAGCGTCAAACTGATTCTCTCGTGTTGTGTAATTACTGTCAGTCTGGTTTAGAAATCGTACGCGCTGAAATTTCCAATGCAAATCACCTTTTCCCCAGATTATTTCTGTCCAACTCTTGTGCAATAAGTGATTTATAAAAGTGTGTGGTGGGTCTTTTTCAGAGTATCTGAGAATCTTCATGACTTTAACTGGACCAGATTGACTGGAAATTACAAAAATTGTATTGTTTTAATTTCCCTTTCCTCCTGAACTAAAGCGTCTGTGCTTTAATTTTGCAGGAGTTTTTTTTTCTCTAATCAGTGTCTCGCACTCAAAACTAGGCTTTACTGTACAAACTGACCCGCTGAAGATTTGTTTCCTAAAGTAAAGTCGCCTTTATTTTATCACGCGTGTCTGACGGAATGTCAACAACTCCACAAACTAGATTTCCACTGTCTTTTGTTTCGTCGCCATGTTTAATATTCACTTCCTGGTCCGTTAGGTGACAGAGCTGAAGAGTCTGGCCAATCATGTGGTGGTGGGAAGCGTCTCGTGCGAGACCAAGGACCTGTTTGCCGCTCTGCCCCAGACGGTGGCGGTGGACATCAACGACCTGGGCACCATCAAGCTCAGTCTAGAGGTCACGTGGAAGTAAGTGTGGCCGAAGCGAAGAGGAAGTGAACGTGACGTGATGCGCCTTTCTGTTTCTCTCAGTCCGTTTGATAAGGACGAGCTGTCGTCCTCCGCCAGCACCGTCAACAAAGCGCCCACCGTCAACAAGCGCTTCTCCACGTACAACCAGAGTCCTCCAGACACGCCCTCGCTGCGGGAACAGGCCTTCTACGTGAGTCTCGGCTTCACACGCTGTCTTGTAGTCAAAGGCTGTTTATATACCTAAAAAAACACCAAACTAGTGTGTTTCTCTGGATTCTGTAAACACAACACAACAAATATCAATCTATGATAGTTATTAGATCAAAAGTATTTTCCCATGATGTCTAGATATCAAGTCCGCTTTAGATTACTGAGGTTTGAAAGTTAATCAGTCGTGAGTTTTATTTATAGTCTCACCTGCTTCATTGCAGACGTTGCTTTGACGTTCTGTTTATGCAGCTTCATCTTTATCGATGGATGGATGAATTAATAGATAGATGGAGGGGTAGATGAATTGATTGATTTACAGCAGCAACTAGAAATAAAGGGGTGAAGATTATAAGAACATATATTAAATGTTTAAAAATTTGTTTTATAAAATACATTTCATAATAAATGAAAATGCAAACAAATTTGAAAAAGAAAAAGCTTAAAAACTTGAAAAAGCTTAAGAAGAGTCCCTAATACACACACCAAGAATTTATTTCTCTGAATGTATCAATAAGTCTCATTGATTCAACTTACTTTTCTTTATAATTTTTGTAGCATTTGAAATCCGTTTATTTATCCTCCATAACTTTCACTCCAAATTTATCTTCATCAGTGACTCTGTCTTTGCTTCCGCCGTTCTGAACGTGTCGTTTCTAAGACCGAACAAATGACGGAACGAAAAGTGTCGAATGAGAAGGAGCTGCATCTGTCTGTCTGTCAGTCCTCTTACTGGATCAGTAGAGCGTGATCAAGCTGAACTTTTAATGGATCATGTGGAAAAAAAGAACTAAAAACCCAGACTGATCGTGGTCAGGGAGGCTTTAATTGAACACTTGGCCTATAAACCGCAGCGTGTCATATATTTAAATGACTGCATTTAACAAATACAGTGGCACCGTGCTTTTTACTAAATAAATTTGTGCCGACAGCATTTCCGTAAAATGGCAATTTTGTTAACTGGGCCTATGTAAATCCGATATTTCGTCTCGATTAAAAAAAAATGTTTTAATAATATGATAAAATATTGGAGAATATTTAAAGAACATCTTCTCGGTAATGTTGTTGTTGCAAAATAACACGACAATTGGTTGCAACACTTTATTTCTCTTTATCATGTCTAACAAATCCACCTGCATTGCCTTTCTCCACCACCGGGTGTTGCAGTTTTACAACAAAAGTGACGTCAGATTGTCCTGCGTGACGCATCAACAGTTCTGGAAATAAGATATCCGTAACCGTGTTACTTCTGTAAAAGTGTTTTTTTTATTTTGATTACTGACGTGCTGGAAAAATATTAAAAAAAAACTGCTTTAGACGTCTGGACTCGGCCAAAGGCTTGACTTGTTTAACTCAAAAGATCTCCCTGCATTTTAGTGGTACCTATAAAAACTTGTTTAACATTTTTGTCACTACACCAAAATATTGTTATTCGTATATATCGGCCCATCATGTAGTGAAATAATTTAATAAAAAGAGGCAATATTTTCTCGATGATGTCCATAAGTGGAGGTTCCGCTGTGCTGTAGTAATAATAACTGGGATTAAGTAGAGGCTCAGCCGAGTGTGGTGATGTTTGACCTGACACACTCTCGCAGACGGCGCCGCGCAGCCTGATCAGTCGCCAGCGCTGGTCCTTACTGGACGTGTTCAGAGACACGCTGAGTCAGAGCTGCTCTCACGCCGACGTGCCCTCGCTCCGACTGGCTTCCTCATGGGTGTCCGGCCACGTAAGTGCTGTAGTGTAGCGCTAGCAGGCCTAGCGTAGCCGTAGCTGTGGCGGCAGGTTAGTGTGTGTGTGATGGTGCCGTGTGAGCGCTGGAATGCTCCGGGATCATGTGACGCGAGGCAGCAGATAATTAGAGGAGCGCCGGGTTATAATCACAGCACTTCAACCTGCCGTCTGATTCCAGCGCCACTCACTCCCCATCACACTCGTCTTCAAACTGTGTCCTAACCCGACGCTTCAACACACACACCATCTCTATCTGTAACACACAAACACACACCATCTCTCTCTCTGTCACTTACACACACACACCATCTCTCTCTCTGTCACACACACACACACACACACCATGTCTCTCTTTGTCACACACACCATCTCTCTCTGTCGCATACACACACACTCCCTCTCTCTGTCTCTCTCTGTCACACACACACACACACACACACACACACACACACACACACACACACACACCATCGCTTTCTGTCACGTACACACACACACACACACACACACACACACACACCTTTTGAGGTGAGATGTCAATGTCTGCTATAATGATCCAAAGATCATGTCTTTTCTTTGTTTTTGTATAAAGCACAAGAACATTAGGGATGTATTGAAATGTAATGAACTGTCCTTCTGCAGTCCTCATATTTCCTTAGAAATATCTCTGTAAATAAATATGATGCGGACCATTTTTCTTTGGAAATTCTACACTCTTTATGGACTTTTTAAAGTTTGGATTTGGCATTTTGGCTAATGAGGGTGTAGTGGAGAGGTAGAGACCAAGGTAGTGATACAGTGTACGCCGTTCTATTCCGCTAAAATAGTGAATTGCAGCTAATTAAAAATAGCAATTCCAAGCCATTGATCAATGCTTTTTTTTTCATTTTCAAATTCTTCTGCGGGCCGGATCAAACCTCCTTGGGGGCCGGTTCTGGCCCGCGGGCCGTATGTTTGACACCCCTGAACTAGAGCATTCTATCGGGGAATAACACCTTGCATCATCTGAATAGTTAAATCGCACCTAAATTCGCGATTGTCCTCATTCTCTCTGTGTTGGTCCCCGTTTAGAACATGCTGAAAAGACAGGAAGAGATGGAGAATGGAACGGCGTGGTCCAACTCTTCCGAATCTTCCGACGACTCCTCCAGTCCGCAGCTGTCGGTGGGTCTGCGTCACACACACAAGAACCTGGTTCAGCCCGAGCTGCAGTCCACTCCGCCCGCCATCGAGATCTCCTTCACACCCCGCCAGTCAGCAACCTCCACGCCCACTCGCCTGGCCAATCAGAAAGAAGAGGAGGAGGAGGAAGAGGCGGCGGTGGCGGTCCCGACCAAAGCTCCCGCAAAACAGGACGTTCCCAACGGCCAACCTCGTTATTCCCGCTCGCTGAGCCACATCAGTGAGAACGGGGCAGATGATGCCCTGACAGACAGACTCGCCGAGACCCCCGAAGGGTCCGCCGCCGTGGACGTGCCTCTCCGAGCCGAGCCGTGTTTAGTGATTCCTGAGGACCAGGAGACCTGCTCCACTCCCGACCCGTCCTGCAGGCCTGTTGCCCCTCCCACGACCTCTGACCTGCGGACAAACGACAGCAGCACAGATGTGAAGTCCGGACCGCTGCCGGTCACTGGAGAAGCTCCTGATGGTCTCACGGAGACTCTCTGCGAGCTGGTGGAGCGGTCGGATTCTGGAAGCGTGGAAGCGCGGTCAGAAGCGCTGAAGGAAGCTCTCGGCGCCGCCCTGTCCTCTCTGGATGACTACAGAGGACAGTTCCCAGAGCTACAGGCTTTGGAACACGAGCTGAAGCTGCTGGAAGAGGCTTTGACTGTGAGTGAACGACCAAAATGTGACGTGTGCCTTTAGTTTGTTTGCCTCGCTCACCAGGACACGCGTCGCCGCGCGGTTTTGCTTTTCTTTATTTGTGTGATATTCTGCGTCCTCTGAGCCGCATCGTTCATAAACGTCCGTTTCCTAATCGTTTTCATTTTGTCTGTAAGGCACATAGAGAGTTTAAAAATATTTTTTAGCATTTTAAGTGCAACTTATAGTGCAAACAATGTGGTCATTTATTGTCACCGTGAGGAGGCCGACTTACAACACGTTTACAGCAGCGTCGAGGACAGAAGCCTGACCAATTTGTCGGTTGATTGTTCACATTAAATTTGATAGTTCTAAAAAAAATCCACCGTCTATCGCAAAATGCTTCATTTTTCAAACAATTTTTAGTGCATGTTTTCCTGCCAACTGAGTGACACTTTTTCAGACAGACATTGGCACTTTTCTCTCACAGTTTTAAGGGTTTCGAGGAGTTTTATGACCGTAAAACCTCTATAACAATGCTGAATACTTTGAGGGTTTCTCCAACAAACGCGGGACCACAAAATTTGTAAGGAAAGCAAGATTAGCTGCGTGAAAGTCAACTAGATTAAAGAAAAGTGTTCGTGATGGTGTTATGTAAACTAGTGCTTGTGGAAATGACGCTTCGGATTTAGAAGTTGTCACTCAACATTCGTTTAGGTATTAAAATATGGTTGTTTTTTTTAATCCAAAGAACTTGAAATTTCCCTGCGGGCGAAAAGTCATTCATTTTCTCGGCTTGTCATGACGATTCGTTCATCCGTGATTAACAAAGTCGTCAATGATGTTAAAACGAAAGAAAGAACATGAGCTGGAGTTCAAAAAGGTTTACACACATATTTTAAATGAAATAGAGAATAGAGATATGGCTTTTAATGCCGCTGTGTTTGTGTGTGTGTGTGTGTGTGTGTGTGTGTGTGTGTGTGTGTGTTTGTGTCTGTAGATCCGGGGTCGCAGTCGCACGTCTAGTGTCAGTCTGACGGTGGAGACGGCGCTGGGAAGCTTCGACTTCCTCAACACATCAGACCTGGAGGAGGAAGAGGAGGACGGAGAGAGGCAGAGCGTGTCCGACAGGTCTGGTCCCTAAAATAATCCCACTACATTGCTAAAAGCAGAATTAAAGAGTAAAGACAGACTGACTCTTCTGAGAATGTCTCTGTCGTTGGCACATCACTGCCCCCTAGTGTTGATCGTCTCACTTGAGATGTGGCTTGTCCAGAGTGCTAGTGGAACATTTAGCATGTATCTGGTTTAAATGAGTGGGTGTTGATTTTTTTTTTTCTGTGTGCAGTGCTGAAGATGGTCCGGCAGCGGCGGCGATGGAGAGCTCAGGGGAGGACGAGGGATGCGAGGCTCACGGCTGGGACACGGCCGCTCCGCTCAGCACCGGCTGCATGACTCTAGATCACACCCTGCTGGTTCATCTGAAGAACTGCAGTTCACAGTTGCTGGTCAGTCTGCCACACACACACACACGCACACTGAAGAGTTATTTTATTTTTGTACATGCATTTCAGTACTCGCCGATACCGATACAGAGTATTTATTTATATTTACCGCTTTAGTCATATAATAAAAAAGGTGCTAGTTTGGAATTAAGAGCATTTATTTAAAAAATGAAAAGCAGGTTTTATGCAACATATTACAGAACAAATAATAATAATATGAATCACGAGTTGAAGAGCAGTATTTTTTATAAACTGATTTAGATTTGGGATTTAATTAAGCATTATCATTGATTAGCGCATAGATATCTACTGTAAATACAAGCGCAAACGTCCATCACACCATCACTGAGATTATAGGGTTAATTGTTATAGGGATAATTATCAATCGCGAAGACTGTGCCAGCTAACAATATTTATAATTGTATATCAATATATCTATTTTATTATAGATTATATTATATCTATTATATTATATTATTACAATATATATATTATCAATTTATCACCCGCGCTATTCTTCATGTGCAGCCAGTCAGTCGTAGAGCAGGGATGACGCGGAAGCACGACTAGACATTTTGTATATATAACACAGCTATGTAGTGTGAGTATATATATAAATATATATTTGTCTATTGAACAGTATTGATACATGAATCGTCAATGGACTCAATTTTAAGCCTCCAATCAATCGGGAGCCAAATCTACGTGTTGGGGACATAAGTGTGTGTGTGTAGCGTGTGCGGTGACGCTGTGCTTCTGCTCACAGAGGTTAGGCACGTTCGGGCCTCTGCGATGTGGGGAGATGTATGCGCTGGACCGACTCCTGCGGGAGGCGCGAGTGCTGGAGCTCATCCGGTGGGTGGTGAAGGACTCGAGGAGCGAGAGCCGAGCGCCAGAAGAGGGTCCGTCCAGCTTCCCGGTGTTGTGTGTGTGTGTTAGAGCTGCACGATTCATCGTTGAAAGATGGCAATCTCGATTCTACCCACCTTGCCATCTAAATTTATACGATTCTGCCAAACTCTCTGATCGATGACGAGCGGTCTCTGTGAGCTTGTGTGTGTGCGTATCAGCTAGTGTTTAATGCAGTTTCAAACCAGCAGATGACACTCAGCAAACCGTGTACAGCAAACATCTACGGTTGAGGACACAATTATTAGCCTCCCTAAAAAAATAATCTGTATAATAAATAATAATAAATTGTTTGATAAGTATTTTAAAAGTGCTTTTAAACGGATCTAATAAGTGTCCACAACTGTACACAATACTGTACCTTGGTATGTTTATTTTTGTTTATGTTTAATGGTGATTTTTTTTTCCTTTACAATATTATTTTTACATTACATTATATTTTTCTTTCCAAGCTAAATTTAAAGCAAAGAGTAATAATAATAATAATGATAATAAATTGAACCTTTATATGTTATTATATTGCTGATTGACAACTTGGTTTATAGGGTTAGATATTTAAAATAATTAAATATCCCGAACGAATTGTGAAAAGAATCGTGATTTTTATTCTAAGCAAAAAAATCGTGACCAGGAATCGTGCAGCTCTAGTGTGTGTGTGTGTGTGTGTGTGTGTGTGTGTGTGGCTCAGCCGTGCTGTGTGTGTTGTGTTGATGCAGTGGTTCCTCAGCTGGACCAGTGTCAGGGCGCGGTGCTGCTGTGGCGGCGATGCTCCGAGGGAAGCAGCGTGTACAGCAGCTCGGCAGAAAGCTTCCTGCAGGCCCTCAGCGCCGCGTATGCCAGCAGACTGCCAGAGAGAGAGCCGGGCTTCAGAGACGCCGGTACGTGTGCTGCGTCAGGGGGCTGTAATAGTGGACAAACAAAAGCAGAACGCAATCCTGAAGAACATTCAGCAAAAAAAATTTCTCCGTTTTATTTTTTTATTTTTTTGGGTGATAACCCAGATTGTTAGGGAAATATTAGTTTCCCCTATCTCACTAATTCGCTGTAGGATGGATCTTGCCGTCCGAATCTTCAAGAAAATAAAAAGTTCAGAAATAAAAGGCTTCAACACAGGGTTTGTGAGTCTGAGGAGTGCACAAATCTTTTCTCTCTTCGTTTTACCTTCAGTCGCTCGTTCTCCGTTCCATCTACTCCCAGACTCTAGTTTGTTAAAACTATAAAGCATAGCAAAGTTAGCATTAGCGAATCACAGCGCGTCACGTCAGAGTGCTAGAGATAAGACAGAGTTCCTCTCTTGCCGTCACTTAGCAACCTTAAAAGTTTTCTCACATTTGGATAATGCTCTCAGACAATTCATAGAAACCAAGATTTTGTTCGCGCTTCTTTACACAGGCCTCTAATCACACATACACGTACCGCGAATGACATAGAAAATGTTAACTCTTTTTAAACACTAATTTTACAACTCTAAATGCATATCATAAGATGAATAAACTCAACACAGATTATGACCCAAGCTTTAATACCATGAATGTCCGGTATTTACAGTCAACTGGGACGCTGGTTAATCAGATCAGACAAATTCTAAGTCTTATTGCATGAGCTTGATGTTGTTCTCTTGTTTGAGATCGAAATCCGATTTTGTTTTTTTTAATTAGGCCAAAAAGCCTGCGCATAAATAGTCAAAGCAGCGCAAGTCCACTTTCATCAGAAAGCAGAGTGTCTGCGCAGCCAACGCAAACGGAATCAATTGTTCTCTGACTTGTTACTTGTTTATGATTAGTTGTAAAATGAATGGTCTCTTCAGTAAACAAACCCAAGATTACAGATGACCGTAATTTTACAGGTTGTGTGTGTGTGTGTGTGTGTGTGTGTGTGTATGTGCGTGTGTGTGTGTGTGTGTGTGTGGAACAATAATAATGACATAGTGACTCATAATGTAAATGTCCCCAGTATTGATGTGAATCAGATGCACATTAATTACAACAGATTTTGACGTGTGTGTGTGTGTGTAACAATAATAATGACTCTTTTAATGTAAATGTATCCAGTATTGATATGAATCAGATGCACATAAACAGATTCTGACACTAGTGTGTGTGTGTGTGTTTAGTGTTTCTGCGAATAGTGGAACGGATTCTCGAGCGAAAACTGTCCAAACGCGCAGCAGGTTTGGCCAAAGAGACTCTGACGCTCTTCCAGTTCTGGAGCTACCTGGAGGCCGAGGGCATCAGCGATCTGGACACACACGTGCCTGAGCTGGCTGAGGAAGGTATGGCCATCGAAAACAACACCAGCCTGTAAATGCCGGCTTCACTGTTTAAAGAAATGACAGAGGATTTGATGTCTCGTGTCATATAACCCTCATATTGTGTTGGGGTCGCCACCGACCCGTTTTAATTCTTTAATTTTAAAAGGCAAAAAAATTTTATTGATCGCTTACATGCTTTTTGACCTAGTCAGTAACACTTAACAAAAAAAATAAATTACCAACTATTAAAATGCTCTAACTTTTTAACATTGTCAGTGCTACATTTTGTGTTGGTGGCGACCCAGAGACTGACAACCAGCTCATCTTCCAATCATATGCTTTGTGTATCTACCCAACATCAAAACAAAAGACAAACAGAGGTGGGAGTGTTTAGACCAGGAACACAATATCTGTTTGTGCTGTATCTCACATTTTCAAGCAAAAGTGACAAAAAAAAGCATTGAAAAAAGGTTACGGTTCAAGTGAAGAAAAAAATCACAGAGTAACAAAGTGATAACAAATGAGCTGGTTTCTGAAGTGAAAGACAACTTGTATCATCCTGAGGAAATGGAATCTGGGTCTGAGTAAGAAGCTCCAGAAGCATGGATCATGTCCAAAGATGGAGTAACAATGTCATAACAACTAGATCAGCTAGTGACCTTGCCCCACTCTGACCTGCTGACCCCAAAGACAGAGCTGTCGGTTCTGACCGGCCTGTACCAACAGATAGCAAGCAAGCAGTGTAACAACTGCAAAGATCATTAATATAGTTAATACCGATATTTGTAAATGTTTTGTAGCCAAGAAAGAAAATATTGAATAAAATTACCACAGAAAACAATTATTTAAATAAAAAATGACCCCCCTGTTACTAATGATATATAGTGTTAATAATAATAATAATTGAAAATATTGAAACAAAATTATTAAGATGTGTGTTGGAATGTCCCTCAGTGATAGTAAGGTGACACAGCAACTTTTAATTTGTAAAATTATTTTTTAAGGTACATTTTACCACTTTTCTAATGTTCAAATTTAGGGGTATGAAAGGCCCAAAAATAATAATAATAATAATAATAATAATAATAATAATAATAATAATAATAATAATAATAATAATAATAATAAATAGTTTGTGGATAAGGAAGGAACCCTAACAACATAACTAAAAGTTATGTTAAAAATAATGGCTTAGTGTATTTTATAGCTGATATAAAATGTGGGTCAAAACTGGCGCACTAACACAAGAGATGCATACAGAAAGCAGACACAGTACGAGGGTTAAATACTGCGACTTTACCAAAAAACAAACCATTTCGAGCCAAGTTTAATTTTCAAGCGACACTCCAGGACCTGTAGGGTTTGTGTCCTGGGCCTTTAACATCAGATGCGTAGATCCTCACAGGTGTCACGTGTTCCTGGCAGTGTGGCTGGTTCAGTGTCTGCGGTCTGGAGATCAGGACGTCCTGCTGAAGTGGCTGAAGAAGCCTGCGGAGTGCAGTCTGAAGAGAGAAGGTCTGCGCGCCGTCAGTCTGCTGCTGCGGGACCCGCGGGGGAAAGTCTGCAGCGCCGCCAGCTCTCTGCTCCGCAGCCTGGCCGACCAGACCCGGCACCGAGAGCGGGTGAGGCTCACCATCACTGTGTCTGAAGCTTCAGTCGCCTCCACTGGGACGTCCTTGTGGCAATTGCATTTTACTCGTGTTCTTGTATCATGTTATATTTAAACAGTTTCTTACCTTCTATATTTTGGACTTTTTTTTAGTATATTGTAGTTCTACTAGTCTACATCTTTTTTTTTTTTTTTTTTT
>MU204326.1:4564191-4618330 GCA_017309775.1 Paedocypris sp. Pulau Singkep | reverse complement strand
CACACACACACACACACACACACACACACACACACACACACACACACACACACACACACACACACACACACACAGACATTAGGTTCTGTCCACTCATTCCTTCTGATCAGCTGCTGTTGTTTGCAGAATAACTTTATTTAAACGCTTCTTCTTCTTTTTCTTCTTCTTTTTCTTCCTCTTCTTCTTGTTATTGTTTCCTCTGTGTCTTCTTTATTTCCTTCTTTCTTCCTTGTTCTCTCTGTTTCTTCTTTCTCATTCCTTTTCTTGTTCTCTCCGCTTTTTCTTCTTTCTTCTTTTTCACCTTCATTTTCTTTTTCTTCTTGTTCTTCCTCTTCTTTTTTTCTTCCTCTTCTTCTTGTTCTCTATGTTGCTGCTTCTTTTATCTTCTTTCCTCCTTGTTGTCTCTGTTTCTTCTTCTTTCTTCTCCCTCTCCTTGTTCTCTCCATTTTTTTCTTCTTCTTTTTCATCTTTTTATTTTTATTTTTCTTCTTTCCCTTCTTGTTGTTCTCTGTTTCTTTTTCTACTTTATTTGTTTTGTCCTTTATTCTTTCTTCCTCCTTCTTCTTGTTCTCTCTGTTTCTTATTATTTCTTCCTTCCTTCTTATTTATCATCTTCCTCCTCCTCAACTAAAACTGATTATCATTCAGTCAAGCGCTTTACATGATTGGAATGATTGGTTCCTGACCGACACTTGGGTTTGGCGTTTTGTCATGACGATGACAGCGGTGAGCGACGCAGCATTCTTCTGGTGTGTGTGTGTGTGTGTGTGTGTGTGTGATGGTTAGACACTGCGTGAGTTGCAGTGATCCAGCCTCCCTCACACCAGCATCATCATCATCATCTCCGTCCCGGGTCAGCAGTGTGTGTCTGGCTGCAGGTGGAGAGCTCCTTCAGTTTCCTGGAGATCCAGAGCATCTGCGTCCACAGCCTGGAGCAGGTGAGGAGACGCTCCGTCCGCCGCGCTGTTGTGTGAGCGTGTCATTTCCTGCTCAGGTGGTCATCCAGACGGACAGACAGGTCTACGCTCTGGCCATGATGTCCGTGCGTGACCTGGAGTCGGTGGTCAGTCACGTCACCGTGTCCCTCAAGAAGATCTTCCCCGATTCTTCACCCCGGTGAGTTTCTCCAGTCAAACATTAGCCTGAAGAGCTGTCGTGTGCCGTCAACGCAAACGTGTAAGAGTGTGTGTGTGTGTGTGTGTGTGTGTGTGTGTGTGTGTGTGTGAGAGAGAGAGAGAGAGAGAGAGAGAGAGTTAGTATTTTATTATATTTTTCTTCTTAAACTTTCAAGAATTCAAGAAAATGTAAGGAAATGTCATATGTGTGTGAAAATGTATTTATAGGCTAATATATAGTTGTGTACGTGTGCTTGCTTGTGTGTGTGCGTGTTCAAAGCAGAGTATAAAATGGAAATAAATTATTTTAAAAAATGTATTATAGATTCATTGTGAAAGTAATGTAACAAATTACTGTTCATTTTTAGGTTTACAGATTTACTTATCATATACTTGCGTTGCGTTTTATAATAATTAAACTTGCTGAATATATATAATATATATAACTTTGTATGTGTATAACTATATATATATATACCTGTATATGTGTGTATATATATGTGTGTGTGTGTGTGTGTGTGTGTGTGTGTATGTACGTCGCGGATTCACGACTTTTTTCATATTGTAACACGTTGGCCCGGATTTGCCACGGCTGATTCGCCAAACTAATGAGGCCGAGGATGGGAAGCTCTAAATATCTTTAATGGCCAGTATTTCCTCGTCCGTGCAACCCGTTTGAGAGCGTTACAAAATAAATAAAACTAAAAGCAAACAAGGATACGGCAAAACGGCAGCTACACGCTCGTCTTCGCGTTCTCACGTCTCAAGCCAGACCGACTTAATAGATTATAGAGAAATAGATTAAAGGAAAATGACACCGCTCCGGCCATCAAAGTATGTATGTATATATTATAAATTAATTTACTGCTTAACATTTGTGCATGTGTACTGTATGTACATACTGTAGATATCTGTACATTACTGTAAACAGTGGTTTTTGTTAACAGTACCACGTAAAGTGAGGTTCTTAAAAATCTGAATACATACGTATATGAATAAATTCGTAAATTTGGTGTACCTATTTCAAGGATTTTTTTTTTTTTTTTTTTTTTTAAATACCGGTGAAAATATTTATATTTTTGTGAATGAATGTATAATCAAAACTATTTTTGTGAGTGTTGAAAAGAGAGAGAGAGAGAGAGAGAGTGTGTGTGTGTGTGTGTGTGTGTGTGTGTGTGTGGAAGGCAGCAGTATTTTTGCTTTGACTCATTTTTTCTGAACGTTCTATGCATATTTTCTGCTGGCGGAGTGAAAGCGACGTGACCTTTAACGGCGTTATAATCCAGCGACAGGAAGCAGCTAATGTTCCGTCACCTTCCTCTGCTTTCAGGACGCTACTGAAGATGATTCCTCCTGACCTTGAAGAGCGACTGGTGGCTCTGTCGTCCCGAGCAGAGGAGCATGTGGCGGGAGCCGTCGGCCCCTGCGGTCAGACCACCACCATCATTTCATCATAGTGAAACTGTCTGTTCTGGACTCGTCAGCACAGGAATATTTGACAACAGATTTTATCAAGAAAGTGACAAAGTATAGAAATTCAACAGATTATGTATTAGATTTATTTGCCAAATTATAAATTAGGTGTTAGATGGCTAATAAAAATAGATTTTTACATAAAGAATAAACACAAAAAAATACAACTGGAAGGAGCAATACTGAGATTTATGTCCAAATGGTGAAATACTGCCATCAAGTGGATAATGGCTATCATTACTGGAAACTAAAACAACTCCAATCACAGTTATATGCCTCAGTATGATGCTACAGTGACTTTTCCAGTGTCGTGTTATATGGAATCTTTTTTTTCCATTTATTTTCCAAGAAATTTCCATGTTGGGCCAGAACTTCAAAAGTGTCTTTTAAATTTTGGATTCAAACCTCGCCGGAAGATTCCTGACACACACATCCTGACAATGTGTGTGCTTCATATAACCTAGCATTCCCATAGGCTACGGTGAACTGTCATTTTATCGATTTTTAGACCACATGGTTCAGATTGAGAGAATCATATCCGAAAAAAAATGCAACAATCTAAGCATATTCTGGTCCCACAGGAGGGTTTTCAGACACGTATGAGGCTTTGTGCGACTTCAACGAGTTCCCGTGCTGCGCTGAAGCTCAGTGGGTCGGTGGTCCTCACTTCGGCTCCTCTTCTGCTCACGCCAGCGAGCTCATCCTTCTCTCGTCTGTCTCTCCAGGACGTTGATAATATTTATCATGTTCAGAACTGTCGTGTGTTCAACCTCCTGGACTTCAGTCACCTGGAGAGCAGGTGAGGAGCCGTCGGGCCGTGGTCGCTCTCCTTGCGGGGTCTCATCCTCGGTTCTGTTTGCAGAGACTTGGCTTTGGCAGTCGGCGCTTTGTCCTTCAACACGTGGTTCACCAAGATCTTCTGCAAGGACTTTAAACTAGTACGTGAGAACCGTTGGACTGATGGATGGAACAAAAGTCCGTCTGACTTGAGCGGCACTGTAACAAGTACCTGAAAACTCTTAATTTACGAGGTTGAAGTGTTACACCTCAGTGTTTCAAAATGGATAAAATTGTGCAAAAAAAGTGCCGCCACTAAGTGTCCATTCAAATGTAGTGGAGTAAAGAGTACAGATACTCAATCACAAATGTAGTCAAGTAAGTTCAAGTTTATTTGTATAGCGCGTTTCTCAGTCCAAGACCAACTCAAAGCCACTATGCAGAGAAAAGTAGAGAGGAAACGCTGTTTATATTGTTGATACTCTGATACTTAGCCAAAAACACTTAAGTAAAGTAACAAAGCCTATTTACTGAAGTACTTTACACAGTTGAGGTGCCATGCCTTCACCCACCTGCAGAGTTTGTCTGCAGATGCCTGACGTGCAGGAGCAGGTTCTTTACATGATCACCAGGTCCGAGACGTTAGAAGAGGTCAGTCTGGAGGCCAGTGGACTGCGCGTGTAAGCCATCACCGTTACGTTCTTCATCAGCGTTCCTCGTGTGATCTGCTCAATGCGTTTGCAGGGATTTTGCGTTCAAAATGGCCTACGCTCTTCAAGACTGTTCAGCTTCTGCCGTTCAAGCCATCGACCTGTCAGCCAACGGCCTGGAGGACAGAGGTGCGTGAACCTCTGCTGAGCGGAGCTCAGGCCTGAGGATGTTCTGCTCTCTCTGCTCAGGTGTGATTGCTCTCAGCCAGAGTTTAGACAAACTGCCCCGCGGCGTCTCTCGGCTCTTCCTGTCCCGGGTCTCCATGACGCAGAAAGGTATCGGTGAAGGACACGGCTGGAGATGTGGAGGCTGTGCTGAAGCGCTCCTCTGTCTCCCGGCAGGTCTGGGCTGTCTGGGTCAGACGCTCCAGCACAGCATCACGCTCGGCCACACGCTGACCCATCTGGACCTCAGTGGAAACGCTGGTTGCTTGGCGAGTGAAGACGGCGTGGTGAGTGAGGCTCACGTGGCCTTCACGCTGTCTCTTCTGCTGATCGGCTTGGACCCTTCCACCTTCTTGTGATATTTCTAGAGCCTCTTCAAGTTCCTGGCAGCTCCTAATGTTCTTTCTCATCTGGACCTGAGCTCCACCGATTGTCCTCTGGACACTGTAAGTCCATCAAGCTTCAAACGGAACATCTCAGGGAAGGAAAGCAGGTTATAGGCCTGGATGACCAGGACTCACGATGTTAGAAGCACATAGATAATAGAAACAGACAGTTGAATCTAAGGGATGAATGGCTAAACACCTCCTATGTTCCTCCTGTAGCTGTTTGTGTCTCTGTCAGTGGGCTGCTCGACTCTGAGCTTCCTCAACCTCTCCAGAAACCTCTTCTCTCTCAGGTGAGTCTCTCGGCGTCTCTCTGGCGTCTCGGTGATCACTGGTGTGTCTTCAGGAAGCCCCGTAAAGTGACGCGCAGCGTGAGGGACTTCTTCAGCAGAAGCTCTGAGCTGAGATACGTGGGCCTGGCCGGGACCAAGCTTCCTCCAGAAGCTCTGAGGTGGGTCTCTCTGGTTGGCTCTTCTGAGGACCATCTCACAGCTTCTCCTTCCCCAGGTTGTTGCTGCAGGGCTTGGCCTCCAACAGTCATCTGTCCGAGCTGGAGCTGGATGTCAGCAGCTGTGAGGTGCGTAAAGAGCGGCACACACACACACACACACACACATACACGCTTCACTGTGAATGTTCTGAGCAGCTGAAGTCGGCTGGAGCTCAGGTGATCCAGGAGCACATCTTTGAGACCAAGGCCATCTCCAGCCTGGACCTGTCTGACAACGGTACATGTCTCACCTCACCGTCCTCTGACTCCACCAACCTCGTCTGTTCTCCAGCGGCACGAGGATGAGGAAAGCTAGATTTACACTGATGAGCGACAAATTTATTTTAAAGAAGGTCAAATGAAGGAACTTGGTTTGACATAAAGATGAACCACTGTCTGTCTGTCTGTCATTAATTCTGTCATTCTGTCTGTCTGTCTGTCTCTCTGTGATAGAATCAGTTCAGAAGCTGCTATAATAGACAAGCAGAAGTCGGGAGGTTGGCGCTGAGTTTAGATCGGGTTTCCCCCTTGATTGTGTCCTCGGCTAATCATGTTGTCGTGTCATATATCAAGTTTCTGTTCACGACATCACAAATGTCAGCGCTCCAGACCAGTTCTGCGAGGTGTTTGATGAAACCTTGATCCCTGGGAAACGATGGAATCAGGCAGCGCTGTTCCTAGTAAATACGGGCTTCATACACATAGATAGACCCCCACGCCTCCAACACATCAACAAACACGTCAGAGATAGTCGTCCACTCTTATCTGTGTCGATGTGCTTACTCAGATCAGGGTGGCCATGTGAGGAAGGTCAAGGGAAGTGAGGCGGGTTTCTCAATATGACCACTAGGGGCTGTATCAAAAGCAAAAGCGAGCAAATCTGGCGTAAAAAAGACACCGAGACTTTTATACAATAAAGAACGAGTTTTACAAGGTATTTAGTCTGTTCTGTTGCGCAGGGTTCGAAAGCCACATGGTCACCGTGATTCTCTCCATCGGACGCAGTCCTTCCATCCGACACCTTTCCATCGGACGCAACTTTGCCATGAAGTCGAGGTACGGATGTGTCAAAGGAACGCCCGAGTGGGAGCGGTCGCGTCAGACGTGTGCTGTTTCTGTTCCAGAGCTCTGACGGATGTCCTACAGCGGCTGGTGCAGCTCATCCAGGAGGAAGAGTGTGTGAGTTCCACCAGCATCCCTCCGCCGGTGCTTTGGAGACTCGGTGGCATCCGTGTGGAGATCAAGGGTTCCTCAATGTCTTCTTTATTCTCCTCTTCCAGCCGTTGGAGTCTCTCTCCGTCAGTGACTCGAGGTTGAAAACCGGAACCACTATCCTCATCAACAGCTTGGCCAGCAACGTCAGCCTGTCCAAGATGGACATCAGTGGAAACTGCATAGGCGACACCGGAGCGAAGATGCTGGCGAAAGCCCTGGTGATCAACACCAATCTGAAGTAATTCCACTCCGCCCGAAGCTTCTTTGCTTCTCCTGACAGAACTCTGAGATGGTTGTTCTCCTGACAGGACTCTGGTCTGGGACAGAAACGGCGTGACGGCCGGAGGCTTCCTGGATGTGGCCAACGCCTTGGAGAAGTGAGAGTAATCAGGGATTCCATCCCGTGGGAAATGCAGCGGTAATTGCGTTTGCTTCTTCTGGAAAAGGAACTTGACACTACAGGAGCTGTCGATTCCGATGAGTGATGTGGTACAAGCTCACCGGACCTCTCCGGAGAAGACGGAGCAAGCTTTTCAGAAGGTGAGTCTCGAGTGATGCGGAACCGCAGATCCGACCTAAGCGCTGTCCACATGTGCGCAGATCCAGGCGTGTTTACGCAGGAACAACCAGAGAGCGTGTGACAGAAGCGAGGACATGGGCTTCCTGCAGCACGGAGTGAAGACCACGCGCTGTGAACAGGTGAGCCAGCTCTGGGTTTTGGCTTGACTCAGGCTGTTGTCATGACGACGGATGCTTTCCTTCCTTCCTCCTTCTCAGTTAGTGCACAGTCTCTGTAGGAAGCTGCAGGAGAGCGTGCGTCCTTTAGCCTGCTGTAGCGTGCAAGAGGTGCAGGCAGACATCCTGTTAGCAGAGGAAGCGCTCCAGCACGCCAAGACCGCCGTCAGCGTACGTCATCACACATCGCCACCGGCCAGAAGTTCCCATCACCGTGGCGTTTTTCTTTAATGGAGTCGGTTTGAATCCTGCTTTTCAGTCTTTCTCCAGGCTTTATGAGTTGGCTAGAGCGCCCTCTGGTGGTCACATGCTGAAACACATTCTAGACGACACCGCTGCAGCTCTGGCCACCGAAGTCACGGAGGAAATCCAGGTTATGTTTGATTAGGACTCACGCTTGTGGGACAGTCGCTCTGAGGTTTAGAACTATTTGGTCATTATATAAGAATTACTTCATGTGAGGTCAGGATGTATTTAAAACCATATTTTGGATGTTTGAATGGGATTGGGCAGCTGTGTTTTGAATCTCGGACCAGCAGGTTACACGACCTGTGTGTGTGTGTGTGTGTGTGTGTGTGTGTGTGTGTGTGTGTAGAACACTTTTCTGTATCAAGGGCCTAATTATGGTTTAATACTTGTGATGTAAAGGAACTGGCATTATCGTTACTCCAGTCGGCCCAGTCGAGCTACCCCAGAGTCGTCCAGAGGTCAAGGGTCAGCGAGCAACTGGCAGATCGAGTGTTTAAAAAGACGCGCCAGGCCACAAACTTCATTCAAAGCAGAATGCAGGAGGCCGAGAACTGCATCCGCACCAAACTCAGGTGTGCAATCGTTGAACAGACGTGACTCACACCCATTAGGCCGGGTGGGCTAACCTTGTGGGCTGACCAGAGGCTTGAATATAAATGCAAATGCTTGAATATAAATGCAATTTCAAACAGATTATAATTCAGTGGCCCGTGGGCCGTAGGTTGCCCACCTCTGCTTTATAGAATGCATACTTATATTCTTGTGAACACAGTGACATATTTTGGTTTAGTCATTTCCAAAAATGTCCAGAACTTCCTGTAACAAACTATTCTTCGGTTCCTCTTTCGAGTTTGATAGGGATGAAACATGAAAGATGTTAAAACAATTCACAGTCACTGGCGTCAGTATATCTGCATTTGCTTTGCTGTTTCTTACCGTTCTGTTTATTGTCAGGTCACGTAGACTCAAGTTTATGCTTAAGGCCACATTTACGTGAATATAAGCACTCGTTTTTTTCTCCAAATTGAGTGGCTCAAAAACCTGCAGGGTGATTATAATATGCAGGTAAATATAAGCACCCATTTTTTCACATTTTAAGCCAGAAGCAATCACAAATGAATGTGATTACTGACATTCATATACGCATATATTTTATATAAGTAATATATTTTAACAGATCAATAACAAATAAAGAAACATTAGTGTCACAGCGAGACATAGCAGGGGCTAAATAACCTGTTTGAACAAAAAACTTAATATTGGAACATATTCTTTTAATACAAGTAGTCAGCCAGAATTTTTCATGAATTTTTTATTATTTTTTTTTGTGTGTCTTAATTTTGTGCCTGAAAAATGAGGGGTTGTGCTTATATGCGCGTAAATTTTATATGTGCGTGTAGCAGATTTCAAAACATAATACGAGATCCTGTTTTAAATGGTCTCGTCATCGTTCCACTCTTTCACTCTCCTTTATTTATCTCTGTTTTTACTATTGTGTTTTATTGTTGTTATATTACTAAATGCTCTATAAATAATGTTGAGTTGAGTTAAATGTGTTGTTCCGCTATTTGCTTGCCACTCAATTTTTACGTATTTTCGCTAGATTCATAGTTCGGAATCAGGAGGGAGAAGAAGACGCGTGTTTATCGCTGTTTAACTGTTGTTTTGTCAGCGAGCTGAAGCTGTCGGTCAGCGTGTCTCTGATGGAGAGCGTCATCGATGAAGTTCTTCAGGACCTGTCTGCGGCTCAGCAGAGACTGGTGAGTGTGTGTCTCACACCTCGTGTCAGGTTCTGACCCTGCTCTCCTAGGACACGCAGATGAAGAAGTTTGACCAGTGTGGCACTGTCAGGTCCGGTGTTCCTCAGCTGCGTGTGAGCGAGCACGAGTTTCCTACCGACGACGTGAGATTCATCCTCTGTGTGTGACTAATAGTTTTGAGAGATTGTGGTTTGAAGTCGGGGTCTTCTCAGTATTTTCCAGTGGTCTGCAGGGACTCCTTTCACTCCCGCAGCATCCGCCCTGCTCCATCCATCAAAAGTGAGTCAAGTGTCCGTGTGTCAGTACACTCCTCATCTCTGAAGATGCAGTGCTCCACTTGTGAGGTCACCAGGTTCTGCTGTGTGAATGGGATGTAATCTCACGAGACTTTCACACACTCTCTCTTTTTCTCTCTCTGTCTCTTTCTTGTCTCTGTCTCCCTCTCTACCTCTCACTTTGTCTCTCTCTTTTTCACTTTCTCTCTCCTCTTCCTCTTTCTCTCTCTCTTCGCCTCTCTCCCTTCCCCCACCCTTTCTCTCTCACTCCCTCTCTCTATCTCTCACTGTCTTTCTCCCTCTCTATCTCTCACTCTCTCTCTCCTTATCTATCTCTCTCTCCCTCTTTCACTTTCTCTCTCTCTCCCTCTCTATCTCTCACTGTCTTTCTTCCTCTCTCTCTCTCTCTCTTCTTCTCTCTCTCAGCACTGGCAGCAGCAGTTAACTGGAGCATAGCCCTGTTACTCTCACACCACTGAGCCCCTCAGACAGACAAGAGGGGGGCGTGTGTGTGTTTTACAAGCCCCTCCCCCAGTCCCCACCCCTGTTTTCTGCCCTTTTGTGTGTACCTGTCATCATATCTCCATGATGCTTTTCCCCTTTCTGTGTTTGAATGATTGATGTTCGAAGACTTTGTTATTATAGCTGATATACATATGTACTGGTCCATGTTCATTATAAATGGATGGGTGGGTGGATGGATTGGATGGATGGATAGATAGATATGGATGGATGGATGAATGGATAGATAGATATGGATGGATGGGTGGGTGATTGGGTGGTTGGATCGACGGATAGATGGATGATAAGTAGATTAATAGAATAGATAGATGGATGGATTGGTGGGTGTTTGAATGAATGGATGACTTTCTTGCTAGATCCCAGAGATGGACAAAGCTTATAAACATTGATGGATGTCTTGACTATATAGACAGAGAACTGATTTCCATCACAGTTGATGTGTGTAGTAGACCATCACTCCATCAGTAGTCTATCAGCCCACTCTCTTGATCTGCGTCTGCTGTCTTTCTGCAGATAGAGGCTTGTTGTGTCTCCCTGTGATGTTCCTCCTCTCCTTCTCTCCGCAGGTCTGTTAGATGTGGAAGGGGAGCAGCAGGCGCGTGCGGCCACAAATCCCCAGCAGGGAGGAGGGGGAGGGTCTCAGGAGAGGAGGCGGGCCCTGTCGTTGTCATTGGTGACGGCGCTGTCAGTCACGCCGCCCGAGCAGCTGAAGCCGGGAAGCCCCGCCCTCTCCGGGAGAAAGGCGGATGCCGCTGCCGCTCTTAGCAACAGAGAGCCCCGGCGCTCGGAGCCTGCACCTCCTCAGCCCCCTATGGACCTGCCCATCGAAGGCCACACGCTGAGGCACTACACCCGCTCCAGGCCCAGACCCAACCGCCGGAACAGGCAGCCGCCCAGCAAGCCGCAGGTACGAGACGGGGATGCTGGTGCTGAGGCGAGAGGGGGAGGGAGAAGCCGCGGCTCCGGGCTCTCTCCCCCACCGATCCGCTCAGCTCGCCTCGGAAAATCTAGGGTGGTTCCTCCATTGCCCGTCCGATTTCACGGCGCGCCTGTTTGGATGGGTGCACTGGTTCAGTGGGATTGCGCACTGGTTTGACTGCTGTAGCGTCTCCATTATTAATGCTAGCGGATCAAGGAGGGAGTCCCTGCGGAGTGGGATGTGTTATTGGGGAGCGGAGGAATCCTGAGGATCTGATGGGGAGACACCTCGTCCTGTGTGGGTGAAGAAAGGCTGGTGATGTGATTACCCTCCTCGTGTTGGCGTCTCGCTGACACCCGTACGTCCTGAATGGTCACTTGGTAAATGGTTGCCATAGTGATTGGCTTTACGGTGTTGTCGCTCACACACATGCCTGTGCACTGTTGTGTGTGTGTGTGTGTGTGTGTGTGCTGCTTTGGCATGCGGACGCTGTATTGATGCATTGGCGTTGAAGGCGTGTGAATGGTGAGGAGTGTTACGATGCCACTGCTTCTCTTTTAGGGGTCGCACGCTCGGTCATTATCGTGTGGACGCCTGCTGAGGGCATTTCTTGTTGTTCGTATCTTATATTTCATCACAGTGTGAGCTCAAGACGACGACTAAGAGGACTAATGATGGTGGACGTCCATCAGAAGGAAACGCGTCTCGTCTTGTACGCCTCAAAAATACAGTCGCCTCCGAGTGACGCCACCGCCAATTCAGTCTCCGCCCAACATCTAGTGGCTCCACCCACTGATGCTGATTGGCAGGTGATTGTGACCTGGTGGCTTGATGGGGCATTTTATCATATCTGTGCATTGAAACGTGAATTGTAAGCGCAATCGAGAGTTGCAAAGTTAAGTAGAGAATTTAGTTTGGGATTTTGTTCCAATATTAATGGTTTACACTCGCCATGGTTTACAGACATGATGTCCGTTCATGGTTTAAATTTGACTGTAAACAGTCATTTAGGTGAGAAGATGATCTGATCACAACGGCGTTTACGATTCTGATTCTGATTTGTGAGCGACGGTTAACCTGGATTCGACTTCAGACTTTCTAACACGAGAAGCTTCGTTTTGACTTTCCGTTCTTATCTTAGTCCGTTTCATCTCGACTGATGGTGTCAGACTGATGTCGGCCTCTCATCTTGCTCCGCCCACTAACAGGGTGGAGACACATTTCTGCCTTTTACAAATTATGCTTTTACAGTCCTTATTTGTGTTTTATGATGTATATTTATTTTTTGGTCAAAAGTACATTTTAGAAAACATGATGACGAAAATGCTGTGTGAGCTTATATTTTGTCCATAGAAATAGCGTTTGTTTATTCGGTTGTCGGGGAACGCTTCGAGATATTTCAGCGCCGATCTTGTAATGTGACGTAAGGCGCGTTGAATTAAACTTTGTTCTAAACGAATTGTTGGAGTTTCTTCAACATGGAGCCGAACCGAAACATTGTGGAAATATTCTCCAGTTATTATATATATATATATATATTGTGGTGATGCGTTAAGACTCGTATCGTATAACTGATGACATGCGCTGGTGCAGCAGGAAGACACGAGAGATGTGACGTCATCATCATGTTCAAGGCCTGTTGTCATGACGACCCGCGTCTGTAGGAGAGGCTGAATGTTGTCATGACAACTTTTTGGGAAGGGACCAGCTGAGTCGGTGTGAGTCCTCCGCGTGATGCCTGATCCTCGCCGCCGTGTCCACGTTTTGGAGGCTCCGCGAGGTCGTCTTCTCGTTATCGCCGACGGCGACACTTCTGCTTCCTCACATCACCTGAGCTAGCTGGTGCTAGCGGCTCCTGGCAGGCCTGGCTGTCCATATTGAGTAAATCCAGTGACAGGTGGTGTGTCCGGGAGAAGCTCCTGTGAGCGTCGATGTTCCCGCTCACGCAGAGTCGTGATGCTCCTGAGGCCCCGACAGTCACTGCTCCTTCATTTAGTTTAGTGATGATGAACACGCTCAACATCATCTTCCTCCTCTAAACATCACTTCTTCTCTCTCTTTCTGAGTTCTGTCTGGAGTCCCAGTTCTGGTGAATTATTTCTCCACAAGCCCAATATGGCGGCAGGAGTCTGCTGTTTCCCCTGTTCAGACCTTTAGTTTGAGTTGAATTGAGTCACGTGAGTTACGATGACGGCCGGTCAGATATTGGAAAGAACAACTGACTGAGACGTCTCACCACACTCCCATTCTACCTATTAATATCATTGGCTAATAATTTAAATAGTTTTCCATGTCTGTCCATCACTATATGTCCATCTATCTCAGTGTGTCTGATGATGGTACTTTCTACACAAACGACTTTGATAAGTGCATTACTAACTAACTCTTCGTTGTTGTTGGTGCTTCTCGGGATGTGTGGGAACCTCTTCCCTCTCTCCGCTGACGATGGAGTGATGTCTACTGTTTCTCCTCATTGGTTGAGACGAGTTAAATGATTTATAATCCATTTCTCATGCGGCGTGCGGCGCCTCATTTGCATACGGTTGCTATAGCTCTGCAGTGCTTTCTTTCTCTCTTTCTTTACGACTCTCTTTACGCATTGTCTCGCTTTCAGCATTTCTCTCTCCCTCTCTCTTTTTCTCTCCTCTACTCTCACTCATTTTCTCACTTTCAGCATCTTTTTGTCTCTTTCTTTTTATTCCTTTCTTTCTGTCTGTCTCTCTTTCTCCTACTCTCTCACTTATTGTCTCGCTTTCAGCATATTTTTGCTTCACTCTCTCCCATTTTCTATCTCTCTTTCTCTTTATTCCTTACATTCTTTCTGTCTTTCTCTCTCTCTCCTACTCTCTCACTCGTCTTACTTTCGGCACCTTTTGTCTCACTCTCTCTTTCTTTTTATTCCCTTCTTTCTGTCTCTATCTCTTTCTCCTACTCTCACTTAGTGTCTCGCTTTCAGCATCTTTTTTCTCTTTATTCTTCTCACACTATCTCTCTCTCCTACTCTCTCACTCATTGTCTCACTTTCAGCATCCTTTTGTCTCTCTCTCTCTCCTCTAATTTTCTTTCTGTATTTTGATTCTCTCTATTTCACTGTATCCCCCGTGTATCTGTTTTCCCTTTCTCTCTATCTCTCTTCTCTCTCACTCACTGTCTTGCTCTCTGCCCTCTTTTTTCCTTGCATTCTCTCTGTTCCTCTCTGTATTTATCTTTACCCCTACTCTTTCTCACTTTCTCTTTCCTTTCTCTTCAGTCTCTCTTTTTGTCTTCTACCCTTTTCCTCTCTCGTTCTCAGGCTCTGTAGTGTTCGTCCGTGTATTATCACTGTACTCTCTGTACATCTTTTTTGATGGAAGCATGTGGTCAGGTGTTCTTGAGGTGCTTTTCTTTGGGAATGACAATGAATAAGATGATCATGAATCAAAACCGAGAGTCTTTCCATGGCCAAAAGCAATGCTAGATGTTAGGGGAAGAAAGGGAGGGTGAGGTGGTTTGGACATGTTCTGAGGAGAGACTGTTATTTTGGTAGAAGGATCCAGAAGGGAGATTAATGGATAAAGACGTGAAGTTAGCCTGTGTGAGAGGATGGTTAGTGATGGAGGCAGATGATGATTCGCTGCGGCTGTAAAACAAAGAGCAAGAAGTCAAAGCACCCGATTGGCTGCTGGGATGGATTCCTCAGAGCCAGACGAATGCGCATAAATGTGAATAACGTCGTTCCTGAACACAAAGTGGAAATGGAGAAGACGTGAGTGTGTCGGTGTGCGCAGGAGCAGGCTGCCGAGACGGAGAATGAGGCGGATGACAGCATGGGCAGAGTCGATGAAGGTGTAGAAGAGTTCTTCACCAAGAAAATCATCCCCGATGATCCACTGTAAGTATCCAGAATCCTCAGCGCAGCTGCGGCTTTCTCCAGATATACCTCCGTAGAAGTAGTCTTGCTGTAACCACATTGTCTGATTGGAAATAATGATTCTAACAAAGAAATTTCCTTGCTGGTTGTCAAAAGACATTTCCCATCATGCCTCTCCTCTCCTCGTGTTCAGAAAGCACCAGAGGGAGGAGCCCCTCATTAAAGCACAACCTGCAGAGCCCACGTGTGTCACGACTGCCCCTCCTCCTGCTCCTCCCACCTCCACCACCCCCACCCCCACCACAGCCCCCTCCAAAAACATTAAGAAGAAATTTGGTGACTTTTTTGCCTTTAAGAGAGTCCGTGCCGGTCGAGGGGCCAAGGGCGACGGCGTTCCCGAAGGCAAGGCCAAAAAGACTTCTATAGCGGATCTCATCCGACCGCTGCGGGAGGCGGCCCGCGCCGAGAAAGAGCGGGAGAGGGAGAGGGAAAGAGAAAGGGAGCGAGAGAGGGAAAGAGAGAAGGTGAAGCTGGAGGAGGAAAGCGTCAAGGAAGCCACCACCTCCACCTCCACCCTCACCACCACTGATCGCCAGAACCTTCCTGAAGACGACGCTTCACCCAGAGCTCCGTCACCCGCACCTGCACAGACCCCTCCCACTCCCACACCCACTCCTCCCGTCTCCTCCCCCAATCACCACCAAGAGGCTCCAGCACCGCACACTCCAACCGAAACCCCTAGTCCAGTCCCAGTTGTGTCCCCCTCAGAGCGGGAGAAGAGTCGCACCCCGGATGGAGAGCGAAGGCCCAAGCCTGTGCGCCGCTCTCTCAGGGAGGGCAAGTCCCAGTCGCTCATCCTGCTGTCAGACGTCTCACAGGAGCAGGACGGCGCCGCCCCGCAGGAGACGGTGAGAAAGATGTGGGCGGGGCTGTTATATACGGGGCAGGGTTATTCTTTTATACAGGCCTATGTGTTTTTAACTGTTGCTTTTATTTTGAAAGACTTGCTCGCTCTCTCTCTCTCTCTCTCTCTCTCATATTCTCTCTCTCTCTCTCTCTCTCTCTCTCTCTCTCTCTCTCTCTGTCTCACTGTTTCTTTTGTAGTCTAGTCCATTCTTTCCCTCTCTGACTCTCATCCCTTTTTTTATTTCTTTCTCCCCCTCGATGCCTTTCACGCTCTTTCGTTCTTTTTTCCCCTTTTCTCTCTCTCTTTCTCTATTAATTTAAGTACGTAATATTAATAAAAATATTATTTTACATTTTATACTATTTTAAAAGTATATATTAAAAATGAAGATAAAATAAAAAAAAACTGTGAAGATAAAACAGATAAAAATACAGTCAAATTAAAGATAAAATATGAATACAATACAGAAAAACTATGAAGATGAAGATTAATAAAAAAGATGTCAAAGTCAAAGTCAGCTTTATTGTCAATTTTGCCATATGTACAGTGCATACATACAGAAAATCGAAATTTCGTTCCTCTCAGTCCCTAGATACAAACAGATACAAACAGATGACATTTCAACATAAAACTTACAAGTACTAAAAGTAAGGTGTCGTAGTAATAAAGTGACAAATACAACGACAAAAGAAAAAATAGTAAAAGAGAGGAGAGAGTTGTGTTAGTGTAACTAGTCATCGCTTGGGTTGTCTCCGGCAGAAACACGTCTCCGAGAGCTCGTCCAGCTTCGAGCAGCGGCTGCAGGTCATGCTCCATCGCATGGGAGTCACAAAGACCACCAGCAGCTCCCAGCAGAACCAGGTGAGAGAGAGAGAGAGAGAGAGAGAGAGAGAGAGAGAGAGAGAGAGAGAATAACAGCGGGATTAGAACTCGGCTCCTGGATGATGGTGATGGTCCGATTCAGTCTAGTCACCGCAGGATGAGCTTTATATTTACCCTGGTGTTCTGCTGAAGTGAGGATTATGGATGTTCACGTCTCCTAATGTGATGTTTCCCCTGCAGAGCAAAGACGAGGAGCTGCGGAAGGCGAACTCTGAGGGTGAGACGCGTCGCCCGGTCACATGGTCTGAGGATTGTGTGTCTGTTGATGTTGCTTAGTCACTCGCTGATGAGTCCAGCCGCCCTGCAGCTTTAACCCCTGCTAGTCTGGTTGATCTGAATAGTTAAACATGTTTAGAGACGCGTGTGTGTGGATATGTTTACAGAGAGTGTGTGTGTTTGTGTGTAAACTGATGGATGGAGACGAACAAGCAGATTAATGTAGTACACGTGTCTCTCTTTCTACCTCTTCACATATTTATAGCTACACATATGTTTATGTAGACATATGTTTCATGTGCGGCTCTTTAACTAGTTTCATGCGGCTTTTCAGGAGCTTTCACATGACCTGAGTCAAAAATGCACACGATGTTAACTGTTGAAAATGAACTAATATCATGTTGGTGTGGTTATTTTCATAAAATCTGGCTGAGCAGAGGTCTGTGTGCGTGCATACAAGATTAAGGAATTGGATAATGTGTGCACATGTGAATGATGTGGCTCTTTGCGGCTCTAACACCGAAAAAAAAGTGTCTCTTAGTTTCTGACTGGTTGGCCACCCCTGATTTACAGTTACTGTAGTTACAATTCATTTTCAGCTGACAGAGAGAAGGCAAAACGTGCTTCACGCTTTAGTTATCGTAAGTTTCAATCGGTATTTCGAACTTTCAATTGATATATAACACTTTTATGTAAGACCAAAATTGACCTTTTTTGTGCGTTTTATCTTGAAAAATGTCTTCGAAATGTTAAAAAGCAAAGTTAATCTATTGCAAGTTGAACAAAAACCATGCTAAATCATATTACAGTATTTAAACAAGTGTTTATTTAGTTTTGAGTTTACAGTAATTGACATTTTACACCTCAATGTCCAATAATACAAGCTTCAGTCATTTAATTGTGATTAATTGCTATTAGTTTGGTCAGGGAAGTGCGAGTAATTAGTTGCACCCTATATATATATCATTTCTAATATGTGCCTATACACTCTGCCTATATTTTGAATTAACTTTTTAAGTGGTTTGTGTATTAATTTAGATTATGTATTAATTTATTTACAGTATAGGCGTTTCCTTCCTCACACTCTTCATGACTTTTCAGGGGCGATTCTTGACAAACCACAGCCACCGCCGACGTTCACGAAGCCTCGCACGATGTCCACCTCATCAGGTGAGTGAAGGCCTGTGGGTCCGTGTGAAGCCGCTGCTGATGAAGCTCTTGTGTCCAGACACCAGACGACCCACCCGAGGGTCCCAGAGTGACGTTCCCCGGCCCACAGAGAAGCCTTCTCTTCCCGAGCGTCCCATCGGACCGCTGCCCCCTAAACCGGCCTTAAAACCGGTCCTGCTTCCCACCGCTGAGGTCAGCCGGACCCCCGCCCCGGCTCCCAAGCCCCCCAGCCCCTCTCAGGACGGCCAGTCAGAGGTGTCGCAGACTCCGCCCCCAGCCCCCTCGCCACGGAAAGAGCCGCCCCCCGCCCCCTCGCCACGCCGGACCCTCAGCACGGACATGAGGGAGCGAGCGGAGAGAGCGCTGTCTGTCACTGAAGGTTGGATTTACACTTTCAAATCCTTGAATAATCTTGGGTTACAAAAAACCATAGGTTCAAAGGTCATCGGTGAAACAATTTTTTATAGTTCAGCTTTGGTAGTTCAACTTTGGTAGTTCACGATGAAAGCCGTCATTAGTGGCTTGAGTTATGAATCATAACTGATAAGGACCGGGAGACTGAATCAAACACAATCACGTTACATTCGATCCCACCGTCCGTAACTCAATCCCTCTGACGCCATGAAATTCCAATCCTCCTTTAACCCTTCTGTTATGTTCGACTCAAATTGACCCGTTTTCAAAGTTTTAAAATATTTTTTAAATACCTAAAAGTATTTTTTCACTTTGAAACGTCTCCTGCTTGACCTATTTGGTGTAATCATCATATAAAAATATGATGATTCGTTTCACAATCTTTGTAATATAAACATGTAGCGTGGTGTTGCAAATATATGTTCGGGACAAATTGACCCGTGTTAATAATTTGAAAATAAAAAAAATACTTACGAATGCACTTTGAAACTTCTCCTGCTTGTGTTTGTTAGAGTAATCTACGTACATATAAAGACAAATGGTTCAGTTGACATATTAGATAGATAGATAGATAGACAGACAGACAGACACACACACACACACACACGGTTTCGTGAAACTTTTAGTTTCTGACACTTATATGCATAATCAAAGGCCCCGGGTCAAATTGACCAGTGAACATTATTAATGTTCCTCTGAAACGAACATAACAGGAGATTAACGTGTTTGTCGCGTCGTCTCCGCTGTGAAGCTCCGCCCTCATCTAGCTGCTGCCGGAATACTGCGGCGTGATAGGCTCGTGGTGTCTAGTTCATCCCCGATGCAGATCTCGCCGGCCATTAGTAAACCCGTGATGGCCACAGCGCTATCTGTCCTGTCCAGTTAAACCTGTCCTACAATGACCCCATGTTGGCTCCACCCACAGAGACCCTCCCCGTACCGCGGCCCCGCATGAAGCCCTCCCCCCAGCGCCGCGCCGTGTCCGTCCACGAAGAGTCTCTCCTCCATCACGCTGCCCTGCTGGAGCCCGAGGGTGAGGCTCTTCATCCCCACGCGCTGCTGGTGGGCCGTGATGAGGAGGTGTCCACGCTTGTTCTTTCAGAGCTCAAGGCGGCGTTGCCCCGATGGCAGCAGAAGGGCGGAGCTCTGGAGGAACTGACGGCCTGCTCCGAGGACGGTGAGGAGCGTCAGGACAGTCACCTAGTGGTGTGAGAAGGTTGTGGGTTCCAATCCCACTGTAGGTTCCTCACCAGCTCAACAAGACACAAATTAACACTACACGGTTTATAGATTAACATGAACTTGGCCTCAGATTATTCTCGTAATTTTCTCCAACGCAGCCTCTTCTAGATACTGTTAATGCTTTTGTTGGCTACTTCAGCACTACATTACCCAGAGTTCCCTGCCCTGACACAACAGCTCTGGAGTAGCTGAGCTCTTTATGTTCCGGCAAATGGGAATAAAATATTATTATTATTATTATCTCAAATTCAGATTTTCATTGTCATATACACTTTATACATGGTACAACATGCAATGAAATGTATTTTTACAATCTTCCAGCATTTACACATGGGGTGGGATGGGGGGGGGTGGTGCATGCGAGAAGGAGATACAATAAAAAGATAAGAGATAGAAAAACAATAACAAAATAAATACAAAAATACAAAAAAATAGACAAGGATAAAAATATGAATAAAAACAAGGACAAAACTATGAAGATGGGGAAAAAAAGATTTAAAAATACAATTAAATGAGCAAAAACGTGACTCAAGTTATCCAGGTAAAGTGAAGATGTATTATTCATTATTCTGTACCGTTTGATCATTTATTATCGCTTAATTTCTACTCTTGTATTATTATTTTGATGTAGATTTTAATGTCATGTTGGGCTACTAGTTGTTTGGGGCGGAGTCAGACCCTCGTACAGCTGTAAAGGTCACTTCCGGGTCACATTGGGCGTGGTTGTGGCGGTGTGAATCAAATATCTAGGAGTTATCGCCAGCAATGACAGGCAGCAAAGCGCTATGTGATTTGTATTTGTTATTCGTTTATGAATTAGTTGAGTTTGTTCATTTATATGTGACCGTTGTTTGAGGATGTTTTAGATATATACATCAGTAAAAACTTCGCGCGACGGAGGAACTTGTTAACTTATTTATTTAGGTATATATAATTAGGCATTTAATTTGTTTGCCTTTTCACATTGAATGTTTAATTTCTGTCTGTTTGTGTCACAGGTTCGTCTGTGGAGAAAGAGGAAAGCGCGGGAGAGACGGACGCGACACACAGCACAATAACCAACAGCCAATCAGAGCAGAGCCTTTCTGGACCCAGCAAGCAATCGGCCAACCAGGAGAGGGAGGGGGCGGTCCCAGAGGAGCACACACTGCAGGGAGACACATCAGACCAAAGAACTGACGCGTCGTCACCCGAGCCTCGCGCCGACTGACCTGCAGATCTATTTTCTATCGTCTACCTTTGCCTTGCACGCCGGAAGATGTACAAAAGAATGAATTATGAACAAATGCGTTTAAAAAAAAGTCAATCCGTACCTATACTTGTTAATAACGATTAAAAAGTGAAGTCTGTTGTGTCATCGGGAGTTCTGCCTCTTCCATCACGACACACACACACACACACACACACACCTTATCTGTCTAGCACCGTTAGCTGAAATGTACAATGTTAAAAGTTGATCTTCTGGTTTATTTTATGTTATTTTTTAACAGTGATGCCAAAGTGTTAAGTTGTTTCAGGCTGGTGAACCCACGAGGAACCGAAACACCAGCCACACCAGGTGAATAATAATCTAAACAAATTTATTTCATGAAAATACTAGCAATTGGCACTTATTATACAGTAAGAAACTCAAAACTTGTCCAGAAAAACGATGACAGATGGAGAGCGTCGCTTCCTCCACCGCGGCGACGATTAAAGACGAAGCACTCGAGCACAGACGTCCCACCGTTAGAAAAATAAATCGGTTTGTGCGATTGAGGCCGAGATGAGACCTCCAGAACACGGGGACTTCCTGAGGGCCACACGAGTCGCGATGGGTGGAGATGTTCTTCAGGCCTCACATCACCTGGAACGGTTCTACGGGAAGGAAGTCGTCCAGCTGACCTGACGGCTGACCTTCAGATGGCTCCACCCGGACCGAGGATCTCCAACGACACTTCTGCTCAAGCGTTGGAACGACGCGGACACCCATCATCATCTTCTCCTGGTCTCTGTACGGAAACCCAACTTTGTACATTCCGTCCTTTTCTTTGGTGCCGGTTCTCCGTGACTCTGATGGACTGAGGCGGACGTATGGGTTACATTCAGATGTTAGGCATGAAAGGTGAGGCTGCCACTCACACGTGGGTGAAGAAGTGTGAAAGCAAGGTGGCAGGTCTCTAGTATTTACAGGATGTCAAGGCCGAGTCCGCGCGTGTGAAAACGTAAACTCAAAAAGTGTTACTGGCTTCCCAGAAGATCACGGTCCTAAAGTCCAGCGAACCTCAACGTGTGAAGCAGGAAACGACTTTACAGCGGCCTAAAGAATTCATGGAATCAGTGCAAAAAAAAAAAACGCAGGTTTGTTGCCTCAAGGTCAAGACGATGTGCAAGACCACCTGGAGATGAACAGCATCGTCCCGGGGTGATGGAGATCAGCGGGAAGAACGTAAGGCCTCAGTGTTTTGCATAAGATGCCCCCACAGGTGCCCAGGGCTACAGCGTGGCCAGAACTCTGAGGAAAGATATGATAAACACACACAGAGACTGTCCCACACCGAACACCAGAGCCTCCAGCGAGAACATGCTCTTCCCCGCCGCTTTATACACGCCCGCGATGGCTGCACCTGCGGAAGAGAGGGAGAAGGTAAAGACTGAGCGGATGGACGAGTGCGGGGCGAGGAGACGCACTGGTGAGGACGCCGCCGAACAGCGGGCCGATGATGCCCATCAGCAGGATGCCGATGGGGAAGAACCGGGCCATCTTGTGTCTGCGGAGCGTGGCCAGGCTGAGGAGGGCGGCGGGCAGATGAAACACCAGCGAGGAGACCACCACCCACAGGAAGATGCCGTACCACATCTCTGCACACAAACCAGAAGGTCAGGAGACATTCACATTGGGGTTTTTTTTTTATACTGGGCAAAAAGTCAAATGTATAGATATACAGGGAGTATTACATGCCGTTTTGTTTTTTCCACCCAAATAACCATCCAAAACAGTATTTTACGAACAAACATTACCCCCCCCCCCCCGCATTTGAAACAGTTGAATATCTGATTAAATTAAATTTAGAGGAAAACAAAATTCAGCAATAGTGCTTGTAATAGACAAGGACAACATAAAATCGGCAAATACAAAATAAACATCAGTCATCACAGAAACGTGCAGACTTAATAGAAAAAAGAAACAACTTTTTTGAACAGCTTAGAGTACTTAACTGAGGGTTTTTTTTTTAATATCTTTTGTGCGCTTTTCATGTCCATGAAAGTGAGTAGTGAGCAGTCTGTCTCTGTGTGTGTGTGTGTGTGTGTAAAAACAAACGAACCATCAGTAGTATTTGATCCAGCTCAGTATTAAACGACTTGGATCAGGTGGCAAACATGTGACGGTGACGCCCCCTAACAGTCCTATTGGTTGATGCAGACCTGGTCATCTTAGGGCCCCGGGCCCCTAACAATCAACAATGACGCCTTGTGACCGCTTAGCTTTAGGTAGGTGAGACTTATTCTCCAAACAGCAGCACTCGATCAAAATATTGGCTCGTTTTTCTCAGTGAACGACATCAGCCGCACAGATGAAACGCGGTATCACTTACACCGGTCAGACAGACCATCGACCCTGAAATATTAAACACCGCCACCCGCTTGCGACACATGGGTTTATATTAGTTATGATAGAGTGTTTTAGTTGGACTTTTTGTAATTCGAGGTCAAACTGTTGTGTGTGAGCCCGTGTCACAGCTCAGCTTTGATCGATAAACGAGTGTCTGTTGACAGGCTAGCGCGTTAGCATTAGCTGCTAATCCATCAACAGTGTAAAAAGTGGAACCCCCGCGCGCCCGTGCGCTTCAGGAAAGCGGCGGCTAATGGCGTCGCCGGCGTGTGGAGACCAGAGAGCCGCCGTGTCGGTGTAAAGTCTCACCGGAGAACTCGCACAGAGACGTGTCGTTCCTCCCGCAGCTGCTCGCGTTCTTCTTCGGCACCAGGTGCAAACCCAAGATCTGCTTCCCGAAGCCCTCGTTATTGTCGTCCGACATTTCTCGGAATGTCGATGCGGCGATCACGAGCGAAATAATCGGCAAATCCGTAGAACGGCATCAGAAAACCGCCGGGGGCCCGAGCGGGGGGCCTGCTGCTGCCGCCGCTGCTAGCGCCGGACCCCGCATCTAGACGCAGACGATCGGACAGTATATAAACACGCGATGATGGAAGTAAAGCGCTTGTTTGGTTACCGAGGATTTAACAAAACCCCAAAACCAACCGTTTGCGCGATAAAACCTCCAAACACACCGGAATGTTCTTCCTGTCACCTGCGTCTGGCTAGTGGCTACAGGCTCGTGGGCGGGGCCAGCTGCGCCAGCACGCGCGTGTTCCCGGTCACTGTTAAACTCGATTCACAATTTTTTTAGATGTAAAAAAAATCTTTCTAATAAAGGGCGTCGTTACGCAGCTCTAACGTGCAATATCTATATTGTTTAACTATATTTAGCAGTGTACACGTTTTTTTTTTGTTATAAAGGTGTTAGTTGTTTCAATTGGTAATGGTTTAAAAAGATTTAGTAAAAAGCACGTACTAGCGTTTTTTTTCCAAATAGCTTTTTATTAATCTTAAAAATAATCGACACATATTGCGTGATGTCTTGACGTCAATAGATTTGAATGAAAAATTTGTGGTTTTGTTCGAGAAACGTTTGCTGGTCATTAATGTTTGTATTTAAAGTATTGTGTATTCAAATAATATTTCACGTTGTAATGAAGAGAAATAGAATATTTACAAAGAACCAGCGCATGTAAACAAAACCAGAGGCAGCGGAAATATGTCACGTGACTTGTAGCTCAGCTAATGCTACGGTGTTAGCACAGCGAGCTAGGCTAGGCGGCTAGCACATTCGCCTGCGTTTAGCAGAGGTTAGCATCACTGGATCATATTTTTTCCTCCAGTTTTGACCTGAAACATGAGTTATTCCGATTACGACTCGGATGATTATTCTTCAAACGAGGACGAGGACTATGTTCCGTCAGGTGAGGCGTCTTTTAATGAAGCTTGGTCTCTTTGCTCACAGTTATCAGATGTTTCCCCCTATACATTGTATGTGAACTGGTAAATACTCAAAAGTACATAAAACTAAATCTCAAGATTTGTGTTTATTAATGTGCTACTCCATTCAATTTTATATGCTATATGTAAAAAGAATTAGACTAGTTGTGTTACCTTTCTTGCGAAATAGAGATGGTAAAAGGTTTTGTATATTTTGTCTGATCTGTATTAATACTAATATCAATAATAATAATAATAATAATAATAATAATAATAATAATAATAATTATTATTATTTTCTATGTATCGGTAATCTGGCAGTCTTCTGTTTTTAGTCATGTTTTCTTTATATGTTTAATTAAATTACATGCTGGTTTGTTGTCATTTATTTTTCATAACAGGTAAATTTCAGTGATTTATTCATATATATTCTGTAAAATCTGTTTTCTGTTGAGATATTTGTAATTATAATTGGTGTATTTTCCCCCCCACAGATGATAATCTAAGTGAGGATGACTTGAATGATTGTGTAAAGGAGGAAGCCTTGGAGGAAGAGGAAGATGGGCAGCAGCCTGTAAAGAAGAAGAAACGGAAAGCAGACATCCACATGAGGTACATTTTTACTCTGCTGTTCAACTTTGTGTCTGGTGGTTCTGGTGTGAATATGAATTGAATTGAAATTGAAATAGAATTGAATTGAATTGAAAAAAATAATTGAATATGATTAATATGAATAAGATTTATGATTCAATTTCACCAATAAACAGAGTCAGCTTCTTCCCTCAGGCCGTGTTTGAGCTGAACTCTACAGGACACACAATCTGAACCATGTGCAATAACTGCTGCAAGAAATGTGCAATAACGTTATTTATGTTTTCTTTTATTTCATGCCAATGTTTTTATTTTCCTTTTTCTTGTTTCTTTTATTTTATTTATATATTTATGTTTATATTTCCAAAAGAGGGGAAAAGACGGAGTCAGTCCAAACTCAATTTCCTGTTGTCATCGCAACTTGGCCAATAAAGTTTTCTGATTCTGATTCTGATTATTCTGCCAGAAAAAGGAAAAAAGGAGGCCTGAAGCTGGCAGACGGAGAGGAGGAAAGTGTGGCAGAGCAGTCGAACGCTGAGCTACAGACGACAGATGCTGAGACGAGGCGAGACGGTGATGAGAAGAAGAAGAACAGAGCGGACGATCTGTGGGCTGATTTTCTCAGTGATGTCGGCCCTCGACCCAAAGCAGCAGCCGGAAGTTCACAGCAGGTAAAAGCTCATCATTTATACGATGATCTGATCGTCAGTGTGGCTCCTGATGTCATGCTGGATTGGGCCGATCACAATACTTGAAGATCAGATCAGATCAGAACAGAACTAACTTTTACTGCGTAATGCTAAAATAAATCTTCACATTGCGAATTTGTCTGACACCTTCATTGAAAGCTGCTTTGAGTGCATCTGCAGTTTTCACAAACAGGGAACTGAACCCACATCCCAAAGATTCACAGACAAAAAATCTGCGTAATACCATTGACCTAATTAATATACACCTCAAAACGATTTAAAGTAATTTTTAATGTTGACCAGTACATGTTTAAATTTTTTTGATATTAATAATAATAAAACAATGATTTTTGCATTTGTTGAATAGGTGTTGTGTGTGTCTGTGTGTGTGTGTGTGTGTGTGTGTGTTGTTTTCTACGTCATTAAATATCCATGATTTATTTCCAGCCTTCATCTTCGGCTGCCACTGACTGTCCCAGCAACCCGTCCACAGTTTCAAAGCAACTGGAAGAGAAACTGAAAGAACCTTCTAAAATCACCATCACCAAGGTGTTTGACTTTGCGGGAGAGGAAGTGAGGTGAGTGCCTGTCAGAAATGTTCTTTAGCCACAAGGGGGCAGCACACACCAGATAATAGAGCGCAGCTTAACGCCACAAACACCAGCTGCAGTAGCATCAGAGATAGACTTTCAGTTTTCCCCTGCTGAACCCAAACCTGCAGAATTTGTTGTTATGAAGAATTTGTTTCTGTTTTCTATAGTTGTTCCTGATAAACTGTGTGGTGTTGACCGTCTCCCTCGGTTGTTTGCAGGGTCACTAAAGAGGTGGACGCAGACTCCCGGGAGGCTAAGAGTTTCCTAAAGGAGGACAACACACCAAAACCTTGTGAAGCAAAGCCCGACGCGCCGCTCTCACCCACAGCCAGGTACCAGCTCACACTCCGTATGGGCCTTTGACCTGAGTCACCTGACTAATGAACCAAGTTTATTTATATAGCGCTTTTCTTAGCTCCAGATCAACGCACAGTTGCTGTGCAGACTTAGGAAAAAAGAGTCTTTAAAAAAAAAAAATGTCCATTGTTCATGCTGTGACCAGAAGAGCCACCTAGATTGCGACAGTGACTAGAAAAACAAAACCTCTCTGGTGGTACCGGGATGTGGATCACTCAAGACCTCGGCAGGGAAGTGAAACGAGCAAGAACAAAAGCTATTAGCACTTTGAAGGGCTCTAAGACAATAATAATAGTAGTGATGCTTTGGTGAATGTCAGGATCGGTTCCAGGCTTCTACCTTATGCAGCCTTCCTATTCGTTAATATTAGTCATTGAACGTGTTGTTATTATTGCGGTTAGAAATCTGCTTCTTTCAAGAGATGTGTTTTGAAATTGAAACCAGACGCGATGCTTCCTAAGGAAATTTGTTCTAGTGGTGGAGAGCTGGACTTGTGATCAGAAGGTTCCAATGCCTCACCAGCAGGAGTCAGACCGTATCCTTGACGAGACGTTGAATGGTTGAATATGTCTCCACTGTGGAGCTATAAAGGGTTTAATTTAGTAACATCAGATCAAAATTTGTATTTTTACAGTAAATAAATTCCCAAAAACTTCATTTTAACAGGGCATTATCTAATCTAGCAGTATCTTCCAACAGTGTGAGCAAAGCGACTGTACTGTGCTGCTGAGCAGATGAAAACATCCGTGTGTTTAGAGCGAGAGGCACGTCAGGGGAGTTATTGATCGTTGATGGCAAGGATTTGATCCTGTAATTCTATTTCTGTCTTCAGGGGAAAGCGGCCGTGATGTTTCTAGAGCAGAGATCCGCTCGCTCTTCTGAGACTGAATGTCGGCCGAACAGCAGCTCGTGTGTTGTTCTCAGACAGGATGTACAGTGTTGGGCGTCGCCGTGCACAGCAGGAAACTGCTGAGCTCCGCCTCTCTCATCCTTTTATCATGTACTTCCTGTACATACTGTAAATTCTCATTGCTGGGCATCATTAAGTCGCCTTGTTTTGAGTTTGGGTCGCTCTTTTAGTGCATATTGTATCATAAAAACATATTTGGGTTTTGTGCGATTTCCTCAAACTAGGAACTATATTTCATATTTTCCAAATATGGATTTTTTTGTGGCGTTTGGGACTAGATTCAGGAGTAAAGCCAGACCGTGTAGACCTGCTCTTTATCTTTCTATCTTACACACACACACACACACACACAGTGGCGCCGGGCAGAAGTGCTGACTGGTAATAAACAGTCCTTTGCCTTTTTCTTTTTTGTCACACAACAAATGTAATGTTCTGAAATAAATAGCCGGTTGTGAAAGCGGACAAGCAGAACTAATTTCATTGTTGCTTCTTGGCGAAACCATTATTATGGAGATTGTCACCTTGAATGAAGGATTTGCACAGAAATTAGTTCTGCTCGGTTTGTGCGACTGGCCTGATGTGCAACAAGTTGTGTAGTGTGAGAATATATTAATGTCAAGTGCATTTCTATGCATACATACATTTGTGTTTGATATTGTAATTTGCTGCCAAAAGAAGGTGAAAGTTGCTATTACTAAAATATGGAATTACGTAGTTTTTTTCTACCTGCATAACTGCTAAATATTATGTTTTGTAATAATTATATTCAAATATAATTTTAACCATTTTATCTATGTACACATTTTCATTTTTTTTTTTATTTTATAGAATGTCTGTGATCTTTTGGCATAGTATGAAGCATCCGCCCCATCACATACTTTACCTAGGCATTGTAAAGAATGATGTGTTTCAAAAATGGAATGACTGGATCACTGAAGCGGCTTCATCGTAACGATACTCTGAAAAAAAAAATGTGACATTCAAATGTGTTTCCGCATTCACGTGAGCTTTAAAATAATGCTCCTGCTATTCTTCATATATTGGGAAGATTTGAGTCTCTGTCAGGTAGACGAGAGAAGCATGAGCGGGCACCATATGGGCAAACACTCACCTCCTCCTGCATCTGCTGGTCTCCTCACTCAGTCTAGAGCAAACAAGCTCTAAAATTAACCGCAGTCCGAAAAGCGTTTGCCAAGTGCTAGGCTTCTGTTTGCCAGCTAACTAGCGACTTTATTAAGAGCTGACGCTACTAGCTCAAGCTGGAAACCGAGCCGCTCGTCAGTCTGCCAAACGCCTCCTGCAGGAGAAAACACAAGATACTTGAATCAAAGTTCTTTCACTTGGTTTTTTTAAGGAGTAAAGAGAGTGTCGTGAGCTGAAGAACGTCTGGGCTGGTTTGAAGTGGCTTCTCCGGGATGTGCTGATGTTATTTTTGCAGGAATCACTGAGTTGTGCCTGAATGTGTCGGAACTTCTCCACGCTGATGTTTCTTTTCTGTTTTCAGTCAGAGCTTCACTGTCTCGTCTGAGTGCTATTGATCAACCAGCCAGGCGGATTTACTGACGCTTGTTCTGAGCTCCAGCCATGATTGATTGTCTCGTGTCTCTGTGGTCTTATCACACAGCTTGACTGAGGCTGAGGTCGAGCTCCGTCTTCACACTCGCTCTGTGTGTGTGTGTTCTCCTAAAAAAAAAAAAGCTGCTGGTTACACAACACACTCACAGAAGGAATCTGTGAGAAGTTTTCCTGTTTCTGTTCCTCTTGGCTTCCTCTCAGCGAGACGTTTGCTAGTGAGTAAGCGAGCAAACAGTGCTTCTGGGAAACCTGCGTGTTTGTCCACTTAAACTAACCATTTCCACATGTCCTGCTCACAGCGCTGCTCTAATTATAGATCTCCATCTCTCCGGGCCTAAAAATAGGGTCGTCTCTTCTCATTATTACAGAGCGGCCGCACACCTCGTCTTTCATGTCTTCAGAAAGGAGCTAAATCTTACCAAACCTCCAATCAGGGATGTCCAAAAGCGGCCATTGAGAAAAGCGCCCAACTGAGTTCACTTCCTTTGGTCCGTGAGCTTTTCTGATTCGTGAGATTCGCTTTCACGCAATCTCAATTTTTCTCAAGTGAACTGGATAAGGAAAAAATCATCACGTGATCATTGAGGACGACTGTTCATTGGGTAGAAAAGTCCAAAGGACGTTCAACGACAGGATGGAGAACTTTCCTGTAGTTTTTTGCTGAATCATGTGAAGTGAAAACGATTCATGTTGGACCGGAAAAACACACTTCGTCTGGAAAGTTCCAACCACAGGAAGCTGAAACCAAGAAGAAAGAGTTTGGACCGTTTCAACTGAAAGATTTCACACTGAACAAGGAAGATAAAGACGAGGCTTTTACCCCTCTTGCTCTCTTACTCGGTTCATCTACTATGATGCAAGAATGACATTAAGTTCTACACGTTAGGGGTTTCCAAAGTCAAAACATGGCAAATTAGACTGAGTGTGGATATTTCTAGTGCTGTTGTCTCAGCGAGAAGAATTGCTTCAGATTCAGGATTGAGACAGTGTGCATGCTTGCGTGGGTTTCCTCCAGGTCTCTGGGTTCTTCACACAATCCTGAAACTTTCAGGAGAACTGGAGTCTGGAAAATTGTCCTATGAGAGCGTGTGAATGTGTGTCTGTGTCTCAGCCTGTGATTGGCCGGCCACCAGTCCTGAGGGTGTGTCTTTGCTGGGACAGACAGACAGACAGAACAGATACCCAATGGGATTCTCTCCAGCTTCCCATGACCCAGAAATGAAAAGCCGTTCTGGAAACGGATGAAATTACTGTAGTATTTTTTTTTTCACAGAAAAGTGCACTGCTTTAAACCAGAGGAAGTTCTATATGTGCAGATTTATCTCTTTCTGTCACCAGGCCAGATCTCTATTCCCACTTGCCCATAATGAGGTCACAATGAGCTTAGTGAAGCTCTTAGTGCAGTGTAATTGTGAGAGGCCATTTCGGGATTTTACTATCAGACCCCAAATCATCCGTTCCCTGTTCTCCTGCCCCACAGTCAGCCAATCTGTGTCAGCCGTAGTGAGGGTTCAGCGCCAGGCCGTCCACCGCTGGACACGTCAGAGTCTTCACTATTGCTTCTGACAAATCCAGGCCACTCTCGCTTCCCTCGGCATCTACAGAATGTGCCGTGGCCCGAAAGAGGAGCGGGTTACGCAGTTCCTCCATGACACTGTGTGTTCCTGCCAAAACGGATCCAGATCCCCTCCAGTGGCGTCGTGTCGAGAGCTGGCGAGCGGCGTCATCCCAAGAGGCGGCAGATGTGTGCCAACAAACCGCCGCCATGAGCTCATCAACTGTACCGACACTGATCACCACACTCGGATTCAGCATTTAAAGCATCGAGCGTCGACTTTGACACCAATACCAAATCTGTTGAGGTGCTTCAGCTCCTTCCTGAGTCTCCATCAGCCTCCATTCAGCGAGTCAATGGGGCTCGACTGGAGCTCTTCTGTTCTCCCCGGGCCTGGTCCTCCACCAGCAGCTGCGGAACTCAATGGTCTGAGTGTGGAAGGGAACGTCGCTGGATGTGTCGGACTTTGTGGGAGCAGATGGGGAGCGTCAGGCCTCTTCTTCTGTGGAGACCACTTCAGACCGAGGCCAAACCCCGCACGGGAAGGAAATCGGGCTTGTTTAACCCAAAATGGCTGGAAGTAATTATAGTAACCCGCTCTTATCGGTTTGGATTTAATGAAAGCGTAATTAAGCACGTCAAGCTTTATGGATTTGTTGAACTTCCAGACCAGCCGCGCGGTCGTGAGACTGGCGTTTGGTGAGATGACAATCTGCTCATCACAACCAATGTGTTCCGCGAATTAAAACAGTTCACTTGCGTTTAAACTGCAGTTTGACGGAGAATCAGTGTAAGAGGAAGAATATTTAGGGATGTGAGGAAACATTTCTCAGTCACTAAAGGAACGGATGCCACAGATGGTTTAGATGAGTCTAATCTTCATGGTGCAACGTTTTTGGTCTCAGAATGTCAGAGAGCATGTCACCAGTCATGTCTTCACTCTCCCAGCAGCCTGAGATGTTCAAGCCTTCATATCTCGTCCAGAACCTCACATGCACTGACCCGGTCTGACACACTTTACCTTCTCTGGTAAAGCTAAGCTCAACACATACACATTTCTCACTCCGTTTCCCCGGTAACACATCAAACAGATCCATTCTGAAGAAGTATGGCTTCATCCCTGCTGAGCTCTGCAGACTCACATCATCCATCTGTGCAGAAGAAACCTTCTCAGTGTCTTCAGTGATGTATGATGGATGACTGTCATGACACAAATCATTGTTTATTTGTTTATTTAACTAATCTAGCTTGTAAATGTTACTTTACTCCCAACAGCATTATTCTACTGGTGACAAAGATCATAAACTACAGAACTGTAAGGAGATTGTAGGACTTTAAGCTTCTGTATTTCCGAGAGCTTGGCGGTCATGCGTGTCTGCTGGCTCGCGGGGTTGGGTGTGTCTGGTGATGTCATGCATCCAGGTGTGTGCCGGGCCTTTGATCCTGTGCAGGTGTGTTGGAACATTATTCTCCTGGAGCAGGTGCGCGACTCTTTGTTCTGCTGAGCGCGGGACTGAAAGATCAAGCAGAGGAAGAGGAAAGTGATACCCTCAGAACCAGAAGAGCGCGCGGGTCACGGCAGAGGCCACGCCTACATGGCCTCGGTTCACACGCCTAAACCCGATCTCTCCGAAAACTGAGCCTCTCCAAGAAAGTCTCAAACGCCAGAAAAAAAGCAAAGCTGTGATGTTCCTCAGAGCTCCATAAGGAACTTTGGTTAAAACGATATTGAAGTCTTCTCAGTCAGTGATTCTGGCAAACATGGGAAACAATCACAGAATATTCCAACCGTTTTCAGATGACTTATTTTTAAGGACATGCGTTTCTAGCGGACGCTGTGTTCATGGACCTCATCAGGCCTCGGGTGGAAAGTCACTGTGACGCATACGGACACTCAGCCGGACAGGAAGTGCAGGGTCCAGCCGCGTCACAGAGCTATAGCGGTGACGGGAGACGTGCCATCTCACCGCTTCTTGACTGCTGGGTTTACGGGCACATAAAGCGATATAATGAGCTGCAGGAATGTGCTTCCTGTCTCGTAGAATGGGTTGTTCTAGAAGCTGGAGGACACAGTAGCTCGGCGTGAGCTCTAAACGAGACGGTAAAACAGCGTCTGGTCGTGGTAGAACTCGCTCTGCAAATACACAAACGGCAATAAAGTTCATGTTTGGTTTATCAAAGATCTCACTGCAGCTCACAAGACCAGTGAGACGGCAGAGAGAGAGAGAGAGAGAGAGAGAGGGAGTGATGGACAGACTGAGAGATGCGGACAGCTGGATGTTATAGTCGTTCCTGTTTGCCGATGGTCATGCAGCATCTGTCATGGTCTTGTTTGTGTCTTTCTGTGGTCCGCATTTACACATCCCATGTCATGTCAATTAAATATAATATAAACGTAGTATAATAACTGAATATAACCGTATAGAAAGGCTGCATAGTCTAGTGCCCGGAACCGAAACCTCGGAGTGTCAAAATTATAAATCATGGCAATTAAATTGTTTCACTCCTCTCCTGAGCCCTGTACCTTTTGTCCGGAGGAGTGTCGGTGTCACCAAGAAGGCATTTCCTAGGCTGAGGGTTTATTTTCTATGTCGCTCCCCTTGACTTTCTGACGACCCGGTCCCGCTGTGCCTGTTTGGAGGAATGGTGCCACTCAGGAGGGAGACATTGCCACTCAGGAGGGCCACTTCTTCGCCACTCAGGAGGGAGACATCTTTCTACCAACCATCACAATGACGGTGTCTAGTGTTAGAATGCCAAAGGAGACTGGCACAACCATGGGCCGGGTTCTCCCCATGGTTTTACCTCGCATCCCGCCAGTGAGGTTTTTTTTTACCTGGCCACTTTCGCATATGTGCTTGCTCACTGGTCATAGCCATAATCTTAAACACACACGAACAATGGAATAAAGACAACAATATTCTACTTTGACATTTTCACACAGCTGCTTTGGGACCGTTGCGACTGTGAAAAGCCCTTTACAAACGCACTGAACTTGAACTTGTTGCATCAGCGCTTGGCCTGCAGTCGCCCCGACTCAGCGTTTCTTGTGTTGTGCATGGTGGTTGGCTGGTGGCCCAGCGTTTCCTGCTCACAGAACTAGGGATTGACTATCAGTTGAGGGCTGATTGTGTATTGATCCCGTGTCAGGACGAGTCTGAGCAGCGCAACTAATTCTCTGGAAGTGTCCACTGGTTTTGTTGACTGAGCGGTTAAGTAGCGTCTTCACACTCGTCTTGGTACCTGATGCCTATTCTACAAACCCGGTTCTGCTCCGTCTGAGTCACGCAAACAAGATTCAACCTTAGCTTGAAATGTCTTACAGCTTGCAAAAACAACCAAATCTAAGCCATCTCCCCACTGTAAAAATACAAAACTATATACCCTGCTTGTGCGAATATATAAGCACCATTTTTTTTTCCCAGTTAAGGATTCCAATAAAGGAACATTAGCCACGACGCGACACTTAAGCTACATTTAGTGGTTAATCTATGATACCCCACAATGTATCTATCCGTAGGCTCTTCTGTACAAGTAATCTTGCATAGTCATACAAAAAAAAAACACTGATATATTCTACATTTGTTTACATAAATTGACGTTTTAGGAAGAATTCCATTTTCTCGTTCGGTGTCTGATGTCGACGTCATCGGCTTCTGAAGACCTTTCACGATGTCCTACTCCTCCAGACGTTTAAACCTGCAGGACTCGGTCGTATCTTTTTTCATGTGTTTGCGATGCTGTGGTGTGTGTGTTCGCTGACCTTTGTCGAAAACAGAGGATTGGCTGCCCAGCGTGTCAAAGAATCGACACATTTATAGTGAGAATAGATGATGGGCTGATGGGTTTTTTTTATTATTTGGTTACACTGTGCTATATTGTTCTTTTCTCCAGCAGGGAAAAAGGGTGTAACGGGATTCTGAAAGCCATTCATTTTTTATTTCGATGTAATGCATTTCCTGCTCCACACACATCCACACGCTCTAATTTTCCAGTCTGGTTCCTTGTTGCACACCTTTTGGTAAAACTCACTAAAGCGTGAAGCTTTCTAGCGATGGACCCCCACCCCCAACGAGACCCCAGTTTCCTCCCCTCGGTCCCCACATGTGATGAGAAGGCTGCCTCCTTCATTCCACAGATCATTTAACATTCTATTATTGCGGGCGAGCTGCGGCGAGATGAATCGTGTTTCCATCGCCTCTCCAATCTCCAGCTTCTGTCTCCATCTTCCTTGCTTCTCTTTAGTTTACCATCCACACACCTTCTGATTGTTTAAATCCGTGTTGCATTGAAGCCGTTTTCCCCACCACAGCATGACGGTTTTCTGGTGTGTGTGTGTGACGCAGTGTGAAGAGGCCGGCGGGGATGGGGAGTCTCCTGAATCGCATCGGAGCGAAGAAGCAGAAGATGAGCACGCTGGAGAAGTCCAAGCTGGATTGGGACGCGTTTAAAACGGAAGAGGGCATCACCGACGAGCTGGCCATCCACAATCGCGGCAGAGAAGGGTATGTTTAGGCCTCATTAGCCACCCAGACAAACACGCGCTGTCTTCTATTAGCATCACACACAAGCGCTTTTGGGCTTTTTAATCCGAGCTGAATAAATATTAGGTTATTTGGACAGAAATCTGCTGACATATTAAACCCGTGTTTGATTTAATTATACTGAGCAGAGAGTAGATGGATTTGTAGATGCATGTGATTGACCTCCAACCCTTTTAACAGGCCGCGCCGCACGTGCAGAGATTCTCGAGATGGAGGCGAGCGCCGACGATTCGGCTTTGATTGGTATTTAGTGGCTGTGAAAGTGAGAGTTAATAGCTTTCAGCGTAAAGCGCTTTACATCCCGTTGGTGTCGTAATCTACAGACGCGGCAGATAAAGCCACAGACTTTGATTCGCCAGGGCGGACCCATCACCCGAGCATTAATCCGCCTCTCCAGGATTTCCCAGTGAAAAATAAATGATGTCCCGGAAATTGTGAAAATGTAGATTTTTTTTTACATATTTTAACATCTAATAAGCCAAATGTGAGGCGTGAGAAGGAAACTCCCGTGTTGTGTGTTCAACTTCATTCTGTTTGTTGTCCCGTCTGGATCGGTAGAGCTCATCCGTATTTACGTGTTCACGTTGAGCTTTAGATCGTGTGCAGCACATTGAGGAAAAGAAAGAACGTTCAACTTCTGTATATAGAGCGTTTCTGAGAACACAAACCATGTCTTTGCTCCACCGCAGGCCTAAATAGATGGTCTTATCTGGCAAATTACAGCAGCACGATGGTAATGATAATGTTTAAGGGATTGAAAATAAATTCTGTAGATTAAGTTCTTAACCGTGCAAGTCTACAGATCCGCTTTTAGACTATCGACTCTCAACGCGAGAGTTCCGCACAAGCTTTGCATCTCTGGGTTTGATTGATTCCAGTGGTTTCTAATGGTTTTGGAGCTTGTGATGAGTCTGATGGTGGCGAATGATGGTTTAAGATGGAGTCTCCGACCTCCGCTGACCTTCTGGAGGAGCACACTACAGCGCTTCTCTGCTCCCAAGATGCATTTGGCATAAACATGAGGGAGGAGAGCGAGTTTGCATGTCGTCCTCGGGGGACGTTGATGTTCAATGACATCAGGCGTTCTCTTTTCCACCGCAAATGAAATGCAGCCGCTGTGGAGGACCATCGCCGCTTTGGCTCGTCTTTAGACAAATAAAGGGAGCGGAATAGTCACTAAATTGAAAACCTGGCTCGGGGGGGTGTTTAAAAATACAGCCGAGTGAATTCTGGTCTACCGCTGCTTCCATATTTGTTTGAGAGCGGGATGTGGTTGAGGAGCTTCAGGGTGTGGAAGCCCACAGGACTCCAGGCTTGTTTTCCATGTTGGAAGATGTTCCCACATCTCTTCTGCAGGACGACATGAGGCTGGAGGCGCTGGAATCCTCCGGCTCTCTGGAGGAAAACGCCTGATTGGGTCTCAGCTTCACCATCATCTGGGATTCAGGCGGCAGGAGAGTTTCAGCTCAGAGAAGCATCAGGCGTTTACAATCCGAATCACACGAGGCTTTCTGTCGGAGTCGGACTCGATGGGACTTTTGCTGTTCAATTATGAACAATTGGTGTCAACTTGAGGCTTGAGTTTAAATGACAGGACTTGTTTTTGCTCTAACAAGAGGCTGGAGGTTTTATTTTCCATTTTTATTTCTGGTTTAGCAATCCACTTCTCAAAATGTATCCAAACCGAGTAGTTGTCTAAGATGGATCCATTCTGAAATGTGCAGGACTCTGAGCTAAAAGCCTGAGACTCAGACGTACTTCACTTCTCGTGTATTTCTCATTGGTGGGACAAATAAAGGTTTTCTTCTTCTTTTCTTCTCCTCGTTCTGTGCTTTAGGGGAACTCGCCTGGCACTAGGTTGGATCACACACTTGGGTTTTTATCACTGGTGTAGTCCCCTGATAACGTCGTCTTCCTCTGTGCGTCTGCAGGTACGTCGAGCGAAAGAACTTTCTGGAAAGAGTGGATCAGCGGCAGTTTGAGCTGGAGAAGAACGTCCGCCTCAGCAACATGAAGCGGTGACGAGAGGAGCAGGAACACTCCATGATCACACACACACTCACGTCAGCGACAATGTTCTGCTGAACATCTTTTTCTTTTTCATCTGTGGACTTTTTTTCTCGTTGTCAGTTTCTTGTGTTTTTACATACATACGTGTACCGGAATCTTCCACGTCAGCAGATTGTGATCTTCTCTTCTCTCTGTAGTGGTTTCAAAGTGTCATTTTTGAGACGAAATCGATTTGTAGACAATTAAAACGTTTGTTTGGACTCCAGATTCTATCTTTACTCCAGATCAGGGGTGCCCACACATTTTCGGTTCGCGATCTACTTATTAAATGACCTAGTCAAGGCTATCTAATTAATAAATATTATATATATGTTTATATATATATACACACACACACACACATCTCATTTTTTTATGCTTTTTTAATTATTTTGTAGGGGGCCTAATAATTTTGTTCTCAACTGTATTTTTTTATGTTTTTTATATGGTATTTTTATGCTTTCTGTTACTGGTGACTTGCTTGATCATCCCTTAAATTCCTGTTGAATTCAGAAGCATCGCCATGTGTCGTCTGACGTGAGCTTGAAGTCCTGTGATAAAGAGGGTGTTTCCTCCCTCGGCCTTTCACTTGAAGATAATCTTGTTTATGGAAGTGGATCTTTCTTCTGTTTTCTCTGTGGACACCAAGTTTGTTTACCGCCGTTTCCTGCCTCTTGACGACTGTTGAGAAGAATGTTCCGTGCTTCCCTAGTGCTGCTGTGTAGAACATCAAACTCTGCAGGTGGGAGTGTGAATGATGCTGGCCGAGTTCCCTGAATTAATCAATGTTCTCGACACTGAGCTCTGTGGGCTTTCTGGAAACGGGCATCACACCAAACCACTGCGCCAAACAAACAAAAGTGCCCAGACGAACATACAGATCGAATCACAGAGCTCTTCAAGAGAAAAACCTTGTGCTATGCCAAACCCGATTTTCCATTTCTGGGTCATGTGAAGCTGGAGCCAATACCAGCAACTCATGGTCTGAAAGTTGGACACACCCACTTGATTGATGGCTGACCAATCACGTGTGATCCTATTTTACGCAGATTTCATTGTTTGCCAGTTTTTATTGCAGGATTACGTCCTGTAGACCCAGAAGTGGAAGAAGTGCAGTGATGTAAGGGGAACATTCACCGATGTCTGGAAGCTGTTTACCCGCCTGGTGTTTGCCCTGTCGACTTCATCTTTATTCAGAAGCACCTGTCCTTTCCTGAGCTCTACTAATAATGCCTTCATCTCTCTCCCCCTCAATTATTGCCTTCATTCCCTGGCTTTCATCTTGCATTACACTTAGACATGTTCTCGGATGTCCTTTACCATTGGCATTAACTTTGCCTATCAGGACACACATCACACGCTTCAGTCAAAGGCATCGGGTGCATACTGTATGTGGCTGTGTATGAAGACGGATTTATTCTGTGATTTTCTCTGTCAGGACTTGTGCAAGTGTGACTCAAAGGGCCTTCGGTCCACTGATCCGTTGTTGTGGCGGAGCTCTCCACCATCAGCCATGTTGTAAATGTATAAAAAGAGCTTTATGGCATTACATGTCTACCCTGAATTCTGCCGGTGTATATATAGCTCAAACTTCACCTCCTGGCTCGTGTGTCTGCCTGTCACCAGGAGCTTGACTTCAAACGGGCAGAAACATTAAAAATAGACAGTGCTGCCGAGAGGACAATTATACACAATCATGGTGATGGGAAACCAAAGCAACAGCTGATGGAGGCGCTGCAGGACGTCCCGAGTGAAGCTGTAGTCTACATCGGATTCTGGATAATTGGGACACTGGTCAGTCTGAGTGGCCGTTTATCTGGAACAAGATCTTAATTCCCGACACAAATTCAAATTTTATTTGTCCCCTACACATTATACAGAGTGGTAGAGCATGGTTTTTGAACGTTCCAGCATTTAAACGTAAGGATGGGTAGATACAGCAAAATGCGTAAAGGGGGAAATGCAATCAAAAATACAGAATAGAAATACGATAAAAACAAGATATAAAGATAAAATGTTATTCTAAATGTGCAAAGGGAAATACAACAAAAAGATAATAAAATATGAAATATAAAAATACAAAATTTACAAGATAAAAAAAAATACAATTGAATAATGTAAAATTGAGTAAAATACAAAAATGACTCCAGAAAGGTTTAAAGTTAAAAAAAATTTAAATTGCATAAATTGCTTATTTGGAGCAAAGTTCCGCTTAATCGGTCCTAAGAATTTGAGCGGGAATAAGTGCACACGTCGCAAGTGTGTACGCCTGATTTCTTTAGAACAAGCGTAGAGTTTCCAACGCTATAGATAGTGGCGTTTTCATGTCATTTTGCGATCACAGATAATGTCGCTTAATCAGGAAGGCTGGTTAAAGTTGTGATTAACCAGTCGGCCAACATAATTTCCCCCGAGTCGTTTGGTGTTGTAGTTCAGCGCATGACATTGACGTGAACATAGAATTGCTCATGACTAATTTATAGCTGGACAAATGCAGAGTAGAGGTCAATGTTGTGTTTCTCTCGCAGTGATGGAATGGTAATGAACTTCCTTTGTGAATCCTGAAGTGCATGCGTGTTTTCTGCAGTGGCCACGGATTTGAACGCTGTCTGCGCGGGGCTTAAATCTGATAGCAGGTCATGAAAGAGATTTTCCCCCCTCGGCCTTCATACCAAACTCAGTAGATTAGCTTGGCAGACGACCAGAGGAGTTGTGAAGGTCTACTGTCCTGCGGTTGGTTCCTCTCATCGCGGCCCGAGTGTCACGACACCCAGTTTACCACACATGTGAAGATAAGAACAGAACCTTTCACTTCTTTCGCGCAGCTGCCCAGTGTAACTCAAAGCCATTCACACTAATCAAATGCCAAACTAACTAGCAAAGTCTCCTATCAGATGTTCCCTATTTGCGATATTATTGCCCATTCTGGCAGACTGGAGGTCGTCTGTCAGAAGCTGATATCAGTTGCCATTTTCTTCTGGAAATATTCCATGAAGTGGCAGCAGATGTTTTAAAGCGAGACAACGTTTATTTGCAATGTAAAATATGTTTTCAGGAAAGTAGGAACACCGAAACAATAAAATAAACTGTCTTTAATTGAAATAATCGAAACTCAACAGACTTCTCTAATGATAATCGTATTTTATTGGGTGGCTAAAATATTTGTAATTCTTTGCAGTATAACAATTATCCATGGTAACAGCACATGCATTAAATAGCTACATTAGCTAGTAAAGTTGTTATATATACTATTTCTAATTAAAAAATGTAGAAACTTGCAATTTACTATTTGTTTTTATTGTTTATTGGACATTATGTTGTATATATACATATAGCTTATGTGTCAAGGGTCAGAAATAAAACCAAATAAATTATAATATTACATTGGATTGTGATCCACTTTGTGGATCCACTTTGTGTTTACAGAATCTCTACAAATTACAATTTGTGACACAGTGTCAAAACCAGGCCAAATGAGATAAGTAAAATGTTTGTCATATATTACACTGTCATATCAGTTGTTGACATTACTCAAATAATATTAATTTTTACTGTAAATTACAAAACAATGACCACAGCTAGATTTTCACAGACTATAGTCAAATCTTTTTGGCACTAACTTGATCTGAAAATACGGATCAAACTAACGATGAGAATGAGTATTACCCAATCAAACGTAGAAAAGGAGCATCTTCATAAATTGCGCGAGGGATGATTTCCATAAGACAATGATTGATTCAAAACGGGAAGCGCAATTACAATCTGGAACACGGGACGTCTCCGTATTTCACGGAATGGCCGGGATGCGCGGGAGACTTGCCCTTTAACGGAACTTGATGGTTTCATCACGGAGGCGCGCGCTCGAGCGGACGGGCGGGAGCGCGCAGCACGTTGGTGCGTCTCGTCCTGAAGTGTCAGTCCACGCCAGCGCATTACCAGCACGCGGAAGGAAGACGTCGTGCCCCGCACCGCGGAAAAGACGAGAAGCGACGCGGTCACGCCAGTCGTTTAGTCGAGCAGATCGCGCGCGCGTGTGTGGCGGAGTGACACTGCGCAGCTGCCCGCGTGAGGTGGAGCTGTTGGACGCGTCTGACACAAACTTCTCACCCCGACCAGACGCGGATCGTTGGCTCGTTCGGACAGCATGGAATAGAAAGTCTCCCGGAGAATTCCAACCAGTGCTTGTTTTCCGCTGAGAAGAGCGCCGAGAGGAAGAGTCCGGTCCATTAACATCAGCATCAAGCGAAGAGAAGAGAAGAAGAGAAGAGAAGAAGAGAAGAGAAAGAGGCGCTCGACATGTCGGTACCGGTGAGTTCACGGTTTCACCTTCCGGAAAAGTTGGCGAAGTGTCCGCAGATGTTGTGAGCGGTTCCGCGGGCTGCCGGTGGCTCTCGGTCCGCGGATGTGGCGATGCCCGTCGCGGCCGCGCGAGACTTGCGGAAACGGTCGATAATTGAGAAACGGAGCCGCTTACGGCTTCAACCGCGGCGTCGGATGTGGAATCCCAGGGATGTTACGCGTTCGTGTAATGGTCAACATAGAGGTCAAGGTAAGACCCCCAGTACAGAAATAAACTCCGAAAACACCCTTGTGACGTGTCCACATGCAGAGTCTGTTCGGTCAAGTGAACTGGTTTAAAAAAAAGGGCACCAGTTACTCCAGTAAATAGCATCCTGTCACATCACAATATTAGCATGGACAATAATCAGTGTAGTGCAAGTGACTTCGATATTGAAATACATTACACATTACTTATTACGGTTTGTAAAGAGTAACAAGTTACATTACAATATTACTGTCTCTGAATTGTAACATAGTACATTACTTCTGTATTACTTTTGAGTTACTTTCACAAAAGTAACTGCAGAAGTAGAAATTAACATCCAAAAATAACAAAATGTACCTTTTACTTGTATTTGTTGTTACAGTAAGTAGAAGACAATGTTATGTAGCTTAATGATTGTGGCCTGAAAGCTACAAATAACACGAAAGCGAAAGATGAACGACGTACGTGTCGATTCACAAACAGGTAATATACATTTTTTGATGAATAGTCTTGAGGGTGAAAAGTGTCATGTAACGCAAGTGTTACTTGCGTGTAACAAGTAATATATTCCTGAAAATCCAATTAGTAATACATAACACTCCTGCGTTACAGCAAAAACTAATATATTATAGTAACATATTGCTTTTGTAGCGCGTTACTCCACAAGGCTTACAATAATAACGTGTCACATTAGCGTAGGCTTCATCGAGATATCTGTCATTCTCTTAATACGATCCCATCCCCCCCAAATCTTTTGGAAATGATTTAGCCTGAAGCAAACTATTTTGATCTTTATTTTGCGTGTGATAACGATCATCACCTAGGTGCAGATTTCCAGCGAAAGCTTCAGTTTCTGGACTCACCAGGGTTGTTGGGCTTTAAAGTCGCCCCAAGGCGAGATTTGTTCTTTTACAGTGGCCCTGTTCTGTGCATAAAGCCCGGCTCAGAGCTGTCTGTCAAGTCTCAACCTGCCCTCCGCCTGCCGTCCTGCAGCGTCTGGCATCTCATTCCTACATAGTGCAACAAGATTTAATGCTTTGCCCTTGCTCAGAAGTTTAGTGGAGAGTCGGTGGATTACTAATGTGGAGCCAACGGATGCGCAGCTTTGCCAAACAGCGGGTTTTTGCTCGTGCGATGAAGTCAATTTGCGTGTCGTGCAGCTTTGTCCGTATAATGTATTTGATACCGGAGCTGGCGTCCTGATGATGGGATGAATAATTGCTGACGGCGGGAATATTCCTGCTCAAATCTGCTTCGGAGAACGGCGTTTTATGGAAATCGTCTTGTTGTATTTGTTTAGCATTTTCTGAGGAGAGTGGGAAGCCGTTTCCTGCCCGGAGTGATCGGCTTGATCAGAACAGCTGTTCCCACACCAAACCAAGAGTTTCGCTTACTCGCCTTGTTCTTCTCGCGACGAGTGCTTGTCTTTCTCATCGTAGAAGCACAGATGCTGCCACAGAGAGAAAAGCAAACAAGTGCGCTTCCAAAGCCAGTCTGATGTCCTGCTACCTGCAGAATGTCAGGCCCGGGGACACATGTGGCCCTTTGCTTGACTCTGACCGGCTTGTGTCGGTTGAACGGAAATTAAAAAATATTTATGTATTTTTTTTTTAATATACATTATGCATGAAGCCAAACAGCTTTGGTGGTTTTGTTTAGGTTTAGGTTTAGGTTTCGGGTTTTGATCGTCCCATTTGTTTTCTAATTAAATGCCCCCCATATCTGCATTCAAAAAATACGTACTCATAAGCTAAAAGCACAAAGGAGGGACAACAGGGCACTTTGACAAGCTGCTCATAAACAAGGCGGCATCTGTGAGAGAAGACGATGGGAATTGAGCATTAAAGACTAGAGTCAAGTAGAAACGATTACATTACAAAAATAATAGCCTAATAAAAATTACAAGCACTTGTGGTATTTTTGTAAATCTACATTATGCATCAACTAAAATAGCTTCGGTTCAGTTTTTGGTTCAGCAACATGATATTTTCTCAAGTGCCCATCCAGGATAAGGAAAAAATGCCCACCCCTGTCCTAGATAGTGCGGGATAAAGATTTTCCCTGCATTTAAGGGGGAAAACGCCGAGTTGCTTTAACAGATACATTTACGGTCCGGGTTCCACGCACACTCGTCTTCATGCATATTAATGTGCATTACTGTTTGACTGTTAATGTCATTCGCCGCGGCTTTAGATCTTTATCCTGAACCCTGGACCGCTCCCAGCGAGCGTGTACCACAGCATCCAGCATCCACTTATCCCCCCGCCATCCCTCAGACTTACACTCCGAGAGGTTAAATGCGACGCCAGCAGGGAGCGAGTTACGGGTCCTTTGCTGGATCACTCTTAGACGCCTGACATTTGGTGCTTGTCATAGCTGATACTCCACATACATATTAATAATGTCGCTTAGGTGAGCGGCTGCATTCCAATCATGCGATGGAGACCTTTCCCCGGCTGTTTGCGTCGCCTTGGCAACGACGGACGAAGCCTCCTCGTCATACACCTATGTGCTGGACTCAAAGTAAACACCTTCGCTGACGGTGACGTAAATCGCGCCGCTTGGGTGAGCGCTGGCTGGAAAAACCAATTGCGGCGGCGTCTACACAAGCATCTGAATTCTCGTCCACGCTCGCCGCTGCTCTTCCAGCCACAATTACTCATCAGCTTCTCCTGCCCTTTTAGTGATTAGGGACTTTTATTTTTCTGCTCGTGCGTTCACACCAGGCGCATCCTAATCCTGAAGTTATCTCACAGGCTCGCGGGAGAATTCGCACATCCGCTAAACAGATGCACAGGTCGACACACGTGGAATAGCAATAGAATTCTTGAAGCGTGCGCCCTGATGCTCTTCCGAATCAAACCCATTCGTGCGTTTTTAAACAAGCTTTTCTGGGTCTCGAGGAGACAATCTCAGCATCTCTGGTCCTGGAGGAAACTCTGAGGCAGTGACGACCAATTGCAGGACAGCACACACACTCACACCTGTTTACGGTTATACAGAGTAATGTTGTATTCTGTGAGGCGACCTTGGGGGTCTTAAAAGGCGGCAAATAAATTAAAGGAATTATTATAATTATTTATTGAGGATCATATTACCATAAAACCTCTAATAGAACGCCACCTCTAATAGAACGCTATCTCTAGTAGAACGCCACCTCTAATAGAACGGCACCTCTAGTAGAACGCCGCCTCTAGTAGACACCACTTCTAGTAGAACGTCGCCTCTAATAGAACGACACCTCCAGTAGAACACCCCCTCTAATAGAACGACGCCTCTAGTAGAACGCCGCCTCTAGTAGAACGCCGCCTCTAATAGAACGCCACCTCTAATAGAACGCCACCTCTAATAGAACGCCACCTCTAATAGAACGCCACCTCTAGTAGAACGTCGCCTCTAGTAGACGCCACCTCTAGTAGAACGTCGCCTCTAATAGAACGCCACCTCTAATAGAACGCCGCCTCTAGTAGACGCCACCTCTAGTAGTACGCCGCCTCTAATAGAACGCCACCTCTAGTAGAACGCCACCTGTAATAGAACGCCGCCTCTAGTAAAATTAGACCACCATGGCGTGCTATTAGAGGTTTTACTGTAATTGCCAAATTTGAAAAGTCAAATGTCTGTTTTTTACCGTGGTGGTTTGACTTTTGCCACTGTTCCTTTGATCCTTTCAGCTCTTCTAATAAATCGTATGTCCTCGGCTTTGCTCAGCGTTCATGTACTCGTTCCATTTTGGTCACAAGGTCTTCCAGTGATATATTTGTGGCCAAACACAATGTGAAATCCAAGCGGGCGCCTTGTGATTTTTTTTTAGGAGCTGGTGTCGTTTTGCTCGCCCTGACACGGGATGTCCCACGAGCAGCTGATAGAAGCCCCGACGGACCCTTAAACTGCGTATAAACCACTCCGCGTGACCCCTCTTGACCCCGTTGTTCAAACCCTAAGGTCTCTTTTAGCTAATTGACAGGACTGTTGCATTTAATGATGGTTTTTTATGTTGGCGATTACGTGGCGGCACGTCGACTTTGCTGAGTTGCTAATGAAAGGCAGAGCTCTTTACCGTACGATGATCCAAAGCCGCCGTTTCTCGCGCCTTTGTTCTGCCGTTTGCTAAATCTCCGCTGTCAGCGTTCACGCGAGGAGGCAGCGTTGGTGTGCACGAGCTTCTCGGATGGAGATTATGTGGATGTGGGAAATGAGCTCGGCCGCTGTTTGTGTCGAGCGATTGTGCTGATGCACAAAGAGGGAAACGGCGTGTAGTGGTGCCATCGGAACCCGCTTCATTATAGTGCAGCTGTGCCAGTGAAGAGAGAGAGCGAGAGCGTTCGGACGCGTCTGCCTGTGCCAAAGCGTCCCGTCGCCATCACCGTAAATCTGCCGGCGTATGTGCGGCGTGGCCATATTAATGGAGCGCCATCAATCACGTCAGGCTGGGTAGAGCGGGGGACGTACCTTCAATCTAGAACAACGAGGACCCTCCAGCGGAAGTGGAATTCAAACCTTTTATTTACACACCTCTCGCTTGAATGTGTCTATTACGTTGAACGCGGTGCCATTTAAGAGAAATGTCGTAGTGCGATTATTGGGGTAATAACTGCATGCAATTGGTCTGGTCACATGTCATATGATGCTGATAAGAGAAACCGGCATCAATTAACGGTTGAGCCATCCATCTTTTTCCATTTCTGGGTCATAGGGATCTAATCCCAGAAACTTTGTCTGACCAATCAGAGAGCGGGACATGGCGATTGTCACTCACTCCTACAGATAATTATCCAGACTCCAGTTTTCTATGGAATCAGATTAGTGTCAGAAATATCAAATTTGAGTTCTGAGTACATTTCTAAGCAACAAGCGAAAATGCTTCACATTTACATTTGTTTTTTTATTTTTCGTGTGCAATTACGTTTGGTTTCACATTTCGTTTGAAACTTTTTTTTCCGTTTCAGATTTTTAGTTTTCGTTTTTTTTCGTTTGGATTTCTGGCCCAAGTTTCACGTGGAGGCAGCCCTTACTCTGATTGGCTGGTGAGAATTTGATTGACAGCTTCGTGACCAGGAAGTGTGGGTGGTATAGTGAGCGGATCTCTAAACACATTCAGAATTGGAGCATCTTCATTGTCTAAGTATTTATCGCTCTGTAGTGCTGAGTTCTGGACCGACTCCGACAGCTTGTGCCAGAAGTCCAAACAAAAAAAAAAGAAACAAGTGAAAAAGTTCTCCACACAAAAAGACCCAGACAGGGTCTCGATCTTGAGTCTTGGACCAATCTATCTTTCACCCCACCATAATTCTTTTTAAATTCAAAAAGCAAAAAAATCAAGTATTGAGCGCATTAATGAAGCTTGCTATTAAAGTCAAGTCTTCTTAGAAAGTCTCCAGACGATTGTGGACCTCAGTAGATGTCAGTGCGGCGCTTGCAGACTGCGGAGAGCTCGCTATCTGAGATGCAGAGTAGCTCGGCAGTGACGAATGATGAAGAGTAAGGGTCACATGAAGAGCAGCCGCCTGTGAAGAGGGGGAAGGGAGACGAGCAGATAAACAGATGACACTGAAACGGAAGAATCAAGTGTAACAGAGCCTCAGAGAAGCAGAAGAAGAAGAAGAAGAAAAACAAACCCTGTCAGCACAAGGAGCGAGGTGGACTAGAGCTGGAGAGGGAAAGACATTAGAGGAGGTCAAGGAAAAGATAATGGGAAGCGCACAGTGAGAGATTAAAGTAGCTGGAGGAAGAGCTGAGATTGGCCCAGCGTTCACCAGCCGTCTCCACATGCCCGTGACATCATCAGCCGGCGTTCTAATGAGCCTGGCACGGCGAGCGTGGCTGTACTCGATGCTAACGAGGGACGTGGTTGGGTGGCATTGACTCCAGAGCGGCTGATTCGATGTGCTTAAGCCGCACTGCAGCAGCTCCCGAGGCTTTAATCTTCACCCCGAGTCCTGCTAATCCACGTGAAGGTTACCCTGACTGTTTACTGTACGCGCCACCTTTACACCCAAGGCGCCGCGCTCGTAATACACGCTTTGCAAGTCAATTTTTGTAATTAATGGCAGAGAAATCAGCATCGTGGCTTCTGACTGGCGGACCCCCGGCAGAATCCTACATGTACAGGATTATTATCAAGACCCCTTGGGACGTGGGGCATGATGTATGTCGTTTATTTTGCGGTGGGGCTGAATCTGATGGTGGCGTGTCCTCTCCTGCCCCCCCCCCCCCGTGATTCCTGATCCCAGCTGTTCATTGGTCGTCACGGTGGATGTGTTTTCACTCCTGTTGACCTTTTAGCTGATGGGAAGTTGTGAGGTGTGATTGCGGATTAGGAGAGGAACACCTGGAGGTGACGGTTCTGAAAGCCAGAACTCCGCTCCCATGTGACCTTTCAACTCCGACGACATCGTTCTTCTACACGATGCTAGCGCGTCGTAGCGTCTTCCCGCAGAGGACTGTGCTTGTTGCCAGATGTGACTTCATATCAGCAGCTTTGCGTCTGGAGAAAGTCATTTATAGGTGACAAAGACGCTTAATGTGGAAGAAGATTGATTTTTAAGATTGGTTTTCGATTTCTTTTGGGATTTTGCAGCTTGTATCAAGCCGCCATTGTCGGATCAGAAAGGATCCTGAAGAATGTTCGTGATGTTTAATCCGTTGGATTTTTAATTCCTATCTAGCCATCTGTATATCTGTTTCTCTATCCAACCATCCATCCATATGTTCAAGTTTAAGATCAAGTTCAAGTTTATTTAAATGGCGCTTTTCTTAGTCCCAGACCAATGCAAAAATTCACTATGCGGAATTAGGAAAAAAGAAAAATGTCCACTGTTCATCTGTGTTAAAAAAAATCTAAAAAAGGGTGTCTGTCTATCTATAAATATGTGTGTCTGTCTATCTTGTCTGTCCATCTATCTGTCTGCATCTCTTGAGCTAACAGCCGCTGTCAAATGGTATTAGATCCTTAATAATTTCCATGGACTCTTTAATATATTGGATTCTGAATTTTGTTTTGTTGGATCATCAATGATGATTTCCATTTCCAATCAGGTGAAAAATGATCCAAATCTCTTTACGTCGACTCGTCATCTGGCTAATTATTCGCGGCAGTAGTTCACATTCATTATGCTGCAAACGAGGGTCTGATGAAGGAGCAGACGAGCCCGAGACTTCACAGGGTCCGTGTCGCTTTGAGCATTCGCCGTAGGGGTCTTCACGAAGCAGGACGTGTTCTTTTCTGGACGGAGTTGGGTTTCTGCTCTGGTGTTTGTGATTTATTTTTAAGTGCTGTGTATCCGCCTCGGGACGGCACTTTGGGTTTCTCGCGCAGAACGAGCACAGCATGGCCTCTGGATCGCTCCCAGGCAACCTGTGCTAACTCATCATTTAGCATTAATGAACTACAGCTGCTTTCACCGATATCTGCTGGCCGCTCACTTTCTCAAAGGCTTGCTCCTCAGACAGGTACGGGGGGAACGGCGGGCTTCAGGTTGGGGGAGGTGGTCCTTAATGCGTGAAGCAGGTGGAGACCCCGACTCCTCCTGTGGTTTATGGCCTGCTGAACGCTCTGGCTTCTTACGATGGTGTCCGGCATGGCTGCTTCCAGACCAGTAAGCGTGTGTCTTTAACTTGTGAAATGAAAGCTTTGCCATCTGGACCGCCGACTTGCGTTGTATATCTCGAGTGGAACTCTGATTAGCTCCACAGTTCGTTTCCAGATCAAGTTTGGTTCAGGTTAATTTCTGAAACCTTCTCAGTCGCAGACTTACTGTCTCACAACGTCCATCCATCCAAACCTCAATGTCTGCTGCGATGATTCTTAATCATTGGGCTGCAAGAACGATGTCCGTTTGTTGTTTTGGCTGAAGATGGAAACGTTCTTAAAACAAATGAAGATGAAAGTTAAGACTTCTATATGCGTATTTATTATTAATGGCAAAAATATCAAACTTAAATATTTACGTGTTGCTTCACATTTTCATTTCAGATTTTTTTCTTTACTCACTATCAATTTTTACATTGTTTTGCTAAAAGGCATGAAAACATCTAGAAACCAAACAACTAAAACTTGTTGAAAAGCCACACATACTTAGGCTGCCCACTGCTCCGGGTTTGTGCGTGTTCACTTCACTGTGTATGTGCACTTCACTTGGATGGGTCAAAAGCAGAGCACAATTTCGATATGGTGCCTAGGGCCATATTGACAATCTCACTCACTTTAATAAGAGCAACTACGTTATTCAGTGTTGTATGTGCAGGATTACGTAGGTACGAAACAAAAGCTTTCCAGATGGTCATGGTGTAGCATTTCGTTTATGTAACAAAATTTTAGGTTGTTAATCTTTGTAAGTGTACTTCATAAAGTTAATAAATACAACCTAAATCCTGATTTGGGTTGGTTGAATTAACGGTGTGTTTTATTGGGCTGTGGGCCACTTTGATCAGGAACATTTGGGCCCTGAGGTCAAAAAGGTTAAGTACCTCGGATCTACTGTATGTTGGTGGTTCTGGAAGCTAAAGTAACATCGTCTCTGTCCTGATTGGTCCATTATGGACTCCGCCCCTCTTACCAGCAACACCTTTACGACAGTCTTTCAGTTCAGAGGGGGAGGAAGGCGCGGGTTCTGCTGTCTGCTGGGCTCGGCCGGGCAGGTAATCTGCTCCACTGCCACAGGAATTAGGTTTGAACTAGTAGGGCAAGCAATTTACTGCTCATTCTCACCACGTTCCCCGCTCACAAGAGGCGGCGAGGTCGAGCGGAGAGCGGGAGGGAAAGAATGGATTAGATTGAAACAGGTAAAAGGTGGAGGATGCGATGAGAAACGTTGCGAGAAACGAAAGGGGAATAAAGGAGATTAGAAGAGGAGAGGAAGCCTGTGAGACACCGTTCTACACGTGTTAGTCCATCCGTTTTTGGCCAATTGCTCGATTGCTGAGTTTAAATGCAACATCAATCAAAACGCACATTAGTGTTAGACTTTACATTTAAGCATGTAAATGCAGAAAAAGGATGTGTTTATAACAATCTAATTAATGATCAAATAAACTCTCAATTCTATATTTCAGTTTACAAAAGAACATGTGTTTATGTAATGGCCAATATCGTGGTGACGTGATGTCTGAGCTTAATGAAGAAGGATCTCAGCAGCTTATGGAAGTAGAAGAGAACGTCAATGTGACTCTTTGTCCACAAATGTAACCGATTATTAAATAAGACGAGAACTACTGTTTCTCTCTAAACATCCGACAGACAGTAATCAGCTACGTAACACGCAGAACACTTTACTGTAACGATTGTATATCGAGCGCAAGAAGAACATGTGCACAGGATGAGGAGAACATGTCTGAGATTCCAGCAAGAAATAGTGAGAATCTGGATCTGAAAATGAGGTATAAGTAGTAAGATGTGTCCAACTTTAGTAAAATTCAAAATCTTATTCTAATATTTGTTTGTGATTAGTGTCTTGTGATAAATTATATAAATAATATAACTGTGTCTGTTTGTTTGTTTGTCTATCTGTGTCTATTAATATTCTCTCTCTCTCTCTCTCTCTCTCTCTCTCTCTCTCTCTCTTTCTCACTCTCTCTCTCTGGCTATCAATCTCTCTCTGACTCTCTCTGTCTGTTTGTCTATCTATCAGTTTTGTCTGTCTAATGGTCTCTCTCTCTCCCTCTTTCTCTCTCTCTCCCTCTCCCTCTGTCTATCTGTCTGTCTCTCTATATTTAAATGACATAAATGACATATATAATACTTTTTTTTTATTCTGGAAATCACCGCTACAAAGTTTCGTGGTTGTGCATCTTTGTTCAGCCGGTGAACGAGAGTAAGCTTTACTGCAGTGAGGAGGATTCATCTTCTCTTCCTCTGAAGCAAACCAGCGCTAGAAAACACCGTCCTGCGTCTGTCCTTCAGCTCCGTCTGGACTTGTGGAAGCTCTTTTGCAGACTTTTGGACCATCACACTGGAATGTTCCTCTCTTTCCCACGTGTCCTCCGGCAGCTCCGCGTCTGGAAAGGGAATCGCGGCTAGACGCTAATGCGCCGATGCTTTACAATCCAGAAGATTCACCACTGACGTCTCACAGGAGCTTTTTGTATTTGGAATATTGATCTCCAGCTTATTCAGATCTAAAGAGATGTGTGTGTGTGTGTGTGTGTGTGTGTGTTTGATTTCTAAAAAAGGCATTTAGTTTGTTCAAGGTTAGTAATGCAAGTCATAGAAGCACCTGTGAAATGCATTATGTGTGTGTGTGTGTGTGTGTGTGTGTTTATATTCAAGTCTGTGTGTGTGTGTGTGTGTGTGTGTGTGTGTTTTCTGTGCATCTCAGGAGCGTCTCTCCTCCTCACTGGTGTGTTACCTACAGCGGACGTGTGTGAGTGCTGCTCTAATGTGTGTGTGATGGCAGATGGATGGTGTGTGTGAGGATGAGCTGCGTGTGTGACTGATGTGTTTTGTCAGTGGCGGTGCTAAAGCTAACGGCGGCGACGCGCTGACTGATGCGTGGAGCGTCAGTGTTGTTCTGGTTCTTTACACTCCGGGAAATAAACCCCTTGTAAATATTTATTGGCAATGGATACGCCACGAGCCTGTAAAGCCGCAGTGTGCGTGTGTGTGTGTGTGTGTGTGTGTGTGAGGTCGTACATGTGTGTGTTACCTTCCAGCCATCCTTACCTTGATAAATGTGTAGTGACACACACACACACACGTCTGGCGTTGGGGTTTCTATTTATTTGGTTTTATTGCTTCTTGCCAGAGTTTTATTTCCTGTTTTTATGAAAAGAATTCCGAGCCTGAAACAGAATGTGGATTTTCCGAGACGTGGCCGCGGGGAATCATTCCGAAAGTTGTTCGACACTCACTATTGGGCAAAACCGAGCGAGGGTGAAACACGCAGGAGTGAGTTTACGCTGCCGGAATTGCAACGCTAAAGGAAGTGCTGTGAAAAAAAGCATGGATGTGAAGTTTGGATCAGCTTTGTTATTTTTTTAAAATTATTTAATTGTAACTAAAGTGTTATTATTTTACTAGGAATAATGGGCTGGATTATGCTGATAAGTGAATGATCTATGACATCACACTTTGATGACATCAGACATCACTGATTTATAGTGAGATCACGGATCACAGATCGTGATCTTGAGAAAAATAATCCGCAAAACACTCCTAAAGCAAATTCCACAAATCTCTCCATCTCAAAGTCACAGGATGTCGTCGCCTCCGGGATAAATCCATCAGAGTTGGTAAAAGTGGGAATCTTCCAGAATAAAACACTTGCGCAGACGCGCTGCCCTCGTGCTACGGTCTGAAAACATTCGGAAAATGTAGGTCATCTCACGTTTTCTCATGTGCTGTGACATGTTTTTTAAAGCTCCGCCCACTTCCAGGCCTCAACGTCTCATTCCAGCCGCTTGACTTCTGAACCACTTTTCTGTTTCTGGGTCACGGGGAGCTGGAGCCAATCACGGCAGCTCTGAGCCTGAAGCCACACCCTGGATGGACGCACACACACTCACACCGATGGTCAGTTTTCCAGACTGGTTCTCCTGTGTGGTTTGGCGTGAAGCGGCTGAGATGATTGGAGACGTGAGCGAGTGGAGACAGGCCGACACATAAAGATCTTCCTCCAGGCGCTGCATTCCTGTGTTTACCTGTGGCTTTGAGAGGAGCTGGGGGGAGACGACCCTTCAGACGGCGTTTGGTGTGTGTTGAGAGGGTTTGAGCTTGTGATGAACGTTTGGACCCGTTTAGATTTGTGTCCAAGTGCTGATGGAAACACAAGACAAGGAGCCGGTGGCTCAAGACAGGAAGTTATAGACTGTGGAATGGATTACATTTTTTTTGTCTGGGTTTAAACTCTCTCTTTGTCTGTTTGTCTATCTATCTATCGGTCTGTCTGTCTGTCTATCTATCTATCTATCTATCTATCTATCTATCTATCTATCTATCTATCTATCTATCTATCTATCTATCTATCTGTCTCTGTCTCTGTCTCTGTCTCTGTCTCTGTCTCTATCTCTATCTCTATCTCTATCTCTATCTCTATCTCTCTGTCTGTCTGTCTGTCTGTCTGTCTGTCTGTCTGTCTGTCTGTCTGTCTATCTATCTATCCATCTCTCTCTCTTTCTCTGTCCATCTCTCTCTGTATGTTTGTCTGTCTGTCTGTCTCTCTTTTTGCCTCTCTCTCTCTTTTTGCCTCTCTCTCTCTCTCTCTCTCTCTCTCTCTCTCTCTCTCTCTCTCTCTCTCTCTCTCTC
>MU204326.1:4529672-4564091 GCA_017309775.1 Paedocypris sp. Pulau Singkep | reverse complement strand
GGAGTGAGTGAGTGAGGGAGTGAGTGAGAGAGTAAGAGAGCGAGTGAGTGAGTGAGAGGGAGAGAGTGAGTGAGAGGGAGAGTGAGTGAGAGAGAGAGAGAGTGAGTGAGTGAGGGAGTGAGTGAGTGAGGGAGTGAGTGAGTGAGGGAGAGAGTGAGTGGTGGTCATCATGTGTCGGTCAGTGTTGTGTAGGGGAGGACGAGTGACACGTCGTCGCCATTATTAGTCTTGCTTTAACTAGGCCTGTCTTTCTAATTAGCCTATTTTACTTTTGCACGGGTATTAAAAGCTCATCGTTCCTCAGAGGAAGTGCGTCTCTCTCTCTCTCTCTTTTCCCAGCATGCACTGTGACGCTATCCACCTGATGCTTGCGCTTTTAAATTCCTCTTCAATTCATTTGAATAGTGAGACATTATCATTTTGTCTGGCTTCTACTGAGCCTGGTGCTCAATGTGCTGCTTATCCTCCACTAGGACCTTCTGCTGGGAGTGAAGGAGTGGAACAAATAACTGCATCTCTCTCTCTCTCTCTCTCTCTCTCTCTCTCTCTCTCTCTCTCTGTCTTGCTGTCTTTCACTCACGCCTCTGACACTTCTCTTTATGGACACATTGAGTGCAAGTGGTATAACAAAAGTACATTTGCGCAACACTCTCTCTCTCCGCCTGTTTGTATTTTCTCTCTTTCTTTTTCTCTCCATCACTCTCTCTTTTTCTTTCTGTCTGTTTGTCTCTCTCTTTCTCCCTCTCTCTCTCTGTGTTTATCCTCAGTCTCTGCTTATCTACACTCTCTCTCTGTCTTTCTCTGTTTGTGTGTATCTCTCTCTGTCTCTTTTTTTTTCCTCTCTGTTTGTCTTTCTTGCTCTCTTTCTCGCTCTCACTTGTCTTTCTCTCACTCACTTCAGTCTTTCTCTCTTCTCCTTGTCTTGGATAATTGTATCTCTCTTTCTTTTTTATACTTTCTTTACTCCGTCACTCTCTCTATGTCTGTTTGTCTCTCTATATATCTCTTTTTGTCTGTTTGTTTGTTTGTTTGTCTCTCTATATATTTCTATCTCTCTGTTTGTCTCTGTCTCTGCTTTTCTACCTCTCTGTGTCTTTCTCTGTGTGTTTCTTTCTTTCTCTCACCTGTCTTTTTCTTTTTCTTTGTTTCTCTGTTTTGTTGCCTCTGACACACACTCTCTCTGACACACACACACACACACACACACACTCATGCGCGGACAGCACTGGTGTGTATTTCTCAGTCTCTCATTCATCTTTGGTGTTTTGGCGCTACGTCAGACACACACACACACACACACACACACACACACGTAAGAACACACTGGCCCGTGGCTCTGTTCCTCCTCTATTCTCCCGACACTCACTGGCCCAGAACTCACTCTATTTATAGATGCCAGGAATAACTGAATAAATACTGACAAATGAAATGGTTTCAAAACAGAGTAAAGCCTCATCCGAATGCATTTCCTCTGACCATATACTGAAAAAAATCCCATTTATGCTGCAAAACTACATCGTTTCAAAAAGACGGTTGACTGAAGGGCATTGTCAGGTGAAGCTGAAGTGATGCTTGGGTTTCCTCCGGGTCTCTGATTCCACCCCACCATACAGTTAAATGCAACTGGTGTGTGGAAAATCATCCATAGGTGTGTGTGAGTGTGTGTGTGTGTGTGTGTGTGTGTCTGGGTCTCGCCTTCAGGCCCAGTAGCGGCTGTGAGGTGTGAAGAGGTCGAGTACAGAACTGGCTGTTTGAGTCACCGTGTCGTCCCTGGGGTCCCGTCCATCAGCCGTGTGGTCTGGAGCTTCAGGTGTGTGTGTGTGTGTGTGTGAGGCCGGATCAGCGGGCCGTGACCTCGGCTGATGGATGGCTGTTGAAGAATGTGAAGCTCTGGGCTCGGACTCTCTCATTGGTCGGAATCCTGGTCAGTCTCGGCCAGTCTCCTCTCCCATTGCGTGGTCCTCGGAGGCCGGTAACCATGGAAACAAGCGCTGACCCACAGGCCTGGCTTTGGCGGAGGTGTGTGTACAGGAATGTTGTCGGCGGTTACACTAGCGGCTCGGTTTCGCATGAACATCGATATTTCAGCGCAGAGGATTGATTGTTTACATGTGGACGCGTGTGTGTGTGTGTAGAAACGTCCAGTCAGAATCAATGTTTCCCCACATTAAAATCAAACGCTTCTACTGCACAATCTACTGGAGTGTTTGTGTGACACTGACACTCGTCTCTTTCTATTATCTCTAATGAAACCGTTCAGCCAGATTCAGCCTGACACACTGACGGACCTCCGGCTGGTGACATCATCAGTTCTGGGTGCTCTGATTGGCTGGATTTGCTTCTGAGCGTCTTGGGTAATATCACAGAATAAGAGTGTGCACAGACAGACAGACAGACAGTTTGTTGTGGGGTTGAATCCCAGTGTTGGGTGCTGAGGAAAACAAGCTGTGAGGAAGAGCAGGAACGATCCGCCACACGATGAATTGATTTACATATGAATGCGGTTTCACAAGAGCTTCCTCATTACTGCACAGCGGCAGATGATTCCAGTCAAAAAGCTTTCCAGGATTTACAGCCACACATTCGCCTGTAGTGTAACAGAATTAATTTCCGATACAAACAATCTGGATTTATCAGCGGAATTCCGCCGGGCTGTAAACACGACTCGATCACTTTGTCTATTTAAAAACGCACCAGACAGAGATTTGTGTCGCGACATTAAACTTTGGCTCGTTCAATCAAAACCAGCGTGGAATTGTTGGAGACTCGTCTCAGTAATTTGACGTGACAAATAGTTCTGATAGAAGGTAGTTTGACAAATCGGGCAGTTGGTGGCGCTATAGCTGCTTATAAACCACACGAGCGATTTTAACGTCTCGAGTCATTTGCAAAGCAGTGTCCTTTAATGGAGCTTATCATCCACTTGATGGCAGTATTGCACTTTTCTGAACACCGCAATTGCTGCCGGCAGCTGTATGTTTGTCATGTGACTCGTCTGGTTGTGCTGTCGTCTGAGCAGCTCCTCCATCTTCTGCTTTTCCAGGTCTTCTGTAAAATGTTCGACTGTCTGCAGGGCTCGTCGGCCGAGGTAGTGTCCGCATGGGTGTTTCACCAGCCGTGTGGATTGCTTTGCAGTGGTGCATGACTGGGTTTATATCGCAGATGTTGGGTGTTTTCAAACAGGTACATCTGCAGAGAAATGCTGAACAGGACTTGATGCAATTGTAATTTTCTATAATGAGGCTTCTGACAAATAGTGAAACTTTCTTTTTTACAGAAAAATAAATAAAGCGTTTTTAGAATAAATCTGTTGTATGAACCCAATAAACAAACAGCAGTCACAAAATCGAGCTGAAACATCATTAGATTCGTCCAACGTTTCACTACTGAATCGAATGCCTCCACCCATTAATCAGTTCATTCTGACTCTGCCCATTAATCTCTTCAGTCTGACTCCGCCCATTAATCAATTCACTGAAGCCACCCATTAATCAGTTCACTCTGACTCCACCCATTAATCCCTTCAGGCTGACACCACCCATTGATCTCTTCACCCTGACTCCACCCATTGATTCCTTTCACTCTGACTCCACCCATTTATCCCTTCACTCTGACTCCACCCATTAATCAGTTCACTCTGACTCCCCCCAATAATTCCTTCTCTCGGACTCCACCCATTAATCCCTTCAATCTGACTCCACCCATTAATCAGTTCACTCTGACTCCACCCATTGATCCCTTCACTCTGACTCCACCCATTAATCCCTTCTCTCTGACTCACCCATTAATCCCTTGATTTGGCTCTACTCATTAATCAACTGAGTCTAACTCCACCCGTTTCCCTTTCACTCCGACTCCACCCATTAATCCCTTCTTTCTTACTCCACCCAGTAATCCCTTGATTTGGCTCCACCCATTAATCAACTGAGTCTAACTCCACCCATTTTCCTTTCACTCCGACTCCACCCATTAATCCCTTCACACATTATGCGAGCACAACATTACCCAACATTATGCAAACGCTTTTTATTTATTAATCATGAGGCAAATATAGCGTCAACGCGGTAAAAACAAATGAATCTCGCAGTCCTGCAGCAAGCCATTAGTGGATGGATCCGTTCATCATCATCGCCGCTCGCCGTCTCTTCCTCTTCCTTCGCTCTGGTGTTCACGGGCCGCTGCCCGTCTAATCTGCTGCTGTGAGGAAACTCCTTCTCTAAATGAAACCCGAATTAGAAACCCATCAGCGGGCGATTCTTCATCGCTTAAACAGATCTTCATCCTCAGCAGCGGAATGTTTGTGGATTTAACACCGTGAGATGCATGAGACGTGTGGGATCGAGCGCAGGACGAGCGCGTTTGCTCGGTTTGCAGTGATGCATGATGACGCCTTTTGTTAGTTTAGTTCTTTTCCGCTGCGTGTAAATACTTGGCGATGAAGCATTAGCTCCCGATTGACCCGACGGTCTGTGTTCTGAAGACTAATGGATGTCATTGATTTCCACTAGATAGGATGTAGAACACTGAGCCCAGCGTCTGGAAGAACTCTTCCTCGTCCTCTTCCTCACCTGCTTCCCTCCGAGCCGCTGGTAAGACGTGGCGGCGCCCCCTGCTGGCTGACCGCTGTGTGTGTGTGTGTGTGGCACGTGATGGCGCTTCCATTAACACTCTGTGATTGTGTGGAGATGATTAGAGCTCGTCACAGCCTGAGCATGAAGGCAGAAGATCCTCATGCAGCCATGTGGCACTTTGGGTCGCTGCCTCTCAAGGTCAAGCTAGTGTGTGTGCTCATGTGTGTGTGTGTGTGTGTGTACGGTGTTTGTTTGGAATGTTTGCGTCCGTATTTAAAGTATTAGAAGTCTGCGGAAGCGTTGGGTCTCTGAGTGATGAGCTACCAGAGACAGAAGCATCACTGGCCACATACTAATCTGTTCATTACCCGTCATTATATATACAGTCGACTCTGGGGACACCGGTTAAACGGGACAGCCGCTTTATTGGCTCTTTTTTTGGCTATTAATGGAAGTGAAGTGATGGGGCGCTTTTTTGAGTCAGACATTTTATTTGACCAAAATTGTTGTGTCCCAATGTGGCCCGATTAAGCAGAGTCGACTGTATAAGTATATATATATATAGTATTTTCCGTGACTGAGTTTATATCTCAATTTACTCGTGCATCGAGTTCATTTCCCCATTGAAAATAATAAAAACGCTCCAATTCTGTTTCAACCCCCAAGTGCCGAATTGCTATTTTGTTTCATGTTTTTAACTAAGCGAGTGCAACTCTGAATAGCTAATGATGTACAAAGATGATAGATGAGCGTGTGAAGATAATTCAAGGTTTAATACCGTGGAGACGCGTAAGATGAGGAACGCGCTGGTGGAGGCGGAGCTTAGAATCATTTGTAACACTTTAGTTTGGCGGTACAAGTGTACGCGACGTTTAATTCAGATTCCTGCAGATAAATACAAGGAATGTTCCCACTGTGATTGGGTTCTTTACTCACGCTCCATGTTCACACGAACAATTCCATCTTTAATTCTTCATCATCCTCGCATCCTCTTACTGTCTTCAAAGCCACAATTTCAAGAATATTAGAAGAAATTCACCCAAAGCACAAACTCGACGAGCCAAAGATGTGAAGAGAGGGTGGGTGTAATGGAGGCGGGGCTGTGCTGTGATGTCACTACTCGTCTCCAGCTCCGACATCAAACGTTTGCTCTTCCAACAAAGCAACAAAGCGACTAATTGCTGACTGCGTTCCCTGTGCTATTAGAGTTCCTCAGGCTCCCTCACCATGTAATCAACATAAATCAGCCTAAACGCTTCGATTGTTGAGGTATTTGCCCCATAATGAGTGACCCGACTCTAAACGGCAAGTCTGTGGGGATGCGTGAGATCAAACCCTCTCGTGTGACCTTCTGACCACGTCACGTCATACAGACACAGCGAGCGCTTTCTCCTACAGCCTGGCGTTCTGCGGGCTTTGGCTCCGGCCCATCCCTGAGACGCTCCCCAAGTTCCTCCGTCACATTCCAGGGCCCGTGATAAATGGCTTCTGTATTCCGCCCGTGTGCTTGGGTCGACCCCTGGGACGCCCTGACCCGCTGACAGTGACCCGGCTCTTACAACTCCGTCCATCTCCCCAAACGCGGCTGGCTTGTCCAGCATCAGCAGGGGTTTGTCCGTGAGTAAATAATCTGAGCGTGAGGAGCCCCGGACCTTCAGACCCCTGCAGGATTACAGTCTGTGATATCCATCTACCTCTCCATCCATCCATCCATCTTCCTATCACCTCCCTTCTTTCTCCCATTAATTTGAATCCCAGTGAATAGTGACTAATGGTTTTTTAGTAGCCCAGAAGATCAATATGTTTTTCCCATCAAACAGGCCAAATTACATTTTTAAAATCAATCCAGCAGACTTGTTATACGCTCTTCATCACGCACAATCGGCAAACACGTGATGTGCTTCATGAGTCATATTATCGATGAAGAGGTTCGGACCGCCGGACACGAGCAGCTGGGTCGGTGATGTCTAGGGGGATTAAACGGCAGCACGTTCTGTCTGGACGCTGTGTGGTAATGTGATGTAATGGCTGAAGCGTAGCGTTAGTGACTAAGAGCTCGAGTATTAGTCTTTCCAGGATTACTGGAGTAATGAGTGCTGTGAGACTGTCTGAGGGTGAGCAGGTCTGTGGCTGGGTTCCCTACATAACGTGGCTGCTGAACAGAAGCAGAAGGAATGCCAACGACGAGGTGGAGGAAAGCGGCAGTGATGTCATCACTGACCTTTGACCTTTCAGCTTTAGGCATTTGCGGCTCTTTCACTCAAGTGCTGATGTTTCCATCAATGTGCAAAAATCTAGTGGAAGGTGAAAGAATTTGGTTCGTTTCAACAATGGGAAACAAACTGATTCTCATTCTCAAAAAGTTTCTCATCTACCTGTCACCTTTTTATATGTGTAAAGTTCACACGTACATATATAGTCACTGGTCATATCAGAAAAAATCCCTTTGTTCCATTACATATTCTCACTATTAAGTATTTTATTCACGCTTAATACTTACTCTAGTTTTTTTGGGCTGCCACAAGATTACCATTTTCTTTTTTTACATCAACAGTTAACTTTATTTATCGAAACGGTGAAATTTGTTACAAAATTATAACCATTTAGTGGTTAAAATCATCTCTGACAGACTGTAGCGTGAACTATGTTTGAAATTCAATGCTAATATACTCTTTATCACATAAAATTGCATCACCAATAATGCAATTGATGAGTTATGCCTTTGATTTATTTAAAATCTATGTTTTCAAGGTTGATTGAGTGAACCATTGCGTCTAAACGTTTTACATTCAATTTCCATAATGGAAGAGCAGTAGGACGTATCGCGCCGTATAAACAGCGGCGTGAGCACTAATGAGATGGAAGGAGACGGTAATGAGATTACACGAGGTGACAGTTACTGATGGAACGCTTTCTCTCGGCCTCACCGGCCGTCCAGAAGCCTTCATCCTCAAGGGCAGTGCGACACGGTTCAGGTTCAACTTTAGTTCACTCCGAAATCGCTTTTTAGCTCTAGTGTAGTTTGAGACCACGACTGTGAGCAAACCCTTAGGCGACAATGGCTAGGAAACCAACCAAGAGAAACCTCCAAGAAGCGTCTCACGTATCCGTCTCAGATTCTACCTTCTAGTCTTCTGTGTGCTGGCGGTCGTCTCTCTCCTGATTGGCTCAGAAGTGGCTCCACCCCTCTAGCGAGGACGCAGAACGATGCCAATCCCCTCACCGTCGCAAACTCTTCTCTGAAGACCAAACACTTTTCATGTAGAAGGCCACGCGTGCTGTGAAAAACATTAAACTTCAAATAGACCAATAAATCAGTCTATTAGGCGCTCGAGTTCGTCAAAACCCAGGCGACGCATTTTAATCACAAATGCATATTGTATTGTGTGAAGCTGCTTTGTGAAAGTGCAGGGACTCCTAATGAACCCTGAGAGCGCCCGAGAATGACCTCACACTTCTCCCGGCCGAACTGTTATTTTGACGGGAGGAATGTAATTTAATCCGTCGCCGTGGAAACCCTCCTTCTGCGTCAAGAATACGTAGATACGGTCGGACTTGAGCAGAGCGGGCGACCGGGCCAAACCCAGCCCATGGGAAAACCAGCTCCTTCCTGGAAGTGATGGTGGGACAGAGCGGTGTTCTGCTGGGTTAGCACCACATTCCAGCATTCCACGGGAAGGGGTGAATGGGGGGGGGGGCGCTAATCCTGTGTCCGTCTGAAGGAGGCGTGTGGCATTCTTCTCGTATTTTCAATCGCATATCGGCTTGATTTCTTTTCAAAAGATCTGCTTGAAGTCTTTCCCTTGTGGTTAGTCACTAACGTGCATGAATAAAATACGCATATAATTTGTATATCATTTACGAGGCTGTAGAAAACAAACACACACACACACACACACACACACACGAATATAGTAGATTCTTGAACAATTTGTTTCGATTTGTTTTCGAGCAGATAAAACACTGACGCACAGCGATGGAGGACAAACATGCAAACTCGCAGGACAATTGTCAGCTTGACGAGAATCGTACGTTGTTGTGTGAAGAAAGAAACTATGTAAAAACATTCAAAAATGACATTACGCAATACAGTTAAATGTTAATTGTTGGGCGTCCTGCCGTCCTGTTGTGTGTGTGTGTGTGTGTGTGTGTGTGTGTGTGTGTGTGTGTGTGTGTGCATTTAGTAGTTTTTTCCTTCATCTTTTTCCATGTAACCACTTTCTCTGAGCCTGTTTTGTTAATATTTCTGTTGTTTATTTGGAGCGTTTACGGTGATTGGAGCGCTCGCCGTACGGATGGAGACACTGTAAATGATGATGTCGATGTTGTTGGCTCTACCGAGAGCGCCAGCGCTGTCCAACGGGATCCAGAGAGCTGCAAACATCTCGAAACGGATTGAAATGAAAAATTAAATCAGCACGATCGAATTAACCAGAGGGCGCCCGGTTTCATTTATTCCTCTCCTCCATCACTCCCCCGCTGGAGAGGAGGAAAGCAGGACGTGCTGATTGGAAGACTAATACAGGAACATGCACAGATTGTGAGGAATAGTAATATCCCCAGCAATCTGATAATGCGCAACGCTACGTAATGCTATTTACTTCCTGCCACATTAGTGCTAATCCCTTTATTGCAGAGAGTCTGAGCAGAGCGACTGCTTTTCCATCTCACTCTGGTTTGTATTCTCGCTCACCGTCTCGTCCCGGCAATTTTGGATTAAAAGAAGACGACAAACTCACTTTGCTGTTTTTTATATTATCTTAAACTGATGCCATGACTGATACAAGTACAAAGGAGTCAATCTGAATATACAGTTCATTATCTGTAAAAATGCTAATGATGACTTGGACTCATCGATCCGCTAATTCTAATCCGGTTTCTCCCACAGTCCAAAGACAATCAGGGAAATTTAAGTGTTAGAAAATTCATCATAGGTGTGAGTGAGAAAGTGAATGTGTGTGTGTGTTCCACTCTGTGATTGGTCGGCCACCAAAACAGTGTGTGTCCCGCCTTCATGCCCAGAGTTGTTGGTATTGGCTCCAGCTCCTTGTGACCCAGAAACGGAAAAGTTTATAAAGTTGTTAGATGTATTGGGGCTGGTGAGATGCATGGATCTACTGTATATATGTATGTATTTACAGGCCTATCTGTTTTGTCACTGGCAAGAGTAAGAACTGCTAAAGGATATGTACTCGGTCCGTTGATGTTTTATCCCATTCTGCACTGGTCTGATAGTTCTGTACAGCTCACAGTTGAGACTGGAGTTTAGTTATTTTTCATGTGTGTGTGTGGTTGAGGGTTTTCTCTCTCACACTTTATAAGTGGTTAAAAAGTCCCGATGACAGACTGCGCAGCAGGTCCGACAGTCCCAACAAAGAAAGGAACTCTTTATTCCTTTGTCCTTCAAAGCCGCATGAACATGTCGCTGTTGACTGGGGCCGGATGTCTCGGCACAAGGATGTGCTTTGTTTTGTTCTCCAAGACGTGAAAAGTGCCGGTTGAGCAGATCGCTGCGCTCGGAGGTTCTGGATGGCAGCAGCGTCTCGATCAGGCGTCCATCGTGCATTCGGCTTGACCTGCTTCAGCTGAGGCCGACCGACAATGGTTCTCTCGGGATCTTCTAAAAGCAGAACTTCTCAGCTCTAACAGAGTTCTCTATCGTAGACAGGAAGTGTATTTATGCTACCGGCGTTAGCGGACATGCTTTTCTTGCGATTAAAGTTCCGCTTCATATACATTTTCCGTAGAAATTCTAGACGTTTATGCAAAGTGTCAATCATTCGGTTCTTGCAGATCGTTGAATACGTCTTCACTTGAGAGTCAAGCTTTTCCAATTATTGGGTTTTTTTAATTATGTGTCTCAAAACAGGGGAAACTACATTTAAGAAGAAAGTGTGATCATTTAAATGGTTAATAAACTAAAAGGTCTGCTGTGTTGGCTTGTGTGTGACGGCCTGGCCAGACCGAGAGCAGGTCACTCCACACAATCGGCTCACTGTTGTGCTCACGGAGCCATGAATGCTCTCTAACAGGGTCTGAGGTTCACTGGACGCCTCCAATGCCAGATCTGCTGAGAGACTGTGGCCTAGTGCTTAGAAAGAAGGACTTGCGACTAATGGTTACAGGTTCAAATCCAAGCTCACCAGGTTCCTGAACTTAAGTGTAGAGAAGAAACTGAACCTACTAGTGTGTTTTCAACCAGACCTGGACACTTTCCTTCAGGTTGTTTTTGTTTACATCAGCAACCTGTGGCCCACGGGCCAGATCCGGACCCAGAAAGTGTGACGTTTTTCTCTTTTATTTTCATGTTCCACACACGGATTCAGTAGCTTTATTTGAAAGAAGGTTATGCACTAGGTTACTTATTACAGTAACTTTCAATCGGAGACGACCTTCAGACGACACTGAAGGAATTTAGAGAGAGTTTCTGAAAACCAACTGCCGACGTTTCCTTAAATAAATCAGCACAGATGGTGAACAGTTATTGATCTTTAATCTGTTTTCTCCTGTTTCAGCCACTAGACTATTTTTAAATATTCATATTTAACTTTTGCACACGTCAGTGGACAGCAATTAAGTCTAGTTTGACCCTAGATTGTGAAACCCTTCATTTACATTTTTGTTTGCTTTAAAAAACCATTGATCTATTTTTCATGGCTTCACCTCCCATCAGGAAGGAGCGATGGTCTGTAACCAGATCAGCTCGTTTCCACCTCTCTGGTGTTGTGCGACCTCTCACCTCCGGTCGAGACCCCAGCGCTCGCCGCTCTCTGTGACTAGTGGAGCTGATGGAGGGGCTGATGGGGTGGGCAAGTGGGTGGGGGCGGGGCACTAATTGAATTGATGTCTAATGTGATAGCCTAATCTCCACGGTGACAAGATCCATGCACACGTGCTAAATTAAACGACTGCGATGATGTCACTCGAAGCGATGAGAACACCTCGCATGATCTGAGGAAAGCGTTTCGTCTCGACTGTCGAATCCATCTTGCCAGGCAGCCACCATGTTGTGCCAGATGAAGTGGTGCTCAATTGTCATGGAGACCTGTGTGTGTGTGTGTGTGTGTGTGTGTGTGTGTGTGTGCACCTTGTAGCTTGACAGGACCACCGCTGTGTGATGATGAGGGCTTCGTGTTTCCACATGACTTTCAATTACGGACGAAATCTGCCTGATTTGACTCTGGTGCTGTTTAATTCAAGCCACTCCATGGATGGGGATTCCAGGCTTTGAGCTTTCTAGGGCTTTGTTCCCTCCCTCTTCATTTTGACAGCTTTGCTATGTGCACACACACACACACACACACACACACACACACACAAGCATAGATAAAAGATTAAAAGCCAAATACAAAGAGGAAAGGATTTCCTATCTATTATCTTGAAACCACAGGAGACAGTCCATTAGGACGAGCTGCGTTTGCCTGTTCACCACATTGATTTGAATGTGGATCTCGATTTGACCTTTGTGACCCGGTCACTCCCTTACGGGATGATCGGAGAGTGATGTCATCCTTTGAAATTCCTTTTCCCGGACCACCGTAGGAGGAGGAGAATGTTCTGACGTTGAATATTCACAGGACTTTAGAAGGTTCAATGTATGTTTATATGTCTTTACTAGAGAAAGATCTCCATCGCTGTTGTGTGATTAGTGTTACATTGAGACTACAAGTTCACCACACACAGCTGAAGAAAGTCGTGGCGGTGGGTTTGGAGTAGAGTACTGCCACAAAAAAAAGTCTAAAAAAGGTCTTTCTGGGGTCTACAGAGGTTCACCAAACATTCCTCACAGGCAGGGGGAGGAGAGGAGCCGCCTCATTAGCATAAGAAGAGGCTCTTTGGCCAATAGGCAGCAGAGCAGGGGAATGTCAGGATTGAGAAGGAACCAGAGGGTGTCAGGTTTCTCCACGCATTCTTCCCTCCTCCTTCTGTCGGAGAGGGAGGGAAAGCTGAAGAAAGAACAGAACATACACAGAGTGGAAAGAGACTGAACTATACGGGATATTCTCTGGTATCACTGGACTAGGAGCTGCCGGACTTTCCTCTCGGGTCTTCACGGTGGACGTTTGTGGGGTCGGATCTCAGGCAGTGGTGTGCTGTCTGGAGTCCCAGCGACTCGCACAGCAGGACTGAAAATGAATTATCTGGTGAGTTTGTTTGCTGTTCTCACCGCGGCGTGAGTGTGTGATTCGGCTGTGCTACGTGCCCTGAAGTAACGTCTTCACCAGAGATCGTCTGGCGTTTGAGCCACGAAGAGCGGAGGAACACTGAAGCCCTATCACTTCATGTAAAAATTTCCCGTCTTCTGTTGATTTGAGGAGTGTTTGGAGCTTCAGCAGATACGTGGCCAAGCAACAGTGGCGTCTTCGGGCAAGTTTCAAGGTCTTTTCTGTCAGAGGCAATGAGTTTGGAAGCTTTGAGAAGTGTGAGAAAGCTCCACGGCGAGGAAAAGTTGAAGGAAGCGGAGCCTAGCTGCTGTGAGCGTCTCTGCTGACTCAGGAGAAACCCAAAGATTACACTTTTATGGAAAGAGGCAAGTTGAGAAGGGGAGAGAAGAACGAATAGAAAGGGAGAGGAGAAGTGACGTGCCGTGCCTGGAGAATCCACTCGCTGCTATTGTTCCGATCTTGGCTCGGGATCTGCTTGTAAAGGATTGGGAATGACACAGAACTCTGGTATTTGGAAGCGAGTTTGGCTGTTTCCGTGTCGGAAGAATCCAGACCCCCTGTAGATCCCGAGATGTTCTGTTCCACTACTGAAATGAGCTTGATTTACACCCACATGTTTGGGTAATGGTTAGTTAAATGGTTAGTGAGTGGAAGTGAGATTATTATAGAAAGTTGAACTTTCAACCGGAAAGTTGCAGATTCAAATCCCTGACCGGCAGATTTCCTACCTGAAGTGTCCTTGAGCGAGACTCGATTGTAGAGTGGCTTTATAGCAACATCAAACACTGTAAATTGCCTAAAAAGTGATGAATAGGTTTATTGAACTTCAACCAATTTTGACTAGTGTTCCAACTATCCACTGCGAGATTCTTGGCTTTGTTAAAGTTGCCTGCAAGGAATCTTCTAGAATGGCGTTTGAAGCCTGTCTGACTCACAGGGTATTGACTGTTGGAGATTAAATGGCATTTTTCACGAGCCGTGTCATAAAAGACAGCTGAGACACCGGAGACGCTCCGGACTCACCCCTGACTCACCTCAGCTCCTGGGGGGTCTGCTCTTCCTCAGCGGCCTCTGCTCACCCTCAATTTATGAAGCTTCCAAATGCTCCTCAGCCGTCTGCTTTTGAGATGTCAGAGTCGGGACTCCTTCATAGTGATGATGTGAGTCGTTTTTCATGTAGAATGATGTTAGAAGCTGCTGTTGAGTTTATGGTGACATCAGACTGGTAAAGCCTCATGGGTTCAGGTCACCTGAAATAAACCTTCTAATGGCAGCCGAAACGGCTAAAATGGCTTCCTCAGAGGAAAAGGTTTGCTTTAAGCATTTAGGATAAATTTATGAGATTTAGGACAATTTGTGTTTATGGTTTGGATTATACTCAACAAAGAACCCTTTCCAGAGTCAAGTTCAAAGCCCGGTCTGTTTTTTTGTGGAGTTCGCATGTTCTCCTCGTGCTGGCATGGGTTTCTTTTAGGTCTCTGGTTTCTGCAACAGTCAAGAAACATGCAGAATTAGTCTAAATATTGTCTCCAGCTTTCCTCACCCAGAAATGGAAAAGTGGTTTAGAAATTGGATGGAGTTTGAATTCTACATTAAATGAAGTTTGCGATTACATCTTGGTAAAAAGAATGCCGGGAACAAATATTCTAAAAGAGAAACATAAAAGCTTCAGGGTGATTGGTCTATTATATTTCTAAGTTTTCACTTTGTGTGTGTGTGTGTGTGTGGTTGAACAGTTTGGCGTGAACAGTCCTTTTCCGGCCATTGTATCAGAACTTTATGACCTTGTCACCATCGCTGAACTTCTGGAATGACTGTTTGAGGTCACAGTGACGCTTCACGTTGGCAAAGAATGATTGTTTTCCATCAGAGCCCGTCTTCTCCGGATTTATTGTTTGGGATCGGCAGGATTCTCGACATGTTTGTGTAGTGACGAGCGTCCTTTGTTCAGGGTGAAGGGGAAAATCTGTTTATAGGACACACAGCTTTCCAACATCTCCTGTCTCAGTGGTGTTTATCTCCTGACTGAGCTCCGTAAATCTCCGCCTGAAGATCAGCATTGTGTCGCGGGGAAAAACACTGTCAGTAAAGCGACACGCAGCCGTAGCCCGGAGCTACAGAAACCAGAGCTGGTGTTACAGAGGGTGTAGCAACCTGACGCTGCCAGGAGAGGAGTGACGGAGGAGTGTCCGCTGAAGCCGGAGCAGTGCGCTTCTCCGAGACCGGCTGGGATTGGGAATCTCAGAAGGTTCTGCAGCAGGAGATTCCACACTACGTCAGCACACACACACACACACACACGAGTTCCACTGTGGACCAGTGGAGAGGAATGTGGGAAACATCTCCATTAGATGTTGGAATGTTCCAGGAATGAACGGCTCGGCCTAGACTTGCACTGAAAATGCGCTCGCACACACACACGCTGACCGTCTAAAATGTTTTTTACCACTGTGTGTGTGTGTGTGTGTGTGTCTGTTTAAATCAGGGTTTTGTGTGTTTGTGTAGTTTGTTACAAAGTAATAGTTACTAAACACACACAATTACCCTACCTTGTAGTATTAAAATAACACAAAATATTCGATGTGTGTTTGTTTGGTAATGAAAAATTATATTTGGTTTGGAAACTATATTTTATATTGTCATTGTTGGTAACTAAAAGTAGTATAAAACAAGATGTCGTCTGTGTGTGTGTGTGTGTGTGTGTGTGTGTGTATGTTTGGCATTTAAATCTATTTGAAACTATTATAGATACTTAAGCGCATAAAGAGCTGTGATCTGTTGCATTATTTACCATACACACACACATACACACACACACACACACACACACACACACACACACCGTACAGTAGAGTAGAGAGTAGTAACAGTAGTAATCATTCTTTTTGAAGCATCTGTAGCTTCTCAGGTAGCTTCCTGCTATTGATGCGGCTGATCCAGAACCGTGTCGTTTGTTATTGTCTGAGTTCTGCTTGCGTTTGCACACACACACACACACACCAATTAATGATTGGCCTTCAGCTCTCGCTCAGGCAGGACTGTTGTTAGCGCACAAGTCAGGTCTCGTCCGTCATGGACCGTCCTGGATCAGTCCTGTAGCTGTAGACCTGTACAAACTTTGGTTCTCTTCGTGATGGAGAGAATATTCCTGGTATGGAGTTGTTTTTGCTGCTGTGGACTGATGACCATCTCTGCTGTCTGTTCCTCTGTGTTCATGTCTGGAGACGCGGCTTAGCTCTAAAACACCTCTTGTGTAACGCAGGAGTGACTCAGTGTGTCAGGCTCAGGTGCTTCACCGAACCCTCAAAACCCTTCTGAGTCTCCCACGCTGAGTCTTCTGAACCAATCAGACGTCAGATGAGGTGGGGCGTGTTTGCTCTCGGAGCTCAGGAGCTCAGTGCGGTGAGACAAGCCCAAGACACTGGATGATGGATGAAATAAATGCAAAGAAGTAAAATGCTGATCGGATTGTCAGGAGCTTTTAACACTGCTCAATTCGACTCGAACATAATCTTTGTAATATACAGATGTAGTGTGGTGTTACAAATATGTGAACTGAGTCATTATATTTTTAACAAGATAATTACACCAAATAAGCCAAGCAGGAGAAGTTTCAAAGTGAAAAAAATAATAGAACATAATAGGAGGGTTAAAGACAATTTAATGGAGAATCAGTATACGATGAAGAATAATTCAGGGAAACATTTGTTTACCTGAAATACAGAAGTTTAGCATCCTGAAATCTCTTTACACTTCTGCAGTTTATGATCTTTACTATCCGCAGAATGATGCCGTTGTGGGCAAAGCAGCTTTTGCTAGTTAAGCCGTTGTGAATGTGCACAAAGACGTTTTGTGTGTCATCACTGGTACCTGTGTCGCTCAAGAACATCACGTTTCTAGATTGGTTTTTTTTTCCCGTGAAATGAAGTGGCTGAATTCTGCGGGGACTGATCAGAGCTCGTCTCACTCCACGCGGTTCACACGGCTCTGTGCTTCAGGTCCCATGTCTCGCAGGAGCACAAGCAGAACCCACCTGCCCCCACCTTACAAACTTTATTAGTGTTTGTCCCGCGGGGTCACGACCAGGCAGCAGACAAAAGCTGTTCAACCCTTCACCCACCCGACAACAATACACACACACCACACCGGGCGACCTGTCTGTGCCGCTCCAGCAGCTGCTCCAGCCCCTTCCTTCCCCTCCTTCTGCTCACTCACAGCTTCTCCTCAAACTTTTCTTTGTGTGTTTTGAATGTGTTTTTCTGGTCTCAAATGTAGAGGATTTTGTGTGGACCGTCGGATTTACCTGGTTTGACGTCACTGCAGATTTCTGCGTAACTGCACTATTTTGGGAATTTGCGCAGGTTTGGTGCAATTGTTACATCTGTATTGCGGTGTCACTGCTTATCTATTTTTACTTCTTGACACAGCGATGCTGATTCACAGGTTCCTTCAAACATCTCTCATTGACCTTTTGAGATAATCTCCTAAAGTGACCACGCAAGTTACACGCCAATTGAGCTTGCATTCAAGTTCTGGCCGTTTTTGCTCATCTTCGTAAACTCAAAATACTCAAAAATCAGTCGTCAACACAAATTTAGGTTTGCGGACTAATTCTGTCATTTCTGCAAATAAAATGTTATCAAATATAATCCAACAACTTTTCAAAATTTTGTCAGGAACACTGCTCCATACTCTTAATTATCGTCAATGTTTTTCGAAGGAGGTTTTGGAAATTAGCTGCCGAGATCAGGATCTACTATATATAAATATTGTTTTAAATATATTACAAATTTTTTTATTCTATTTAAGCAGATCTCTTAAATTGTGCTTTTCAAGTTAAGGAAAACACTTTGCACCAGTTTGTTGTCTAACTGACGGATGAGTTTTGGTCTTTGCTCTGCTGTATAATTTCTAGCGGTGACGTCGTTGCTGATAACTGCAGGTTGTGTTGCATGTGCTCGGTTAATGTGTCAGTGAAGCTTTCATATTGATGGTGGGTCCCAAGATTAATAACCAGACGCTTTTGTCTCGGTTCTTACTCCGTCCTGCAGATCCAAACAGCAAGACAAGGAGAGACAGACAGTGGAGGAGAGAAGGAGACAGGAAGTGGTGGAGAGAAGGAGACAGGGAGAAAGAGACAGGAAGTGGAGGAGGGAAGGACACAGGGAGAGACAGACAGTGGAGGCGAGAAGGTGACAGAGATAAACAGTGGAGGACAGAAGGAGAGAGAGAGAGACAGGCAGCGAAAGAGAGGAGGCAGGGAGAGCAAGGCAGGAAGTGGAGAAGAGAAGTAGACATGGAGAGAAAGTGGAGGAGAGAAGGAGGCAGACAGTGGAAGAGAGAAGGAGACAGGGAGAAAGAGACAGGAAGTTGTGGAGAGAAGGAGACATGGAGAGAGAGACAGTGATGGAGAGAAGGAGACAGAGAGAGAGAGAGAGAGACAGGCCTGGTTTACTCTCTGTAATGGAGGTCGAGTTCAGCGGTGTGTGATGTCATGAGTCCTCTTGAGTCTTCTAACTTGGCAGGAAACTCTTCATGAAAAAACACACACTTCTTTTCTACGGCACATTCTTCTGCCGCTCAGACTAAACAGATAAGAGGCTGGAATACAGATAAAGGACATTCCTTCTGTGTTTCTCATCCAGTTTCTTCAAGATTGCCGTTAACCATTAACTAACTTCCGGCCGTGGAGACGAACAGCTCCACAAGGGTTTTAGTGGAGCAAACACAAATTCACATCCATTGTCATTTTTTAATTTACATTGCTTCACATTGGTTGAACATTGTTGCGTCTACATAAAACATTGTTCCTAACCCATTGTTCAAACGCTTCCATTCGAAGCATTTTCCTTAGACTTGAACCCACAACTATGGTGTTGGGATTGCCATCTTCACCACGGGAAAATAGCGAACATACAGATGACACGTTCCTTTAATGCGATCCAGTGTCGCTGTCTGATAGCCGTGCAAATGAGTGAACGGCGAATGATACGGTGTCAGAACATTCAGGCCCTGTGAGAACGTCTCGTTCCTTCACAAAGACGCCTAAACTGCACGATGGAGAAAGCCCGGGAGTTAATGAGCTCTCAGCTTCTCTTTATTCCCGTGAATGGACAGTGGAGCCTGTAGCGTCACACATTCCTCTGCAGGCCGAGGAGCGACGCGGTGACATCTCAACTAGCTGTAGTGGGCTTCACGTCTCCCCTGACCCAGAGGAGACACTGCGGGGACTGTCCCAGCGCCGGGCAGCACAGGCAGGGCATTCATCTGCCAGACGTGCCCTTCACCAGCCTCTCCTCCAGCGCCGCCACAGAGATGCCATTCATCAGACCTCTACGCCACGCAGGGCAGTCGCACTCTTCAACAATAGCTGCCTGGACTGTTTAATGCATAATGACATGTGCAGACATTTATCGGAAAAGTCTCACATTTAATTTCAGTTAATAATGGCCGTGAGCCGAGCCTTGGGCGACAATGGCTGGGAGAACGAAATAATGAGGAATAAACCAGACACGCATCTCACGTGTTCGTTGCAGATAGGCTGAAGGAACGCTGTCTCGGTCCTGATTGGTCCAGAAGTGACCCCGCCCCTCCATCAAGAAACATCGAGAAGATCGGAAAATAAAAACAGATCCCATGAGTTTAGAAAAAGTTTGTGATGAATTTTAATCGAAATGGAATTTTAAGGTGTACTGGTTTATGGTGGAGTTTCTGCTCTGAGGCTCTTGTTTAGGCCTTTCTGTGCAGTTCTGGGGACAAGACTAAGCACAAAAATCTGAAATTTTTCATTCCAATTGCTCCACTAAAACAACATTTAGCCCTGACACGTTCTCTTCTCTCTGACCCCGCCCATTATTCCCTTCACCCTGGCTCCACCCATTACAGCCAAGCTCTTTTCTTATGTTCTTGTTATTTTCATACTAACATTCCTTAATCTCACAAAATATCACAATTATCATTATTGTAATGAAATGTGATAAGTCGTGCACACAAACACAGACACATACACACACAATCATCGATGTTGGCGGTACGATTGTGGAGAGCCACTGTGCCCAAAGATGAGTTTCCCCCCGAATCAAGCTGCTGCGGTGATGTTCACGCGGAGCTCATCTTGTAAATATGATTACAGCCTGATGGTGGAGATGCGATGGGGTCTGTTAGTAATCAAACACCCGCTGGCTATCTAGTCTGCTGTTAGCTCAGCTCTCGGTGGATGTGCGAGGTGTGCGAGGATGACAGGGAAATCAAACCCTGCCCTCCTTTTCTCTCCCACAAAAGGCCGAACAATGAAGCCTCGGCAATGGAGGGGAGGTTCCAGCGTGATGGCGGAGAGCTTTTGTCTTGATTAAAGTCCTCGTCTTTCTCTTTCTCCCATTCAGCAATTCTGTAGCAGACAATACAAGACAAAGGAAGTGAATGAAAGCTCTTTCAGCATTTACCCAATCAAATACCTTGAAGTGGTAGAGGAGAGTTTGATGGAACACTATTGGCTGATGGCTCAATCAGAGGTGGTGCGCGTGAGCCAGACTCGGCCTGTCGACATGTTCCGGGCTGGACGGCAAATATTTGCTTAAGCGTCAAAGAGCAACTACACTTGTGGGTGGATTTGCAAATATAAGCACAGATGGGGAGCGTGTGCAAATGTGACGAGATCAGAGTCGGAATTACTCACCATGTTCAACGCTGGTAGTTTGTCGGGCTACACAACCACTTTCTGTGCGCAAAAATATCATTTTGTGTTGTTATTTACGTAAAATTGGCAGTCGTGGCCAAGTTCAAACCCTGAAGCAGCTAAAACACTGACCCTGACCTGCTTATTCTGTGTGTTGCTCGGGACTAAACCGAATAAATGCAATGTAAAATACAATATGTGAACGTTAACACACTGTTCTTGTCTTCCGCAGAATGTGCTGGCAAAGGCCCTGTATGACAATGTGGCGGAGTCTCCAGACGAGTTGTCCTTCCGGAAAGGCGACATCATGACGGTCCTGGAGCGGGACACGCAGGGGTTGGATGGATGGTGGCTGTGTTCACTGCACGGACGCCAAGGCATTGTCCCTGGCAACCGCCTGAAAATCCTAGTTGGCATGTACGACAAGCAGTCAACACTGTCATCGACCCAACAAAGCCCGGTTCAGAGCCTGGTAAACCAGCCCAAGCTTCCCCCTGCCTCGCAGTACACAGCCATGCACCCTGCCTTCACCTCAGCCAACTCCATCAACCCAGACGGTGTCTACATGCTGCCCCCCAACCATGGCATGCCCAACCCCTCCAGCCTCTACCAGGTGCCATCAGGCCCCCAGACTCCCCAGACCCAACCCAAAGCCCCTGCCCTGGCCCAGAAGCAGACCCATCTGCATTACCCTTCTACCCAGCAGGATGTCTATCAGGTGCCACAGTCCATCAATGCGCCGGGCCAGGACATCTACCAGGTACCACAGTCAGCGGGCGGACAAGATGTGTACCAGGTGCCCCCCTCGGTGAACCAGACGCAGGATGTTTACCAGATCCCCCCATCAATAGACCGCAACTGGGATTCACCCAAACCTATCGGAAAGGTATTTCAATTTTGATTTCTTCCAAATGTTTTCCTTCATTCGAGATGACTTTGTGAAGATTCTGGAAATGTCAAACACACCCAAATAGGTTTAAATTTAAAGTAATGGGGAAATCCCAACCCTGACTAGTTCGTCTCCCAGTGTCACGTTCTAAAGACAACACACAAGCCAGCTTTCATGTGTAAGGACACTTCAGGGACACTTCACTCCGAGGTTTGCATGATAAAACAAGCATGGCTGCTGAGAGCAGAGGATGTGAAAGGGCATGAATAATGCAGGAGTTGAGAGCGGAGGTGAGCGTTGGCAGCGCAGGGTGAGTAAGCGTTTTTCTTGCGAGTGGTAACTATAGGTCGCTGTCGTGGGCAGCGCTGATCCCTGGAGAAAGCATTGTAGGACACGCTCAGGGCGCTGAGCCATGTGTCTCCACGGCGGGGAAATGGAGTGTGAGGATGGAGGGATGAAGTGAGGACGGGTTCAGCTGCAGGCCTGCAGACTCTTAGCCACCTGCTCCAGCCACCCGCCAGAAAGATCTAGAACCGTGTCATGCATGAATACAATCCTAAGCACTAACTCCTGTTGCCTCTTGCTTAGCTACACAACTCTGGGTTTGTACTCCACTGGTTGGCTGTACGTTAAATTTGGCCACGCCTAAACGCAACTTAAACCTGCCAAATTTGTGCAGAATTATCTTACAATCCCTTATTTCTTTTGCATTTTGCTATAATATCCAATAAAGACAAACATCAAGCCTCAGCATACACAGCAAACAAACAAATAGCCACAAACTTTTTGCAGCTTTCCTTACAATACAGAAAGCTGGACACAATGGGCAACACAATAAAAAAAACGAAACACTACACTGCACGACTAAAGACCGGATTACAACAAGACAGATTTACTAGACTTAGATTTAGCTTTGCTATTGATTGCAGTAGCTCGGAACAAAAACACTCTGGAAGCTTTGAACCGATCCAAGACAAAGAGAAGAGTGCAGCAAAAGTGACACGGGTAGGAATTAACAAGAAAACAAGGAAGTGATGACAACAATGATGATACATCACAATAAAAGTCAATGTCAGCCCAAAGTAGTGACTGGGACTGAATCCCAACACTGGCATTTTACAGCTATTTGGGTGCAGTTTCAGAAGCTTTGCTCTGTGGAGCCATATGAGAGGAAGTGGTGAAGAGGCTCTGGAGCAAACAAACGGTTGACAGATCAATACGGATGGCAGCGGCCCAGGAACGTTGTAAGCACTTCCAATGCTGCAGTCGGGAAGGACGTGACTGTGTTTAATAGAGCGGTCAAGTTCTTCAGGGTTTAATGTTCCATCCCAGCCACGTGTACTGTCGAGATCAAGATCTGAATTTATGACGTGTGCTGGTCAAAGGGAAGGAGAAGATCTTCAATTCTAGATGTCCATGTTAGATGTTTAAACAGTTCTGAAAGACACAAGTAACATGTTTCACAGTGAAGGGAGAAAAGTTTTGTGCTGCTCAGAAACTCAATGAGAAGTAGCGTAATGTGAGCGGACGTGACCTTCCCGGTTCTTCCTCTCTCCTCAGGAACAGACGACTTCTGCAGGCTCGTGACTCACTGCTTACACATTAACCAGAGCGAGTTTAGACTATCAACTCAAGTTGCACATTGACCAGTGGAGTAAATAAAGTGTGGGTGAAGAAAGACTTGACCGTTAGCCTGTTCTTCTGGTCCAGGCTCAGGCGAGCGTCTATGGTTGAGTTGGAATATTGACCGAGTAGCCCAGCCAGATTATAGTGTGACCTTATCGTGACTGATGATGGTAAAAAAGTCTTTGTTCTTGATCAGGCGAGGGGTTACTAAAGCTAAGTTCCTGCCAGAAAAAAAATTTGGAAAAAAAAAAAACGAAAGGAATAAAACTAAATTTAACTCATACAAACATATTCAGATTTGATTTTGAAAATGCAGGAATTTTTCGAGTACACTAAACGTATACTAAACTGAGTTTACTACAGTCAGTTATACGTTTCCATCATAAATTGCTAAAACATTATTAACTTTTATGACATTTGGAGTGACAACGTTTCTTCATTTGCATCAATATCTTGACTGTTATTGCATCACTTCCTGTTGAAAATACACTTGACATTCACAAAAACTGCACTTTGCACGCACACACACACACACACGCACACACACACACACACACACACACACTTAATGCACCTATACTGCATTTGCTTTCAAATGCTTTCAAATCATGCTCGTCTTTTATGTTAAACGTCAGATTTTTTATTATGTATCATTATCACAGTCAAGCGATTTACAATCACGTTAAACGAATCAATAACTGAAACTGGTCTAAACGAATGATTCAGTATGTGTTTGCCCGAGGCCTTCTGTATCTTTTCTATTTTTTCATCCTCAAGTAGCTCTAAATGCGGAATAGGGGTCGTAATGACTGTTTAAATAGTCTCGGCTTCCCTCTGGTGATTCTGTTTGATTTCGAGGCTCTATCTCGGCCTGCCTGCAGTGCATTGTGGGACTTTAAAGAAGGACTTAGATAATGGCCTTCCATCAGTCAAGCATGGACTGCTGCGGCGCTGAAAGCCTCGTTTCTCTCTGCTTAGACTGAAAATAAGCGCAAATCCTGAAGACAACGTGACATCTAGAGCTGCAGCGACACGTCAACGTAGTCAACCTCATCGATTACGCAAATACGTAGACGCAAAAAAATGCGTGTCGATGAGTCGTATTTTTCATTCATCGTGACGACGCGGGAAACTAGCGGAGGCAGATGTGTGTCTGTGTGTGTGTGTGTGTGTGTGTGTGTCTCAGTCTCGCTCTTCATTCTCTCTCTCTCTCTCTCTCTCTCTCTCTCTAAGGCCTTGTAATTTACTATTTTTGTAAATGTATTTTTGTAAGTTATATTGAAACCTTCTATGTGGTTATATACAAGATAATATTTAGTTTTTATTTAGTCACTTAGTTGTTGGCTGAATTTAAATGCACTTTACAAGGGGGGTTATCTTTAATCAATTTGGGTGTTTGTGTTTATGCCCCAACATCTCATATTGACTTTGTTAATTAAATACCAAATATCATGTTTATTTTATTTTTATTAAAAAAAATTGTTTAGGCAAAAAAAACTGTGTATGCAAAAAAAATACTTGATAGATTAATCAAAAAATGTTATCGTTAGAAAATAATCGTTAGCTGCGTGTCTGAACTCGTGTAGCGGCTCGGCCGGAAGAGAGATACAGATACTGCAGGAGAAAATGAGACAGTTGCAAAGTCCTCAGACAACATCTGGTCCACCGATGGGCTTTATCTTCAGTTACTCCTCTCCTCATTAGAAAGAATGTCTTGAAGTGACGTTATAGAGTGAAATTAGTTTCTGTGACCAGACCTCCTGATTTACCGCCATGTCCGTACTTTTGACATCAGTCGTTAACGTTTTAGTTACCCCAGGGGAAAGTGGCCAAGTACAGACGGAGTAAGACCTACTTACTCAAGTACCTTCTGGACCAGGATTTGAACCAGCAACGCCTGGTTGGCAGGTCCAACTCCCAATCGCAAGGCTATGACTGGCAAATCTTGGTTCAGCAGTTTTCAGAGCACATTTCTTAGCTTGGCCGAAGTGAAACAAAAAGCAATCTTCTGCTGTCAGAAGCTCTGCTTGTCTTTGTGATCTCCTCTAGAAGGCCTTCTTCTCAGCAGCCCGAGCTTCCTGCAAGCTTGAGCACACCACGCTGTCAGTCCGTTTAGCCGCACAGCCACAGGTCACGCAATATAGAGCGAGTGAAAAAGCATCTCGACAGAAGATCAAATAAGGATCTCCTCCATTACCTGCTGTGCCCTCATTTTTTGCTCCGGCGGCGTGTGCTGAGTGAGAGACTGACAGCTAGAGGCCGAGAGACGGAATTAGCCCAGCTACGATGGCGGGTGGAGCCGCGGGCCGAGGGTTTAGCTTCTCGTGGAGACCTGTCATTAACGTCCCCACAGAGCCAGGAGCAGCTCGAGGAGGAAAGCAGGGGTGATGGAGCCCGCCGCGGCCCCTCAGCGTAAACAGCAGACCACTGCGAGCCTTTATTTGTGCTCCACTGGCCTTCATCAAAGGGCTGGAATATCACAGGAGGCCACAGGGTTCACTTTGTACTGCAGAGAGTTGAAAGGACTGAAAAAACACAGATCAGAGAGAAGAACTAATGGAGCCGCAAACCCATTTGCTGTGTCGTATGTCTCCCGCTAAAGAGTACACACAACCTTTGCTCTCGACGTGTCGCCATCATGCTGTTTATGTTCCGAGACCGGCGCACGAGTGTGTTTGAGAGAAGCGTGTTGGGCTTTTAATTGGCCTTCCAATGGCTCCAGCACCAAAGGCTAAACGCAAGGGAAGTCCATAAAGCTCTTCGGTTTTGCATCTTTTCCTGGAGGTCCGAGATAAAAAACAAATGGTGCAGGAAAATCTAGATCTGTTCCTCTTGGTCATATTGTTATTACCTTCGGTGTTTATTCCTGAATGTGCTCTTCCCCATGTTGATGGCTGGGTCTTCGCATCTCAGGTCTTTCCTCACACCATTGGTCGCAGGGAGTGTTTGGTCTCCAGGAGACACGGGCATCTCGGAGGTATTATTAGGTGGCGTGGAGTGTTGTGTTGTCAGGAGAGCAGGAGGAGAGGAAGTGATGTCGTCTCAGTTACGCACACGTGCAACCAGCAGCAGAGAGAAGGGTGTGAGATGAAACGCAGGGTGCAAAAATAGAAGGATGGAAAGATTGCGTCCTGGTTTTAATGGAATGGCTATTCCATAAAGTACACATCTGACGAATCGTGACAGAAAAGGTCACAAGCGAAGGTTTGTAGGTCCAAGCCCTCTTTTGAAAAGTATTAAAAGTTCTGCTTTTTTTGATTTACCGTCGTTATTTGATCAATTCCACTTCAACTTAATTTCTAAAAAACAATTTCAATTCTTTATAGCCTTAAAATTAACACAGTTGGGCAAAGTGCTGTAAACAAACAATAAAGACAAAAGATATAAAAACAAATATAAAACAAAGGTAAAACGACAAAAACAGTAAAAGCCAACTTCTCACACTGGATTAAAACGGCAAGAAATAACAGTGTGTTTTCAGAAGGTAGCCAATGAAGTGCTGCCAAAGTTGGAGTAATATGCTTTCGTTTTTTTAGTACCAGTTAAAAGACATTCAATCATTCCACAAACCCATCAATCGTATCCTTGGGCTGTTCATCAGTCTTAAACAGAATAGATCTCCGTCTAGATTTTCGTCAGGCTGACAAAGTGACATGTTTGTTTGCAAGTTTATTTCTCATTTAACGTTTATGGGGATTTTGAATCACCACGGGGATTAGTGTATCTTTGGTACGCAACGTCCACAATAAACTAGAATCTACTGTGCTTACGCAACATCTGGATAGTAAATCAGCCCGCTGGTCTGTCGAGATGCCTATGGGAGGCTGTTCTCGGTGGTACGGTGTGTCTCTGCTCCAGATGAGTCTCACTGTCACCCACATCACACCACGTCACTGAGCCCAGCTGAGCTCAGTACATCAGCCCAGCTGCAGCCTGGAGACACCTCGTCCTTCACCAAGGCTTGTGTGCTGCTCCGTCAGATACCACAGCACAATGCTAGAAGGAAAAAAAATATTTTCACTGGAAGTCTCTTAGAGTTGAACAAAGTGTGCTGACTTTACAACTCTGAAGTTGCTGCAGAATCAACACAAATCTCTTATGCAACCAAACAGATTCCTCAACAGATGTTTTGCCTTCCGGCTGACCCACATACACTTTAAGCTTTGGCAGGTGAGTTTCAATCCCAGAGAAAAACCATCGTAAATCTGGATTTACATCATCACAACACACACGTACCCCTGACCTGCGCCCCTAACCGTCTACACCGTGAAGAGGACAGCTTGCTCTACAGATGGCAGATGGTAGCTGCGGTAGGGAGGAATTCTCACGCATGGCTTCTTATAGAGAAAGTGTGTTTGAGAGTATAGCTTGTGTGTGAAGTCATGTGGCTGCCCAGCTTCTGATCCTTCTTTGAGTTCTGGGCCTTCTGGAGTTTGGAGTCAACCAAATCCAAGCAAGCTAATGCAAACCTCTGATTCTAAGATCCAAACACCCAAAGCCTCTGGGTTTTAAGCTGCATGATCTCCAGGAGAGATCGTTCACCCGAAAAAATCCTGGAGGAGCTGGAGCTTCTCTTCAAAGAGAAGTGTCAGCTGAGGAGGCTTGGGCATTGTCTCCAATGGAAGCTGTTCCAGACTTGTTCCACTGTCTGAAGATATACCGGTGGGACTCTGACTCTAGGCGGACCAGAGAACACCTCTGTGAGGAGCTGGAGGAAGTGGTGAGGGAGTAGAAAGCCTCAGTCTGTTGTCAGACCCGGTCCTTAATACGTGGCAGAAGATGGATGGAAGGCTCTCCAATCAGGTCTCTCTTTCAGAAGACATTTTCAAAATGTGCTCGATTAAGCAGCTGCTCTGATTAACAGTCCCTGCACACTTTCCCCTATATGCTTTACATCAAGTATTTAGTGCTTGGCAAGCAGAAACACTAGATGTGTATGTGGTGGTTTATGGTCCAGAGGCAGGCTTGGACTTGGTCGGGCTTGTGTGGTGGTATGTGTGATTGTGTCAGATGGGGTAAAGTGGTCACAGCCGGGGGTGCGGGGGCTTTTGTAAAGCAGCCCTGACAATCTGTCCCGTTGAACTGAATGTCCATGTAGCCGCTGTGATTGTGACTCTTGTCCAGCTGTCGTGCGCAGGCCAATCTAGTCGGCCCTATTGTTTCTGTCCACAACAGGGAGTGTTTTTCTTTCTGTGACATCATCATTACATCCACCGCTCTGAGAGTGATTGTTGGGACAGCTGGGTCTGCGCACACACCGTCTTCATGGCCAGACCTCTGGCTGTATTGACCCTGGTCTACGGATAGCAGGTCGCCATGTGTGGAGCATCCTTCATCGATAATTCACGCTATTGATCGGCGTGAGTTATGGCCGGCTCTTCAGAGGCTCTCAGCAGGATTGAGTGACTATTACTTAAGGCTGAACAGCGGTCTGAGAGGTCAGCGGGGGAAAGGGTTTAATGGTGGGTGTTGGTGCTTTGGTGTTAGTACTGGTGCATGTGCTCAAAATGTAAAATAAATGACAAAAAGCCTGCACACACACAACCTACTGATGTTTTAAGACTGAAAATTAAATGAACAGAAAATTTCACAGACAATCTTTGGTCCAAATAATTGGACGTTTGTTCAATATAAAGCAAACCATATTAGGCTAATATAATGTGAGGGGGTCCCACAATATTCCGCCAGTCACCCGCTCTTTACCTTGCGGCACTTTGAGCGGGAATTCGTTACAGACTCGCGGCCGCGTGGAAACGCTCCGCTAGCGATGTGATGCGTGAGAGAACGCGAGGAGGATTAGTGATGACACACTGCCAGTTTCCCTTAATGAGAACGGCTTAATTGTGTGTGTCACTGCTAAAACCACTGTGTGTGTGTGTGTGTGTGTGTGTGTGTGTACTGGCATTCCAAATATATGGATCTTTGTCTGGGCTCCACAACTTTGGAGTGTATCAAGGTTGGGACCCCACTATGATATAAATACAAGTGTGTGTGGACCGTACATACAGTACAGACAATACATCCTGAGATTTTCAGAATCCCAGTGTCTTTGGTCTTTAGCTTTTGGTTTTCAGACGGCGAGGTATATTCTCTACTGAAGCGTTTCACATTGGTGCGCTGCAGCTTCCTTTGGCCGTACGTTGTCGTCTCTCGTGCCTTGGTTACCATAGTCACGAGATTAAATCTAACAAGGCATCAGCGCTTGACAAAGAAAGATTTCTGAAGTCGCTTTATCAGCGCGGCTTTGTGAGTTCCGCTCGTCTGAATCCTGTAGCCGGACTGCCTCGTTTCTTTTTTACGAGTTTGGCCGTAATTGAAAGCGTCGCCTGACCCTAAATTAGGATTATTGAGTGGTCTAGCCTCCACTGGTATCTCTGGTTTAGTATGCGAGAAGCCGCGCCAGCACAGTGCGTTCCGTTACACTGACTGCAGCGAACTGATAATGGAGGAACACAATGGAAGCGCAAATAATCTCATTAACTCTGTATTATGAGTGAAGGCCGGCGATCATGCGTAACTGGCCTGCGGGGATTTATTAAAATCACACAAACGGCTCTCCACCTTCATCATCACGGCCTGCACGCACCACACCGGCCGAGATTTCACGCGGCCTTGGCGGGATTTAAATCTGGCGAACGTCAAGCGAACAATTGGTGATGGGAACAGCTGGAGGAGTGTGTGATTGGTGTTTGGTGGCGGACGCTGTACAAACACTGGACGGAGGCGCGTTTGGGTTTCCCAGGCTCACGCGATTGAAACGCTCCCTGAAGCGTGAGACGGAAGGTAAACAGGCCGACAAAAGCGGCGAGCCGTTCCCACGCTGACCCCGCGGGACCCGGATCTTGTTCTGCGTTCTGTGTGTTAACAGTGTGACCTTTCCTCCGTCCCGCAGGTGGTTGTTCCCACACGGGTCGGACAGATGTACGTGTACGACGCCGGGAAATGCGAACAGGACGAGTACGACGTCCCCAGACATCTCCCACCTACCCAGGACATCTACGACGTGCCCCCCATCCGCAGCCCCTACAGTCAGCAGGTACACACTACACACACACCGTATGGCCAGGACACAAATATACTATAAACTATATTAATAATGAAAGACTAGTTTAGCCTTTTAAAAAGTGCACTTTTTTGTGGCACACAGACAGACAGATAGTAGATTATGTAGTAGACAGATAATGATAGTAAACAGATAGAATAATGTAAAATTAGGAAATACAACAATATAACGGTACAAGCACTAAACGAGTACAACGGTATAAGCACTAAACGAGTAGGAAAAAATAGCACGCTTTTTCTTCAGTTGGAAATGAATGCGTGTGTGTGTATGTGTATGTGTGTGTTTGAGTCTGAGGATATAGAATGCGTGGCCAGCAAGATTGGCGCGCACACATACACACACTCACACACGCACGCTAGTTTCCTACAAAAGTAATGGCTTCCTACCTTTCCCACTTGCTATTTCCTACTGCTTATGCCGCTTTTTATTAGCTTTTTGTTTTATTCATTAATTCATTATGTCACTTTTTTGCTGATATTTAAAGCTGCTTTTCATGCTTTATCTTTTATTTTGTATTTTTGTCCGTTTGTTTCATTTTTATTGGATTTCTCTGTTACTTCTCCGTCCTTTAATTCCTGCGGCTCTATGATTGCGTATCTATTTTTAGATGAGGTCAGGCATTTTTTGCACTGAAAGTAGATATTTCAGTGTCTGGAGGCATTGAGAGAAGAAGGTCAGCCTCGCCTGTGTGTGTGTGTGTGTGTGTGTGTGTGTGTGTGTGCGTGTGTGTGTGTGTGTGTGTGTGTGTGTGTGTGTGTGTGTCTGAGGATATAGAATGTGTGGTCAGCGAGATCGCCGCGCACACACACACACACACACACACACACACACACGCCGGTGGCAGGGGAAGCAGACAAAGCCTGGCTGTGCAAACACACGCCAAAGACACACATGCAGCCCGCAGCGCCACGTAGAAACCCTGCGGCAAACTCACTGTACACACTGATGCTTCGGAAGCAGGCATTAAAATCAAAGCTCAGAGCGTTCTGTCTGTTTCAGCAAATAGTAATCTCTCCTTTCTCGCGTGGACAACAAATGTCTGTGATGTTTCAGTCAGAATCCAGATGCTTTGCTGGAATAGTTCCGTCCAGTTTCTCACGTTGACCCACAGAAAAAGCAGCCCAGCCAGATCTACATCCAATATTCTCCCGCCATTTTCTACTGAAGGCAGTTTAGCTAATGGTTTGACGGAGGAACAACAGGACACTTTTTCAGGCTGCTGTGAAAGAAGACAGAGTGAAACTGACACAATTTAAATGATAATTACACAATCGCCAAATGTAATCCCACAATGAACCGAGGAATTAGTGAAACAAGCTGTTACAATCCACATTGAAACTGAAATTGAAGTCACAAAAATGGAATCGTATTAGTGCCAAAAATACCAAAGGTAAAAATCAAAACGTAAATCCAAGCGGGAAAAAAAAGTAAAAAAAAAAAAAAAAACGTGAAGGTTGCAAGCAAGAAATAAAAAAACAAACATAATTGCAAGAGAAAAATTTGTTTCATAGAAATGTACGATATTTTTGGCACTACTCTGATTCCATACAAATCTACATTTTTCTTCATTTGAGACTGGCTAAGTTGGTCTACTACGCTGATTCTGAACTACGCTGGTCTGGTCTGGTCTGGTCTGGTCTGGTCTGGTCTGGTCTGGTCTGGTCTGAGCGGTTACGCTAGAACTCGACTGAGACACGGCGTTAGAGATGCTGATGGTGTTTGTGATTCGTTGAGTATTGATGAAAGTGTGTGATGAGCAAATCTCTCACAGATTGAAAATTTGGATTTGTGGATTTGGATTAAGTGTGTTTTACTTGAACAAGTTAGGGATTGTGTCACGGTTGGATTGAAAAGGCACGTCGGGATAGGCTGGTGCGTGTGTAACAGTGCAGATGTTTCTTCATGAGCCTCAGCATCAGCTGGAGATAATGCTCATCAGTTCTTCTCCTCCGACGGGCATTGAGTTCCTTTGAACCCCCTTTCACTTTTTTGGTAAAAGCCACAGTGATCGGAAACAGTTTTTCATTTTTGGTCACAACCATGAAACATGAGTCATCATGAGAAGGCTGAGCTCAAACAGGAAGTCACACCTCAGCGGTTGCGCTGCATCTTTGCACATTAGCATCTTTATTTTTGACATTCTGGTAAGGTCTTGTGAAAATAGTCCTGAGTGACATGACATGGGGGAGGAGGTCAAAGGTCGTTGACCGATGCGGTTCTGATGGTGGTGGCAATGCGAGCGCTGTAGAAGAACAATGTGTCTAACCTTCATTTGCTCTGGACCCGATAGGGTTAATAATACTTACCGCGGTGTCTACTCTTGACCGCAGGTCTACGATACCCCTCCAATGGCGGTGAAAGGCCCGGCCAGCAGAAATGGACAGGAGATCTACGACACTCCACCTAGTGTGGACAAGAACCACCTGATGTACCAGCAGACGGTAAGACTGACCGGAACTGTCTGTCTGCTTCTCTACATTTGTCTGTGTTTGATCGTTTGTCAATCTGTCCGTTCCCTTTGTTTACATGTCTGTCCATCTGTCTGTCTCTCTCAACGCAAAAATAAACATTAATGCGGTAAAATTTAGTAGAACTGGGGTAAAAAAGGCATAAACTCTTAATTAACAGCGTCCTTAGAGAACTTCATCCTCTTCATCCAAGTCTCATCACGTCTCCTGTCTGTTTCAGGTGTATGACATTCCTCCATCTGTCAGCAAAGACGTTCCAGATGGTCCCATCAGAGAGGAAACGTATGACGTCCCTCCTCACTTTGCCAAGAAGAAGAGCACAGAGAACCAGAACCACGCGTATGCGCACGAGCCGCTCATTCCAGACGACGTCTACGACGTTCCTCCTCCTCAGCTGATGGGGAAGCGTCAGCCCGAGGGCCAGGAGATCTACGACATCCCCGTCAGCCTGCGGAAAGGCGGCCCTCAGGACCAGCACCTGACCGACGTCTACGACTTTCCCCGCGAGCGTCCTGCAGGAGAAGACTCGGGGGATTACGTGTACGACGTGCCCCCTCAGGTGGTGCGGGACGCGGCCGTGCCCGAGGAGCTGAGCCTGAGCTTCAAGCGCCTGTCGGCCTCCAGCACGGGCAGCACCCGCAGCAATGTCTCCACCTCCTCGCTGGACACGGTGCCGGTGCGGGACTCCTCCGGGTCGGGACGTCTCCTCCTGCTGGACCTGGACCAGGCCATGGAGCGGCTGTCCCGCCTGCAGCAGGCCGTGGAGAGCTCCGTCTCCCTTCTCATGTCCTTCATCAGCGGCAACTGGAGAAGCCCCACGCAGATGGAGAGCAACCTTCCCGCCATCCGGCCGGCGGTGGAGCGCATACGGGTGGCGGTGCGGGACCTGCTGGAGTTCGCCAGAGGAGCCGTGGCCAACGCCGCCCAAGCCACTGACCGCACTCTTCAGGTCAAGCTGGCCAAGCAGCTGCAGAAGATGGAGGAGGCCTTCCAAGGTCTGGTCAAGTACAGCCAAGCACTGGACACCCTGGGCTGGTCCCACGCCGCCCTGATGGCGCCACCAGGCGGGGACGACCTGGACCGCTTGGTCATGTGTGCCCGGGGCGTGCCTGACGACACCAAGCAGCTGGCCTCGTTCCTGCACGGCAACGCCTCCTTGCTCTTCAAAAGGACAACCAGACAGCAGCAGCTCCCCTTGCCTCCTGTTCCTCTGGCTGGAGACGTGGGTCAGCTGACCAACAACAACACCATCTCAGGCTCTCCGGACACCAGGGTCCACATCCAGTCTCGCCCTCTGCCCTCCCCGCCCAAGTTCTCCGGTGAGGAAGAGGCTCCGGAACGGCCGTACGAGAGCACTGAGGAGGGATGGATGGAGGACTACGACTACGTGCATCTTCAGGTATGAGCACCAGCGCTCTCGCCACGCGCCATCAGGTCTCGTGTGGTGAGTCACGCCAACAGACTCCTGCTTTTCAGTAGAAACGTTCCGCCACTGATCCAATGTTTCTACTGAGAAGAAGGAATCCGGCTGACGTGGCATTAGCTGGCCACTGCAGTGTGAGATGCTCGTCATCATCAATCCTACAGTAGTAGGAACTATAATAGTCATTATCTTAACCCCAACAAACAATTGAATAAAATGCAACAATCCTTTGTTACTTTATCACACATGCGCTTTGAGACAGTTTTAACTGTGTACATTTGTAAAGCGCCTTAAAATGCACTGAACCTGAACCCGAACCTGAACACATCCTGCTTTAGCTGCAAGCCTCAGCACAGTTGAAAGCTGAAACTGAAAGAAGGAAGTTCTCCCAGCATTCCCATTCCTTGACTCGCAGCTTCAAGAGTCCGGTTTGAATCGCTTCCAGTGTTGGACTGTGGTCTTGGCTGATGTTGTACTGCCCCCTGTTGGACTGAATGTTTCAGAACATGTTCCTTTAATTCAGTGGGTAATGTTTTCAA
>MU204326.1:4504494-4529572 GCA_017309775.1 Paedocypris sp. Pulau Singkep | reverse complement strand
CCGGGTGGCGCAGCACAGCAACACGCTCTGCGACAAGCTGAAGGACATCGTGGTCAGCACCAAGACGGCGGCGCTGCAGTACCCCTCGCCCGCCGCCGCCCGAGACATGACTGAGCGCGTGCGGGAACTGGCCGGCGGCACGCAGCACTTCCGCATGGCGCTCAACCAGCTGCTGTCCATGTGAGGGCGCCAGATCCCCTCAGACTCGTGACTTACTGTAAATATCACAGCTGTATGTGACGGGTGGCGGGTGAAAAACTTTTGTGCCGTTGTCGTTCCGAGACGGAGATTGTCTGGTGGGTTTGAGACGCATCGTGCTAGCTCGTGTAATGACTGCTCGGATTCTCATGCGTTTGTCTCCACGAGAGTTGCTCGTTTTTCAGGCTGAAGTGCAAAGCATGCTGGGAGTCGGCCTCTGAGATGGCACGGGTGGGCAACCTATGGCCCGTGGGCCGCAACATTGCCCACCCGTCCACCACTCACCCTTTTACACCCGATCTGCAAACCTCAACCATTCTTTCAGACGTTTCATGAGCGGAGGCTGTTTTTTTTTACCCAGAGGCTTCGCTTAGATCACTTCCTGTAGCGCCACTTCCTGCTGGACAGGTGCATTGTGGCTCACGCGGCCAGTCAGAACCCGGGACGTCTGGTTTCCTCCCGCATCCAGACCTGAAGAAACCATCCCACCAGCTGGTGCAAGTGACTTCCTCTCCTCCATCTCCTGTCGGTTGTCTTGTAAAGTTCCAATCATGTCAGAAAAGGTAGTTTAATGAGACTTATTAAACTTTTTAAGTACTGCAACATGTTGTTGTGTATAGTCGAAATTCTTATCCATTAAAAGAAGCATTTAAGCCAAACGCTGAGCGGACGTGTGTGGTGCTGTTCTCACATCTGTGTCACTTCGCTGGATTCGGCCGGTGCTGCTGTGTGTGACTGTACACCGCCGTTCAAAAGTTTGGGGTCACCTGGACAATTTTGTGTTTCATGAAAATTCACACCATATTTGTGCGCTTTGAGACAGTTAAAACTGTGAAAAGCGCCTTACAAATACTCATTATTATTATTATTATTATTATTATTATTATTATTATATATTATCCAAGAACAAGGATAGACTGCCGGGTTTCACATGGAGGTTCTCTATTTCGAGCGTTTGATTCGACAAATGTGATGCTCCAGATTCTCAACCTGCTGAAAGGAAGGTCAGTTTTACAGCTTCTTTAACCAGCTAAACAGTTTCCAGCAGTGCTCACATGATTAAACAAGGCTTTTACAATCATCCATTATCCTTCTGACACAATTAGCAAACACATTGTACTATTAAAACACTGGAGTGACAGTTGCTGAAATCGTTACACTTATGTAGATATTGCACCAAAAACCAAACATTTACAGCTAGAATAGTTATTTACCACATTAGCAGAGTATAGAGTGTATTTCTGATGAGTTTAAAGTTATTTTCATTGACATAAACTGTGCTTTTCTTTCAAAAATTGACATTTCAAAGTGACCCCAGACTTTTGAACTGTAGTGTGTGACGCCGTAAAATACACGAACTGGATATATATCTTTAATGTACATATTTTCAAAACAAAATGTTTTTAATCCAACTTGCTAAAGAAATCCTTGCTTACTGTGAAGTACAACAATCATCTGAACTACAACTGGAAGTCTTGTTGGAAATGTGAATAAAATCAAATATATGGTAAATTTACACAAACTAGAACACTGGGAAAACGCGTCCTAATATGAAATCACTACTAACTACTACTACTACTAACTCCAAAGGTAAAACCATCTCTTGGTTTGATTTCAACTCCTTTGAACCAGGGACTCAAGTTTACTGATAAAGCACATTTTACAGCCGCCGATGTTCTCAAAGCAGCGGCACGAATGAATGAAAATAACTGAGCAGTTTAGGGCTTAAAATGTCAACATCAGAATTCTGAATTGTACACTGTATTTAATAGGTAACCAGTGTAATGACTTTAAAATGGGTCTTAGGTTAAGATGTGGTCTTAGGTTATAGAATTCTGCATGGACTCTATAAAAAGACTCTCTAAAGAATCGTAAGCTAAAGTAATGACTGAAACAAAGTTTTTCTGATGTTTCCCAAGGTTTATCACCTTAGATGTTTGTGACAAAGAACTGATACACCACAATATTCAACCGTCTGGTTTATTCCTCACTTCAGTCAAACTGAATCCACAAGAAACATTTATTCCTCAATTATTCCTGGTTAATTGACGTATTGTGAGGTTGAGAAGGTCGTTGAGTCAAACACTAGGTTGTGGCTGAGGAGTTCACCAGTTGATCTTTTGCGGTGTGGTAGAAGCCCGTCTCCTGACCTTCCCAGTTCAGGTTCTGATTCCGGTTGCGTGCGAGCAGCTTCTCCACTTTTGTGACCAGCATCTGACTGCCGAAGGACAGGCTTTTGGTCTTCTCGATCACCTGCTGATACGGTGAGACGGCTTTGGTGCTCATCACCACGTGGCCCAGTTTGGAGTCGATTCTGGCATCCAGTCTGGCATTCCGGATCAGATTCACGATCCACCGCTCTGCTTCCTCTGGGCTCATGTTCAGCTTCTCGGCCACCGTGCCGATGCTGAGACACTGATAGACCCGACAGAAGGTCTCGAAGACGAAGAGCCGTGCGTTGTCAACAAAGTCGTCCAGGCAGGCCACCAGGAAGAAGTCGTTCATCAGCACCGACTCGCATTCCCTCAGCTTCTTCTGAGCACCGTCGAAGTCAAAGTGAACGTACAGGCACTCCACAAACTCTGTGACGGGATCTCTGTACGTATGCGACTCCTGCTGAATGACCTCGATCAGATCTTTCAGAACCTTCTGCCGTCTTCTCTCGTCCTTGTTGGAGATGACGGCAGTGGTCAGGTAGCGCAGGATGTGAGGACACGTGGTCTGGATTGCGTTCAGGTACTGGGGCTGGTAGAGGAACAGCTCGATGATGTTGTCTCTGCCCTTGGGGTGGTTGAAGAAGACAAACAGAGACCAGTGTATGAGCCACGTTCTCTGCAGCAGAGACCGGAGAGGAGAACTGGCACAACTGTTGTCGATGGCGTCTCGTAGGCGGGTCAGATCCTCCATGGCCGCCTCCCAGTTCTGCATGAGGATCTCGGATGCCAGTTTCCCCCAAAGCGAGCTCATGACGTTGTGGTCGGTGGAGGGCACGAGCACACGGTAGAAGTAGAGGTGTTCCGCAGCTCCAGAGTAGTTGCCACACTCGTACTGGAATTTGGCGTAACGATAAAGCGTGTCCAAATATTCTTGGCGAAAGCCATGTTTGCCGGCCAACTGTTCCAACAGCGTCCGGTCGTCTCTTGTGGACTGCATCTGTCTTTGAGTCTCCGGATCTTCCAAAATCTTGACGATGGGCTCCATTTCGGATTGAAGCTGCTTCAGTTGGGCAACCACCGTGGTTCGTTTCTCCCTCAGGGAATGTGGAATCTCTTGGTCGGGATGCAGGTTCTGGTAAACGTCTTTGGCAAAATCCACCATGTTGGCATTGCTCAGAAGATCCAGCTTCCCTTGCAGAAGTTCCTTCTTGTTGTAGATCTCTCTGACGGACAGGAACTCCAGCAATGGAAAGACCAAATGGCGGTCAAGGAAACGGGCCAGCTTGTTGGTGAGGTCATACTCTGCCATGTCGGACCACTGGAGTTCCTGAAGAAGAGCAAAGGAGATTAACTGCATCATTCCTGAGGAGTTTGATCTCCACATTCCGGGGTCGACCATAGTCCACCTGAACACATAGACAAGAGGAGAAGATTCACCTTAAAAGGTGACTTAAAGAGACTTAAAAATCAGAGAAATAATGTGGTTTATAGTTTTATTTACCAAAATCTCTTCTGGGCGATGGAGATAACAGCTAGTACAAAACTGAGTTTGATTTTTTTCATTTCTGAGTCACGTGGCGCTGGACGCTGAGACACACCCTGCATTATTGGTCGACCAATCGCATGACACAACATCAGGGGGCAATTTTTTTGCAGATACTCCAATTCTCCAGCATATTTTGGGACTGTGGGAAGACACCGGAGACCCAGAGGAAACCACCAATCGGGCATCAAACTCCAACGAGACCTTATCACTGCCCGCTGTGCCACACAACAGGTCTTTAATGCATTTTGTATCACAAGTGATACTCTATGTTCATCGTCAGTTTGCAGGGACTTTTTTTTTTTCTCTTTTCAAAAAACTTTTTTATTTATTATTATTTTTTATTTATTATTTAAAAAAAAAAAATAGTTGGATCACCAGGTGGCAGCAATTAAATGTGGCTTTTCCAGTGCAGTGACCACTAGGGGAGCTGCTGCAAATTTGGAAAAAACGATTTTTTTTTCACATTTCATATTTTCAATAAAAACATAGTTCTGGAAGTATAGACCAGTAAAAATTCTACACAAATTTCCAAGAGATAGATTGTCTGATGGGTTGCTTGAATGTGGCGTGGTAAGATGTGTGTGAAAATTTAACCCTTACCCAATGCGCTGTATCAGTAGAACTACGTTTAAAATAACGTGTATAATATTTGATATATAAATGTTAATAATTTATGATATATATAAACATTCTCTATTCCTCTTTGTATTCTTCTGCTGTTGTGAGATGCAATTTCCCCACTTTTCATCATCATGGATCACCACAGCAGGACAAATCCTAACGTTGTGATCGGTCTTCAGCTGCTGGACTTCCTGATGTGTTTGAGATCAATGTTCTGCTGCAGATCCCAAAGCCGCGTCAGCTTGATGCGTCAAGCAGATGGTCAGATAAGCTCCTTCAGGATTATCAAGTTGAGGTATGGCAAGATAATGCAGGTCCTGAAGCAGCAGAACATCTCCAAACTTCCAACAGCAGTTACTGAGATTGTTCCAAAATGTTCGTTGACGTTTTCCTCAGAGGTCTTGGAGATCTTCAAGATGCTTGACTGAGCCAGGTGAAGCCAATTGGTTGTGGTGTGAGCTGTGAGGTCTTTTGTGGTCAAATGAGTGGAGATATTTTTCAGACTGAATCTGAATTACTTTTGATTCAGGCGACTTCTGACTTTGGTCAAAGTCTATGAAGTTTTCTTTCAAAAATCTTTTGTTTATCTATTTTACCTCTGAACATTATTTAAATATGTTTGATGATCTTAAGCATTAAAAGCATGACACACATCAATAAAATGCGAATGTTTTTTTCTTTACCGCCTTGGTTGTGCGTACTTGAGTGCGCTGGTGTTCTGCGTCTCCATGGCTACGCGTGCACGCGCTCACGCCACATACCGGAAACGCGTCACCGTGCCAACAGCGTTCGCAAATCCAGTCAAGACCGCTCGTTTGTAAAGGTTTGTCATCTCCTAGCCCCGACATTTTTATTTAAAGGCAAGACAACAAAAAGAGACGGTCTAACACTGTAAAACAAACTTTTAAACAGATGAAACATGGAAGACTGCGCGTCACGTGACGCTATGTGCGCTGCGCAGGATGAAGAAACCTCGCACAAAAAATAAACGGTAAAGTCGTCTTGTTTTTTTTTTAAGAACGTGTCAATACATTTTTTAAAAAGCCGTAAAAATCCTAAAACGTTCAACGCAGTTACGTACAGTGTTTGTCTTTTTCAAAATGAACACCACACGGGTAAACTTTGTAGACATCACACAGAGAGAGGTAAACAAACACATTGTAAACAGTGAAAGCACATTATACAAGATAAACAACATATGTACCATTCCAAAGTTTGAAACTTGTTGCAAATGTCAAGTGTTATTAAGGCTTTCGAGTTGCTTGACCTTGAGGTTGTGTTGCGATACAAGGCAAATTCTTTACAAAAATGTGGGAAGAATGGTTTGTCACCGGTACTTATGTACAGGTGCTGGTCAACGAATTAGAATCATTTGAAACAGTGCAATCATTAAATTCTTTGAATGCATTTTTTGTGCAGAAAGAAAATCAGGTGTTCACCGCACCTGTCCTACTCGTTAGAGTAATCACAGAACTTGTTACCTGTAAAAACAAATTTGCTCAGCTGAGCTTTCTAAAAAGCCCATTTAGGCCATTTAACTGTGACACTGTTGTTTTATTGAATTAGAATAATGGAGAAACCGTTTCATTGAATTAGAATAAATGCTCGAATTTTTGTTTTTTGTGAAGAGTGTTCACTGTGCAGTATAAAGTCAGGGTTCAGTAGAGTTTCTAAGTTGTAAAATCAATCATGAGTAGCAGCACGACCTCTCCACCGGAATAGTGGCTCAAATTCAAGCCCTTCGCCAACAAGGCTTGACCCAAACTAATATTGCTGAGCAGCTCGGCATCAGCCAGTCTTCCGTCTGCAAAGCTCTCAAGAAAAACTGCAGCAAGCGCACCAACTGTTCCGCCGTCTGAAAAAGTTCTGCTCGTGACAACAAGCAGCTGAGAAAGATCACAGTTAGCAACCGGTTCAAGTCCACTTCTGAGCTCACCGACTAGTGGAACAAGCAGACCGGCGCTGACGTCTCCAGATCAGCCACTTACCGTCGTCTGCGCAAACTCGGCTTCAAATCTCGTGTTCCAGCAGTAAAACCGATGCTGAACAAGAAACAAATGCAGAAATGGCGGAAGTGGGCCAAACAACACGGCGAGTGGACTGCTGAAGACTGGCCGAAAGTGGTCTTCAGTGACCAATCACTCTTCTGCATCTCCTTCGGTGACCAAGGTCCACGTCTCTGGCGTCGTGGTGGCAAAATCTACAACCACCAGTGCGTGAAAAGATCTGTCAAGTTTCCCCAGAGCATTATGGTCTGGGAATGCATGTCCGCTTGGGGTGTAGGGAAACTCTGCTTACTCAAGAAGACTGTCAATGCTGCCGTATATCAAGATGTTCTGGAAACGTTCCTGATTCCGACTGTTGAGGAACAGTTCGGTGAAGAAGACATCATATTTCAATAGGATCTTGCACCGGCTCATGCGGCAAAGTCGACCAAAGATTGGTTCACTAGGAAACAGCTTGAAGTTTTGCCATGGCCGGCCAACTCGCCTGACCTCAATGTCATTGAAAACCTTTGGGCCATTGTCAAGCGTAAAATTTGCGATAGAAAGCCGACTACGCTGGACCAACTGAAGCAGAACATCGCCACTGCCTGGGAAGCTGTGAGTGCGGACACTTGCGACTAGCTGGTCAAATCGATGCCGCGGAGACTTCAGGCAGTCATACAAGCCAAGGGGGCAGCCACAAAATACTGAGAAAGTGATGATTCTAATTAGAATAAAAATTATTCTAATGAATTATTCAATGAAACGGTTTCTCCATTATTCTAATCCAGTAAAACAACAGTGTCACAGTTAAATGGCCTAAATGGGCCTTTTGGAAAGCTCAGCTGAGCACATTTTTTTTACAGGTAACAAGTTCTGTGATTACTTTAACAAGTAGGACAGGTGCGGTGAACACCTGATTTTCTTTCTGCACAAAAAATGCATTTAAAGAATTTAATGATTGCACTGTTTCAAATTATTCTAATTCATTGACCAGCACCTGTATATTTGAAATATGGCAATTTAAAGAGGCATACGTTTGAGAGGCAGTTTGGACGAACGAATAGAACGGGAGTAAAATTGGAATAGTGTTCCAATTTTTTTTTTTTAAGTCTATGAATCATTTAATATTGTATATAACCACTGATTTTTGTGATGGAGTGTATGGTGTTTCCAAAAAAATGTAGAAGCAACAATACACTGATCTGTTCATGTGTATAGACTGGGCCGGATACACATACGTGTTCTCATAATGACGTCACTCTTTCACAGTTGTTTTTACAGTCAAACTGGCAACTGTCACAATTGATCATTTACATCAAACAAAAATGCAACATTGCACTTCGACACATTAATGTTTGAAAAGATGTTCTTATTAAAATGCACAACAATATTATCAAATTATAATAAAACAATAATATCAGTAAAGTGAAGAGTGATTACACAAACAAAAAACCTTTTGAAAGCAATTTATTATAAAAGGCATTGACAAATATACACGCTTAAAAAAACCTACTGAAATCCACTTGTCCTAATACCACGATCACTATCCAACGAGCTCAAATGGTCAAAAAAAGGTCCTTCAAAAAAAAAAAAGTATAGAAAAAAAACCACGATGGAATAAAGCTGAGCGGAGATGGGCAGGATCCGCGTCCGCGCTCACAGAGACAGACGGCCACGCCAGCACGCGCCGCTCCGTCAGTTGTAGATGAAGTTAAACCTGAGCGAGGAAGATGATGATGAGGAGCGGTCAAACTCCATCCAGATAAATGAGAGGAGTGATGGTGGGGTCACCTGCTGAGCAGCTGAGGGAGGCTGGAGATGATGGGGCCGTAGCCCGGGGCGTTGTCGTACAGCTCGAACAGCGGCGCCGCCACCAGCTTGTAGTTCTTGGGCACGGCGAACAGCGCTGAACACACACACACACACGTCACACTCGGCGAGCAGGAGGAGATCTCCACCATCTCACCTTTCTCCTGCAGCTGCACCAGGAACAGCTTCTTGTGCTCTTTGGGTTTGGTGATGTGCGCGGGAATGTAGGGATACTGCGGGAGAGCAGGAGTTAGCGCCAGTGTTCGAAAACTCTGTCCTACACGGGAGAACTTCCTACATCGCTTTGCACACGCGCGATATACAATCACGTCATGTTCTGGCCACATTGGTAAGTTCACGTTCAAGTTCAGAGCGTTTGTAGGGCGCTTTTCACAGTTTTAACTGTCTCAAAGTGCACGTGTGAATATGTTTATAATTTTTATTGATTTGATCGTCTGTGTGTTGGTGTTAAGTAAATGGCTATGATTACGACATGACAAAGACAAAGACCTCGATCAGATCTTAAACACTGCACAAGAGCGATGTAGGAAATCCACATGTGTAGGATAGAATTTTAGAACACCGGGCTGGCAGACGTGCACACACACACTCACTCACTCACTCACTCACCTGAGGCGGCTCAAAGTTCGGTCTCCACCAGTTTCCGATGCAGTCGTCGATCACCCAGTCCTGCTTCACTCCGTCTTGACGTCCCAGAATCTGTTGATCAAACCGATAAACGACTGTGACACTAGACGAGTTACTATGGTGAGATGGTGTATTCCCGCGTCCGTACCTCCGTCATCAGCCGCTTCAAACCTTCCACCTCGTCTTCTCCAGGGTTCAACTCGCCGCCGGGACTGTGAGGAGAACACAACGCTGATGAGTATAGAATCACAATGGGGCCGATGTACATCAAACATACATTTCTGAAAACTAACAAAAATGTTTCACCATTACGTTTTTTATTTTTTTAATTTTTTGCTTGTAATGTTCACGCTTTTGTTTGAAACCTTTTTCCCCCTTTGAATGTTTTTCTTTCGTTTGAACTTCTGGCACTAGCTTCACGTGGGGCCGGCCCTTGCTCTGATTGGCTGGTGAGAATTTGAATGACAGTTGACCAGTAAATGTGGGAGGATTAGCTGTTTCAATATCCATATACAAATCACTATTATAAAACTGTTATTTTTGCACACTTTTGCTAAATTATTGTGGTGGCAGAATACTTAAGAATAATAATAGACATTTTTGTTTCTACACATAGAAATACCGTATTATGAAACTGTGTCCGAAAAGCGGAGTACAAATAAAATGTGTATTATTGTTGTTATTAATATTATTATCATTAATAAAAGTAATGATAATATGTTCAATTTATTTTTAAAACTCATTATTCCGTGTTAACTATAATTTAACGTGAAACCCTATATACGTGCGCAGGTCTTTCTGGTGCAGTGATGTGGATGGTGTCGTGTCCAGAACTCATCACTACAAACGGATAAATACTCAGACGATGAAGACGCTCCGATTCGGAATGTGTTTAGCGCTCACTAAACCACCCACACGTCATAGTCACAGAGCTGTCAATAACATTCTCACCAGCCAATCAGAGTAAGGACCGCCCCCTCGTGAAGCTAGTGCCAGAAGTCCAGACGATAAAAATCTGAAGCGAACAAAAACTTCAAACAAAAACGTGATTATTCTCTACTCCTCTTTCGGCTTTCGCCACAGCGAATCATCCCTTTTCACCATTCTATCCTGATTGCAAGCGAAGAATAAAACAAACAAATATAAATGTGTAGCATTTTCAAGCCGTTTCTTAGAAATGTACGCTTGACGATTTTGGCCTTAATCTGCAGCCCCAGAAGAGCCTCACAGACGCGCGTCTCACTCCTCCAGAAGCACCTACAGCTTAAAGAAGGTGGTTCCCAGCTGCAGCAGCAGCACGTGTGGGAGTCGGTGCTCGTGCACGATCAGGACGCCCTCCACCGTCCGCCGCATCCCCATCTTGTCAAACTCCTCGCGCATGCGCTGGAAGCGAGCGGCCACAGAGCTGTCCTTCTCGTACAGCGGCTCCTTGGTGCCGAATGTGTAGTTGGTCAGAGGATACCTGCGGGGATTAAGATATGATATTTACCCTCAGTTAACCAGATAACAGACCATTGGGATCAAATCTCATTTCAAGATCAAGTGCTGAGCATTTGTAAGACAGTTTTAACTAAAAATATGGCTATGATTGTCACTATGACAAAGACCAGTGAGGAAGCACATATGCGACAGTGGCCAGGTAAAAAAATACTCTCTAACAAGGAAAAAGTAGTCACTAGTGCCAGTCTCCTCTGGCATCCTAACAAGGGTGACCCGGACGTCAGCTGCACTCGTTTTAAAATGCACACGGTTGTATACATGTTTGTACAGTTGCACATAAATAGAATAAGGAGCATTGTAAGGAACACAAAACAATAATTTACGTATTTCATACAGTTGCTGAAAAAGGTGCAGTGACAGAGCAGCTTAAAAATATTACACACCAGATTTAAAAACACATGCACTGACCAATCGTCTTTAGTGTGTGTGTGTGTGTGTGTGTGTGTGTATGCGACACTTACAGGTTTATCGTTCTCTCCAGTGTTAGCGGTTTAGCCGCCTGGCTAATGTATTTGTTGCCGAATTGATTCACCCCGCGAGGCCAGCCGGTAGACGATCTGTTGGGAGGTGCGATGGACATAGTTTTGCGTGTATTTATAAAGCCGGGTATTCCCAATAGTCGCCGTTATTGTTGCTAAACAGTCGTTTGTAAGCAAACTGATTCAGAGACGCGTCTCTCGGAACAACAGGAACACGGCACACTGTCGTGAAAACATCCCGGACTTCCGGTAGCGCGACGCATTTACGGCAATATTGACTCGTCTTTCGTTTGTTGAAACATATTAACCACTTTGTTAATAACATATTGACTATTAAGAATTAAACCATTGTATGTATAATTTAACATATAGTTACACAAATAAAATATGTCAAACAGACTGCAGAAAATGTTAAGAAAAGCAAAAAACAGTAATGTTAGAGCAATAGCGCAAACAATAAAAGCAACATTCTGTTATAGTAAACATGAGGTCAAAATAAACTTTCTGAGTTTTTGGTATTGCATTTTTTGGTAGGATTTGTATAAATTAAAATGTTAATTATATTACATGAACACTTGGATGAAAGTATTCTTTGTAACTGACACAAGATTTTGAAATCTTGACACGCTTCCAAGTCACCGGTTAGCCAATCACATTAAAGACGTTACTACAGACAGTGAAGCTGTTTTTGGTACGTTTTCCAAACACGTCGTTCAAAATGTCTGAAAAATTGCGCAAAGTGTCTGGAATGTCTGTAAAAATATACCCATTTAGTTAACAGTCGGTAAACTGTTGAACATTGTTAAACAAAGTGCGCGAGTCAAAGGTAAACGAGCTAGTGAGGATGCTGGGAAATGTAGTTGTTCCGGACGCGCCGTGTGTACGTAGAGTCGCGGTGCTGAAGCGAAAGTGGCCAGCAGGGGGCGCGTTGATATCACACGAATTAGCTTGATTTTAAATTCTGTTCATCTGGCAAGGTGAATAACCCATTGTCGATGATGACTGGATGGATTTTTAATGAATTGAATAGCTTCCTAAAACGTTAATTAAAATACTGAAATTATGAAAAAATAACAAATTGGTATTATAACTATTTTTATTACATTCTTTAATTAGGAGTAAAAAAAAGCAATTAGCATCTCCGAGGACACACTGCCAGATCAGTGGTCAGCCAATCACACAATTCTTGAAGCAAATCTAAACACATTTATGGAAGAAATTCATAAAACATAGAATGAACAGAAGCATTTGCACATGCCTTTAAAATGCCTTATTTATTGAAGTTTTTGCGGAGTAAAATTACATTCATCTTTATAACCAGTGCAAGAAATCACAATATAAAAAAGGAGAGGGGAAAAAAAAGAACACAACGATGACTTTAAAAATCAATCGTCTGAAAACTCAACCATTATATTCACCGAACGCTAACGATGGAAAATAAATATGCATTTCTAACTCAGTTAGTGCAGCCACCCTTCAGCAATTGAGTTCAGTCCATCTTTAAGTCACAATCAGATCAGATCCAGCTAAATTGCTTCTGGGGAGGAAACCCTAATTGCAAAAAATATTGCACCGATAAACCGGACACGTGTAAGAGATCTAGGGTCCGTCGCATTCTCACATGGCTGCCCCCGGTGGCAAAGTGCGATATGGCCGTTAAATGAACGCGGTGTTTATTTATGCCCTCAGTAGGTGAGGTTTGGCAGGAAACGAAAAAACACGTTATTACAGCAAATTTGCTCATTTTCTTTGCCGGCTTTATAAAAACAGACTGAAGATGAGTACAAACTGAAAAATAAATTAGATTTACAAAGGTATAGTGCTCATGTCAAAGGCATCGACGGCGCTTTGCTCAGCCGTTAGAATCGGACCAATGTGGTCGACACATCTCCAGCACGTGCGGGAAGTGCAAGAAAGACAGGTGTGAATCCTATAAAGGCTGGTCGATCCGTCTCCAGATCAATCGCGACAAAGATAACTGATGATTTCATCTATTGCGGAAACTGGAAAAAAAAATTGCTGAGAAGACAATTGTGCAAAACGCAGTTTCGGCTGTGACCGTAACGCCCTAAACCTCGCACGGAAACGCCGACACCACGGGATTAAACCAGGACGTCTGGAGTGTTCAAACGCAAACGTGGAATAATCCTAACAAATCCAGGATTTTACCGTCCGTTTTTCCAGGGGAAGTGAAACCACAGCTCCACAAACCAGAAACTCCAACACGCAGACTAAAGTGCATCCAAACTGGCGGCCCGACGGGTTGAGGGATCCATCCACTGGCTCTGGGTGCGATTCTCCGTCCTGACGCTGGCCAGACTGGCGGATCCCCTGAACCACCTGCTGATTGGTTCTGTTCAAATGATCTATAGCGCACAAAGGCGGGGCTAACCGGGTTTCCTTGGCCGCCTCCCCATCTACTAGGAGTCGTCTTCTCAAAGGCAACGCGCAATCCAAGATGCTGGAGTCTGAGGGAAAGCAGGAAGCACAGACGCACTGTCAGGATCTGCTGTGAGTGTCGGACTGGAGAACTCCGTTTCCCACAAGCCTCCACTGCTCGGCTCGTCACCTGACCTGAGAGCGGTTTGGTGTGACCGTGTTTCTAACAAATGTCCAGGTCTCAGGGAGTCGATCCCAGATTCTGGGCCTGGAACTGGACACACCCACGGGGTTAATGATTGACCAATCACAGGACGGGTCACGAATGATCCAAATAAGCGTTTCACGAACGAGACACATGAAAGAAATGAACGAATCACAAACAATTACGTTTAAACTAATCACGAACCTACGCGACACTAGAACGAAATGAACGAAACGCGGATGATTCGTTTAAACAAATCTCGAATGTACTTGACACGTGAACAAAATGAACGAATAACGAACATACGTGACACGTGAACGAAAAGAACAAATCGCTAATGATTCGTTTAAACGAATCTCGAACGTATGTGACACTTGAACGAAATGAACGAATCACAAATGATCTGTTTAAACAAATCACGAATTATTCGTTTAAACAAATTACTAATGTACGTGACCTGTGATTGCAATAAACGAATCACAAATCATTTGTCTAAACTAATCACAGACGTACGTGACATGTAAACGAAATGAACGAATTGTGAACAAACGTGACGCGTGAACGAAATGAACGATCACGATAGAATCGTTTAAGCGAATCACAAACAAACGTGACACCTGAACCAAATTAACAAATCACGAATGATTAAACAAATCACAAACAAACGTGACACATGAACGAAATGAACGAATCACAAATGACCCGTTTAAACGAATCACGAACAGGTTGTGATCCAAATAGGTTGTTATATAGTTTAAAGTACAGGCCGAAAAACTAAGAGAGAGTAAACACACAGCCAGACCGGACCAGTGGAGGCTTGTGGGAGATTGAGTTCTACTGCACGTTACACGCTGTAGGACATCACACCGTGTCCGTCAGATCCTCCGGCTCACTGCTCCTCAAACCCGGCGGAGGAGAAGGCTTCTCCATCCTGGCCCTGAAACACGTACTGGCTCACCGCCGCAGGAACGAGGGCGCTAGCGAGCTCCTGCGCAAACACGCCGCTCAGAGTCAAACACGTCTGTGTGTGTGTGTGTGTGTGTGTGTGTGTGTGACCAGGGAACTCACTGATTTCAGGCTGTGGTCCATCTCCGTGAAGCTCCACTCGTTCAAAGGCAAAGTGAAAGTGAAAGGCTGTGAACAGGTTGAAATCAGGAGAACAAGCAATAAACAGCAGTAATCGTTATATTCTGCGTGTACATGTATATTTCTGAATGTTTAAAATTGAAAACATGAAAAGAGTAAAGACAAATCAATGATAGGCCCAGTATGTAATGTACGGAATCAGATTAGTGCAGAAGATATCAAACGCACATTTCTAACGAATGAACGAAAATGCTTCACGTTTACTATTTTGTTTTTTTGTTTTTAGCTTCAGATTTTCTTGTTCATTCTCTTGTTTGGATTTCTGGCACTAGTTTCACGTGGGGGCAGCCCTTATTCTGATTGGCTGGTGAGAATGTGATTGGCAGCTGCTTGACCAGGAAGTGGGAGAGAGGTTTAGTGCTTCACATCTTTTTTATTATTAGTACACAATAAACTGTTATTAAAGTGTTATTTTTGAACAATAATGCTAAATTATTGTGGTGGCAGACTACCTGTACTTCAAAATAATAGTAGACATTTTTGTTGTTATTATCATCATTATTAATTAAAATATTGATAAAAAAGTTAACTTAAGTTAAGTCCTTAACTTAAGTCCTAAATAATGGAATGTAGTGTTATTCTGTGCTAACTATGATTTAACGTGAAACTCTGTATATGTGCACTGTAAATAGCGAGTGCGGGCTGTGAGAGGGCAGTCGTTGTCTTTCTGACGTGTCTGGTGTCGTGTCGGTCCAGAACTCATCACTACAAACGGATAAAAACTCAGACGATGAAGATGCACCGATTCTGAATGTGTTTAGCGCTCGCTAAACTCCTCTCACACTTCCTGGTCAAGCAGCTGCCCATCACATTCTCACCAGCCAATCCAAGTAAGGCCCGCCCCCACGTGACAGAAATCCAAACAAAAAAAAAAATCTGAAGCGAAAAAAAAGATTGCAAGCGAAAAATAAAAAACACCAACGTAAATGTGAAGCATTTGTTTAGGTTTACGTTAGATATTTTGGGCACTAATCTGATTCCATAGTAATGTGAAATGTTAATTTGGTCCATTGACCATGGTTTATTTATTGTTCCACTGAATCTCACGCATTCTGGTTTACGCCCAGCAGAGGGCGCTCGTGGCCCTAGAGGAAGTTCACCGTCCTACAGAGAGATGCTGGTGGAGACGCTCACACTTACGTCCACTGCTGCAGCTCCACTGCTCTCCAGGTTCTGCTGGTGACTCCTCAGAAGCATCTGTAGATCCTCCAGGCTCATGTCTACGTTCTCCACACCGTCTGCCATCTCCGCTCTAAGGGCACGTGAGTATTTACAGTCACTGGACCTTTCTCGGGACGTTCCTTCAGACAAACCTCTCCAGCATGGGTCTCTTGGCTCTTCTCTCGCCCACATTAGACGCTCTTCCCTCCAGGACGGACTGCACCATGGCGACGGGGAGGACGGGGGGCTCCGCACACACTTCACAGGAGGCGAGGGGTCCGCCCTCCGCTCGACCCTGCACTCCAGGACTCACTGGTTCTTCTTTAATTAGCATTAGACACTTTTCCCTAACAAACAATCACAACTTTATCCTGTGACGTGTCCAGTTTTAGGCCACACAAAAACGCAGAAGACGGGGCAGAAATGACCAGAATCGTCCAGCACGCCATCGAAAAACTGGCCAACAGATTCCAAAAAGTCAATTTACCGTGATTCTCTACTCAATAGTTCCTCTGAGCAAACGCAAGATCACGAATGCAATTTTAATAGGCTAGTCAATTTGCGACGTCACAGATCAAGGGGGAGTTGAAAATAACTTCACAGGAAAAAAAAATCCACAGGAGTTTGAATATTATTCGTAATATCAGTGCGTAATCTGTCAACGCTCTTCATGAAGTTGAAACGTGCACAAAATGTTCTGTTCGTGAACCGAATCGTTCGCGAACAGAAGCGTCTGTGAACCTGAACACCACAGCGTGTGTGTGTGTGTGTGTGTGTGTGTTCTCACCGCGACTCCTCCGCCTGCATGTGCAGAGCCAGTCCGCTGAACTGCGTCATCTCAGTGACGTCAGAGATGATCGGACCCCCGGTAGACGGGTTAGAAGAGGAGCAGGACGCGCTTTCAGTGGATGGCTGCTTGAACAGAGGCAAATGAAATCTACATTTAGACTGACATAAAGCACACGCAGCAGTTCTGTGTGGAGAGTCGAGTCCCTCACCGACTGGATGTAGAAAGAATCCTGAAGAGATTCCATGGAAGGATTATGGTTGAATTTGGATGCGGGAGGAGTGGAGCAGCCGTCATCCAGCATCAGAGGACTGAGGAGACGGAAAGAAGCCAGACGCTAGTCTCACCAACAGACCGTTTTATCCACAAGTAGTGACGTGTCGTTCGCATTAAACAATTACGTCAGGTTCTGCCTTTTTAGCTGTCCAGCCGATAAATCTGTCCTACGGGATTCAGAAATTGTAGCATAGTCTGATATATTTGGTTAGAGTGTAAATATATACTTGTGCAATGGCATAGTTTATGATAAATGATGGGTATCAAAGAATGATAAAACTTCAGTCTGATAACGCATATTGCAAAAGAAAATAAAGGACAAAACTGAAAAAATGGGAAAAAAAAATTATTAATTTATTCAGTGTTGCAGTGCACCAGAATAGAATTTTAATAACACTAACAAAATATGTCTGGATATTGTTAAGCGGAAAAGCCAACAATTTCTAACTCCAGTAAAACTTTTGTGTGCGGGGTAAAAAAAAATGATAAAACTGTTCAGACGCAACATAACATTATTAATCGCATCACATAATATGATCACATAATTTAATAAATATTAAATGTTAACATTTAAAAACTTGGAAAAAGTTTTGGGAACGCATGATTGAGCGTGTGAGACTGCGTCTGTATGTAACGGAGATAATAACGCGACAAATACATGGAGAAGAACGATATTAAAATAAGAGTTGCTTGAGAGATGGTAGAGAGCCAGAAGAGCCGAATCTTTTACGAGAGCAGAGCCAGAAGAGCCGAAGCTTTGAAAAGAGCAAGACTTGCCCATCTTGCGGGAATCTGGCGCCCTCTAGTGGCGACACGCGGGAGTGTTTGCGCGCGGCCTCGTGCGGCTCTTGCTCGGTTAGTTCTCATGCGTCACTCGAGCTGATGCTGCAGCTTTTAATGGGGAGCGAAGGGTCGTGTGTTTGTGTGTGTGTGTGTGTGTTGGTCTGACTCAGCACTGGTCTCCATTCATCCCCGTGTGGTGGGTGAATGGTGTCAGCTGAGCGTTTCCAGCTGACGTGGCGGTTCTCAGTGGCGTGTTTGTGTTGGGCCTTTGGCTGTTGATGCTTTGTGAAGCCGTGTCAATTGAAAGCTTGAGATTAGCGCGTCCACTCACAGCTTTCTCTTCATCCCCACCGAGCTCGGGCCGCTGGACTGCATCTGGCTGAAGAGGAACTGGATCAGCTGGAGAAAGAGCGGAGCACAGGTTGAGTCTGGGCCGTCTGGGGCCTTCAGCAGACCTTCCACTCCGACCTTGTTCATGACCTTCTGCTGCTGCGTGTGGTTCTGCCTCAGTGACACCACTTCCCTCCACAGAACATCATTCTGCCTGCGACAAGTGTTCCACAAAGCATCATCAAGCTTCGCTAAGCTAACGTGAAGCTAACGCTAAGCTAACGTGCGCAAACCACATACTGTTTCATGTCCTGCATCTGCATCTCCATGTTCTCCTGCTGGCTCCGCAGCACTTGCACCTCGTACAGAAGCTTGCTCAGGTCCTCCTGCCGGACCTTGGTCTCCTCGCTCTTCACGATGGAGACCTGGAGGAAGGTCAAGGTGCGTGAGGGGGGGTGTGGTGTGGCGTGGGGGGTGGAGCTAAAGGCCGCACCTTGCGTTTAATGTGCTCCAGCAGATGCTCGTGGCCCTGGAGGAAATACAGGTGCTGGAACTCGGTGTCGTCGCGCTCGGGCTTCACCAGGCCGCTCTGCTCGATGTTCACCACCTTCCTGAAGCCGTCTGAGGAGACAAGCGGAGTCAGGCGTGGCTCTGAGGCGCGGGAGATGATTGGGAGACGCTTACACATGTTCAGCTGGCGGACGAAGCTCGCCATGTTGTTGTGCTTGAAGTATTTAGGCAGAACCTCCTTGGCGAAGCGGCCCTGGTCGAAGACGTGGAAGCTGGTGCCGGTCTGCGTGATGGAGACGATCACAAACCGCTCAGTCAAAACAAAACTACACCTTCGGTTTTTCTCGGTTTCGTTTTACAAGACGCGGTTAGATTGGAAACTGCGAGCGGTGAGAGACGGGGAAGTGACGCTGCGAGTCGAAATGTTGTTCGGCGAATGATGAACAACGTTTTAGTTTGATCTCATTTCTGTTTTTCAGAAAATGATTGCTCAGGTTTGTCTGTGAAAACCCCACGACAGAAAGACTAACCCTAACCCAGACTTCTTCATTATTTGCCAGTAATATATTTAAAAAATATGGGAAATAGATTTGACAGGAAATCTAAACACCGTTTCATTTCAACTAGTTCAATCCATTTGGGATTATTAAATAAACTAGCTGTGTTTCAAGAAAATAGGTTCAAATAATTTTTATTTTTAAGACAATATAGACTGGAAATTTGTATCTGTTTTTAAAATGTTATTATTTTTTCTACAATTTTATTATTTTTTAATCTATAAAGTTTATAAAAACACAGTTATGAAATATTGTACAAATTATAACAAACATTTTGAAAAGTTGTATAAAATAAACAATATCTCAAAAAATGAAAAAAAATTTGAGGAAAAAACTGTTTAGAATTAAACCTTTGTAACAAAACTGACTCTTTACAGGTGTTTTGACTAGTTCTAATCTATTTTACAAGGAAATTTCCCCACTGTGGGACAAATAAAGGACTTTATCTTATCTTATCTTATCGTATCGTATCTTATCTTATCTGATGTAGTAGGTTAATAAGATTGTCTGGGATTGTTTATGCATCATTTAACAGAACAGTAAGACCAAACCTGACCGAGAATCATCATAATTTCATATATCTGGCTATACTTTTCATGATCATGACAGGGAAGCGGGTGATGGCTGAGTGAAACTCACCGTGCTCCAGCAGATCAGATGACTGGTTTCTGGATCCTCCACCAGGGTCCAGAGTTTGGTGAGGAACGCAGGAACGTTACTGGAGTATCCTCCATCCACACCTACAGAGCCGGAGTTTTCCTGCATGACTTGAGCTTGACCAGATGCGTGTCTTTACTCCACCAGTGCCTCAGTCCATTTCCAAACCTGTTTCTCCTGAGATGCGAGTGATGCGGATGCTGCTGCCCTCTGCTCCTGTTCTCCTGTTCCCACCGTTCCCACAGGTCAGAGTCAGCATAAAGCCCTGCAGCGTCACCCGGGCCAAACAAAGCCTCCAACAGAAGAACAATACACACACACACACACACGCACACACACACAAAGCCCAGAATAAAGCCACGCGGTCGACACACACACACGGCCTGCACAGGAGAGTGTGCTGGGAAAGGTGTGTGTTTTGTGTGGCCTGAATTGTCATTTGTGCCACTAAGCTTGTTGTTTAAAACCACTCTGGGATAATAAGAATAAGAACAAAAATGACAGACTTCAGTCGACGAGAATCTGAGGCAGTGCCGAGTCCGGCCAGCAGGGGGAGGGTCGCCAACCCAAACACTCGTTTCGAAGTCTTTCAGATTATAAAAGCCCTCACGCAATTAATGAAGATGCTCCTTTTATACGTTTGATTGGGTAATACTCAACGTCATCGTTAGTTTGATTCGTATTTTATATCAGATCAAGTTAGTTCAGATCAAGATAGTATGTGAATATGTAGTCATATTGTTATGTAATTTTACAGTTTTCTACATGTTGATTAAAAATATATGTGTATTTGATATTAATTGAGAAAAACCATGTCAACAACTGTAATCAGTGTAATAAGTGGCTAAAACCAAACTTTAGTTCATTTTGCCTGGTTTTAACAAATTGTAATTTGCAAAGATTCTGTAAATACAATGTAAGTGGATCACAATCCAATGTCATATTATGATTTACTTCAAACATCCTGCTAGTGTCTATATTTTTGTGATTTTAGTTATGTTTTTTTGTATTTGCTTGTTTGGTCAGACAGACACATACGCATTATGTATACATTAGAGCTGTTAATAGCAATTCCCTGATCAAATTAATCGCGTACACAACGTTTATTCGTACGTATATTTAATAGATTGAATCAAGAGATGCAGACACACAAAAACAACAACGGACAGGTAGGTAGATTTACAAATAGAGTAGAGACAGACAGAAAGATAGACAGGTAGAGATCCTGACAGACGAGCACACAGACGGTTAGAGAGACAGACCGATCACTTCTCGACCAGCATCTCTGCAGTCATCAGGTCAGATGGACTGAATCGGAGGTGATTAGATGGACACACACACACACACCGGACAGACGGAAGCAGGTCAGCGGCGTGGGAGAGTAACCAGGGAAGAGAACATTTGTTAGACATTGACGAGCCGGAGGAAGCGGTTGCTAGGCATTTAAAAAACAGATGAAGAATCAGTCACCTGCTGAATAGAACATCAACGTACTTGATGTTTCCACTTTGTTTCATCAAGTGAAAATAGAACATACCCTACTGATATTATTAGTAAGTTTCGACATGGAATAGCACAGTGTTTTTATTTATTGATTTGTTTATTCAACACTACAGGATTTGCTACATGCTACAAACAAAACTAATCTCTTGGTTTCTTGAGGACAACGATCCGATTTTCATTGAACTTGTCACTACGCGTACATTTTAAGTAACATGCTTTACAGCAAAATCGTTTCACGAAAAATAACCAAAACCCAACTGGTTTCGTGGGTTTACGCGTACAAATCAAAGAACACTGAGAACGACGTTGTTGAAGTTTGCCGCTGATCGTCAGTACGCGTGGGGACGACGTCACGTCCGGCGCCCGCTCACGGATACTTCCGGCGCCCTCAAGCCTTAGGTTGCGCCACGTCACAGCGCCGGTAAAATAATCATTCTTATTCTAATCTAATACATCTATCACGCCACAACTCCTACGTAAATCAACACAATGGTTCCAATATTACACATGCTTGATGTTATTAACCCGAGCTGTAACCGTTCTGATTTAAAGTTATTTAATCCACTATAAAATGTAATCCTGTCCAGACAAGTTTTATGTATTTACTGTAAATAGTCTTTAAAAGGCTCGTATCCTTTAGAGTTTGAAAAGTGGACAAAATATGACAAATGAATAAATAAATAATGTACATATAATAAAGCCTTTTATTTTATAGAGATTGCACAGTAGAGACAGACAGTATACTTAATTTCTGTGTAAACACATTGTTGGTGTTTTTCCACACTGCAGTGGTTCCAGTGTGTTTGGGTCTGGTTCCGCTCTCTGGGTCTGAGCATTATTCCCACCAGCTGCGGTTTAGACGAGACCCTGGAGGAACATCAGATCTGTATGAAGCATGGTCAAAAAACGTATAAAAAATCTCTCAGTCTCTCAATAGAAAAACTAGCAAATAGACAAAGACACACACACACACACACAAAATGTATTGTACACGATCTGTGTTTGCTAGTCCATTTCTCTCATCATCTGTCAAGATGCAGGACAGACACGGCCATCGTCCTCTGGGGCTTTTCACATCCACGCTGATATTCATACGTCTTCCCTCGTGATGAAATGAAATTATCACTAATGGTGACAAAGTCTTTTATTGTGGCGTGTGACTGGAGCTGCTGGTGTGTATGTAATGACACATCCTCAGGCGCATCGCAGCAGACTTTCATCTGAACTCTCTCTCTCTTTCTTTCTTACTGACTTTCACGGTCTGTCTCTTTTTTTTTTTTTTTTCTCACTGTCTTTCTCTCTCTCTCTTTACATTTTTCGATTTCTGTCTCACTTCTATCTCTTTGACTGTCTCTCTTCCAATCATTTTCGGGCTCAGTCTTGCTCTCTAAGACACAGGAAACCCTGTAAATGTTGAAGTTCTTCACGTTTAAGCTTTAGAAACGTTCATGTGCTGCAAGACCCAAAAGAACAGGAAATGAAAGTCAACCGTTCCCCGGCGGATGTTGAACTCATCATGAAGCTTTCACTGACACGCTTTAAATGCCTAATGTGTCAGTCAAATCTTGTCTAATTTAATCCTTTTCACAGCCAAAAAAAGAGCAACAACGTTAATGTGCATGTTAATTCAGATATGTGATAATGCGATTGGAATGGCAGAAAAAGCTATGGGTAAATTGAGCTACAATTATTGGGAGAAAAAAAATACAAAGAAAAATAATTCAGGACAGTTGACTGGCGTCTTGTGAACTGACGTCATAGAACATATCAAATGGAAGGCAAATCATGATCTAAAAAAAAAATAAATTCTGTGCATGTGATTTTCTCTACAAACGAAGCTCAAAGTTTATTAAGGAGCTAAACTTCACCTTTTTGAGACGGACCTGGAGGTCACGGCCCAGGCTTGGATAAGCAGCAGAGGATTGACCTGAACATATTCTCTCTGTGACTCTTGCTGTGTTTGTTGCCAAAATGTCGCACACTCATGCTGCATGTAAATGATCTTTCCACGCTGACATTCATTGTGACCTAAAGATCCATTGCAGATCCATGTCCTGCACCAGCCGCGGAGACGAGGACCACACTGCTGTTCTAACAGATGCTGCTGATGCTGAACTTAAGGAACGAAAACCTAAAGCCATTTTACTCTTAATTTAATGCAAAGAGGTGACCAGGCAGCAGTCAATGATTCGTGAAATTAGTTTTGGTCACCACCAATCTAGGGTGTCTCACTCTGTTATTGGTCAGAGCCTGACTGTGTGTACTGTTCTGTGATTGGTCACCACCATGTTCCGCCTTCAGGCCCAGAGTTGCTGAAATTGACTCCAGCTCCCCGTGACCCAGAAACGGTCTAAGTGTTTAAGGAAACAGTAAGATGGAAGCCTTCAAAGATAAAAAAAAAAAAAAACGAGTTGAGTAATTAGAAGTCGTTACACTAGTTGTTATAGCTTTGTCAGTCTGTTTCATTTCAGTCAATTTCACCACCACAATCTGGAGAACTCGCCTTGATGGTTTGTGAAGTTTCTGATGACCCAGATTAAACTTCTAGTTTATAAGGCACACAACATCTACAGATCAACCTATGAAGGTTTACATCGTGGTTATTTCACAAATCATGAAGTTGTGATTCCTATAATGTGCATGTGTGAAAATGAGAACATAACTGGTTCTGTGCAATCTTATGGACACTGAAAACAAGCCCTGACAAAACGCTTCGTAATGGTGTGTGGGTGGATCATCTACTGCCAGGTTTCAATTCGCACCACGCTTCTCTCTTTTACCTCTCTGCCCATCTTTTCTTCTCAAGTCAAGGCTTCAGAACTGCACGACTGGACCTACCACCTCAGGACTCAGTACTGGACTGTTTTAAAGAGACACAATCAGAATGTTCCACTGAGCGTACAAACACATCTTTACCAAAAGACAGATTTTGCACAAATTGAAGTAATTTCTACGTCCTTTTCTTAAACGCTTTTCCATTTCTGGGGCACGGGGGCACTGTAGGACTTGAAGGCGGGACATACCAATGCAATGTTGGCGGACTATTCACAAAACGACATTTCAATACAATATAGCGCATTAAATCTTTTATTTCGATCTTCTATTTTCGATCCTCATGGCTGGAGATTGACCGGAAGTCAGGTTCGTCGGGCGTTTGTGACGGGCGTTTAAAGGTGTATGTGTGCATGAAGTGATTTACTTAATCAAACTACGGATTATTTTATGCAACATTGTACGCCTTTAGAAATCGTACTAAACACATCAAACACACGCCTCTCGCCGTTTTATGCTTCGGCACTTTTAAAGGAACTGGGCATTTTCAGCGTGTTAGCTTCCAGCTATACTAGCTTCCGTGTGTCCTAAAACCACATGATTTGTGCTGTTTAATGACACAAACCTGTTCTGGGTCAGGCGTGTTGATAATACATAACCTTGACAGACTGCACTTGGAAAATTACTGCATAATTAAATTGAGCTTTCAGCGTGCGAGACGGGAATTACCTCAACGTGTCATGATCGTGGTTCGGTGTTTATACACAAACGATCGCGGTGAAACTATGCGTTAGGTGTTGTTTGCGATATACAGTAGAGTACAGTACAGTGTTCCCCTCAGCTTTCGAGTCGGTGTTTGCGGCAACTAGCGGTTTTTACCGGCCACACCTTTCTGTGACTCCCTCTCAGCGGATTTTAAACCGCCCGCTAGACGCGTTTAACACCGAGCACCGCGCGGTCCTGCCCGGTTCGGCGTGTCCGCGCTTATTTCCTTCAGCGGGCGACGTCGCGGTAGTTAACGGCGGGCGAGCGAGCGATTTCGACGCGACGCTCTCTCTCTCTCTCTC
>MU204326.1:4486831-4504394 GCA_017309775.1 Paedocypris sp. Pulau Singkep | reverse complement strand
TGTGTGTGTGTCTTCTTCACAGGGGCCGGTGAATCCGGGAAAAGTACCATCGTCAAACAGATGAAGTAAGTGGCTTGTTTTAAGCGATATATCTGGCGTTCTGCAAACACACACACACACACACACACACACACACACACACACACACACACACACACACACACACACACACACACACACACGCGCGCGCCCGCACCCACACACACCCTCCGTCGCTTGATGTCGAATTCTTCGGTCCGCCATATTTTTTTTTCTTCTTCAAGGAGTTCTCAGTGATTGATTCACGTTGGGGCCGTGACGTCGCGTGATTTATCGAGGCGCACGTATCGCCGTGATTTCTCGGGCTTTGGGAGGAGGCGCGCGCCGCTCCCGTGTGCTGTTCAGGAAAATGGTGCTGAAATTGAACCGGGGGGCCGCCGACCGCACACACACACACTCACGGGGCCCGGAGCATCACACGGCTCCGTCTCACCCTCCTGTTCCATTTCGATGTCTTGTGGAGCAGAGCCTGGCTCGACAAACGCCCAGATTTAAATCAGTTCTGGGAAATCAAGCTAAATATACGCAGGATCAGCGTGGCGAGGAATTCGGCGGCGGGTTTTTTCTCTCGCCGCTTCCTGATTTACATGCACGAGTCGTGTGTTCGGAGCGAAGGCGGTTCTCCGTCGGCGTCGGGTGCGCGCCGATACAAACGCAGCGAAACCGTTAGAGTGACGATAACGTTATTCGCAGCCTTTAATGCACAACAAACACACTGACTGGACGAAATCCGTTATGCAGAAAGTAATGTGCTTTGTTTGATCGTGCGGAATTCTGTAAAGTTTTGTGAACCTATATGATGAATGACTTCTGCACGTTTAATCAGGTTCTGTCAAACACGGCACCGGTCGGTCTCGTGTGTTGCCCGGAAGAGGTCGAGGCCGGGCTTAGACGCGCTGGCTGGGGATAATGCTGCATGGACAGGCCTTCACGCGCGATCGATGCTCTCGCTGAACGAACGTCTCTTGTTTAGCATTTTCTCTGCAGTGAATTTGCTCTCCATCGCGAATTCGGATGAAGGGCCAGTCGAACGCGGTTCATTCATTGAGTGTGTTCGGAGGAGTGGTCGAGCGCGCGTGAATTACGTCTCAATCTGTGCACGGAGTCTGTCACCAAACACATGCACGAGTGTCGTATGGGTTTTATTGCCCGAGATCGTTTTATATCGTTTCATTTGATAGAATCGTCAAAGCGCTCGACGGAGAAACGCCTCCGCGGGCACGAGCCCGGTCTTTGTCGAACGGAAGCTTTCCTTTTTACGTCTGCTCTTGGTCTTATGGTGCAACGCGTTTAAGAGAGGATTGTGAGACGTGGAAGCGGGACAGAAGCAGCATTAGCACGGCAAAGTTCGAGTCGCGGCATCGGAGATTTCAGCCGCGTTCGGTGGTGGACAGCGCCCAGCAGAGCCTCGCTCGAGTTCGGCTTTCTTCGGCCGCCCTCGTGCTTTTCCGCCCTTAAGCGCGTGGAACCTGCGGCGAGAGAGAAAACGAGGAATGGATTTTTACCTGTTATTTTCGTGTATCGAAAAACTGCAGCGAACGGCTGTTTTAATGTAGCACTGACACGACACGATAGTTTAAATGTATTCACTAACGAACTGGTGAGCAGTTTTTAAAACTATTAGAAAGGACTTTCTTTTTTTAAATCAAGAGACACCGAAAGACCTATTTTTAAATGTTTATCCATCATAGATCGTTGAGTTTTTGTCAAAGATACATATATCAAGTTTGACATGAACTTGACATGATACAATCTTGTATGCTTTTTTGTACGTAATTAAAAATATTGTATATGCCATGAAATGCCTCTGAAGCTGGAATGGCAATAAAAAAAATACTAGTAATTCAAATAATACGAGTAAATATAATAATAATAATAATATGAGTATTTGTAAGTCGCTTTTCACAGTTTTAACTGTCTCAAAGCGCACAAAATCTAACAAACTGGTTCTTTCAGAGACAGATTGAGAGACATATACACAGACATATTTTGCTGTCCATTCTGCCCTCCAAACAACCATTTTTGGAATTGAGTGAAAGAGATCAATTATATTTTTTAAAGCCGAACATGTTTTCATATTTGTCTGTGGAGAAAAACTGTCCCGTGGGTTGAACTTGAATAGCAGCTCCTGTGGGCAAATCTGACATTTGTCATTATGCTGAAGTGTTATAAAATCAGATGAGCTGGAGGCAGGAGCTCCGCTAGTAAATATATATGCGTGTGTTTTAGTCTCGGTTTGCTGGGCGAGTTGAACGAATGCACCACATCCAAACAGTGACGAATCTCAACCTCTCGGCGGATTCACTGTTGCTCTGATGTTCTTAATTGGGTAATAAGAGCGTCTCTGGATGCTGGAGCTGGTTACAGCGTCTGGTCCTGAAGGAGCGAGATGTGGAGCTCAGGGCGATGCTGTGTTTGCCCTGAATGAGTCGCCTGGGCCTTTGTCGAGTTTAACTAGACCGTTACACATTAGGCCGCGCTCGCTCTTAGAACGCTTTTTGTAGACTCGGTGTAAAGGAGCTGATGCGCCTTTATAGATTTGCTCCTTAAATTGGTTCGTGTCTCCGTTTGCTTGCACGTCAAATTAAATTTCCCCAATGAAAATAATTAAAAGCAACCCTCAAAATGCCGTCCCTTATGTTTGTTTTTCCATGTTGTTTAATAACAAAACACATCTCTGATGCTGTACAAACATGATAAAAGAGTGTTTTTGATAAAAGAGTAATACGTTTAAGGGCGGATGACTCTTGTGGAGGCGGAGCTTAGAGACAGAAGAGGGGTTTGAAATTATCGTATTTTTCTGGTGTTATAAATTACAGCAGCAACTTTTGCTTAGATAGTAGAGGGCGTGTTGGAGGTGGGGCTACGCTGTGATGTCACTGTAGTGAGTCAGTGCGAGGGAGTGTTTCAGCGCACACGTGCGGGTGGAGGTGTGTTCTGTGAGGAAGAGTGTGTCCCACACGGACCATCGAAGCCTCAGAGTGACACCAAAACTTGTGTCATTCTCACAATGCTGTCTTCCTCTAGAGGAAGCTTTAGATGGTTCACACACTTTTTACATCATGTTCTCATTCGTCTGACTATTTCTCTCTCTCTCTCTCTCTCTCTCTCTCTCTCTCTCTCTCTCTCTCTCTCTCTCTCTCTATTCCCCTTTCTATTGCTTTCTCTCTCCATCTCTCTCTCTCCCTTTCTGTCTGTCTCTACGTCTTCATCCCCCACTCTTTCTCTGTCTATCACTTTCTCTCTCGCACACTCTTTTTGATGTCTTTTTCTCTACTGATTTAATTTCACTCTTTTTTATTGTGCTTTTCATTTTTTACAAAGTTTTTCCCCAAAACCGTCATTTGATTTGACAATATAATATGACTAGAAATCAAATTTTTACGGACTAAATATTGACTTTGGTTATTGTGTTATGCTCTGAAAAGATCAAACAAATTAGTTTCTGAAGAACAATAAAGATAGGGATAATAAAGTCTACACGCAAAAAATACCGTGTTTCTGTTTAGCTGTGAATCTCAAGCGATTGGCAAACGGCGATTTGCAAAAGAACGCAGCCATGTTCCACGTAAACAATCGCGTAAAAATAGTGGTAGCGATTATTATTACAGTTTGTAAAAAGTGAATCTGTGAACAATTGTTTCACTGTTTTCAGATTAGAACTATTTTTTATTGTGCACAGACTCATTCAGCCTTTCATGTCTTACATAATTCCCTTTCATTATTAAGTAATTACAGTATTTAGTCATTTCTTTTCCGGCCTCGTAAAATCCTAAAAAAATGCTTAAAAGTTGACCGTGCGCTTTTTAATCCGGATAAAAATGTGTGTTCTATGTGTGAAAAAAGATTAGAACCTAGATGTTTATAAAAAATGTGCTTGGTAATCCGCTGCACATTATAGTCCGAAAAGTCCGGTACTTACGTTTCTGGACAACGGTTCAGCTTGTCAACGGTAAAATGAACATGTTCTGTGATAAAGTCTCCATCATCCCAGCAGCTGCTCTGCCGTCTAATCTGCAGAACTGTAATCCAGGGCCACTCATCATATTATCCTGTAAAAGCAGACTTGTGCGGCTGGATGGACTAGATGGGATTAAAAATGTTTATTTTTTTCTAAAGCGATCTGGGCCGTGGGCAATATGGCCGCCCGTCCTGTAGCTGGCTAATTGAAGGGACCCAGCTGTTCAGCGCTGCTCCATCTGCAGTAGCCGACCATGAAACACGAGGTCTCTAGTGTCCGGCCAAAACACTGCGGCCTGCGCGCTAATCACCTCCTTATCAGCGCTTTTGTGACCCGTGGCTAATGGATACGTTTTGTTACAATAAAGGTGTGTAAGGATTAGGCACGGAGGGAAGAGGGAGTCAGTTTGTGGGCGGAGTCAGTCCGAGAACCAATGGCGTTGCATGTCTGACGTGTCACGACTGAAACTCGAGTATAGAAGCTTTTCACGTTTTATTATTGAGTACAAATGCATTTCAGTACATTAAAAAAATAAATTGAGAATTTAGTGCGAGTGGACAAAAAAGCGTTTAAATACATTTCAGGTTTTCTGAGCATTATTCCTGTACAAAACCGGAGCTGATAGTGTACTATATTATGAGCTTTTAGTTCTAGTTCAAGTTCAAGTTTATTTATATACCGCTTTTCTTAGTTCGAGACCAACGCAAAGTCGCTTCATTTTACAAATAACCTTCTTTTAATTGGAAATTTGCTGTTCGCATGATCAATTATTAATTATCTATATTAGATATAATAGATCTATCATTGTGCAATGTCGGCTCACTCTGTCTGCTTTGATTTGTAATTTTGTCTACACTGTAACTGTTGTTGTATCCTGTTGTAATAGTGCAATAATTACACGTCACTGTACTTGATATTTAGTGTTTAGGACCGTCAAAGAATCTTTTCATCTTTAGCCGGAACGTGCGTGTGCGGTTGTGTTGCCATCGGAGGCGGACCGCAGAACTGGGCGTGGCCTGCGTCTTACCGTAACCCGCTGCCGGTTTGCGGAAGCTGTGAGAAAGCAAAGGGAAGGAGCTGTGATGAAACACACACAACGCCAGCTTCCCCTAATGCCCGTCCCCCGCCGCGCCCGTGAGAGGGGGCTTCACGTGCCGCCTCGCTGATGTGATTGGAGTCGACTGAGCACAAGGAGAACAAACGGTTCTCATGTGCTGATTTCCCAGAGCTCTGACTGTAATACTCTGCTGCAATCCCCTCCAGGTCGGACACACACTCCACGCGTCCTTTGTCTTCGCGCGCGTGTGTGTGTGTGTTTTTGTTATTTACAGTTTGCAAAAAACAGCCTCTTTTAATTTCCTTCCAAGACGGTGAACTTGAATCATAATTACTTGAAATTACAGTACAGCACAGTAGTGTTGTCACGATACTAGAAATTTCAACTGCGATACGATACTTAAAAAAACGTATAGATACTCGATACCATTTTTGATACCGCAGTGAAAAAGTGCAACAATTTTAGGGCCTTTTTTTTTAATTTTTTTTAATTAAGAAAAAAATACACAACAAGACTGTAGAATGAATATGTGTCGAAATGAGGAATACCAAGGCAAACTGCCACATCTTATAGATTTTCTAGAAAAACAAAGTTACTACTGTACAGTTATACTCAGTACAGTCATCCCAGCTAGTTACTGTACCGCCATTTTCCGACTAAAGCCGCACGTTATATCCTCAAAAATGTTAAAAATCACTTATGCTGATAGTGTGGTATCTACATAAGTCTTCTAGTTGGAAAACTAAAATGTTCCGTAAGACACCTGGGAAACACATTTCTGCAATTCCAGCCATAAGTCCTCACGTATTGTGTAAACATACAAAGAGAAGACGGAGTGAAACTGACACAGAATTTCTGACCGGAAATTCCCCGTTTACAGAATGTTGCTCTGAAAAATTCCAGGTAAATCACAAAACAAATCTGATAAATTTAAAAAAAGTGACAAATTATCAAATCAAACTCAAATTTTATTTGTCACATACACAATTATTTTGCAACAACGTGAAGTGAAATGTATTTAACAATTGTCCGGTGTGTAATCATAGTGGGGGGACCAGTACAAATACAAAAACAAATGTATTTGTAAAAGCAATAAAATACAATAAAAAAGAGATAGGATACAATATGAATAAAAAATTAAATAAAGAGAGAAAAAACTAAATTACAAGATAAATATGCAAGATTAAATATGAATAAAATATAAAAGATATAAATACAATAAAGGGACAAAAACAAAAATACAAGATAAACATGCAAGATAAAATATGAATACAATATAAAAGATAAAAATACAATAGAGAGCAAAATACAGAAAAAGTAAAAAATTAATTTCATGTAAAAGAAAAATTCATTTCATGTAAAAGAAAAATTCATTTCTCGTAAAAATTAGTTCCATGAAATGAAACGGCAACATTTCCTCTGTTATAAAACAGCAGCCTGGCGTAATTGAAAGAGGTTGGCGTGGCGTGTTTTAGCTTCGTCAGGTGTGTAATGCAATGTTAAGCGATGAGAAGGATGTGACTGGCGAGTGACGCGCTTACTCTGCTTTCACTTCTGCTCGCGGGGAAGTGCTCGGCTAATCCCGTGACTCACAGCAGCGCCGCTTTCCTCTCCTTTTTTATTGCCGCTGACGTTTTTCAGATGTTGCTGTTCCTCTTCCGCCGCTCAGCTGTCTGACACCAGTTTTTCCCGTCACGACACGCATCAGGGATCAATAGATGAGAGATTCAGGCCAAATTCAAATCTCGATTCAAATCTTAATTCGCTCTGGTGACTAGAAACGAAACACAAAGCGTCTACGTAGGGACGGGCGATACGGCCTCAAATCCATATTGCGATATACATTGCAGCCTCTTGCGATAACGATATATGTTGTGATATATAAATTATAATAGAACCATCAGAACTATTTTTTTTTAAGAAATAAAGAAACGTTGCATGTCGTTTTGAGAACATTTATTATGCAAAACTGCAATTAAAAAACTGTAATGTTGCAGATAAATAAACTAAATGTAGTGCCTTTTAGAAAGAAAGACTTCGTTTAAGTCCTTGGTTCCTAAATGCCGAGTTGCAGAGAACAAAAAAAAAAAACTGGTGTCTTTTTAGTTAAGGAACTTATACTGTACTGAAAATACTAGCAGTATTAATTAGTCAAATAAGTTTAGACAGTTTAATAGTGAAGTGTGTCATTATGTCAGTCTTGAAAAACACCGTGTTCGCATTATACGAGGCAAAGACTTTTATTAAGAATTCTTTTAAGAATAAATAATGTTTTGTTTGAGTTGAACGGTTTTGTGGGCTGAGAATAGTTTAATGCAATTTTTGCAAATATAAATACATCTCCTGGGACACACCGCGACCATTATCACACTCGGACAATTATCGCAGAAGAAGTGCAATAGTATTAGTATTAATTCTATTGAATCCCTATCGTAGGCCAATTTTGTATAGTTGTTATCACTTATCGTTTATATCGCCCATTCCTACGTCTACGTAAGAAATGCAAATGAGTTCTGTTCATATCCGGGCCTGATGAGAAGTACAGAAGACTGGGAAAGCATTTGGGTGGGAATGTCAAGAGCTTTCTCTCCGAGCCTCTCCATCCCCTTCAGCCTCCGTGTGGTGGGTCCGCATGTTCTAGCCGTGTGAACGGTTCCGGCTGTTCTGACCCATGTGCCGGCGGTCACACAAAAGGTCTTTGTCTGGGTGAAGTGTTTGTGTTGGGCTGTAAAGCAGGTCCCGGGTCAGAGCCTGCTGCCGCGGCACAAAGGGGCTTTATTAGCCGGGCGGTCCGCTCGTCTGATCTGGGGTCAGCTGATTTACGGTGTGTTTGGATTACATAATGCTCCTCGTCAAGCGTAACTGTTACGTACTGTAAATCAGAAAAGGAGGTGAGGATTTCTCTGCAATAATAGCATTTGTTTCTATATACTGATGGCGCATATTCACCGTCAAGTAATGACAGAAGTGGCAAAATAGCAATTTTAAGGTTCCTTGTTGCTTTTTTGGATTTATCATCAGGTTTTGGTTTATAATTGGATTTCAAATGTAAGGTTTCTCCGTTACAGTTGTAAAGCTGCTCTGTTACAGATGTAAAGTTGCCATGTTACAGATGTATGGTTACTCTATTACAGATGTAAAGTTACTCTGTTACAGATGTGAAGTATTTCTGTTGCAGATGTAAAGTATTTCTCTTACAGATGTAAAGTATTTCTGTTGCAGATGTAAAGTATTTCTGTTACAGATGTAAAGTATTTCTGTTGCAGATGTAAAGTATTTCTGTTACAGATGTAAAGTATTTCTGTTACAGATGTAAAGTATTTCTGTTGCAGATGTAAAGTATTTCTGTTACAGATGTAAAGTATTTCTGTTACAGATGTAAAGTATTTCTGTTGCAGATGTAAAGTATTTCTGTTACAGATGTAAAGATGCCCTATTACAGATATTAAGTTGCCCTGTTGCAGATGTAAAATTGCTCTGCTACACACGTAAAGTTTCCCTGTTACAGATGTTAAGTTTCTCTGTTACAGAAGTAAAATTGCTCCGTTATAGATGTTAAGTTTCCTTGTTACAGAAGTAAAGTTGCTCTGTTACAGATTTATAGTTGTAAAGTTTCTCCCATACAGATAGAAAGTTGCTCTCTTACAGTTGTTACAGCTCTGTTACAGGTGTAAAGTTGCTCTGAGACAGATGTAAAGTTGCTCTGTTACAGGTGTAAAGTTGCTCCAATACAGATTCATACGTAGCACAGATGTTGGTCCGTCACATTCCGTTGTGCCGTTAATGAATGTTAGCCGGATGCTGATGAAGTGCTGTGCAGTGATGTGTGTGAGGAAAGCGAATGGCGTTTGGCTTTACCTGTGGACTGGAACAGGTTCAACTTGACTGTTTCACGATGTTTCCAACTATTTCTGGCGCTGGGGCACAGGCTCAAGCGGTGATTGGGTGCAGGGAGCCCTGGATAATGGCTGTTCCAGTCGCTCTGTGTTGTGCCCACTCACGCGAGGCATTTCTCTGATTTCATCGTCCGCTTTCTCTTTCCTGGAAGAGAAACTGCCCTTATGTTCTAGGAGAAGTATTTAATACAATTGATGAAACCAGTGATTTTTTCTTTTTGCCATCACAAGTGAACAATTTTTTTTTTAACTCTTTTCTGCTTTGCTGTAATTTCTGGCAAATGCTGCAGTCATGTCACTGCTCAGCTTTTCCTCCACTCTGTTGCCATGGGGATGAAAATGGCTGCCACCAATTCAGTCTTGAGGGGGAGGGGCTGTGAGGACGTGGGGGGGCACTTTAAGCCATGAATCAGAACAAAAGTGGGCGTCATTCAAGGGTCTGGGGGAGTGGTTAAGGTTTACGTTGTCGGGCACATCAGGATTTTTTTTAAATCTACTGTAGCTTGATGGTTGAGTTTCTTGCACACAAATGCAAATATACCCAAGAAAAGCTGGTATATGATTATAATAACTAGGATTTATTGAAACTTACAGAAATAAAACAACAGCTTCTCTTTCTGTTGAATTAAAATAGAATGCTTCATTATATTTAGCCTTGTTGCTGTTCAACATTTATAATTCTTTAATTTCCTCTAAAGCAAATCGTAATAATCGTGCAATTTATAGATCTAATAATGTAGTAATTGTTTTTATATTAATTACAATGTGTAATCGTTATGTAAATTGTTTTTTAACGTATATATTTTTAAATTAAGAGTAATAACTGCGCAATTTATAGATCTAATAATGTAGTAATTATTTTTATATTAATTACAATGTGTAATCGTTATGTAAATTGTTTTTTAACGTATATATTTTTAAATTAAGAGTAATAATTGCGCAATTTATAGATCTAATAATGTAGTAATTGTTTTTATATTAATTACAATGTGTAATCGTTACGTAAATTGTTATTTAACGTATATATTTTTAAATTAAGAGTAATAATTGTGCAATTTATAGATCTAATAATGTAGCAATTGCATTTAAATTAATTAAAATGTGTGATCTTTTGTGTGCTGTTTGCGCTCTCCGTCCAGTCGTTGAGGCAGGAAGGTCAGATTTAAGAAGAAGGTTGGATTTGACTCCTAGAAGACGTCAGGATGTGCAAGGCGTTACGCAGCAGTATGGTGGACACGCGTGAAGCTGCCGTGACTCAGGCGGGGCGCGTCTTCATCGCTCCTCCAGGAATTCCTCGGGATGGAAGCTGGAGATAAGCGATGGAAAGTGAGCCGTGTGGGCGCTGTGAGTGGAGAGCGATTATTCTCCTTATAAATAGACGTCCCTGCCGCGCTCGGGTGGGATAAGTGGTCGTGTCCGCAGGGCGATGACAGGAACGGCTCTCAGAAGCAGCATCAGGACAAAGGATTCTCTTACAGATGACACGAGCCAGCGCGGCCTGATAGTGTGTGTGTGTGTGTGTGTGTGTGTGTGTCTATTTTGGCGTCCAGTGTGCGCTCTCCAGATCCTTCACATCACATTCCACCCCGCTGCTTCAAAATAAACTGCCGTGACCGTTCATCTCTTCAGTTCGGCCGGCGCTCCCTGCATCCGGCTGATGGACGCCTCACTGTCTTCATGTCAAATGTTTTACAATTATTCATAGTTTTTTTATTATAGGACAGAATAATTCATGTTGCGCCGTTAAAGTAGTCAAACCTCCACTTGGTTGAAAAAATATGGTGTCCTTCATTCTGTATATATTGTTTTATATTTGTTTGTCATTTATATATTTCGTTAATATTGTTTTGCTTTCTCTCCTGGTCTCCGTCTCTCTTATCCATTATGTTTTTCTCTCTCTCGGTATCGTTCTCTCACCCACTTTCTGTGTGTCTCTCTCAGTTCTATTTCCGTATTTGTTGTTCTTCATCCATCCATCCTTTAGTTTGATTTGAAGACTAACACTGAAAGAATTTTTTCTAACAAACACCCAGAACACAAATCGTAGTGGGAAAAAATTCACTCATTAAATGATGCTCAGCACAAGGTGTACAACTGTAATCATTAATTGCTCATTAACTGTAATAATTTATTTATTTTAATACAAAAATATTATATCTTCTGATGATAAAGTTCCAGAGATGATGCCACTTTGTTCTATTTTGTGTATCTTGAGAAAATCCTGGGATGGAAAATGTTTTTTTTCCAATATCAATTTAGAATAGTAATCAAATGTGTGTTATCTGTTTGAAGATGTTATTCTGGGCTCTGGAAATTTTTTTTTCTTTCCCCTTGAGACAGTGAAATTAAAATGTTTTGTGCAAAACTTAAAAAAAAAAAAAAACATGCCAGTGGTGGCTTAATTGGAAAGTTGCGGGTTCAAATCCCAAAACTAAAGTGTCCTTCAGGACAGAGCTGGGCAAAAATGCCAAAGATCAAATCTCGATTAATTGAACATTTTTACACGATTACGCTTAATGAACAATTTATTTTTTTTACTATGAGGGTTTTTTCCCCCTCATAGTTCACTTAAGTATTGGACGATAAATATGCTCACATTAAAAGTGACAGATTTGCGTGAATACGATATATATTTATGCGCATACCGCAATGTAGAAAATTCTGCCGTGTAGGAAAAAAGTTTAGAACACCTGCTTGGTTCCTTGCGCTGTGCTGGTCTCTAATCTGACTGACCCGGTCCAGGTCACGGAGCAGATTGAGGATTCCCCCGTCTCCTTCCTCTAAGAGCAGCCTGAGCTGTGGGCAATGAAGGAAGATCCAGATGAGCTGTGTTTTGGTGGGTGATGGACTCTCTTCTGTGCCCACACGCTGCTTTACCAGAGATCAACCATTGTCAGAAGAGTCCTACTCTTCATCGTGGTCTTCCTCTCCGGCTGCAGCGGAGCATGACGCCTCGGACAGAGACGCTGTTGTGTTTGTCAGAGTTTAAATTGGTTGGCGACAGACTAAATAGTTTTTCCCACGGTGGTGAGGAATTGCTTTTGCCTGCCACTGTGGACGCATTATAATTTTGTAACTTGATTTTTTTCATTTAAGTTTATTTATTTTATCAGTGCTGAAATGTATTTATATATATATATTTCTGGTGTTTTTTAAGGTATATATTTTTAGATTGAATTTGAGAGTAATAAGAGCATCTACGTTATTCTGTGTTGTATGGATTACATACATTCAAGATGAATGCTTTGTGGCAGATGGTTGTGGTGCATCATATTATTTATTTAACAAAAACTTTGCTTGTTAAACTCTGTAAGTGTAAAGTGTACTTTGTATAGTAATTAAATACAACCTAAATTAGGATTTGGATTGGCTGAAATAAATGTGTGTGTTTTAATGGGCTGCGGGCCACTTTGTTCTGGAAAATTCGGGCCCTGAGGTAAAAAAAGTTAAGAACCTTTGGTCAGTAGGCCTGAGTGAGTGTGTGTTTGTCCTGCTCTGTGATTGGTCAGTCACCAATACAGGGGGTGTGTCCTGGCTTAGCTGAGAGTTGCCCACTGTGACCCAAAAATGGAAATGCGGATCATACATTGTCTTGTCAATCTCATCTTAAAAGTCAGAATTATGGTCAGAAAGGAACTTGCGGACCGAGAACGTCATGACGATTTTAGTCGAGTCCGTTTTATTTGTAAAAGCACTATTTAAAAACAGCAGATTGACCAATGATGAATGATCACAATAAAATGAACAAATATAAAAATATATTTATATTACTAATATGCACAAAATAGAAAACAACTAAAACGAAGGACTAAATAAGACAAGACAAGTTTGTGCTGGGTCATAGGTCAAGGAAAAGAGGTTTTGGAAACGGGTTTTTATCAGCAATTTAAAACGGGCACTTAAAGGGACGTTGCTCGTATTGATGCACAAGTGAGTAAGATGAAGACTATGAAATTGAAAATGAAAGTGCCTTCCTGCTTTTTTAGCTAATTCTTTGCTCCAATTTCCGTGTTAAAATGAACAGAATTTGTCTTAAATTTCAAGCAAATCGGTTTTTGTTGTGTGAATTATCAGGACGTAACACTCAACCTCACAACGACGCTCACCATGATGTTAACGTTAACATTAACAGATCTTATTTTCTGGCAGGTTTGTGGTCCTTGCTGCGGTGATTTTGTCAATCTCAATCTGCCGTCAATCCCGCGAAGTGATTAATTCCGTGTAACGGCGAGGTCGTGACTTCTGACGGGTTTATCGGCGCAGCCACGTATTTTCGAAATGCACCCGGATGTTTTTTCTTCCCCCGGGACGCACAAATCCAATGTATATATTTATATTGCGATTTTAAAAGATCCTGTACAAAGATCTTCTGAATAATTTAGTGGCTATTGGAGAAGCGGACAACTCAGCGGAAAGAGATTCTGTCATGTAATCTCACCATATCCCTCTGTTTATCAGGTTGTTAGGACTTGAGTGTGTGAGTGTGTGTGTGTGTGTGTGTGTGTGTGTGTTCACCGCTGGCTTCCACATAGGATCAGTAAGTGTTAGAAAGGCCTAAACGTTCCTCATTGATGAAACCCCCGGATGATGCAGGTTTCTTGATTCCTCGCTGTGTCTCCTGATTCGCTCAGCTCGTCTCACATTCATCTAATCCAGGCGCGGTCAGTCGGACCACACGCAGTGCCCTTCCTTGACACTAGGGGTGGGCGATATGAGTGAAAATTTACATCACGATCATTTCTAGTGTCCAGACGGTATTGGGGGGGGGGGGTATCATATTTTAGTAGACCTTAATTACAGTATATATATATGTACACAACATCTGTATTGTAACTTTATTTAAAGAAATTAGATGCAGGGGGTAACCTGGATAAGAATTTGCCATTTTTAAAAACAGTATGTCTTTTAAAAGTTTTCCGTTTGCTCGAAAAAATGAGAGAAAGAGGGAGAGACAGACAGAGAGACAAAGAGAGAGAGAGAGAGAGTTTTCTTTGTCACACTTTCTTTCTTTCTTGCTCGTGCGAGGGAGAGAAAAAAATAACAAAAAAAAAAAAAAAATAACAAAAAAAACAAAAACAAAAATGGAGAGCACAAATTCTGTTCATCTATTGAACAAATTCTGAATTCCTATTGGCTAATCGATTGACAGTGACGGACACGATTCGTAAGATGGAGTGTGAATCTGAATCTGAATCTGAATGTGGTGTGAAACAAACGTTTACAAGCGGTATTAATAAAAAAAATAAGAAGAAGAAACAGAGCCGCGCCTTTTCGGTTCTCTTTCTTAGTAGAGCCGCTGTTAAAGACACAGTACACAGACATCAGAGCTGCTCGCGGTCGCGGGTGTGATCTATTAATTCAGCCTGTTACAACGCTTTCTGCATTCGATTAGCAATGTCTCAGTGTCTACATTGAAAGTTGTAACAAAACAGACGTGTTATGCTCTATTAAAGTCTTTATATGTGTACAAAAATAAATATTAAATTCATGAATGTGTGACAGTATCCACGATATTGCAAAATCCATATCGTGGCACACCGGTTTTCACGTTAATACCGGTTTACCGCCCCACAAAACACACAGCGCAGAAGAAGATCTTTCATCGCTGGCTTTTGTGTATCTTCAGCAGAAGTGAGCTTTTCAGCCCCATGTTTTCTTCTCTCACGGACCCCAGGAAACCATAAGTGCCCACCGCTGCTGTGTGCGGACAACCTGACACCGGCGGGACGCCCCGTGCACCCGCTTCGGCCAAAACCCCTAATTCAATTGATCGGGTTGAAATTAGGTTTGGACATCTGTCTGCTGCTCGGCTCGGAACGCCGTCCAGCGGGTCGAGTTTCAGGCTGGTCTGTCTGTGAGCGCAAGCCTGGGAATTATCAGGTCGACGCAGTGTGAGAGAAGCCAGACAGAGCCACAAAGCCTGGCATTATGAGGAGCCGACATCACACCGCTTTATTAGAGAGAGGCGTGAGCGCTGACCACTCGCTGCGCACATACATACACACCCTGACAACATTAACACACGTATAAACACACACACACACTAGAGCTGCACGATTCTGGATGAAATGAGAGTCACGATTTTTTTTGCTTAGGATAAAGATCACGATTCTGGATATTTTTCATTTCATTTTAAATGTTTAACCTTGATAATCAGGTTGTCAAACAGGAATATAATAGCACATGTTACTCTCTGATTAAAAGTGAAATAAATGGAATGAAAAATAATGTAGTGTCATGTAAAAGTAACAGGAAAACAAATCACTGTTAAATGTAAACATACCAAGGTACAGTATCATGTACAGTTAAGGACAAAATTATTAGCTCTGTTAAAAATCACTTTTGAAATACTTATCAAACAATGATTATTTTGTAGGGGCTAATAATTTTGTCCTCAACTGTAGATGTTTGCTGTATGTGGTTTGCTGAGTGTCATAAGACACACAATTAACACACGCAGTAAACACACACACCAAGTTGTCCAAGTTGATAGCCGACTTACTTTATCGTTGTGTTTCCTCTCTCATTCTCCATGTTTATGTTTCGTTTTTTTTTAAACTCGACTGCTGCAGACTCCAATGTTTTAGTGTAAATAAGTGCATGTGATTGCTGTGATTCTGTCATCACGCCCACTGGGGAGTCTCACCTTCCATTAAATGAGGGCGTCGCCCTAAAAATACAGCAGAAGTAATGCCAGATCGTCTTTCCTTTATAATATTTAAATGATTGCGCACAGTTGAGTTCTGCCCCGACTCGCACACACACACACACACAAGCTGACAGAGACCGAACACTCGATCAGATCAGTCTTGGTTAAGATCGCGAGAAGGGTGGAATCAAGATCACACACTTGCATAAGCATAACATAAAAGCATCACACACACTTTCTCGCTTCACTGTGTGTGTGTTTAACGTCACCGGATGGGCAAATGCAGAGCAGAATTGTGGCACTGCCCCTAGTGGCCACGTGGATGAATCCCTCTCTTTATTTTGAAGCGTGATGTTAAGATGTTGTTCTCTGTGCGTGCAGGATCATCCACGAGGACGGCTTCTCCGGTGACGACGTGAAGCAGTACAAGCCGGTGGTCTACAGCAACACCATCCAGTCTCTGGCGGCCATCGTGCGAGCCATGGACACGCTGGGGCTGGAGTACGGCGACAAGGAGCGCAAAGTGAGTCTCGGCCTCCATCACATCTTTGTGGAAACGGTGGCGTTGGCATGTGGCGTCTTCGGGTTTCTCCATCAGTCCTAAATCGTGCAGGAGATTTGGAGTCTGGGAAATTGTTCATGTGTGAGTCCCGCTCTGTGATCGGTCAGCCATCAATCCAGGGGGCGTGTTCTGCTTCCAGGTACGCTGGGATTGGGAAATGAAACGGCGCTTTAGACGGACGTGTTGAATTATGGATGGTTTTGTGATGCACAGAATCTAGACGAGTGTTTTATATTTTCAGAAAGACTTTTGGCTTTTTCGTCGTCGGGCGATGAAATCCGCAAACAATCGTGATCTACATCTACAAAAAGGTCCCGGTTTGGTCCGGTGGTGATGGTCGAGTCCTAGAGAATCTTTTGATTGGTTAAGATGGGAATAAAAGTGATTCCGTTCTGCCCTTTCCCAGAGCTCCGATAGCGCCGCCGCTGACGCCAGGAAGTGTGTTATTTTAATCAAACCAGAGCTATGAATATAGAGGGATCAGTCTTCTGAAATGTCTAGTGGCCATCGATTAAAATATATCGTAACGTGAGAGAAAGAGAAGGCGCCTTTATTTGCAGGTTGTGTTTCAGCTCGGGTCTTTGAAGGGCGTCGGTGATAGAGGAGATCACAGATAGCGATGTTACGTGATGTGCCAGTGGGTTGCCACGTGACTGCTTCCAGTAAATACGCCTCAGCGAGACCTTGGCGAGAGAAGATTTGGACCACCGGAACAGACCACCCCACATTTGTTGGTGCATTATTGGTGAATCTGGTGTATCTGCCTTTACGTCTCAGTCAGTTACTCTCCGTCTTCTCTGGCAGACACGACAGTGGTTTTTATCAGCATGAAGAGCTCGAATCAGAGTCTTAATCTGCAACACAGACACTTCAACTTCCTGCTTAGGACATTTTGGGACACGCCTTACAATGATCTGATTGGCTGGTGTGTGAATGAGCGGTTTGGACTGGTTCCTACGGAGATGTGACAGTATTGATCAGCTGTGAAAGTCAGTCAAATGTTTTAGCCAGTTAATCAAATAATGTTTATTTGGTCTTGAAATCAGTGATTTTTTTCTTAAATGTTTTATTGGAACGTTAATAATGAGACGCCATTGTTTCATCTGAAACTTGTTTTGTTAGGGTAGGGCAAAAAAACGCAGACTTAGACACAGAAAGAGATAGATCTCTGTGTGACTACAATTTTAAAAGATACAGAGCCAATCTTTTAAAATGTTGCTTTTAGTTGTCATTTCTGTAATCCGTGGAGAATGACCGTTGGGCAAGACAGGAAAAACCAAAGCAAATTAATAAGAATTTGCAGAATTGTGGATAAAATGAGAATCACGGTTTTTTTTGCTTAGAATAAAGATCACAATTCTGGAATGTTTTTTTTTTAATTTATTTTAACAATTTAACC
>MU204326.1:4459910-4484231 GCA_017309775.1 Paedocypris sp. Pulau Singkep | reverse complement strand
AGAGAGAGAGAGAGAGAGAGAGAGAGAGAGAGAGAGAGAGAGAGAGAGAGAGAGAGAGAGAGAGAGAGAGAGAGAGAGAGAGAGAGAGAGAGAGAGAGAGAGAGAGAGAGAGAGAGAGAGAGAGAGAAAAAGTTTCAGGAAGAGCAAGAAAGAGAAAGAGTGAGAAAGAGAGAGAGAGAGAGAGGGAGGAGAGAGTAAGAAAGAATGAGAGACAGAAAGACGATGAAAGAGACAGAGAGCGATTGAGAGAGAGAGAGATAAAGAGGAATGAGTGGGAAAAAGACGATGAGAGAGGCAGAGAGCGAATGAGAGAGATGGAGGAGAGAGTGATAAGAAATAGAAAGAAAGAACAAAAGAGAGGGAAAGAAAGACAGTGAGAGAGATAGAGAGGGAGAGAGAAAAAGAGAGAGAGAGAGAGTGAGTGAATAGAGAAAGAAAGAAAGAAAGAGAGAAAGAGGGAGGAGAGAGTAAATTGAGAGAGAGAAAGAGATGTAGAGAGAGATTATGCATTATAGCAGCAAAAAGTTGGATTTTTTACGTTTATTGTTTCATGACGTATGTGAAAAGTGAATACAAATATTACATTCTAAAGTGCATTTATTTTGTCACCTGCCCGTTGACCTTGTGTGACCTTGACTGGCATTACGCTTGTTTCGTTTATATTTCACATTTCCGTATCTTGTCGTCAAGCTGCGCGGATGCTAATGTCGCTCTGTGTGGGCTGCAGTGGGAAAACGCTCGGGGAATAAGGAAGAGTGGGAGCTAGTGCCAGAATATTCCCTGTCGCCCCGGCAACGCCCCAGCGGCGCTCACACTCCCACTCATTATCCGACTCAACAGCCTCATCATTAGCTGCTAATGGCACCGTCAAATTGAAAGATACATTGTTCAATAATAAACTTGCGATTTTGTTGTTTTATTTACTTATTTTTTTTTCTTCTAATATTTAATATCATCTTTATCTCGTTGTAGCATCTTTATCTCGTTGCAATATTCGAAACTAAATTTCCAAAATTGTGTTTGTGGTGGGCGTCACAAATATTTTGTCGACAGTCACAGAAACAAATCAATCAGTCAGTGGGAGGAGCTACTACAGAGTGGGCGGTTACTGAATGGGCAGTGATGTCACTCCCATCGCAAACTCTTTAGAACAGGGGTGTCAAACTCATTTTCACCGAGGGCCACATCAGCATAAAGTCTGTCCTCAAAGGGCCCAATGTAACTTATAAATGTAGCTAAATGTAATCAAATGTAAAATATGTGTAACTACTTCTTAATATTAAATAACTCATTATATATCACAACTTTTTCGAGTAACAATTGCAGTTGCATAGAAAATCAACATAAATCCTTTTCAATTTGGTCAGCTTATGAAAACACTCATAACTCCATTAATGAAGGATCAAACTATTTAGTGAATAAAAAATAACAACATAAAACTGTAGAAGCACTTCCGCGGCTTCCGTAGTCGAATGGCATTGTGGGAAATGCAGTTTTTGGTCCACGGACGCTATTAATTTATTTTTCTGTATTTTTTTAGACACTCAAAACTTTTAAGCTCTGACGGGCCAAATAAAACAACAGAGCGGGCCACGTGTGCTTTAGAATATTGTACGCAAGTCGTTATATCCAGAATTAGAGTTTAAGCATGTAACGTGTATAAATGAGAAGATGCTGATGAGGGCCTGCGCTCCCTGACTCTGATTGGTCAGAATCCCGTACAGTCAGTGTGCGGCGTCGCTGGAATCGGAGGGAAAGGTTAGATGTATTTATAGGATGTGTAAATGAATTCTGAGCTTGTGCCCTCCAGAAATTTTAACAGATATCCCAGCAGATTACGGCGCAGCCTCCATTTTAATTGCGGATCTTTTATGTCAGGTCTCTGGTGCGCGGCTGCGGTAAAACCACGTCTGGGTCTCTTCTCCCGTGTTTCGACACAGATCCCGATTATAATTATTTTCGACATGTTTTAATTACCTGTTTGGTTAATCGCTTCACCTCTTGCTACATCAGAGGAGTAAAATGTCTGTTTAAAAACACCGCATTCAAATCAGTATAATTAAGCTAAATCTTAATTTGAAAAAAAAAAAAGGAAAGTTGTCTGTTGGTGTGAGTGAGTTAATGTGTGTGTGTGTGTGCGTGTGTGTGTGTGTGTGTGTGTGTGTGTGTGTGCGCGCGTGTGTCGTGCTCTGCCATTGGCCGGCCATCAATCCAGGGGGTGTGTCCTTGATTCTGAGGCAGAAGCTGGGATTGGCACAGAAATAGAAAAGTGGTACAAAAAAAAAAAGTTGTATGGCTTAAATAAGTAATATTTTTACAATTATATTATAAAATATGTATATTATAATAACTCTATATATACTTATATTTCCACATCGGGATTTTTTACTTCCACCATCAAGGAATATATAATTTAAATATATTTGTTCTTACAAACAAGAACAAATTAAGTGTTTGGATTTTATGTTAAATATTATTTTAATCACTGTTTTCTGACATGTTATACAACTTTTGTATATTTATTGCTATATTGTTTTGATTTTTTAATACTGTACATATAGAGAATCGGCTGTAGTATGATTGTGTGCTGTGTGGTTTTTCTCAGCCAGGAATGGATTGTGTTCAGCGTTGGCTTTCCATCACCTTGGGACTCGTTGTGGGTCTGTGTTTTTTGGCTGGTTTAAACCAATCAGCTGGGCATTAGCGGTGGGAGCATCAGGTCCTGTGGCATAATGCAAGTGTCTGGAGCTCCTCAGGTCTCCTCTCTCCCTTCGCGCCGCTCTCACTTTTCGGGGATCTGAGCTGCTGCTTCTTAATTGGAGGTCCAAAAATAAAGCAATCAGGTGCAGACATCAGCGCGGCCAGATGGTCCCAGTTAGGGGGCTCACGCGCCAACCACGTCTGCGCAAGTGACATGTCGACATGCTGGTGGATGAATATAGACCCTCCAGTCACGATGGGTGGATGGATAGACAGACACACAGATTAGGTGGGGAGATGGATGGATGGATATATAGACGAATGGATAGATATAACGGATAGATGAACAGATAGATGGATGAATGGACAGATAAATGGATAGACAGATATATGGATAGACAGACAAGGAGACAGTTAGATATACAGACAAATTGGATGGATGGATAGACAGACAGACAGAGAGTCGGATGAATGGATTAATAGATGGGTAGATAGACAGACAGACAAAGATACACAGACATACTATATATTAACGTGGAAATATAATCAAGTCTCATTTTAGAAAGTTTTTTTATGGATAAAAAAAAAGAAAAAAAAAATTAAATTGATAATATATAATTGAAATTTTACAAATTTTACTGCTGTATTTCCCCCAAATCCCAAAATGTGTATTTTTTTTCTCCAGCCCGGTCCAGCCCATTTGTCAAATGTTAGAACCCAATGTGGCCTGTGAATCAAAAAGTTTGCCCACTACTGATATAGACAGAAAGACAGATGGACAGAGGGATGGATGGAGGATAGATAGATATATGGATAGATACAGCCAAAGAGACAGATTGTATGGATGGATAGATAGACAATCAGATACTGTAGATATATAGACAGAGAAATGGATGGATGGATAGATAAACAGACAGACAGACTGATAAAAGTAACAATTGTCAAGTCCAATTATTTAGTCTTTCTGGTGTTAGCATGGGTTTCCTCCGGGTCTCCGATTTCTCACCACAGTCTAAAAACCAAACAGTAGAATGTGTGTGAAACTCTCTGTGTGTCTCGCTCTGTGATTGGTGGATTATCAATCCAGGGGGTGTGTCCTACCTCCAGGCCCAGAGTTGCTGGAATTTGGCTCCTGCTCACCGTGACCCAGAAATAGATAAGTGCTTCAGAAAACCGATGAGTGGACACCGCGTTTGCTTTCACGTGAACGGACATAAAGTGTGTGCGCTGGCGTGATTGAGCGGGCAGTATTTCTGCGCTCTCACGGGCAGCTCGGCCCGGCTGCAGGCCTCGGGTTTGATATGATCCGCTGTGACGTGTTTTGTGGAGCTCTGCCTCACAGACATCTTTGTCTTTGTTGGCCAGAACGACTCCTTCACATCATATGATCCGTCCTCTCAGCTCTTCTGAAGTGGACGTTCAGGCTTAAGAAGTTCCTCACCCCGTCCTCCAGTCTCTCCTCATTTGTCAAACTTCTCTCCAAGGGCCCAGAAGATTAAACGTGGACATTTGCGCGATGGATTAAGTGGTAATTGGCATTTGGTGGGTCTACTGTAATGAAACGGAACAGGACTGAGACCCGAGGCTTCGCTTCCTCCAGCCGCTCCTGGTCACGAATGACGTCTTCAGAAACGGACGATTAGGAGAGACTGTAGTGGATGTGACATGAGACCAGCCAGAGGAGAAGCATCTCGCCTTTCAGCCCGATAAACCACTTCCGGTCGTAAATGTTCCACGCACTGGACCGACTCAAAAGATGGAGTTGGACAAAACCTGGACAAACGAAGAAGACCATTGGTTGAGATGGACCTCCTGAATATCACATTTTTGGTATATCGTGATGATGGGATGGCGCGGTCCTTCTTCTGTCTGATGGGACCTTCTTCAATCGTTCCTTTGGTTCCTCTCTGGGTTGTAGAGATGTTGCTCTGCTTGAATGATGGCCAGTTCTAGACTTTCTGTTCCATGAAGACAGTATTTCTGGTAATATGTATTCATTGACAATACTAGCTGGCATTCATTTGTCTCAGAATTGGGAAGAAATGGAGGGACTGAGATGTTCGGAACATTCTGATGTTTTAATGGAGAGTCATCGTCCTGAAACAGGCCCGGTGCTTTTGTGGTGACTGCGATGGCGAGGATGATATATGATTGGTGGTAAATGATTTGAAAAGCTGTAATATTAGTGATGTATTGGATTCTGCTGTTCACGTCAGTCCCTGTGCGTAACGAGACGGTGGTCCGCCTCAGACCCTGCAGAGATTCACTCCGGCTGTTTACGCGCCTGATAAAGTGTGTGTATGTGTGTGTCGCTGGGAGAATGATGGCGGCGCGGCTGGAGTTTCCCTATTTAGGGCGAAGGCGAACTCTGCCGCGTCTGCTCACCACGTCTCGTCTATTCTCACCACGAGCTGTTGAATTTTTCCTGATGAAGTAAAGTGCTATTCCAGACTATAACGGTGTTTGTGAAATGCACCCACAATGCGTTTATGATCTGATGGGCGCAACGTGCTAAGCTTAAATGTTTATATAAATATTTCTAAAAAAAATTTGCACCTTTTTTTGTTCAATTATATGACTAAAGCTGTTACCTGTAAATGTAACTGTTGAAAAATCGAGTCAGTTCTGCTAATATTAATAGTCCAGACTTACCTTTAGGGGTTATCAGGGTTATTAAATGTCCAAGACATTTGGGGTCAGTTACAATGCGTTTTTCTGCTGAAAGTTTTTTAACGTAACTAGTGTGATAAATGGACGTCTACTGTATTTTGATTGACTAGGACTCCCAATATCCCAACATATTAAACATCTATCAGCACTAACCCAGAATATTCCTGCTCCTGCAGTAGATGTTGAAACCTTGAGGATCACTACGTACGTTCTCCATCAGTTCCTGGAGCTGGAGATGCTTTCTGGTGGCCAGTCTCTTTCCCCCCAGGCCTCACAAGCACACGTCAGTCCGCATCCTCATGGTGATGTCCATCCTGTGAAAGACCCGAGACCCACACGGCCCTGGTGCCAGGAGGAGCAGTGCCAGGACCAGCGCTGTGTGCCGAACTGGACTAATCCCCCAGGAACAGCTGAGCTCCCACCGGCCTGGCTCTCAAGACCAGACAAGGAGCCATAGAGCCGTTCCAAAGAAGCTGCTGGCTTCACAAGGGCCTGGCAGGGCTTCTGTCCGAGCAGCAAGCCGCTGAAGAGATGTGGAGGCCCGGGAAGACAAAGACGGGGTGGGACGCAAGGGGTCAGGGACGCCACCCGGCGCTGAGAACCTTGGGGAATCAATTCTGCAGGCCAATTGGAAGAAGCGTCCTGCCGCTTTGCTCCAAGGCTGAAGTTGACACAGGTGTTTGGCGTTATAAATCAGTCGCTCCAGGTTTCCGCGGTTCCGCATCCAATTTTAATTTGACTGCAAAATCAATAAAAAGCAGCATTTATTTTTCTTCGACCTTGCCGAATTCTTCATGAAACCACAAAATATTTTTCAGAAACGAATTTTTCAGAAACTCAAGGTTCTTCTACCGAAGAAGAGGAGAACGCCAACGTGACTCTGTCCGCAAATTTAACGGATTAAAAAAGACGAGAATCGCAGAATGTCAGAATTGCGAGAGCACATCGCTTCAGCTACGTAACACTCCCATTAAAACAACACAACATTTCAGTGTAATGTCTGAAGCAAGAGCGCAAGAAGAACATCGCAGGAAGAAGCTAGCGCTGAAAATGAAGCGTATATAGTAAAGCTGTCCGTCATTTCGTTTTTTTTCCACAATCAACCTAAAAAAAGTGAAATCTGCAGAGACTGAAAAGCGATGACGCGGCTTCGGCCCGAGTTGTGTAACCGCTGGATTATTTATGGCTCTTTCCACTCCTCACACATCTGGAGTTGAGGTGCATTAACGGGTTTCTGCTCTGTATTTACTCGCCATACGCAAAGATTTGTGTTAAATCAACAAGATGGAGGACGTGTGTGCGCGTGCGTGCGTGTGTGTGTGTGTGTGTGTGTGTGGTGCACCGGCATATATAATGCAGCTGCCGGATGCTAAATATAAAACTAGAGCGCCGTTAATGAGCCCACACCCGGCCGTTATCACAGAACCCCGAAGATAACTCACGCGCTGAAGATGCGCTTGGATCTAGAGCTGGAGACGGATGAAAGGTGGAACGGTACCCGTTCTGGCCCGTAACAGTCGGACATTGATAGATTCCGTGGAGTCAAACCCGCGGCCTTTGTGTTGCAGGCTGAGATTGAAGAGCGGAGGAACCCTTTCATCTTCTTTGTGTTTTACACGCGTGTCCCAGTTCTGGCGGCGTGACGTGTGCACACTCACCTCTTCCTCGTCTTCTCCGCAGCGTCCCGGCAGAGCAGCGGTTTTGCTGGTAGCTTTGAATAATACAAAATGTTTGCATTTATAATGGATGATTTAGGCGAGAATAAGATCTGACCGAACGCTGCTGGCTTCCCTAATGGGGGAAACACGGAAAGGCTTCGGGAAGCTTCAGATCAGGGCGCCACGGGGGCACCGAGGCCGGCGCTTTTACCCTCAGGGCGAGGTGCCGAGGTTGAGACCCGGTCTGGGTTGTGTGTGTTCCAGAAGTGGAGTCTGGAAATGCATCCGTAGGGTGAGAGTGTGAATGTCTCCTGCTCTGTGATTGGCCGAGGTGTATGGCGAAAAACCATATCCTTGTAAAAGTCTAGTGTCCACTTTTAAAAGAACTCAACTGTTTTACACGTATTAAATTTAGGCTCAAAAAGCACCAATAAATATGAAACGCAAGAAACTCTTTATTTGTGAGGTTTTATTTATTAATTTGGAGATGAAATGTAACACTTCTGTTTTTCAAAAAGGGCAGAACATATAGATAATGATAAAAGATAAAAAGAGATAAAAGAAAGACAAAAAAGTTAAACTTGTGCAATAAAAATCCAGCGTCTAATTGACGTTTAGCTGATAAAACAGCATCCAGTACGTTAAGCATCCAGCAGATGGCGATATCGCCTCGTCCGCCCAAGAAATTACACCACGGTAGAAAAAGTTGCAGACTTTTTGCGCACAATCACAATGTACCGAGTAATAGTAAGTGTCCATTCAAATGTAGTGGAGCAAAGACACTCACTAATGTAGTGAAGTAGAGAGTAAAAGTTGCTTGTTTTTCGGATACTCGGTACAAGTACAAAGTAGCCAACAACATACTTAAGTAACGTAACATTTACTCCAGTACTTTACACCACTGGTGACTGGTCAGCCACCGATCCAGAGGGCGTGTCCTGGTTGGCAGCAGCTCATTATGACCCAGAAATGGAAAGAAAACAGTTGAGAAGATGAGGATGATTGGATGATTCTTTAATCCGTTTTGAACGCTCCACATGCTGGGCGGAGAGGAAGTGGTTTCCAGTGGGTTACTGGCTTTTCTCGGGACTGAAGCGCAGGAGTGGATCTGCAGGGGTCCGGCAGGATGGGACTTTGATCCGCGTCAACGCATGAAAGATTCAGCGAGTATTAGCCTTTCAAAACCGCCACATCTCGCCCTTCCTCACCTTTTACTGTGGATTCTTACACGATTGTCTTTCATGTAACGTGACCGTTTGTCTCGCACAAGCGCGGGATAGGTCAGGGATTAGCGGCGGCTGTTTACGTGTCAATATTGCGCCTTCAGCGTGTACGGCGGTGTTGTGTAAGCATTGCTCATGCGCTGGGGATAAAATATGACGTTTGGTTACAGATTAAAGTCATTTCTGGGGTCTTTCTACCTGCAAAGTGGCAAAACTTAGAGGGAAAAGTTGCTATGCGCTGTTTAAAACGTCATCTTTTTACAATAAATAACTAAATTAATTAAATGAAATCCTCTTTGATGGAAACTGTTCTATATTTATAAACCATTGGACTAATAATAATTGCACAAATCCATTGCACCAGACATTACACATTATTATTATATTGTAAGTTTCTGCTTTTGTACAACCACATGTTAATCCTTTATACAGTGTATAGATTGTTCGGGGCGTCTATGAATCTGTAAATATACATCCTGTATTTGTGACATAACTAATATTCATCACTTGCTGCTATTGCTCTTCTGGTTAGACATAAACCGCCTTGTACATGCGGAATAGAATAGAATAGAATATAATGCCTTTATTGTAATTGTGTCACATGGTTACAATGAAATGGAGAATTGGTGCAAGAAAAGGGAAGGAACAATCAAAGTGAAAAATCCAAGATATATACACACATTGAATAAAATAGAATATAGATAATATAATATATCTAGTATAAAAGGAAGGCAAAAGTACAACAAATGTTTCAATAGATGCAAGAATACTGAATATAATAAGATAAAATGCTACAACAATGAGGAAAAGCAGACTTGGCCTATTGCACAGAGGAATAAAGTTATGACAATAAAGTTAAATCAAATCTAACTCAAAGTTTTTTTTACTTCTGTAAACTCCACTACGATGCTATAAATCTCACCATGTTTTCACTCACAAACTTCGGCGTCGGTGATGGGCCAATCACAGAGGATGTGGGGAATCACACTTCACACCTCACACGCTTCAACTCGTGTTCTCGGGGATGCTTTAAATAAATGACCGTATTTCGTCACACCAGTTATCGTGCAGTGCCACTTTTGGTTGTGAAAGAGGAAGTGAGTGTGTTTCTGCAGAAGTTTGACATATATAAAAGTTTTTCGTGTTTCATACTCATTGATTTGACCAGACAGTTCCAGCGCATGTGTGTGTGTGTGTGTGTGTGTGTGTGTGTCGTTGACTCAGCAGAGCTTAATGGTCCTCGACCTTCTGCTGTCGCAAGGAAGCAAATAAACCGAGTCTGTCTCCTAAACACTTCAGCAGCCGAGCTTCTTTATCGCCTCGCTGCTTCGCTCTCCAGCGTTAAACAGGTGTGATTTACTCCGAGCTCAACACATCCCGCAGGCGTGTGGGAAATGGCCTGTGATTGGCTGACGATAAGGTCGATTGTGCTTTTTACAATACCGTACTTTTCAGATTATAATGTGCACTTGGAATACTTACTCATCAATACTGACAAACCTGAAGCTACTGATTCTGGTAATCAAAGGTTAGCTGGTTTATGTTGTGAGCTGATTGGACAATAGAAGGCGACACAAATTCACGGAGAGGATTCGCTCACACTTACACTAAAAGTACAAAAACTTGACATTCCGAATGAATAATGTGGATTAGTGGAAGGTGAATGAGCTGTGTGTGTGTGTGTGTGTGTGTGTGTGTGTGCTACAGTGGAACAGTGTGTGAGTTGTTGTGAATGAGTTCAATAGTTTCATTTCACACATGTAGTTTTGCTTCACGTTTCCTATAATCCGGTGACTCGTGAGACGGATGATCAGGAACTAGACGTGATGCTGCGGTCGAGGACCATCAGAATCATCACTAACACATGTTTTCTGCACAATGACATTCAACAAAAGACTTTTCTCACGGCAGGTTCATCAATGTCACATGTGTGTGTGTGTAGGGTTACCATTTTTAATACCAAAAAATAAGGGATACATAGGGGGCGTGGCTACAGGGTTACATCACTTTACATCCTGTGATCGCAACATAAAATATATTTTCAGTAAAGTATGTTCAACAAGACACTAAAATTAAACCGTCTACAATTGAAATGCGGTCTGGGAGAGTAGTGAGGGATGATTTGTATTAGATGCTGCTTCCAAAAAATCTTTAATAAAAATTTTAATCTCAAATATTGAAATAAATCTCAAATATTGAATAATATATCGATTCCGTGATTGAAGTGAAGGGTGGCAGCGCTGTGTGTGTGTGTGTCACAGGTGTTGTGAGGTGTTTCCTCCTCGCTGCGTGTGTGTGTCCACCGCGCTGCAATTAGCAGGACGTCTCTTCAATAATGCAGCGCGCGAGGAAGAGTAGGTCTGTTTGTGCGCCGGTGTGACTCGCGCTGGCATTTAGCGGCTAATCAATGGCTGGCGCTGCCTGCGGCTGCTAATTGAAGGTTAAGAGACGAGCCCGAGGTGGCGCTGGTGAAGGAGTGAGATTATTCCTCCCTTCTCTGCCCTTTAAAACTCCCCGCTAATCGATACACACTCGCACCTACTGTACCGTGTCACTGCGCCTGTTCCCTCCTGTTTGCGCCGTTAATGGTGCAAAATGCAACCGTTTTTTTCTCTTGTTTTTTCGCAACCGTTGCGTTTTTCCGTAACCGTTTTTTTCCGGGCTTTATTCTACCTTTTTGTGCACTTTGACACAGTTAAAACTGTGAAAAGCGCCTTACAAATGCTCAGAACTTGCACTTGTTTCCCGCAAATTACGTTCTGCAAAAAGTTACCGTTCGGTTTCACTCCGTCTTCACTCGCCTGGGAAACTGAACACAAAACTTTGGCAAAGTGCGTAAGAGGAGGATTTATAGCTTTATATTATTTTTATAAGTTGCAGAGGTGTAAAGAGTAGTTGAAAACCATAATCGGGTAAAAGTACTTTACTTTTTATCCAAAGCGACTTACATTTCATTACAATTTTTACATTTCAACAAATTCCTGCTTTCCCTGGGAATCGAACCCATTCGTACAGAAGTACAGAGTCCCAAAGTACAGATACCTTACTTTTTACTCGTTACTTTCTTTAAAGAACGAAAGCTCAGCTTAAAAAAGAAGTAGCATCCAGTACATTTAGCATCCTGCAGATGGCGATATCACCTCGTCCGTCCAAGAAAGAAGTAACGTTAAGTGTCCATTCAATTGTAGTGGAGTCAAGTAGAGAATAAAAGCTGCCTACATTTTTCATACTCAGTACAATTACAAAGTATCCAGAAATACTTAGTAAAGTCCATTTACTCAAGTACTCCACGTCACTGATCTACTGTACTGACTATGATTGTATAGTGAACGTGAGTCTGGCCGGGCGTCTCTGATTGGTTTCAAGCCGTTGTGTCCGGCCGCTACATTCAGGCTTGAGTAGTGTTGCATTATGGGAAGAAATGTTTCATTAGCGCTGCTCAGCGATGCATATTTATTCTCGTATATTTGAATTCATTTGGGCATAAATGTGATGTTGTTTCCAGGCTGTATGTGCGTCTAGGTAAAGCACGGCGCAGAATAAAGCCCGGAAGCGTCTCCATTTGCATGAGCTGCATCTGAATAGGTCAAAGACGTTGGACAGATGCACACGCATTCTCATTCGAACAAACAGATGTTAGTTACATCCGTTTATACTTCTGTTTTCCCAAATGCTTTTCCATTTCTTGGTGATGGAGAGCTAAAGATAATCTCAAAAATTTTGGGCATGAGACCAATCACAGAGCAGGACACACACACCTTGGAGCTCTAATTTACCCACATCCTTCTATAGGAAGACACACAAGAGCTGCACAAAACTCACAGAAGAACTTGTAGAAGATACAACTGGTATCTTCTGGACTAAAAGGTTGTAGGTCGTTTTGTAGCTCCACGATGTTCTTCTTGAGCAAGAACCTGATCCGCTTGTTCTGCAAGTCACTTTGGATTAATGGTAAAAAATTGAAAGGTCTCTATCGGGCCTTGACCATGAGTCACAACACTTCCTCCATGTTGTGAGCTCCACACACTGCGCCACCCTAGCCTTCACTTTCCCAACCCAAACAAGCCACACAGAGCTTCAGCTTACAGAAAAAGCGTCCGCCTCGTGTTATTCGTATCTCGCCAACCAGAAGGAAGTGCTGACGACTCTCCAGCTCTCCACAGACTTCCACTGACGGAGCTTCAGCAGGAGCAGGCCTTCACTCTCTCGTGCGGAGACCGGCCTTTGAATTATTCACTCTAAATAAAAAGCCGCATCTGTCTGCGGATGAATTATTTAGGCTTTAAATTGGTCTCCCCGCTGAGGGAAAGGGAAAGTGGGAGAAGTGCGATCGGCTCCTGGCCACAACAGGAGAGCTGCTCGTCTCGGTGAAGCGGATCTTCTGTGGCGTGAGCACCTCTGGATGGACCAGGTGGATTAGAGTTTCCCCCTCCACCAGATTGTGTGCCAGATTAGTGTTAATCTGACAATTCCAGTAAATTCCAATTGAGAAGTGCTCATTCCATCCCATCCCAACGCTCTTCACCCACTGGTTCTTCGTTTCTGGAGGAATCGGTGAATCCTGAAGGTGTCTCGGACCTTGGCTGGAAGCGTAAGTGCTCCCGTATTGATTGTCTTGAGTTGGGATGTAGGGTGAGATGACACCAGAGATCGGCCCCGCTGTGTCTGGGCTCCGAGCGGACGGCTTCACGTCCTCGTCTCCTTCATCTTCTCGCTGGCGCTTGTTTTCACTTCCTTTGTTTTGTGTTCACGCTCCTAAGCGACTCCCTTCGTGCTGCCAGTGTTTCTCTATAAACAGACGCCATCCCTCCATCCCCACCTTTATCTGCACCGCCATCTCAACCGCTTCTGTTGACTTATTCACACGCGCTGAATTATTAACTAGCGGCGTGATGGGAGGAAAATATCACTGTACGCGGAAACGCCTACGTTTGGAGGGTAGGGGATTGTGGATTGCCCATCTTCCCAACTGCTTTTCCTTTTCCGAGTCAGGAGGAGCTAAAGATAATGTCGGCTCTTTTAGTCATGAGACACACCCATTAGTGGTCGACCAATCACAGGACACACACACCTTTGGGTGATTTTCCAAACTCAAATTGAAGCGGGAGTCAGACGTGTGAACGAAAGGTAGTAGGTTTGAATCCAAACCCAGATTAGGTGTGGTGATGGGTTAGTTAGGACTTAACTAGTCAGGTGACAGTGCCACTGAAGTTTCGGTTAAAGCGGTTTCCACATTTGTTTTCTGAGCCAGTCACGGTACAGGTTGACTACGGAGAGGATGATGATGTCATCAACAAGCTCATTGGCCGATGGTTGTACTGGAACGCGCTCTATTCTTAACGCTGACGTGAAAGGCGGGACGCGCTTATATAAGTCCATATTTCTCGAAAATAGAACCTGACGGCGTCCGACCGTGACGGCTGCGGCCTGAGAGCGCAAATATTATTTCGGCTACACTAGAGCAGAATTTTTCAATGTTTCAACCGAACAATCGCAACTTGCGCAGACCGACAAAACGTTTTAGACGCTTGTCTTCAAGCATCAAGCGGAGGATCCACGGCTCGCCGCGCACATACAGTTACCGCCGGATTCGCTCCTGAACCCAGTTACACTGCTGCGCGCGCACGTGTGTGTGTGTGTTCTTGTGGGCAGTTGTGTGTGCGCTCTCATGCACAAACAATCAGCTTCTCTACGCGCTCAGCATTAATGTGTGTTCATGGCTGACCCTCATCATTGTCCAATTGAAGTGTGAAGAATTCATACACGTTCATGCATCAGTTGTTTCTCTCTCTCTCTCTCTCTCTCTCTCTCTCTTTGGGTGTGTGTGTGTTTATATGGCCGAGAAATATTCTCAGAGAGACAGTAAATGCAAAACGGACTGGCCTACTGTGCATAAAGCGAGATGCCCCAGTAATGCAGTCATTTTGATGGTTTGGATTTATGGGCCGAGTGTATAAAATGTCCCGTTAATGGCGGGTTATAAAATCCGGCAGCATCAGTGGGAGAGAAGGGTGTGTGTGTGTGTGTGTGCGTGTGTGTGTGTGTGTTCTGTTAATGCACTGCGTAGGGTTAATGTGTGTGTGGCCTGCAGTGATGCTGCGTGTTGGGTTGTGGGGGCGGGGGTCTATAAGGGGGCGGGGCACAGAGTACCAGTAATGGTGGAGGGGGAGGGGATGGAAAGAAGAACAGGAGAGACTGGAGGAGAGATGGTTAATGAAAGTGCAGCGTCAGTGAGATGCTTGGTGCAGAGCTGATGCTTCCCACCCGAGCTCTCTCTCCCTCTCTGTCTCTCTCTCTCTCTCTCTCTCTTACTCTCTCACTCGGTCTCTCTCTCTCTCTCTATTTCTCTCTCTCTCACTCTTGCTCACGCTCTCTATTTCTCTCTCTCGCTTTCCTTTGCGCTCTCTCGTTCTCTCTTGCTCTCTCATTTCCTCACTCTTTCTCATGCTCTCTTTCATTCTCTCTCTCTCTAAGTCACTCTCGCTCTCTCTCTCACACTCTGTTGCTCTCACTCTCTCTCTCACACTCTCGCTCTCTTTCACTCTCTGTCTCTCTTTCTCTCTCTCTCACACTCTTTCACTCTCTCTCTGTCTCTCTCGATCTCTATCCCTATTTCTCTCTCTCTCTCCCTTTTTCTCTCTCTCTTTCTCTCTTTTTCTCTCTCTCTTAGTCTCTCTTTCCCTTTTTTCTCTTTTCTCTCCCTCTCTCTCTCTCTCTCTCTCTCTCTCTCTTTCTCTCTCTATTTCCCTCTCTCTCTCTCTCTCTCTCTCTCTCTCTCTCTCCTCTTTTTCTCCCTCTTTTTCTTTATCCCACTCTTCCCTCTCTCATTCTTCTCTCTCTCTCTCTCTTTCTCTTTCTCTCTGTGCCTCTATATCTGTCTCTCTCCCTCTCACATGCCACAGTAACTTTCATTTACACCGTTTATTTCTCTCTCTCTCTCTGGCTCGTGGGTAAAGACCTCAGGCCGGCTCGGACTCTCCTCGCAGTCAGAGATTAGGTTCTCTATTATTTATGATGATTATTTTTCTGACGCTCTAATGAAATCATCTTCTAGTTGCACGAGCCTCAGTTGACCGAAAAACTGAAAAGCGCAGTTGGTTGAAACCGAAAGACCTACAGACACAAATGTGAAGTGTGTGAGAATAATCCAGATTCCTTCAGATGATCGAATCAACCTTTATTCTGAATTGCCAGGCACATTAATCAATCACCGTCACGCTCAAACACGAAAAGAGCCTTAATCCCAACTGTCTTAATCCAGTCGGCCTGCAGATTGAATGCAGTTCGGATAATCTGAATTTGCAGTAATTTTGTATAATGATTTACAGATTAGCCAGTGGCCACACTGTAGAAGTCGGAATGAATCGCTCGCTTTGCACTGCTAGAAAACCATTGTCTGCTTGTGTTTCGCCGAATGTGAATGCGACGCCCAAAACAGTCGACACATCTAAGATTATTAAACGGAATGATGTGATGGACCGCTGAGCTTTTGTTTAAATCCTGCACACATGATTATCCCGAATGGGTGAATACCGTCTCTGTGGAATCCGCTAACGGTCACAGCTAAAGCTTGTACGCGGGACGACTTAAAAACCACAATTTCTAAATGTGGGAAATCTGTATTGATGTGATGTTAAGATAAACTGAGATGAGATTATGAGATTAAGTGAGGTGGTGTCATGACATGAGATGACATATTTTCTAGAATTATTTCCCACTGAGAAAAAAAACAATGAACTGCGACTTTTCGTTTTATTTCATTTGAAGCTTTTTACTTGGAGTTGTGAGTAGTAAAGATTGTTGACGTTTTTCTCAAAGCGCACAAATTATAAAGTCAGATGAATTGTGAATTTTTGACTTTTTCTATCAAATGGAAATCACAAATTCACAATTGCTCGTGTTCTATTTCACAATTTGCTTCTTTTTTTGCAGTGGAGAAATATAAAGTTCAAAATTGCAAGTGAGAATTTGTTGTAATTGGCAGTTTCAAACGCTGAATTGCGACTTTGATTTTATTTTATTAGGCGCAAAACTTCGGACAACGTGGCCAATTCTGACAAATGACAGGAGAAAAGTCTGAATCCAACAATTAAAAGATGCAATCCTACTTTAACCCCATAAAACTTCTGTTTTAGAACGACATTACAAACAATCAGCGGGATTATTTTTACCGATATGGGTTGGGACGGCCTCGCTGCGTCTTACAGTAGAGGGACAGTGTGTGCTTTCACACCCAGAGACACAATCTAATTACACAGTCCTTATCGTGTCGCGCGCTATCATTCTTATCATCAGAGTAATGCAATGAGCCTGCTAACGTTTCATATCCACAGTGCTGGGAACGGCGAGGTGGTCTGGAGCTGATAATGGCGTGCGTGAGAGCGTTTGTGAGGAAGACGAGGGTGTTTGTGTTCTGTCGTGGACTTTCGGTCTCACCGGCTGCGTTTTCATTCATTTTTCCATAAGCTGTGTTGCGCTGCTAGGAAACCGTTGGTTGCCGTAGAGACGCGGCTCGTTGGACACTTGGAGTGTGTTTGCATCCATGCAGCTTCAGCCGTCCTTTATGGACTTCCTTTATGCCATTGTTGTGTTTTCTCTCTTGTTTTATTACACATACACACACACACACACACACACACACACACACACATGTAAGAAATGCACTGTTGTGAAAGGTAAGAAAGCTGAAAGATATAAACTCTAAATGAAAGAAGTAATGAAAGTGTTATTTTTACCTTGCAACCAAAAAATGCATTGCTTGGAGGGAAGCAGATGAGATATGAGCCAAATACAGATCAGAATAATAAATGAGAGAGAGAGAGAGAGAGAGAGAGAGAGAGAGAGAGAGAGAGAGAGATGGAAGGAGGTAGAGGGAGCGGGATGAAAGAGGGATGGATTGAGCGATTGATGGAGAGAAAGGGAGCCAAGAGATACAATGAATGAGAGAATGGAAGGGAGAGAAAGAAGGGGGGCAGCAGAAAAAGAAAGAGAAATATAGGGGAGAATAAGAGGGGGTGTAGAAATGTAGAAAAGGAAAAAAGAAAGATAATAATGAAGGGAGTGAAAGAAATCTAGAGCAAGGGAGAGAAGCAGAGACTGACAGAAAGAGAGAGAGATAGTGAGGGATAGTGAGAGAGAGACTAAATAGAAAAAGGAAAAGAGAGAAACAAATAGAGAGAGTGGTTAAAGCAGCGGGGAGAGAGCGATTGATGGAGTGAATGGGAGACGAGATATAAAGAATAAGAGAGTGAAGAAAAGAGTGAGAATGAATGGGGGCAGAGGGTGAAAGACAATTAAAAGGGGGAGAAAAAGAGTGGGTGAAGAAATGGAAAAATTAAGAAAAAAAAAATAGAAAGAAAGACGAGAAAAAGGAGTGAAAGATATGTAGAGTAAGGTAGAGGGAGAGACTGAATGAGAAAGAGAGAGAGAGAGATGGGGGCGGGGTTAACTACAAATCAGTACAAGGGGAATCAGCTGAATCACACTGCTCATGTTTGTGGCCTCTGATTGGTTCTCAAGAATAAACACCGGTCAAGATAACACCCAATCACCGTCATCGATTTGTTGGCAAAAGTTCTGGGTTCCCGACACCCGGAACACGAGTGCGGGAGAGAAATGGAGCGCTCTGAGCAGAAGCTTTAGACGTGAGGCCTAATCGCTTTGACTCACGTAAAACTAACCCATTTTTCTCCAACAAGACTTTAATCAAGTAAGTGCTCTGGGTGGCTGTTGGGGGAGGGCTGAGAATCTGCTTAATAATGCAAATGTAATTATTTCTCCATAAATCCCGGACGAGTATTCCCCACGGTGGGCCGCACGGAGTTAGGACCCAAGAACGCCTCAGCAGAACCTTCTGGCTCTCCGTGCGTGTTTGCGTTCTGCATCAGTGTTCCTGGTGACACCTCTTCCGCTTGTTGGAAGAACAGAAGAACGTGGTGACCCCGTGACTCCAGAACCATGGGCTGAAGATGGGCTTCAGTGTGGTGGTCTCCGCTCCGGGCTTTGAAGACCACCTGCGACGAGGCCACCAGCAGAAGAGCAGAACAACAGTTAAATATTTCATCCAATCAATAATTCAACAGCTGAGATGCGAGCGAGCGAGCGAGAGAGAGAGAGAGTGTTAAGGTGGAAGGGATGAGATGGAGTGAGGAAGAGGAGAGGGAGGGTGCGATAGATGGAGAGAAAATAAAAGAGAGGGCTCTAAATCTGCACACACGTTCCCCAAGAAAGAGACGGTAACCATAGTAACTGGAGATGACTGTCACATGATGTGGAGGAGTGAAAAGAGGGCGGGAGCGAGAGAGGTGAGGGAACCTATACAGGAAGAGAGAGATAATAATCACGGGCTGGAGTGTCCGGGCCCGGACTGTGTCATCTCAACCCTGGAGTCTCTTCACATCTGAGACAGACGGAGGAACGCTAAGCCTGATGAACCCACAGAAGAAGAAGAGGAGAAAATAATGAGCTGCCGCGTTTGAAGTAGTAATGGAGCTTGTCGTCTGTTTCATCCGCTGTTCTGAACTGGAGAGACGAGGGAAAGCTTTTCTTCTCTCCTGTTCGCCGGGAACTGAACTCATCACGCTCATCCTGTCTTCCCTAATGACGACGACCCGGAGGAACACCTCTCTGAGGTCCAGCATGAACCACACCCAGTGTGAAACTGTGAAGGGACAGACAGACAGACAGATACACGGATAGACATATTGCGAGACAGGTGGACAAAGACAGACAGAGTGCTGGTCAAAAAGACAGACAGACAGATGGTCAAAGAGGCAAACAGAGAGACAGACAGATCTGGGGTCAGATAGACCGAGAGGCAATCAGATTGAGAAACAGACAGACAGACAGACAGACGGGAAAATAGAGACACATACAGAGCAGAAGACAGACAGACACCAGATAGACTGAGTGGCAGAGAGACAGGCATACAGACAGAAGCAAATGAAGACAGACTGATGAAGACAGAGAATCAGACAGACAGACAGAAAAAAACACACACAGACAGACAGACAGAGAGAAAGAGAGAGAGGGAGCAAAAGAGAGAGATAGAGACAGAGAGAGAGAGAGAGAGAGAGAGAACAAGAAAGAGAGAGGCTCAGATAGACAGAGACAGACAGGCAGGCAGAGAGAGACAGATAGGCAGGCAGACAGACAGACAGACAGACAGACAGACAGACAAGTTTCGAGTTATTGAGAAGAATTAGATGTATTACTCTCCGCTGAGCTGGTTGTGTGGCGTCACTCTTCTTGATCTTCTCACACTCTGGTCAAGTGTGAATCGGCTCAGATCGTCTCACAAACGCGCTCCGCTGATGAAGGATCGGGAACATTCAGACGCTCCAGCGCAGATCGATTGCTTTGGTCTGGCTCCATTAAGCATGCTAGCGTGTTGACTGCTGTTAGCACAGACCGACATAAAACAGCAAACGCCTTCCACTCATAAATCCTTCTGAAGGATGAAGGAAGAACAGACTGGGTGGGAATTTCTCAACAGTTACGGAGTTATTATCATAATATTGAAAGTTTTATGCCATCGATGGGACAATCTATCCCTCCATCTTCTAATTCTAGTTAGCATGGAGCTAAAGGCTAACGTTTGACTCAGCATGTCATCGATGAGATTGAGCTGTAGTGTTTCTCACAAGTGCGGTTTGGAGAGGTTCTACGCTTTCTTTATTAAACCATAAAGACTGGTGACAAGCTGAACGTTTCCTTATCATGAAGGATTCCGTTCTCATTACATCTAACGTTACTGGAGTTAGTATTACATCTGAATAATCAGGACCATCGGCGTCTTAACAGATTTATTGGCGGTAAATGTCACAGATGATTGGCATGGCCCTCAGTGTCTCGCGTTCTGAGTGGAACGTCTCGCTGGAGAACGAGCTCATCTGATGTGGTTTTTGTGGAGAGCGGATCTTCTCCAGCGGTTTGCGTTCCGATCATGAAGATGGATGCTGGCAGGAGGATTCTCCGTGTCTTTGAGGTTCTTACCATTACGGCGAGATGTCGTGAAGCCGTCACATCTGCTTGGCTTTTCATCCCGTCTCTGCTTTTCAGAGTGTTCCTCAAGGAGCTCTAGTGGATTTGCGGTTCTTATTCACTTCACGTTTGTGCGCGTCTACATATTTACGTTTCAATATTCTCACTCCTTTGTTCGTTTTTGAGCATATTTACTATCTTGATGTGAGCTGCGGGCCGTGCATTACACTAGTGGTCCGTCTGATTCAACCAGCCCCTCAAAGACACATTGGTTATAAAATCATGAAAGATTGTTGAAGGATGCAGAACATTCTGTGTTGAGGAGCCTGCAGAACGGAATGTGAAGGTGTCCTGCCAGGCAACAAACGATGGCTTTGATTTTATGGATGAAAATACAGTTGTACCTCGACTTACGAATGGCTCAACTAACGATAGTTTAAAGTTATGAAGGAACAAAATATTGTTTCTAGTTACGTAATAGGTTTCAAGAACCAGCACGCAGGGAGATGATTACACGTAAAACATGCGAGAGAAAAAAACACTCGTCGGTTACTTGTCAAGATCTTGATTCCAAAGTAAAGAATAAGTTAATATATTAATAAGTCAGTACATTAATAAAAGTTCCAGAAGCTTGTTGCATCGACCCGAAAGGTAAATTAAACAAATGTCTATTCTTTGCTTTAGTCCCACAGTTCTCATTTTTACGTTTTTGTTTTCTCAATAACTGTTATGTTTTTTATCACAGTTATTACCAAGATTTTATAAAGTATAGAAAATGATTGTCTGAATTTACGTGGGCATGTACTAGATAAGGGCATTTGTAGTGTAAAATGCGTTTCTACTCACAAAACTTTCACCTTACAAAACGACTTTCAGAACGAATTAATTTCATAAGTAGAGGTACCACCGTGTAGGTCATGAAGCATGGATCATTCGGAATGATTTTATACGTAATTACGGACAAGTACAATGGCATTCTTTAGTGGCTACAGTATTTCTTGCGAACCATGACCTCCACCACTGCTTCAGTGTCGCTGATGTTTGATGACGGAGTCAGTCCGTGTGCTAGTTCTGTGATGTAAAGTCCTAGTGACACTGTCGGGGAACTGCTGTTAGTGTGAAGAGACCGCGTGTCTGCGATCAGTCACGGACCCTTCACGGCTCCGCCCACCTCACGTCAAGCCAGGTGCGGCGTCAGGCGTCACGCCGCTGATTGATCTGTCATTTAAATCTCTAACGTGTTGAGGTCTCTCCTCGCACAGTTTCCTCTAATAAATGAAAGCTGATGAAGATCGGTCCTTTCTCCTGTGAGCGCCTATTATGCGCCGCTTTCCGTCTGGGCTGAACTCAATAGGCAATCACGCTGGAATCACTTGTTTTGCTTAAGCGAGGAGCAAACCTACGAGTGAGTGAGAGAGAGAGAGAGAGAGAGAGAGAGAGAGAGAGAAAGAGAGAGAGAGAACGAGAGGCGTTACCCGTGTCGTGATATTAGCGCGGCTCTCCTGCGCGGAAGTGGCGGGGAGACAGGAAACAGGTGTGCGCCTGTGAAACACACAGGAAAACGTTTCACTCCAAGATTATGTGCAAAATATGGAAAAGTTTGGCATTTTAGCGGGCATGCATGGTAGCGGGCATGCTACGTGCTAACTGAGCTCAAATTCAAACGGCAAGGCGCAAGTTTTTTTTCGAGTTTTCTTGAATGCATGTAAATGGATAAAACTACGGATAAACTGAATTTGTGCTGGAATTTAGCGTTAGTCTTTGCATTTGAATTTGATGTGATGGAATTTGCATGGTGCGTGCTACGTGCTAATTGAACTAAAATTCAAACGCAAGTTTTTATTAGTGTTTGCTTGCAAAATATGGAAACGTTTCACATTTGTGTTTACGACGTAGCGGGCTTGCCAAGTGCTAACTCAAGAAATTCAAACGGAAAGGTGCACGTTTTTTTTGCTTGATTGCAAGTAAACAGATACAAATGTAACCGGATGTAAACATGTTTGAATTTGTGCTGGAATTTAGCGTTAGTCTTTGCATTTGAAATTGTGATTTTGTAATTCGTAAACTCTAGCACCTGCTAATCAGTGTCAGTGGGAGGAGCTTCTGAATTTGAGTGATGTCACTCAAACAAAGGGAGCAGGATGAAGGAAACGTTTCTGTTCAAGACCTCACAAATTTTATTAAAAACGTTGACGCAAATTCGGACATTACGCATTTGCATTTGTTTTGTCCATTTCTTCACGTTCAAATTTTGGTTTTCCAAACACAATTTTTTGGGATTTGTTGTATTTTTTAAGTTGGCCATTTTGACGTCAATCAGAAAGCGTATGAATTGTAGTTGATGATTGTAATTGAAAGGTGTGTGAGAGAAGACAGAAGGCTCAGGCATGCTGAGTTCAGAAGACTTGTTCTGAAAGGTCACGCTCGCCGGGGGGGAGGAGAGGAAGGCTCCACCGGCCAATCACGCGGCCTCCTGCTGCTGAGGCCGCCCCTGCTGCATCACCATAGAGATGGCAGCAATATTTGTCCTTATTACCCAGCCATACGGAAGACGCATCCATTTATGCTCCTCTAAACAGGGTAGATGATCTTTACAGTGGAAACAAACCCTACAAATACAATTAGCATTCAGCGCGAATTCATTAGCTTCAAGCGAGCTCGTTATTTTCCTGCTAATTCCCAGGCCCGAGTCTTTCTCTCCTCACGAGCGAGCGGTCCTTCTCACGGAGGATAATGTGGAGGGTGCGGGACCAGCCTTCTCCTGCTGACCCTCATCTTCTCCCTCGTCTCCCCCAATCCTTCTTTTCACTCCTCTCCAGCCGCCGCTTTCTCACGCTCGCCTTATTTGGCTGCTGTGATTGTCTCTCTCTCTCCCGGCCTCCTCTTTCTGGTTGTGGTGAAGGCCTTATCGGGACATAAATGGCCTTCTCAAGAGTCCTTACACATGGAGAAGGTTCCGTTGTACACCGGTCGACTCTGAACCATCTAGAATCTCCTGTCGGAACGTCGTGGAGGAGGAATTGCAATTATAATGTCACTGATGTGAGGAGATCTTCTGTTGAGAAGAACCAGTCTGATCTACTAATCCAAGTCGAGATGCTGGACGGTCTTTGACATCGAGTTGTTGAAACGGACAAAATGCCTATTGGGAGGTTTTCATTTTATTTGACGATCTGATTTTGACTTGTTTTCAGCAACATTGTAATCAATTACTTGTAGTTTAATTAATTCTTGAATTCCATGTGACGACTGATTATGATTTTTGCTGATGTTGTGAGAGACAAATAAAGCCATCTCACTGCCGTTTAATACTTTATATTCCAGTGAAACATATCTGAATGCAAAGCGCCGAACTGTTGTGCAAAACGCTGCAATAAGCGCCGGAAAACACCAAATAATGACATGAATTATTAATCACAATGTCTTCATTTAAAGCGGCTCCGCATTGAGTAAATATTGCATGAGCTTGAAACAAAAGCACATTTTGTTGGATTCGACTAAATGAGCGAATTCAGATCAGTGTCGCGTGTGAATAGATTTTGTCTCGTGTGTGTGTGTGTGTGTGTGTGTGAGTTTGATTAATATCATCGTCAGATCTGTGCTGCTGACGTAAATTAAGTCTCCTCTACAACCGACTCAGTAGTGTTCACTCTGTAGTGTTCACTCAATAGTGTTCACATCATAGTGTTTATTCCTTAAAGTTCCCTTCTGTAGAGTTTACCTAGTAGTGTTCACTTGGTAGTGGACACTCTGTAGTGTTCACTCTGTAGTGTTCACTTGGAAATGTTTATTTAGAAGTGTGTGTCCACTCTGCAGCGTTAGTTTTGTAGCGTGTGCTCATTCAGTAGTGTTCACTCAGTGGTGTGTTTGCTCCATAGTGTCCACACATTGTAGTAGTGAACAGCGGGAGCCAATAGTTTCTTCTCTCTGGAAATGTCCTTGTAAACATGTGGGGAAAAGTATTTTCACTAAATGTTCACATTACAATGTAATCACACTTTAAGAGGACCATAATACAGTGAAATACCGTATTTACGCGAAAATAATATAGTATAATATAAGCACCCATGCAATGGGAGTGAGCATGG
>MU204326.1:4437410-4454910 GCA_017309775.1 Paedocypris sp. Pulau Singkep | reverse complement strand
GGGTTAATGGCCTAAATAGAGACGTTGACGGATGGTGAGATGGACTGATGTAGGTGTTGGTAGTGATAGACTGATGGATGGATGTATAGATAAAGGAAAGAACTGATGAATGGCTGAAGATATGGATGTGTAGATGGCCTGATCGATTGATAGATGGATGAATGACTGAAAGGACTAAAATAGAGACATTGACAAACGGTGAGATGGACTGATGTAGGTGTAGGTAGTGATAGACTGATGGATGGCGGTATGGAGGAAAGAACTGATAGATGAACGGCTGAAGATATGGATGTATAGATGGCCTGATCGATGGATGTATGGATGAATGGCTGAACAGGGATGAACTGGTGATGGATGAATAAAGCTTGTTTTTTCTTTTCTTTGGGTGTCTGTCGCGTTCACTCTCTTCTCCTCTGAAGGAAAGTGTGGTCTTGCGTGATGGTTGGTCTTCTGTGTAAATGGATGAAAGCAGTAACGTGTGGTGATTGTGTCTCAGGCTGTTTGATGTGGGAGGTCAGAGGTCAGAGAGGAAGAAATGGATCCACTGCTTTGAGGATGTGACCGCCATCATCTTCTGCGTGGCTCTCAGCGGATACGACCAGGTGCTCCATGAAGACGAGACCACGGTGAGTGCAGATCCAGACTTCACACTTTCTCTCCTGGCGCTTAAATTAAAGATAAATATATTTCCCCACTGAAAATAATGAAATTGCTGTTAACAATAGCACCCCCAAATTTTTCATGTTCCTAAAAAAGTCAAATACATTTCTGAAAAGCAAATATTGTCCATAAGTAGGATAAATAAGGGTGTGTGAAGATATAATAAGGTTTAATACATTGTCAAAAACTCTGAAAGTGACAGATGAGTTGAGGAAGATGCTGCTAGAGGCGGAGCTTGGAGACGGAGGAGGAGCTTGAGAATCCGGCAGGTCGTTTGTACCAAGTTTTTAGGTTCATCGCTTCATCCTCCTCTTCTTCTCAGCATCATCACCAGCTCCTAGATTTCGAAGAGACATGGTTAGAAGAAAGTGGTGTACATAGATCATAAAGTACATCTCATCTCAGCATCTCAGCAATTACGCGGAGAGCTGAGCGTGAAGAGGAGAGGGTTTGTCAGGGGCGGGGTTACGCTGTGATGTCACTGGTCACGCCTCCATCCAGCAGCATCTTCTTCAGCTCCTGCCTCAAGTTTCTTCTCATTTAACAAGTATAAAACACGACTCCTATTGCAGCAATATATGTATATACATGGTGTTTACTATTTCCTATTTTTAAGTTTATTCACACGTGTATTAACATTTTTTTCATGCTTTTAGCAGTATATAATCTCATGTATTATTCAATATGTGATCCAAATTATTTATGATCCTTATTTGTGATCCTTCAATCTTCTTTTGGTAAACTTTGTACTTTTGACACTTTGTAACTTTGACACCACAAAGGAAAAAATATGAAAAATGATAGTAATGTTAAGAATATAAAAACAATTAACAAATATAAAAACATACTCTATGTTAATGTATATATATATATTACACTTTTTCATTATTATTATAAATTAAATAATTTATTTGTATGCAGATTAACTTATACTAATAATACTACTAATAAAACAAATATAATAATAAAAACGAACTTAACTAATAATTCAAGCATAATAATTTATAATTCAAGCATTCAATCACAAATAATTTTATAATATTTTGGTTAAATATTGCGCTGATGCTTAAATCTTTTATTCATTTTTTTCATTTTATTTTCCATTTTTTTCTGACCTCAGATCAGTCTCCTGCTTCTGATCTTTACAAGCGTTAGAGTAGAGATCACACGGGAGAGCGTGACCGAGATTAACCCGCCGCTGTCCGTCTCCTGTCTGTCTCTCGCGCTTCACCTGTCTCGCCTCCAGCACAAACACACGTCAAGCTCCTTCCTGTTTGGCCAGAGCAGCTTTTCTCTATTCGCAGTAGCAGCTTTTCTCTTTATTTATGAGAGTGCTGGTCCGCGCACGTGTGTGTGTGTGTGTGTGTGTGTGTGTGTGTGTGGTTGCGCTGGTCTCCGGCCGTGTCCACGCTGCTCTCCTGTCAACTCTCGCCGGCGGCTTTCCTCTCTAACCAATCAGTGCTCAGCACAGCTCCGCAGACGACCAACCAGCACCTCCACAGGTACGAACACGCCGTCCGCTCCGGCTCAGCTCTCAGCTTCAGACTTGCTCTGATTCACACAATCTCTCTTTATTGGATAATTTGTTAATTTATTTATTTTTTTGGAAATATATGTATCTGATATGTAGCCACATTATCAGTAACTGTGTCACTGACACGGTGTCATTGCTTATAACTTGTTGCTAAACTATTATCATTCAGGTATTAAGAGCAAGCATTTATTGATTAAGCAGGTTGATGTAATTGATATATCCATGATGTAATTGATATGATGTAAATGATATATCCATTTATGCATTTTTTTGGCTTTTAATCCTTTAATTCTGCTTATGATTACTGTTTTAATTTAGCTTTTGCATGTTTTTTGTGTGTGTGTGCAAGAAAAGAGAAGTATGGTTTTACTGTATGAGATTGAAAATGTGCAGTTGTTTATGTATAAAGACAGTTAACTTGAGAATAACAAAATGTGTGTGTGTGTGTGTGTGTGTGTGTGTGTGTGTGTGTGTGTGTGTGTGTGTAACTGACGCCTATCCTTCTCCGTGCAGAACCGCATGCATGAATCCTTGAAGCTGTTCCACGGCCTCTGCAACAGCAGATGGTTCACAAACACTTCCATCATTCTCTTCCTCAACAAGAAGGACATATTTAAGGAGAAGATCAATAAGTTTCCACTGAGCGTCTGCTTCCCACAGTACACAGGTAAACTCATTATCTGACAAACACGCGGCGCTGGGCGCTTATCGATGAGGAGGAAATCACTGTTTGCTTAGGAATGTTCTCATCAGCACAAACAACCAACACCCAGTTAGTTTTCAACCCTAACCTGGTACAATTGAGTTAGTTTTCAACCCTAACCTGGCACACACTAGTTAGTCTTCAATCCTAACCTGGCACACACTAGTTAGTTTTCAACCCTAACCTGGCACAAACTAGTTAGTTCTCTACCCTAACCTGGCACACACTAGTTAGTTTTCAATCCTAACCTGGCACAAACTAGTTAGTTCTCTACCCTAACCTGGTACAAACTAGTTAGTTTTCAACCCTAACCTGGCACAAACTAGTTAGTTCTCTACCCTAACCTGGCACAAACCAGTTAGTTCTCTACCCTAATCTGGCACACACTAGTTAGTTCTCTACCCTAACCTGGCACACACTAGTTAGTTTTCAACCCTAACCTGGCACAAACTAGTTAGTTCTCTACCCTAACCTGGCACACACTAGTTAGTTTTCAATCCTAACCTGGCACAAACCAGTTCGTTTTCAACCCTAACCTGGCACAAACCAGTTAGATTTCAATCCTATGCTGGCACAAACTAGTTAGTTTTCAACCCTAACCTGGCACAAACTAGCTAGTTAATTCCATCTCTAATTCAACACATTAGTTAATTCCTACTCCAGCCTGAGACACTAGTTATGTCAATCATATACTAATTACTTACAACCCTAACCCAAAACTTCTAAGTTATAGTTAGGGTTAGATACTCTAACTTGACACACTTGTTAGTCCCAACATACTAGTTGCTTTCAACCCTAATCCAACAAATACTGTAGTTCTACATACAAAAATACATACAAATACACAAATAATCTAACACACACACACACACTAGTTACTTCAAAGTGTAAACTAACACATACTACAGTAGTTACTTCCAAAACTGACCCAACAATGGTTTTATAAATTGATGGAATGATAGAAGGATAGATAGATGAACGGATGGATGAGTAGGTGGATGGATGGATTGAAATATGGATTCCAGGACAGTGAATGAACGATAGATTTGTATCGTGTTGTTAGATGGCTGGAACTTTACTTGACACACTTGTTTCTTCCTCTTCTCCTGGCCGTCCTCAGGCTCGGACACGTACGAGGAGGCGCTGGTGCACGTTCAGAGCGAGTACGAGAGCAAGAACCAGAACCTCGACAAGGAGATCTACACACACGTCACCTGCGCCACCGACACCGACAACATCCAGTTTGTGTTCGACGCCGTCACCGACGTCATCATCGCCAACAACCTGCGCTTCGTCGGCCTGTACTAGCCTGCCAGATGCTTCACCTTGTGGAGCCGCGCTATATTTACGCTGAAGGTCTTCGCTCAGATATCGATTCCGAGGCCTTAAGTTACCGACACGTCCTGTTTCCTGTTCCTCTGGCCAGCTGTACATTTTCTCGAATGCGTCTGAGCGCGTAAAGCCAGACCGAATCCGACTAAAACAACGCGATTTAAATTCCAGCGCGGCGGAGACTCGCGTAATGTTCTCCGCGACGTGAATATTCAGAAGTGCGGCGTGTGTTCCGCGCTGGCAGCGTCGCCGCCTGTTGATAAAACACTAGGCTTGACATTTACTTGGCATTTAGAGACGAGAGCAAATGTCCGGAGCGCCGAGCCAAGCCGCAAAAATGTTAGGACCCTGAAAAAGCGCCAGCAGGACGTGTTACTGTTCAGGACCGGGTTTGACCTGAGGTCACGGAGGTCACCGCTTTTCGGACCGAGAACTATAGCAACAACAGGCGACAATAAATGATTATAGGGGAAGGGCATTGGGTAGCACAGGTGAGAGTGGAACTGTGTGTGGGTGTGTCCCGCTCTGTGATTAGTCGGCCACCAGGTGTGTCCCGTCTTCACTCAGAGTTGCTGGGATTGGCTCCGTGGACGGCTGGTGTTGGTGCGCTTTGTTCTGATTGGTTCCCGGAGGACGACGCTTCGGATTCTGAGACGCTGCTAAATAAATCGAGAGTGTGAGAACAGTGAGACTTTTTTTTTCTGGAGGAATCCAGAGGGAACTTTGTTCATGTTCAGACGTCAAAATGAATGTTTCTGCTATCAACTTGAAGACAAAGGTCTCAAAACCAAATTGGCTCTTTTTTATACATCAGTGGTGTTCAACCTGTGGCCCGTGGGCCAGATACGGCCCTCGAACATGTGTTGCTCTTTTAATCTTATAGTCAAACATTGATTTAGTGATTTTAGCCGATACGGAAGAAGAAGAAGTTCTGACTACACTAATATCACAGTAACTATCAATCGACCTTCAGGAAAAAAAAAAAAAGAAAAGAATAAACGATAAGTTCAGTTCAAAGTTCAAGTCTTTTGAATGAAATTGTTTCATTGCTTCTCCACAACGAATGCCAGAAAACACACAGTTTAACTATGTACAAAACAGACAGTACAGACAGTGTGCAATAAACTGTAAAGTACAATATAAGATAAAGTTATACAAGAAAAACAAAAAACGAGACAACCTTCAGACGACACTGAAGGACACGTTTACAGGAAAATCTCTAAGTGAACTTTGTGAAAGCCGTGAAAGGAAGAACTGAAAACAACGGTGTCGCCAACAATTTTTTTACATCTTGTTTCAAGTTTCGGCAACTAGGCTAATTTTAAATAGCCATGTTTAATTTTTGCATTTGTTTGTCCGCAGACCAAAAGAGGTCGAGCAGCGCTGGTACAAACTCCAATGTGAAGGAGACGCCGTGATCGTGCTGAAGATCTTTCACTCTTGTGTAATTCTTTGTTTATTTATGCATCCTGAATAAAGTTCTGCTGAATCCAGAGGCGTGCAGATGTGTTTCTTCTTGTCACTTGCTTGTAAAACACCACGAGTGGAAAGCGCTCTGAAGTGGTCATGTGATCACCGCGGCAGATCACGTGACCACTCTGGAGGTCTGGTGACGTGTGAGTCGGATCTCTTTCCTTCGGGATCCACTAGCTAGTTTAGTGTGAATCACTTGGCGGTCTTCACTTGTGTGGTCTTCACTAAACCTTCCTCGCTCTTCTCCCTCTGTCTCTGTCTGTCCCACACTTTGGCTTCTTCTCCTCTTGCAGAATCGCATGCACGAGTCTCTTATGCTGTTCGATTCCATCTGTAACAACAAATTCTTCATTGACACTTCCATCATTCTCTTCCTCAACAAAAAAGACCTGTTCGCTGAGAAGATCAAGAAGTCTCCCCTGAGCATCTGCTTCCCTGAGTACACAGGTACCTTCTCTCATCTTCTAGTCCTGACGTGAATCCGGAAGCTTCTTTCTTCTAAGGAGCCACGTCACTTTACAATATTTATGCCACGCTGATGGTTTTAGATTTAATGGAAATGTATAATGTAATTTGCATTCAGACTTGAGTGAGTGTGTGTGTGTGTGTGTGTGTGTGTGTGTATGTGTGTGTGTGTGGAGCCGTGTTTTACAGCGCCGTTTGGGGCCATTTGTGGATTCTTTTTATCACAGATTTCCAACAGGGAATGTTTATCCTGGATTAGTTTCGGGAAGAGTGGACGTTTCTCTCTCCGTCAGCATCACTTTATCTTCACTCGCAGATGTGGCCTGGAGAAATGGGATGTTTAGCATCAGCTATAGCCAATTTAGACCCAATATACAGCTCATTTCATCTCGCAATATTTTAATATTTTAGGTCAAAGAACGTAAGCACTTCGGTTCTCAAAGTTTCTGTCTCACACTGTGAGTGTCTAGTCTGTTCACTACCCGCAATAATACATTTGTATGAGAGTGAGTGAGATGAGTGAGTTTTCTGTAAGACACTAGTCAGACACTACAGAGTGAGACATTTGAGATTGAGTCAGCAGAGAGTGAGACACCCTAGAGTGAGATGAGTGAGTCGTCTATTAGACTCTAGTGAGACACCTGAGAGTGAGACACCTGAGAGTGACACGCCAGAGAGTGAGACATCTGAGAGTGAGACACGCCAGAGAGTGAGACATCTGAGAGTGAGACACGCCAGAGAGTGAGACATCTGAGAGTGACACGCCAGAGAGTGAGACACCTGAGAGTAAGACACGCCAGAGAGTGAGACACCTGAGAGTGAGACACGCCAGAGAGTGAGACATCTGAGAGTGAGACACGCCAGAGAGTGAGACATCTGAGAGTGAGACACGCCAGAGAGTGAGACATCTGAGAGTGACACGCCAGAGAGTGAGACATCTGAGAGTGAGACACGCCAGAGAGTGAGACACCTGAGAGTGAGACACGCCAGAGAGTGAGACACCTGAGAGTGAGACACGCCAGAGAGTGAGACCAATCCTTCAACCTTTTATTATAACCTTTTATTTTATTTATTATATGCTTTTTATTGCGCTGAAAAAAAAATCACTCTGCGTTTTTTCCTGAAGTGTTATATTTTTCTTTACTTAATACTGTAAAATACAGTATAGTGAAATCGGTTCATAATGTAATTCTTGCCGATTCTCCGTCAATTTCACTCCGTCTTCTCTCAAAGACCAGGCTTCTGTAGCGTTTTTAGCAGCCTGACAAAGTGACCTGTCTGTCTGTCTGTCTGTCTATCAGGAGGAATCGTGGAGTCTTTTTATTCAAAGTTGGATTATTTTTAGAAGGATTTGTTTTATCTATTGGAAGCTCTGAATTTAATAAGGAATCATTCTGTGTGCAGATCGAATATTGTACAGTTGTTCATTATGGAATGGAATGTTGTTGAACGTGTGCGTCTTTCTTGTGTGCTGTAGGGCCGAACACCTACGACGATGCAGCCGCTTACATCCAAGCACAATTTGAAAGCAAGAACCGCTCGCCTAATAAGGAGATCTACTGTCACATGACCTGCGCCACGGATACAGGAAACATCCAGGTGGTGTTCGATGCCGTGACCGACATCATCATCGCCAACAACCTGCGAGGGTGTGGCTTGTACTGAGCCCCGCCCCCTCCGTCTCCAGCCACTCCTTTGGAAATGATTATTATTGAAAAATGCAAGTTGGTAAATAATGATAACGATAATTTTAAAATAGGCATATACGAATATATGAATATATTATATATATGAAATGTTTTTAGTTTGTCTTTCAAAGAGCTGCCAACAGAACTGATTTCTTATAGAAACCCAGCCTTTATGGTTTTAGAACAAAGTTGGGACCTTTTTTTTTTTTTTTGTTTGTTTTCTTTGGTGTTTTACTGGGTTGTTTTTCGTTGCTGTCGTACGTTGGGTTCTCCCCGTCCTCCACCGTGTCTTTGTTTTGACTTGACAACCCTGGTTTTTTTTTTGGAGAAGCGTCGCTCTTTTGCGGTTTTTATGTGGTATGTCATTGTATGTATATTTATTACACAGATATCAGTCAGGGTGAAGACCTGCACGTTTATGCCTGGGTGTTTGAATTCACTTGAAAACCGAAGCGTACCGACAGCTAAATCTGTGCCGTGGACCGAGGAGTCTGAGCCACGCGTCGCTTCCAAAAGTATTTCTCGGCCGCTCTGTATCGTAGAGAACAGAAGCTTCACCCGCCAGTCGCTTGGCTTCGGTCACTACCCATCCTGGTGGCTCCTGCGGGTCAAGGTCACGACCCCGGGCGACCTAAACCAGCCCGGTGATCGCCAGTGTCATATCAGTGCCAATCTCCTGAGAATGACGTGACGTGTCTGGGATTAGTTCTAGTAGAAACACTAGGTCACTGAGAACTTAACATTGTCGTGTAAGGAACTTTTACTTTTTGTATTCTTGTGGATTAATTTATTAATTTATTTATTGATCATCCGTCCCACACGCTTCCTTTGCGATCATCACGCCGCGTCTGCTCCTCCGTCCTCCCCGGGTTTCCTGATTGGCTGGGCTGGGTAGTGGAGACCCTCGTCACTGATAGCATGACTCCCCTCGGCCTTTGTATAGAGAAACTGCTTCACATAGATACCAGTGCAACAACTGAATAAAAGCTGAAAAACAAAACACAAAAAAAAAACGTGAAAAAAAGAGGGGAAAACTAAGGAAAAAAAAAACCAGAGCAGGCGGCGAGGCCGGTGACGGCGGAGCTCACTAGACTCGGTCTTTGTAGAAAAGCCGTAGATCCTCCAGTTTAGAATCTCTACCAGTAGAATAATTCAAAAGTAAAAAAAAACAAAAAAACAAAAAAAAAAGGATGACGAACACATGACAATAACGACGATGATAATAATACCAATATCAATGACTATTCTGTAATATTATTAAAGGTATATTTCTTGTGCTTTGTAGCTACCGAACTTTTGTTTTGGGTTTTATTCCCCCTCTCCCCTTTACCCTTTATCTTTTTTTTAAGGACAAAAGAAGAAGAAGAAGACGAAAAAAAAGGACTTTTGCGAGGGATCCACTCTTGGTTCTTACTGACTTACCCATGTTGATGTTGAGCTGTACCGATTCTTTTTGCCTGTTCGCCCTGCATCGCGATGTCTTTACTTAGCCTGACTTACAGCGTCTGTATTGATTTCTCTCGGTTTTGTTGAGTTCTGATCGGAAGGAACCACGTTTGGCGCCCGGCTGTACAGAATCACGCGCTTTCTCTCCTTCCTTTTCGTTCGGAGAATTGTATCGGAAACCTTCCGGGTCTGCATAGAAAAGCACAGCTCTCACCTCTCACCACGCGTAGATTTGGAAAGACGTGTCTCTTCCCCCGCGGAGGAAGAGAAAGAAACCACTGTACAATTTCCCACCGCCACCTTTTGAGTTTGAACCTCCTTCCCTTCTCGTTTGACTCCATTCTTTTCCTCTCCAAGTGAATGCTTTCGTGCTGCTTTTTCTCCCTCTTCTTTAGTGAATGGTTGTTCTTTCATGTGGGATGTTCGTGCTGGAAAACCAATCGAATGTAGTGTTTACATTAAAAGCCACAGTTTTCATGACTACAACCTGGAGCTCTTGGGTTTGACTGTTATTGACTCGCCTGGAAATCTCACGGCCGGACTTTTCATTTGTAGCTCGTCATCCCCGAGACTTTTATTTTGTATTTACTCCCCGAGTCGCCGTTTATTCTTCCGGTCTGAGACGGTGGAGTCGACCCAAGGTTGATTAAAATAAAACTGTTGATTCCTTCCCAACTACTACACGTGTGATTTACATAGAATAGCAAGAAACGAAACCCGGGGACTTTTATTATTTCCGGGGTCCACGGGAGAAAAATGTTGAGAAGAGCGAACCAAACTCTGAAAAATCACCCAATTCTTTACCGAAGCAATTCTTTGCAGTGAAATTCGTTCCTCGTGTTCTGTGTGTGTGTTGGTGCCGTGACCCGGGTCGTCACTCTGACACGTGTGATAAACTGAACACAGCTTTACTTCAGGACACATACCTTCAGCCGGTCAGTTTGTACTGTAAAGCCGTCAGAAAAGTTGTTACTGAGCATGGCTCCGGGCCCCGACACTGACCCGAGAAAGCACCAACTAAAAGTACCCGATCGTAATTGTTGCTTTAGTGCCAGCAGAAGTTTTTCATTGTGTTTTGCTGCTGGATCTCGCTGCTAGTCGAAGTTGTTTACCGCTGTAATTGCAGGGGAAATCGTTTCTCTTTTAGGCCTTTATTCCTCCTATTATGTTCGGGTCAAACTGAGCCATTTTCAAAGTTTAGAAATATTTTTTAAAAATCTAAAAGCATTTTTTCACTTTGAAACTTCTTATGTATGTTTTAGTGAGTGTGGTCTACATATTTTTGAAATATCTACATATTGTGATGAATGAGTACATATTTTGCTACATGTTTTTGTTACAATGGTAATGTTCGGATAATTTTGACCCTTTCAGACAAATTGGAGGCTAAAAAGAGTCAGAAAGAGCTAGTAATATTGTCTCACACACACACACACACACACACACACACACACACACACACACACACACACTCGCTCTCTCTCTCTCTCTCATACACACGGTTTTGTGGAGCTTTTTGGGTTTCTGACACTTATATACATAATAAAAGGCCCCCAGGTCAAATGGAACATTATTGCTGTTTCTCAGAAAGGAACATAATAGCAGGGTTAATTAAGGTTTAGTCCGACACTCCCTGACGAGGAAGAAAGATTCATTGAAGTGGTTGTGAGTTCTGATAAGACTGATAACAATATTGATCGTCTTCTCGTACAGTAACTGCTTTTATAATCAAGTAAAGGATTTTTTCGTTTTCGTTTGTCACGTGACCCTGACGCGCTATAGAGCCCGGCTGGTGCCAGCTGAACCAATCAAATCCTTCGAGACGAGCGGTGTGATCGCGGCGAGAGAAGCGGAACGTCACGTCTGTTCTGTGAAGTGTCTCGGTATGTCCACACACAGCGGTTATTTATAGTGCAGCATCACTGTCGGCCTGTTGCTAGGTAACGGCCTGTGCGGATCTTCTCAGCGGGCGCTACGCAATGCTCATCTCGCGCCAGGTTTCATCGGCTCTGCGGCTAATTGAATGGCGAGATTGGCGCTGAATAACGTCGCTTGAGTTGAAGTAACGGGGCGGTTGTGGGTTGGGCCCGCTGCGGGTCGGGTGTGGCCAGCACGGCTCGACTGACACGCCCATTAGTGTGATGATGCTGGCGAGGTCGAGACCCTGAAGATGCTGTTGCCGTGGAAACCGTGGCGCGTTACTCTCGCTGCTGTTCATCTCGCGGTGAGTCCGAAACTCCGGGCAAGTCTACTACGAGGACTAGTTAGGCTACTAACTAACCAACTAAAACAGCGGTGGCCAACCCGTGGCCCTTGAGCCTCATGCGGCTCTTTAACCAGTTTCATGCGGCTTTTTAGGAGCTTTCACATGACATGAGTCAAATATACACACTATGTTAACTGTTGAAAAATAACTAATATTATCATGTTGGTGTGGTTATTGTCATTAAATCTGGCTGAGCAGAGGTCTGTGTGTGTGTGCGTGCATACAAGATTAAGGAATGGGATGATGTTTATGTGTGCACTTGTGTATGATGTGGCTCTAACACAGAAAAAAGTGGCTTAGTTTCTGACTGGTTGGACTGAACTAAAACTTCAGTCTAATAGATGAAACACGTTCATAGCGAGTCATTTGAAATTGAAATAAAGCCTTTCATTGGTCCACATAGGGGAAATTGCACGTCACAAAAGTAGTCAATTATATGTATATAATAGCATCTATATGAAGAATAAGTAAATGAGCATGCATGCATAAACATAAATAAATAAATAGCACTGCACATCATAACCAAAGGTCACGTCACTGGTTGAACTTGTGGAGTCTAATAGCAGTAGGTAGTAGGTTCAAATGAGTAGAAGTATGGCTTGAATATCATGAAATGAATCATAAGGATTTTTATTGTAAGCAATTTATATTTATAATAGTGGAAATAATTATCTTTTCACTATTTGTAGAAAGGTAATGAACTGAAGGTGTTAAAACGAGTTTCTATAAAATAATGAAAACAAATTAAATAAAACAAAACTGTTTGTTAGGAAAACATTTTAGTTTACAAAATGAACCACTTTTATTTGATATTAAATAATAGACACTGATGTAACAAAGTGGTGCCTATTTTCGAGTATTTAATTTGAACATGTTTTTCGTGAAGAGTTAATAATATAATATCCTGTGTGTGTGTGTGATAATTATAATCTAAATTAGTCTATATAACACGTACAAAAAGGAAGTTATTTATTCAGTGGAATAAAGTGCAGGCATTTAAAACGGTGGTCGCTGCTGCCATCTGCTGGAAAAGGTTGGTACAGCCGCAGTGACGTCACGGCGCTAACATTTCCCTGTGCAAAAGTTACTAAACCTGGTGTTAGTACGTGCTCCTGCGGTGGTAAACTACACGGGGTTTACTCCGCGCGCGTGTTAATGCGGCTCACGTCGAATAACTACGGCCTCGCACGCTAAACGTCTCGCTCTTGACAGCTGAGAGGCGAGAGCAACTCTTTGCTTTTGTTTTGGCGATGGAGTGGCGCAGACGGACTGACCGACTGACCGCGGGTCTCTCGCCGTCTGACCCTCGGGCTTCGCGGGGTGACAGCTGTGAGCGCGTGAGAACCGGGCGAGTAGATCCGGTGTCGGTGTTAATCACCTCAGGCGCGACTCTCTCGGCCTCTGACGTCACCTGTTGACAGACGCGAACGTAAACACGGCGCGCGCGCGTCAACTCGTGCGCGTTCCGCAGGTCTGCACGTGACACGTTTCACTTTTAAACTTAGATGTTGGTACGTTACAAGTGTTGTTGTGTTTGGACACGTGTCTCGACTTACACACACACACACACACACACACACACACACACACACACACACACACACACACACACACACACACACACGAAAAATCACACCTCAGCACACTTTTAGCTTTAGCTAACACACGTGGCCATGACATAAATGCATAACGAAACAAATACGGAGATATATAAAAGGCATTACATTACATCTTTTCAAACACTGTAGCTGTGGTCATATGACAGTGAGTTGCCGCTGTGGTGTCACTGCTTGACTGTGTGTGTGTGTGTGTGTGTGTGTGTCGTTTTCTTTTTCACTTTATGTGTGATAAAGCCATAAATTATGTGTGTAATGTGTGTGTGACAGTTTTTTGAGGATTTTGAGTGTGTGACTGTTTTTTTTATTTGTGTGTGTGTGTGTGTGTGTCTGTTTTTGTGAAATTTGAGTGTGTGACTTTTTCATTTGAATGAGTGTGTGTGTGTGTGTGTGTGTGACTGTTTTTGTGAGTTTTGAGCGTGTGACTTGTGTGTGTGTGTGTGTTTGTGAGACTGCCTTTGTGGATTTTGAGTGTGACTGTTTTTTTATTTAAGTGTGTGTGTGACTTTTTTGTGAATTTTGAGTGTGTGACTGTTTTTACATTTGAATTAGCGTGTGTGGGTGTGTGTTTGTGACTGTCTGGTGTATTATGAGTGTGTGATTTTGTTTTTTTTATTTGAGTGTGTGTGTGTGTGTGTGTGACTTTTTTTGCCAGACACTCAGGCTTCAATTGAAGGATGGAGAGATGCAGTGATGTTCTGAGAGGCCGAGTGAGAAGATGTCGCTTCTTTAGGCGCTCTTACCTGGATTACTCCTATATCAGGTCATATTTTTATTTATTGCCTTGTGTTCTTCGCTGTGCGCGCACACACACACACACACAGCTATGTTTAGCTCTCTTCACTAAATTGCTGGTTGGCTTTTAAATCACATCATTATCTCGACAGCATCCGAGATCCATCCAGTGCGCAGACACGCCAACAAAGCCCAACTCGTGGAGTCAGCAGCGATTCATGTGTCTGAATTCTTTCCCTTGTGCAATTTAATATTTAATATCTTACCTGAACAAAAGATTATCCTACTTATGTTCTCAAATCAAGGCGTGAGGACGCGGGACGTTTCTGGATCGGGTTCAGGTCTTCCTTCAGACGAGACAGACGTTCAGCAGCAAAGACTCGCGCATCAAACCTTTCACGTGTTTACGTCAGTGTGTTCAGTAATAATTCAGTATGTTTTACTCAAGCCCCGCACATCATTTGTACCATTTCTATAGCTGCAAGCAGCAGGGCTTAGGGCTTAGTTTGGGGTTTACAAATGTTTTGGCATTGTTTTGTTCTCTGAAAACTCGCCCAAAGTTTCTGCTACCTTGTTAAGGCAGACAGTAATTGGATAGATAAAAATAGCGTTTTATGTTGCATAAACCCCAAATGATTGTGTGCTGTGTGAATACAGGTAGTAGATATTTATGGGCGGGAGGGACATCAGAACATACTGCCTGCTCTGATGACATCAGTTGACACGACCTGTCAAAGCGTTTTTATTGATGCAAAGACCAAGTTTCCCACAATTACGTGAAGCAAACGTTTCCTCTGAAGGTTCTTGTATAATAAAATCGTTTTATGTTGCGTATACCCTAGATCAGTGGTCCCAAACCTTTTTGTTGTCGTGGACCGGTCAATGTTTGATCATTTTAACAGGAGTGGGGTTTAAGTTTTCAGACTTTAGTTTTCAACTTAGTATTTAACATGATAGCATGTGTTCGTATTTAAACAAGCAATCAAAAAAAAAACATTTTAAAAAGTTAATAAAAGATGCGAATAAGGTGATTAAACATTTTTAACTATTTAAATATGTTTCCGGTTTAGAACGAAAATGTAACCTTACTGGTCAAAGTTCTGCCTAATGAAAATGTGACAATTTTAAGTTCAAGTTCTGAGCATTTGTGAGGCGCTTTTCACGATTGCGAACGAAAATAATAATATAAAACAAAACGAAAACGTGAATAATTCCTGTTCTGTTTTTTCCAATACATTTCATTCTAGTTTGATATGTTTGGCACTAATCTGATTCCATACTTCGGTATCATTTCATTCGTGGACCGGCACCAGGGACCATGGCCCTACATGATTGTGTGCCGTGTGAATGCAGGTGGTAGATATTTATGGGAGGGGCATCAGAACATGCTACCCAGTCAATGTGTTTTTGTCGATGCAAAGACCAAGTTTTCCCACATTTACCTGAAGCAAACGTTTCCTCCGAAGGTTCCGACGTGACCCACGAGTGGATCTTGCTTGTCCATTCAGCTGAAGCCTATCGGAACAGACACGAGGCCTCCAGACGACCAGCACTCTGTCAGAATGGCTCTCAGACGGTAACCACAGAATATTTCATTAATTAATGAGCGTTATGCGGAGCTATTAAGGCACTCACACGCCCCATTTGGCCCCAAGCACAGCCTTTTAACACATTAAGTTGCCACAGATCTCAACGTGATGCATGAAACAAACTAAAAGTCATTGCCTATGTTCTGCACGAGTCGTAAAATCCCCAAGACTCTAAATTTTCAACGGCAATGTATAATTTTCTCTAATCTTCATTCCCGTTCATGATGGTCCTCATGAAGGCCACACAAGGCTTTGTCAGAGTTCAGACGGAGATACTGTGCAGAACAACTGTTTTGTTTTTCTACAGACTTATAAACACAGCATTTATAATCCACACCATTGTTTCCATGTTTTACTGGAAAGCTTTGACAACGTAGCGGAGATTTATGGGCGGGGTTTCAGAAAAGAAAGGGACACCCTCAAACATAAAAGTTAATTCACTGGCTGGTTTCAGAAAATTACCCTCATTTCCAAAACTCCACCCATAAATGTACGCTACCTTGTCAATTTCATAGGAACAACCCCAAAAGTTAATTTTTTAGGGGCAAGACATATTGAGGACAACGATTAGAAAACCGTTTGACTGCATCTCTAACTTCTTCTAAAGTAAGAAAAGTGGTCTGGTTCGGTCTGATCCGTATCGCTTATGCCTTTTATACTGACGTATACTGACTTATGCATTTTGTCTGGCGATTTCTTCGAGGAAACAAACTTTTCTCCACCGTTAGCACATTCTGAGGAAGCAGCAGATCAGAAAGAATCATCTAAAGAATGTCAAATTACACTGGGTGGAGATCAATAAATATTTCCATATGACAGATTCCCCACAGCACTTGATGATCATCTTTAATACGACTGGAACTCATGACTGGGTTTTCTAAGAGCCACCTTCCTTATGCGAGGGTCTTCAGCCAGACCCCAGCGGTGTAAAGTACTTGAGTAAATGGACTTTGTTACTTTACTTTTTTTTTGGCTACTATGTACTTGTACTATCAAAAAACATTAGCCACTTTTAATCTCTACTTGACTACATTTGTTATTGAGTGTCTGCTGTCACTCCACTACATTTTAATGGTCACTTACCATTACTCGCTAAATCGTGCACGACAAGTTTAATACAAGTTCAGTATTTTACTCATTACATTCAGTACAATACACTACATTCAGTAAAATAAAATCTAAAATTGGATACTTTACGACTTTTACTCAAGTCTTCTTGGAAATTGGTTTCTTAAAATTTGTAGTGAAGTAATTTTTACAATAAGTTATTCGTTACATGGTTTTCACTCTTTTTACACCTCTGCTACACACCGGACCTTTAGCACCCACTCCACATACAGTCAAAGTGATCAAAACATGCTTGAGTGTCACACGCTCTCAGTGGTGATCCACGTACAGTGATCTGTCTGGGTCCAACCCGGCTGGGAACATTGGTTGCTGCTGGTACTGTGTTCACTTCCCCATTCTCTCTCTCTCTCTCTCTCTCTCTCTCTCTCTCTCTGTCTCGTGCGCGCTAAACCTCCCCCCTGTCCTGAGGGAAGTTATAGTTTCAAAACATGCACGATAAAAAACTGCTGTATGGTGTGTATGTTGAAAGAGAAAGATAGAGAGAGAAACACACCGAGGGACAGACAGACAGAAATAGAGACAGAGAGAAAGAAACAGAGCGAGAGAGAGTGAGTGAGAAAAACAGACAGACAGACAGAGACAAAGAGCGAGAGAGACAGTGAGTGAGAGAGACAGACAGCCAGCGAGAGAGAGAGAAACAGAAACCGAGAGAGAAACAGTGAGAGAGTTAGAGAAAGACTGACAAAGAGCGAGAGAGAAACATAGAGAGACAGAGCGAAAGTGAGTGAGTGAGAGAGACAGAGAAAGACAGACAAGAGAGCTAGTGAGAAAAACAGAGAGAGAGAGAGAGAGAGAGAGAGAGAGAGAGAGAGAGAGAGAGAGAGAGAGAGAGAGAGAGAGAGAGAGAGAGAGAGAGAGAGAGAGA
>MU204326.1:4426700-4437310 GCA_017309775.1 Paedocypris sp. Pulau Singkep | reverse complement strand
GGGTGTTCAGTCATAAGTCGGACTGCGAGGAGGCAGGAAGTGAGTGAGTGAGTAAGTGAGTGAGCCATGCTGACGGCTGAAGGAGCGCGCGCGAGCTCGTACTCAGCAGTGTAAGACCGCACGCGCACACCGCGAGTTACCGCCAAGCCGTCAGCATCCGAGCCGCAGACAGACGCGACGCCCTCAGCGGACTCCACGCCGAACTAAACGACACTTACTGAGGGAGAAAATACGGAAGAAGGAAGAAGACGAAGAGAAAAACAAAACAAACAAACAAATAAAGCTCGGGCGAGTTTTTTTTCACGCCACGCCGTCCTCTCACGCGTAACTAGGTTGATCCGAACGCGCCGAAGATGCCTCGGGTGGTGCCGGACCAGAGGAGCAAGTTCGAGAACGAGGAGTTCTTCAGGAAACTCAGCCGCGAGTGCGAGGTGAGCGCCGCTCGCGTGACAGGAAAACAAAAACACGGCGGCAGGAAAGAGAAACGAAAGTTGTTTCCGCGACTCCGAGCGGTGATGGCGTGTGGAAGAAGCACCGGAGATCCGAGCTCGCGGACGGGTTCTAGTCACTCTGGCCGCGTATGGTCTCTTTAAACGCGGTTGTGTTGACCTCGAGTTTCCCGCGCGCGTGTGTGTTCCTGACGCGCTTATCTCTGTGTGCAGATCAAATACACCGGCTTCCGTGACCGGCCGCACGAGGAGCGTCAGGCGCGCTTCCAGAACGCGTGCCGCGACGGCCGCTCGGAGATAGTGAGTACACGCGCACCTCACACACACACACACACACACACACACACATACACACACACCGCTCCGGTTCACTCATCACGTCTGCCAGTAAATGAAGCAAAATTAAGCCCGAAAAAAAAAACTTTGCGTTCCTATACCACTGTTTACTCTGTTTATTCAAAACGTTTACGCAGATGTTTATTTTTCGCTCTCATTTTATATTTTATATATTGTCTACTAGATGTACTATTTATATTTTAGCTTATTCTATGTACATTTTCTTGCATGTTTTCTTTTGTGTGCTCTTTTCTTTGTGTTGCACTTGCACCAAACGGAGTAGTGTTCTTCATTTCATTGTAACCCAAGTGATGCAATGACAATAAAGGAACTCTATTCTATTCTAAATTAAACGGAGGAATAAAATGATCACTTTTTTATTTTATTTATTCCGTTTATTAGATAAAAGTTAACCAGCAGCTACTATCTCTTGTTATCAGTTATAAACATCACAGTGTACTTTGTCTCGTTGTGTATTTCTCATTCATGTGATTATTTTACATTGATGTTGTTTGGCATCAAATTTCATATTTTAATTTAGTGTACTGGATTTCGGTTTTGTTTGCTTTAACCGAAACACTTGTTGATTTTAAATATGTATACTGGTGTTTATTATTTTACAATACAACATCTATAAAGAATCCATTTAACTTTTGCTACGTTTATACACATACGTTTTGTTACATATTTTATTCCCGTGCTATTCATTTATTTAGTGTAGATTTAAAAAACCTTATTTCTGTTCACCATACCGCTTGAGTTTATAATTCAATAATAAAAAAAAAAGACAATGGCAATTGCAATGCCAAAAATTTTGGCAATTTACGTTGTAATTTCTTGCAATTTATGTGTAATCTTTATAAAATATTACGCTTATTTGTAATATATTACAATTATTTATCTTTATACATTTTTTTATAAAATAATAAACACCAGTATACATATTTAAAATCAACAATAATTTTTTAAAATGTATTAACATCATTGAAAGAACAGTTTCAGTTTGTACTGTCATGAAATGATTTCTACAAACTTATAAATACAACATATATACACATGCATATGGTGTGTCTAACGTAAAATAATAGTATATTAAATAAGTAGATATAATAGAAATGAATAAATATAAAAAATATAGTACATTTTTGGGTCTTTGTAGTGTATGATGCATTAATCTGTACTGAACCCAACTGAAATAAGAATTAGTTTGAAGCAGTTTTTATCCGGTTAGTTTTTTAAGTCTGTGCTTTTTATTGAATTATTACAGCGCAATTCAGAACCTTTACAGCCGTCCTGCTGTTATTAATGTAAGTAAGGGGCTGCATTTAAAACAATTATTGATTTTGTTGCCCTCCCTGTCTTTCATGTCTCCATCACTTCTCTCCTGCTTTCTTCTCAATCTCAGTATGGTGGAGTCGCTTTGACCAGCAACTAGCGACGTAAAGCAGAATCAGATGTGTGTAACGTAATACCTCAAGTATAGAAAATAATGATTTGCTTTTGTTCTCTCGGCATTCCGGCCTCCACGCAAACCCGTTCTGAAGAAAGACGCGGGCTCGGGTACGGGCTCGGATGCCCCGATGTATAAAAACAGAAACGACGGGCTGCATAATTTATACCCAGGCCTTGCTTTCTTATCCTGTTTGTATTGATTTCTCTCTAAAAGGCTTTTGTGGCGACCGGCACCAACCTCTCGCTGCAGTTCTTCCCAGCCAACCTGCACGGGGACCACCGGCAGGATCCGTCCCGAGAGTACGTGGACTTCGAGCGGGAGTCGGGAAAGGTATGGACCCCTGATCAAACCCTCACATTTGGTCTATTCTCAAATCATGACACTCTTGGGCTTCATATGGCGTGTGTGTGTGACGGTATGAACCGAAGAAACCACTGAGAAAAACTTCTTATCAGTTTGAAAAGCTCAAAACAGGGTCTTCCCAGCCTTCGCTTGCTTTTGATGATCCTCGCGTGTGATTAGAGAAGCTGTTTTTTTTTTTACGTTACACGGCAGAAATTACTTTGCTTTAAAGTCATTAAAGCGACTTACATTTCATTACAATTTTTTACAATTGAACAAATTCCTGCTTTTTCCTGGGGATTGAACCCATGATCTACAGACTGAGCTACAGGGAAAGCAGGAAATGTGAAGAAGAAGTGTGTGAGCTAATAGGCACAAGGTTTGATTTTCCACAATGATAGTTCTCTTCCTTGCATCTTCTCGATGCCAAACGTGGCGGACGGCAAGAAAAACAGTCATCTTTGAACGAAACACGGCACGGGCTTCCATTTTCTGTTTGTTCTTCGTTTTTATTTCAGCGGCAGTGTTGATTTAGACACGCTCTGCGTCTTTACGTTTTCAGATGGCTCTTTCAACAACTCTCCTGTCTCTGTACGTTTCGAGGAATGCGCGCCGTCCTCAAACCATAAGTATGTCGGACAAAACCGTACTCCTGATCTCCACACACGGCCAGTTCTCGAATCGGTGGAGATGCACGTGGCTCCTGCGTGTGTGATGAGAGCTTATGTGTTGTGAGGCTTCACCGCGTTTTAGCTCAAGATCACCACGAGAAAGTGCGGACTGGACCAATTAGCCAAAACTCTGCCCGCATCACGCCACGCTTCTCCACGGGCTTTACCGAGGTCACCCTCGAGGCAGAGAATGTGCTTGGCATTAGCGAGCACTCACCACGAGCTTTGTTTGTGTTTTTCACCACACGTCTCGGCGTGCGGACGCTTCCCTTCACGGCCGCTGCCTCGCTGAGATGCTCTCATTAAAAATGCATCCGTAAGAAATCAATGGACCTTTCGGCCCCCAGGCTGACGGACTAATCTTTGACTGTTAATTATTTAAAGCGGCGTGAAAGGCGCTGAGTCCTGTCCTGTCCTGAAGCGCGTTCCAGAGGAAACCCTATCCTGCTGTCTGTCACCTCGGCCAGAACCCGGATCCATGCAGCTTTAATGAGACTCACACGTCTGCCCTCAAAATAAAAGCCCACGCCGTCCAGAGCTCTCGCCACGCCGTTCGCCTCCATGACACTGCCGGACCTTTGGGTGGTTTCTGGTTCAGGTTCCACGTGCGGGTTTTTAGGGGCAGTTTCCGTTCTGGGTTACTGACGGATGTGGTCGTGAGGAGTAATATTCTAGTGTTGATGTAGTCATTTGCATTGTGAATTCTTTTTTTTTTTTTTTTTTAAATCCACTTACTTTGCAATACGTTCATGTTTCATTGTTTTTCTGGAAATGAAGCTCACAGTTTTCCAATGTTATGTTCACAAATCAACATAATATATCATGGATGCTTATACACACACACACACACACACACACACACACACACATATTTAACGATATAATATATCTTTATACAAAATAAATACGTATCAACACATGCATGCACACACCAGTAAATGTGTGTGTATTGTATATATACATGTTTATTGTAATTCTCTGTGATCAGAATAGAATAGAATAGAATAGAATGCATTTATTGTCATTGTATCACAGGGTTACAAAGTAATTACTATTGCTACTCCGTTGAGTGCAAAAAGAAAGATGAGATGACGGTAAAATATACACACTGAGTAACCAATATAAACAACTACAATTTATTAAAATATGGTTCAAAATACAGAAGTCAAAAATGGTTTAAATATAACAGAAGGTACAAGAACAAAGAACGCAGATAGTATAATAGATAAGTGATGGAAGTAATAGAAGGTAGAATAATAGATAGACAGACAGACACACACACACAGACAGACAGACAGACAGACTGATAGGTAGATATGTATGTGTGTGTGGTTGTACATTGTACATATATTTCTATACATTAAAATATGTATACACAAACATGTTTGTTACTTAACTAACTTAACTAAAGAATCCATCCATACACAATATGCATTTATGTGTGTGTCTACTTTACGTATGTATTTATACGCGTATCTGTGTGCGTAGGAAATGTAATAATGTTTTGTTGTTTTACGCATAGTCGCGCTGTGTACTTTTCATTGTACAGCATCATTTAGGGGTCGCGGTGTCACCTTCTTCTAAACAAATTACAACGACCTTTACTCTCCTGACATATTTATATCCTCTGGACGCTTTGTAGTGTCCGCGCTCCCTCCGTCTTGTGTGTGGAAGGAAATCCGGGTTTGGCGAACTTTGCTGATAAGCTCCTTCCCTCCCGCGCTCGCACATCCTCCGTTTCTCGTTCTTCATTAAACGCAGCGGCGTTCCCTGCGGAGCGTCAGCGTGTCAGGCCGGGAGAGTTCGTGCCTCTGCTCCTAATTAAACGTATTGTTAACCTTTTCCACAAAGAGCCGCTTTAATAGAGCGACCGGAAAGAGCTCAGACTCCCGGTTAATCCCGACATCCACAAGCATCTGAGAAATGCTCAGTCTGTCATCAGGAACGCCTGATTGAACTGAGAGCGATGCCACCAGGCCAGCAGCGATTGGTCGATCAGTTCAACGACGAAAGCGCAGTTGTAAAGTCTAAGGCAGTAGTGTAGGAAGTTAATGAAAGAAAAATAATTGCGCTGCTTCTGAAATAGGCGTCTGATGAGGTTTAACTGCAAAGGCTGGAGTTAACAAGGCGTTTTTACTCTACACGGTGGAGATTTAGTGCCTCGCTCACCACGATTACACTTTATAGGTTTTTATTCATATTTTGTGATTCTGACCCGGTCCCGAGTGGTTTCACAGGCGGACTGTGTGTGTTTCTGCTCTCACAGTAGTCGTGATCTGGTCAGTTTACGCCGAGCGGTCCGACAGAGCCCCCGCGGCACAGCTTAGCTTAAACACAGGCGGCTAGTGTCACTGCAGGCTAATGGGAACCAGCTGTGGGAGCGGTTTAATTTTAGCGGTAGCCAGCGCAGCCCCGGGGAGGAGAGGTTAACCCTGTGCTAACCTGAACCACCAGCCCACTACGCCACCGTTGGATTCAACCAGAAGTTGGGTGGTAATGGAGAACAATTGCACAGATTGACGTTGTCCTCGCTCGTTGTTGTAGCTGTGTTACTGCGCACGAGGACGATTCTTGACAAAACTGTGCAAAGTGGCAGTTTGGTGTGATTCTACATTTTGTGGAAAAGACTTTGAACACACACACACACACACACACACTCACACACATACTTATGTATAGTGTTGGGAATGTTCCTTTAAAAAAGTAATTAGTTACAGTAACTTCTCACAAATAGTAACTGAATTAGTAATTGAGTTACGTTGTTCTAAAAGTAGCTAATTACCAGGGAAAGTAGCTTTTTTATTTTTGCCAAATATTCTCAGTATTAAATATGTTGAATTAATGAAATTGACACAAAATAAAATAAATGGTTATTATAAAGCATTGTACATTAATCTACACTATTTTAAAAATTGCTGTGGGAAAATGTGAGAGACACCTATCAAATACAATATATTTTTGTAATTATTATCAGTAGTATAGTGAATAATAAAACACAGTAGATGCTTTAGGACTTTTAATATTTATTAACCTTATATGCACAAATAAATACATACTGTACTGTATATACTCATTTCATCCATCTATCCATCCATGCGTGTTTATTTTCATGATTTCTGTAGATTTTTCTCCTTGCGACTGGAAAAGGTTTTCTTCTCGCTCTGCTGCCACTATTAGAGGAAAAACCCTCCGTTTCGTACAGATTGTGTCTCCAGCACTTAAACTCAATCTTGTTGAAATGTGATCTGCGGGACGGAGGCTTCAGCTGTAAGGCTTTATGGAGATCTGATGCTTGGCTCCATCTCCTCCTCTCCTCCTCCTCCTCCTCCTTTCCACTATTCATTTGTAGGGCTTGTGTGTGGTTTTTACTCTTATGCAAAGCAGAAATTTGGTCCATCTGGTCGGGCCATGCCAAGAGGCTTGGGCTTGTCATTCCGTTTCGGAAAGTGGGGAGGAAAAGCAGTTGTGAACCGAGTGGCTTTGCCCCGAGACCCTCTGCAGAGCAACGGGAGAAGCTGATTGGTTGATTGGCTGATCGCAAACTGATGAAATCTGAATTAACGAATCGGTGCGCAAGTTCCTGACATGCTTTGCCATATGTCCTTTTCCTTTCTGTGGATGTTTTTTTTTTTGGTGTAGGTTTTTGTTTTTAATATTTTTTATATGCTGTATATCGTCTAATAGTAGCCGAGGAGTTTATTCATATAATTATTCAGACAGCCAGGTGTTTATTAGAGACCTGCCTCTAATGCAGACAGATTTTTCTTATCCAAAAAACAGATTTTTGTTTTATTTAATATTATATCATATTTATATATAGGCCACTGATATACGGTATACAGTATGTCTTAATCAAACATTATCTTTTTGTTCAAAATTGCTTTGAGAACAAAAGTGTCGAGACGACATTCATTCAGCCTCCTGAAGTGTAATCCGAAGGTTGCAGGTTCGATTCTCGGTCTGGTGTCTTTAATCAAGGCCAAATACACTTTGGTAGGAAAAGTTCAGTAGAGTTAAAATGCTGGCGAGTCTGCGACCAGTGAGACAATTCTCCAGATGTCCGAATTTTAGTTTCCTAGCCATTGTCACCTACGGTCTTGCTCAGTCACCGTCTGTTAAATGAATCTCACAGTTCTGTTTTTTTATCTAGACAAAAAGCGCTTTTGAAATAACCGTAAACTAACTCAAACTAACGGCTGCATTACTAATCTAAAGGGTTAATGTTTCGTCGAAGCATTTTAAGTTATAAAGAAGTTTTTGGGGAACTCTCCGTCTTGCCTCTCCTTCTCGGGTTTTACGGTGAATAATTCATACAGTGAACAGTAGTCGTTTAATCAATGATTTAAGCGTGTTCTGGTCCCGGAGCTCCGGCCGCACACGCGTGACGCTGTCTTCCCTCTGGTTGGCTGGAAGCCGTGTGCCGGGTGTGGTCCTTTCTCAGACGCTGTAAATCTGCTGCGTGTCTGTGCGTAAGAGAAGAATCACACTAAATGACTTCATTATGAAGGAGCTGCTCGCCGCAGGAATTACTCCAGGAGTTGCGTGTCTCCAAATGTGTAGCGTCTTTCCAAGTGTGTGTGTGTTCTTTATTCGGCTCCTGATTTGCGTTTGCGATCCTCGCATATAGCGTGATGTCCGCGTGAGTGCGTGTGTGCGCTTATGTGCCGCGGAACATGTTGTGAAGCCGCTCGGCGCCAGTTTGACAGTAACTCCGTGACAGAAGTCATGGGGCGGGGGGGGGTGAAGGCCCCTCCTCTTCCTCACTGGTGTGATGCTGCAGAGCGCCTTTCTTTTAGTAGAGTTTTTTATGCGTTGATTTGAAATCTGACTGGGGATTTTTTTGGTTATGTAATGTATGTGAGACGAGGCGTAACGACATTTTGGAATTTTTACCACAGAACTCTGATCTCGGCTGTAAGCTCGAGGCTCTCGGATCTGATGTCCGATCACATTTTTGGGCTCCAGATCCAACCAATGTCAGATGATGAGAGCCGATTCCATACTGATTACTAATCTGGTTTTATTACACACACAAACACACACTCACTCACAACAGTCACACTACTCTGTCACACACACACACACACACACAAACACACACACATTGCCACACGTGTTTTTACTGTAGAGACTGATACAATATATATTGCTACATTTTGTTTCCAAATAGTTTTCACACCGCAGACATTCTACATGCGATAAGACACTCGCTTTAAAACATCTGTCAGAAGTGACAGAAAACCTACTCCTTGCCTGTTATAGTATGGAGTACCCTATTTAGGCCAATATATTTTTATTAACGTTTCTAGTTCAATTACGTTAATATTCTCTTACATATACCATTGTTTCTTTATTTAACAAATCTAACTTGTGACTCGTATAATTCATTACTCGAATAATAGATAACTAAAAAGTCGATTCTAGTGGTCAGGACTTCATTACCCAAGATCCTTTGCTCTCCAGTCAGACTCCGCACATGAGCAGAGCAATTGTTTCAAGCTCAGTCCTGTTTCAATCTCTCTGTTTATGCGACGCCGTGTGAAGACGATCAAAGCGAAGGATTATTATCCCCTGTGCAGCGACCGAGTGTTTTGATTGTGTCTGTTGTTTGGATTGTTTTTACTCTTCATATAAAAAATGTAAATGTAAATATAAAAAGAAGTGTTCTTCATTTTCGACTGTTTTGACTCTGCGATGACACATTCGACTTGTTTGTATCTGGTTGCGCTAAGCTAAGCTAACCCGGTCATGGTTTGCAGTCTCTTGTTTGTTGTAATCTAATTAATTGTACTGTTTATGTAGTTTAATCTTACTTCTTCCAGTGTTACTTTGTCTCTGTTAAGTGTTTCATGGTGTCTAATGTTTCTTTATTTCTGTTATTGAGCTAATAAAAGCTTATACTGTAGCACGTCTGCCTACGGACCATCGTTTAACATTATATAGACGCACACGTGCGCCGCTGCATAAAGACGACATGTTTCTGTTTATTTGTGATCGTTCCTGACTTGAAATACGGTAAAATGGGGGCTTATATTTACGCTCGTGTGAAATCCCATATTTGAAATTCTAAGCACCCCCCAAGCTTTTGAGCGAATAAAAGGGGGTGCTTATATTCACGTAACTACGGTGTATAGGATTGTAGTATGTTTTTTCTTATGGTCCCTAAAATGGAAATGCCTCTCGTAGTAAAATGTGTTCCTGAAGCTCAGTCACACATGGCTGTCAGAAGAGCTGCGGTCAGCACTCTGGAACATAATACTACATCTATACAACCTAATTGAAAACAGCGAGCTGTTTAAAAGCAAAGCATACATTAAGATTGGCGACTCCAATGAATCAATGAGTCCGTTTGAGTCTCCCCGCAATTCTGCCTGTGTAGGGTTCGTCTGAACGGCGTGAACCCTGTTGTGGGTTGGTTGGGACAAGCAGGGTGATGAACTACGGTTTCAGTGTCGCGTTTCCTCCGCTCTCAAACGGAAGCCGCTCCGCTCGCCGATTACTTGTCAATGACATCATCAAAGCCGACGTGATAATTGATTCCTGCTGCGTCCGTCTCGTGCCTCTGATCTGATCCCGCTTTGTTTGAAGTCGGAGCTGTGTTTACCCGCAGAGCGGAGCTGGAGCGATGGATGCCCGGTCCGTCATATTCTCTCCTCGCCCCATAGGGATTCAATTATAGTGCCCGGCTCAGATTTCTCCGGCTTGTCGCTTGGCCTTCCAGTCACACCCTTCTGATCAATAAGATATGGAGAAAGTCCAGATATCAGCATCACTCCGTTCTCTCTTTACCTCCTCCATCTGGCTGTGTTCCTCTCTTACAGCTCTTCTTTCACCCAGCTTCTGTTTTGTCCGGTGTGGAGATTCTGTAGTTTCTATCTAGTACATTCTACCTTGAATGGTTGATTTGACTTTTAAGTTACCTTTGTTTGAGAGAGAGACGGAGAGAGAGAGAAGGATAGAGAGCGGGAAAGAGAGCGAAAGAGACAGAAAAAGTATTAGAGAGAGAGAGTGGGAAGGAAAGAGAGCAAGAGAGAGAATGAGAGAGAGGGAAAGAGAATGAGAGAGATGAGAGAGGGAAAGGGAGTGAGAGACAGAGAGATGGATTGGAGGTGAGAGAGAGATGGAGAGGGGGAAAGAGAGAGAGACTGAGAGATGGATGGGGGAGAGAGCGAGAGAGGGAAAGAAAGCAAGAGAGACAGAAAGAGAGAGAGAGAGAGAGAAAGAGAGCGGGAGAGGGAGAGAGAGAGATGGATGGTGGGGTGGGATGGAGAGAGAAAGAGAAATGGAGAGAGGAGAGGAAAGAGAGTATGAGAAAGAGAGAGAGTGTGTGTGTGTGTGTGTGTGTGTGTGTGTGTGTGT
>MU204326.1:4408975-4421393 GCA_017309775.1 Paedocypris sp. Pulau Singkep | reverse complement strand
AGAGAGAGAGAGAGAGAGAGTGACAGAGAGAGAGGGAGTGAGAGAGAGAGAGAGAGGGAGTGTGACAGAGAGAGATGGGGGGGTGTGTGGGAGCTGAAGCTTCGTTTTCAGGAGGAAGTCTGTGGTCGAGCCGTTTTCTACACTCCCCTTCACTTTTTTCCTTCTTCTAGCTGCTCTACCAAAGTCTTTCTGCAGATGTGAAAATCATCTCAGCGAGTCTCGGAATGAGTGTGTGTGTGTGTGTGTGTGCGGGAGGCGGGGTGTGTATAGCGTGGGATTCATGCCTCCCCTCAGCCCCAAAGCACCCTGGGAAGGCCTTGGGTCTGGCCGGCTTGTAAATGAAACCCCTGTGCTCGTCAGACTAGAAATAGCCTTGCAAGGACGTGGGAGTGCTCATGTGTCGGGCAGCAAAACAAACCCACGGCGCCGTTCTGATGCTCCGCCCCTTTCTGATGCTTCGCCATGCCAACGGAAACACTCCGAGTCGCCGTCCCTCCAGATGCGCGGAGCAGGAGCTCGATCCGGCTGCTGATGTGTGCGCGCTGGAGATTGAGGGGGCGTGGCCTTCACATCACCACTCTGCCTCTAATTGGTCCGATGGATCATTTCCACATGGCTGTTGGAAGCACATCTGCCTCCGCCGTCCCCCCTGCCCCCTCAGTCTCGCTCTGTTCCCCAGAGAGGTGCATGGTGGGAAACAGGAAGTCATCCCCTGGGTAGCGTGTCTCGTTCCTCCCCTTCCTGTTTGGCTTCTTTATCACCCATGTTTGCCTCTCAGCCGCCGGTTTAATGGAGACGTTCGGGTGGTTTATCACCTTCCCTGCTGGGTCACCCGGTCTGGTTGATCTGGCCTGGCAGCCGGAGCAGTAGGTGGCGCGCGAGTGAGGAGTGTGTGAATACTTGACTCTGAGCTTTCAGACTCATTGATGCTCATCCATGTGTCAGATGCTGTTTTAGATGTTCCATGTACTTTGCGACTTTTCTGTACCGTTACTTTGACTTGTTTAACTATTTGACTTCATGAACTATTCAGTAATATGTATTTTGGAAATAAAAGTACTCAAGTAAACGCAAAAGCTATTCTGCAATAAGTACTTGCCTATTCAGTAATAGTAACATTTTATTACTTGATTACTTGAGTACTTTTCCTAATTGCCTGTTACTTTTACTTGAGTACTTTGTGTCCGGACACGTATTACTTTTACTTCTCCACCATGGACAACATGTATAAAACATGTATAATTTCTACTCAACTATGCTTCTATCACACCCATTGTATTGTTGACTATGTAAAATATATGTAAATTATTATTACATAATGTCACAGCCGTTTTGACATTCAGACAGTCAGTAAAAGACTATACAAGAAAACACACAAGTGCAGTAAAAATACAGTCCAATTGGGAAAAAAAGCCGAAATATGATGATACTTGGAAAAATTAGTACACAAATAAAAAGAGCAATGTAACGTTGGTTATGTAGAATTCTTCTGAGATTATTACGCATTTCAAGCACCGTCACATATTTACATGTCACGATACAATAATTTCACTTTCAAATATGGAAAGTTGAGCGTGTGGACTTCCTCTTGGTTATGAGGATTAACCATTTTACTATTTCCTACGGCCTGGCCGTGCTTTATAAAGTTTTTTTAATTGTTTTATTTTAGTAATACTAATTGAGTTTATCGGTGCAGTGTAATATCAGTGTAAAATGTGTTTACAGCATAAAAATGCAACCGAATGGTTGATTGACTCAGACTTGCTCTTGGAACACCACCTTCTGCTTAGTTCTCAGAACAGTCAAAGACGATGATTTCTGATTGGTCACGTTTGATAAATTGTGTGAATTTCAAACCCTCGACCACCAGCAGGCCTTGCTTTCACGTTCCGTCACGGCTTAAAGTCCACACACGTCCAAGCTCGGCGTGTCCAGACGCCTCCATTGTCTCCTCGAGACGTGATGAAGTCTCTGAAGCTCAATCACAGAGCCACGAGAGGCGAGCAGCACCAGAAGAAAGAGGCTGGGGATTAAGACTAGATTAGTGAGGGTGATAGATGTGCAGGTAAACCCGTCTGGTCTCTACCTATAAGGGCCCGGGATTGTTTGGGCTGCGTGAATCAAACGCTTCCCTGAGTTGAACTCAATCCTGATGTTTACTCGCGCTCCAGCCTGAAAACACTCGAGCGTCTGTGTCGCCGCTTCAAACCAGTGAAGGTTTGTGATGTTTATTTTTAAGGGCTTTGAACCTGAAGGCCTGAAATACGTTCCACAAAAGTACAGTCCACAAAAAAAGAGCGACTCCTTCACCAATTGCACCAATTTCTGCAATTTGGTGAAGGTTTTTTATTTAGTTTTTATTTTAGTGCAGTTTGATGAATAAAGTAATTAACTAGTAAGTAGCGGAAGAACGTAAGACTATGTTTCTATCAGACTCAATTTATAGTTGACTACAAAACATATAATATCGTATAGCCTAATTTTAGCCTAAAAAAACTTTTCCTGATGGTCAAAATAAGTACCGTATTTACGTGAATGTAAGCATGTAAGAAGAACACGGCAAAGAGTAAAAAAATCCGAGGAACAGACACAATCAAAACGCTCGGTCGCTGCACAGGGGATAATAATCCTTTTTCTTCACATGACGTCGGATAAACAGAGAGCTTGAAACAGGCCTGAGCTTGAAACAATTGCTCTGCTCATGTGCAGTCTGACTGGAGAGCAAAGGATCTTGGGAAATGAAGTCCTGACCACTAGAATCTACTTTTTGTTATCTATTAATCAAGTAAAACAAAATCAAAATGATACGAGTCACAAGTTAGATTTGTTAAACAAAGAAAATGTGTGTTTTTAAGATAATATTAATGTAATTAAACCAGAAAGGTAAATAATTTTTTTATTTTATTTTATTTTATTATGTGCCTGAAAAATCAGGGTGGTGCTTATGAACGCGTAAATCCGGTAATAAAAAGCTCAAACCTGTCATTGTTTAGTTTCACGGCTGGAAAGTTCACGCAGGCTCCACGTGGCTTCTGCAGAGATGCTGTTTGCGACACTATATGTTGTTGTAGGTTTGATTCGCAGGAACAGAAGGAGACAGAACTGGACTGAAGTCACCTCAGGTCAAAGCGTCTGCTGTCCAATGGTTGCGCTGCTTGCCTTCTCACTCGGTGCCTCCTGGTTTTCGAGACGTAACGACCTCGAGAAACATTTCTCTTGTACACAAAATGTCTTTATGGAACACGGTAGTAGGAAAATAAAGCGCGCGGCTAAGTGAGAGCGCGGCTTCCCCTATATGGCCGTATGGTTGGCCTGCGCCCAATGAAAACTGTGAGTTTAGGCTGATGGAGTTATGAATGTTCTCTCTGGACGAAACCCAGGACGACTTTTCAAACGTGTTATTAATGGCTATAAGGCCAGTATTTACTTGGGAGGTGAAAATGTTTGGGTTGGACGGAGGAGAGAGAGAAAGCAAAAAGAATCTGAAATGATAAAAATACACACGCAGATTCCTATTCAACATGTCTTGTACATGTGATCGATTGTGTTTTGCTTCCAAGCAAGTCCGATGGATTTCCTTTCAGCCTCGGTTCGGACTCCAGCAATTATGTGTTTTTGTAATCTGGAGCCGTTTATTCGTAAATTAGTTTTGCGATCGTTTAGAGGATGTGATCTGGGTTTGGATGTCGACTGGTGTTTAGTTAAACTGCAGCAGACTTTATTTTTCCTACCTGTGTTTTACTGCTGAGGGGGACACAGATCACAGCCCACCGCACTTCCTGTAAAGAGAGGCAGGTGTGGGGGAGCAACGCAGACACGCTTCCTTTGTGCGGCGGAGCTTCACAACCGCGCCGGACGCGTGCCTTGACATAGTGGTAACAATGGGGTTTCTAGTGGAGTGATGCTATTGAAAAGGACAATTACGATCATTTTATTTTTGTGATTTGAAGGAAAAAAGTTTTAATTTGTGATTCATTTACCCTTCTATTATGTTCGGGTCAAATTGGCCCGTTTTCAAAGTGTAAACGTTTTTTTTAAATACTTAAAAGTATTTTTCACTTTGAAACTTTTCCTGCTTGTCTTAGTGAGTGTAATCTACACATAAACAAAAAAATGGTTCAGTTGCCATATTTGTAACGCCCGCTACATGTTTTTGTTAGAAAGATAAAGACACACACACACACACGGTTTTGGAGAGCTTTTTGATTTCTGACACGTATTTGCATAATAAAAGGCCCCGGGACAAATTGACCAGCGAACATTATTGACGTTCCTCTGAAACTAACATAATTGGAAGGTTATCATTCTTTATTTTTTTCACAAACCAAATAAGCAACTTTATGAACTTTGTTGCCTTACTAAACGGTTTTCTGTGGAATGCGGTGCTAAAAAATCCGTAAAAAGTATTTTAGTAAAACTTTGTTCAGCTACGAAGTTGTGGCCCTTTATGATTGTGCAGTTTTGCGGCGACTGGCTGAGTAATACTTAACACAGAGAAGAAGAGTTATGGCAAGCCACTTTAACATTTAGCCTCCAAACTAAATGGGTATGACTAGTTACAAGTCAGTATTGCTAGTGTGAAACATGCCGTCTGTAAGCTTTTTTCTATACTACTTGTGTGTGTGTGTGTGTGTGTGTGTGTGTGTGTGTGTGTGTGTGTGTGTATTCAGTATATATTGTTTGCTTTAGAGTACATTTTCAATTATTTGTCAGCAGTTTAAACTGTCAAATTATTTGTTTTATTCTAATCAAGTGCTTATCAAGCCGTCAAACTCGTTTGGAAGCGTTTTACTCTGGCATTTTTCCTCTTTTCATCTTTTCCTCGACACTTAAGTTTTCGCTTCTTCGCCCACATCGCGCTCCGGATTCCTTCCGAATCCTCTGAGGCGCAGCGGTGCAGGCGGCGTTGTGTCTGTTTCAGAGCGAGGACACACTGCAGCGTGATTCAGCTTTCTACCGCCGGTCACGCTACAACGTGTGTGTGTGTGTGTGTGTTTATAGCCGGCGCTCTCCTCTGCAGTTACAGAAATAAACAGCACGCACAGACCGACAGACTGCACGCTTTTGTCTCGGCCTGGATTCCTCATGGTAGAGATGTGATATTCCCGTGGCTGGACGCCAGACAGACAGTCAGTCATGTACCCGTCTCACTCTCGCTTTCTCTTTTCCCGCTCCATGTGACTAGTCCTCTCCCTTGTTTTTATATCGTCCCACCGTCGTCATCATCATCATCATCCCAGTCTTGCACATAGGGATGAAATCACTCGGGCTGTCTGTTCTCAATATAAATAAAGTCAGACAGGCTTTGCTTGTCTCCGCAGCGGTGTACTCTTACTCTCTACTACTCAGGCCTCTATAAATAAACCCTCATCAGAAGAAGCAAACAGCACAGATGCTGCGAGCGCTTGGGCCGGCCTGGCAGTCGGCACAGGAAGAGATGTTTCAGTTCTTTACGTTCGATGCGAGAAAGCGCCCTGCAGAAAGAGCAGATCCGGTTTCAGTGTCTCGCTCAAACCTGTCAAGCTGACAAAGTGTCCTGTCGGTTTTCAAACGGTGTCTTTGATGGTGTGAAACGGAGAGAGCAAAGATTCACACCGTTTAGCGAGGCTCTGCAGATCGTTTAATGCGGGGTACCTGAAGGAAAGCTTAAAAAGTTTTTACTTTACATGATAGTTCTCTTAACAATAAGAAAGCAAAAAAAAATTTTTTTTTTTTGAGGAAGTGGTTAAAATTTCAAACCCAAAAATGTACCGCCACAATCAAGCAAACCACCAGACAACCCTTCTCATGGATATTTGAGTATATATCTAGTACTTCACGCACTAATTCTTTTTGAACATTTGAAATAAACGATTTCTCTAAATTTGGAGCAGCTCCCCTAGTGGCCACTGCAATGGAAACACCTTGCGGCGACTCATTACAGCCATCCAAATGTTGATCCAAATAAGTGTATACTTGTATTCATTGAGTTTTTTTTTATTTGACACTTTTTTTTTTATTTAAGTCCTTGGGAACTGACTATAAACAAAATACATCAAGGTATGATTTTATTAGCTTCAATTTTTAAGAGCTCCTCTCTGCTTGAGCCACAGGCAGAGTAGCGCAATTTTTCAGAGCAGTTCCAAAGTTGGGGAAGACCTCTGATAGATCTTTATTGAAAAAAGTCTAAAATTCTGACTTAATAACTCGAATTTCTGAGATAAAAAGTCAGAATTCTAAGATAAAAATGCAGAATACTTTATTTTTTTTGTTGGCGGAAACGGGCTTCCACACAAACTGTATAACAAGTGACACAAAAAGTAATAAAGAGTTGTTATGAATGTTGCCGTGCTAATCTGAGTGTGTTGGTGCGCAGGTCTACCTGAAGGCTCCTATGATCCTGAACGGAGTGTGTGTGATCTGGAGGGGCTGGATTGATATTCAGCGTCTGGATGGGATGGGATGTCTGGAGTACGACGATGAGAGAGCGCAGGTACTGATGATTCGCCACCACGCCACGCTAGAATAAAGCGCTGAAGCTCGTCTGGTTCTGTCCCACAGCACGAAGACGCTCTAGCTCAAGCGGCCTTTGAGGAAGCTCGCAGGAGGACCAGGGAGTTTGAAGACCGGGATCGATCACACCGCGAGGACTTGGAGGTGAGAGATGCAGTGTGTGTGTGTGTGTGTGTGTGTGTGTGTGTGTGTGCTTGTGCATGTATGGCACTTCTCAATGGGCTTTTTTGCATATTTTTAATTGAATCCTCTCGCTAATATTTGCCTTGTCAGCCACCACTAAAACGCTTTGAGCAGTTCACTGAAGTTTCTAGCTCCTGAGGTGGAGAATGATGAGGAGTGGTGCCACCGGCCACGCTATCACAGATAAAAGCTATTTTATTAATAAATAGCTCTTAATTCCATCTTTTTTTTTTTTTTTTTTTAACCGCTTATCTATTTCTGGGCCACTGGGTGCCGGAGCCAATCCCAAAAAAAAAAAAAAAAAAAAAAAAAACATTGTTTCAATATTAATATTTCAATCAAAATGAGACTTGTTTCCCTGTTGGTTTAGGACTTTCTGTTTTATAGTTCATTATATGTTGTGTGACTGTTACGACAAATTGTATTTTTGTGCGAAAGAAGTTTTTAAACTTTTACAAAAGACACGATCCACATGTTTGCAAACGTAAAAAAAAACGTTTAATTATCGTATTTATGCGAATATAAGCACACATTGATTTTTCAGGCACAAAATAAAAATTCAAAAAAATATTTATTTCTATTAACGTTTCTGGTTCAATTACATTAACATCCTCTTAAAGACACCATGTTTCCTTTATTTAACAAACCTAATTTGCCAAGATCCTTTGCTCTAGTAGTCTCTGTTTGTTGTAATATAATTTATTGTACTGTATTTAGTTTATTCTTTCTTCTTCCAGTGTTATTTTGTCTCTGCTAAGCGTGTCTAATGTTTCTTTATTTCTGTTATTGAGCTAATAAACGCTTATACTGTAGCACGTCTGCCTACGGACCATTACAGACGCACATGCGCCACTGCATAAAGACGACGTGTTTCAGTTTATTTGTGATCGTTCCTGACTTGAAATACGGAAAAACGTATATTTACGTGTATATGTGAAATACGAGATTATAAGCACCCGGCAAGTTTTTGAGCTTTGAAAGTTTGAAAAAAAAAAAAAAGGTGTGCTTATATTCACGTAAACACGATACTTGTAAAGGAGGATTTTCAGGCTGACCCTTGATCGGTCTTGGCGAGTTTGTGAATGTCTGAATACTCTCCGTCCGGAGCAACACTGATTGATCACTTGTCGTTTAGCAGATGTCGATGGCACAGCTCAGTCATTTAATAACTCAGGAGGTAAGACCCGCTCCAGGATCTCCTTTAGTGAACTGCTGCGGATGCTGCTGCTGATGATGATGATGATGATGCAGGGCATGTTGTCTCGTGTGTGTGTCTGTCTGTCTGTGTGTGTGTGTGTGTGTGTGTGCGCGCGCATGTGTGTAGGCTTAACTCTCAAGTCTTGGCTTAGTGCATGAAGCATCTTGAAATACAATCACTCGTAATCGATCCAAACTGCGCTCTTAAGATGAAACCAAATTGTGTTTTTTAGGACCCTGTGGCATCAAAAATCTGGGACTGATGGCCTTCAGAGGAGCAGGGTCTGTCTTTTCTGCCTTCCTCTATCTTCGTGTCATGCACTAAACCGTTTTGTGTTGTTGTTGTTGTTTTTACCTGTGTAGACGAGTGTGTGTCTGTCAGTGCATGAAGGTGCAGCCATGTTGGGTTATCCTCCTCGCATCTGTGTGTGTGTGTGTGTGTGTGTTTCTTGCCATGAAGTGGGGTTTATTTGTCCAATCGATGGAGTGTTACGCATTTAGCTCATTTGTGAAAGGCAGGTGAACACACACACACACTCATAGCATTGGTCTGTCTCGTGTGTCAAGCAGATCGTGTTCAGTGTCTTGCTCAAGGACTTCTCAGTTGTGGAACCTGCCGGTTTGCGACTCAAACCTACAACCTTTAGGTTACAAGTTGAATTTTCTAACCGTTAAGCTGGTGTTCAGATGGGGTTCAGCATCTTGCTAAAGAACGCTTGCTAGTCTGTGATTAAACCTGCAACTCTTACGTCACAAGTCCAGCTGTGTAACCATTAGGCCAGAGCGGCCCCGCAACATCACTAAACCTGAACGTCCCTTGCTTGAGCTTCTCTCTTCTCTCTTGTCAAGCAAGAGCAAGACGAGCTCCTACCAGGGCGAGACTTCTGTAATGGACTCCAGACTTCCATCCCAGGATTCCTCACTGCCCCGCCCACCCACCCACCCACTCCCCTGCTGCGACGCCCTCTGGGAACTCTCAGGCACAGCTTGGCAGCACATGACCAGAACGACTCGCCTCATGAACCTTCTCCTTTATGTTCTCGTCTCCTCATCTACACCCTCAGGCGTCTCTTTACGCACTCCTCGTCCTCTCTTCCAGAATCAATCATACCAAGGTCTGTTTTTTTTTTTTTTTTTTAAACGGATCGGCTTCTTCTGTAAATCAAATCTCTTCCTCGCTGCAGTCAGGCGATCTGTGACTCACGGGCCAAATGTTTTTTTCCCCCTCGAAGCTCAAAGTCACTGGAAAACCGAAACCCTGTAATTATTCTATAATTCATGCTTTCTCATCCCAGCGCTGTGGAGTCGGACCCTCATTTTCAGCTTATTTTCAAAAGCCCGGCCCTCACCCGTGTGCCGCGGGCCTCTGTCAGCTAGATTTTACATTTCACATAATACTTGAACCTGGATCAAACCATCATCCGAGTTGGATCTGATGGTCTTATAGCTGCGGTTGAGGCTCAGGCTCAGAAAAGAACGACACAAAGCAGGACAATGGCCGTCTGGAAGCCTTCAGGAGAGCGAAAACCCAACATTTGTGGGGAACAGATCCGCTTCTCGGATTCTAGATGGCAGAAGCGAGCCTTTTCTCCACCGTGGTCCCGACAGTTCACAAAGGCCGAGTCGTCTCCAAAACACATTGAAGAGTCTAATGGGCTTTGCGTGATAGATGAGGAAGAGATGGAGGGAAAAATAGATTGGCCATTTTTCAAGGAACCCGGGCCGTTGCTGCAGGTGGGATTAGAGCGTGAGTGATGTCGGGCCAGTGAAAGTATTAATATATCATTAGTATTGATTTTTTTCATTAGCAGCGCTGTCTGCCCAGCAAAATCTAAGCACTATTGACTTGTGGTACAGGAGAGTGCTTCAGCCGGCCATGTTTGATCGATGCTGCGCACAAACATGTTTTTTTCCGAAGCTTAAGTAGTAAAGACCAAACCTGAACACGCCATTTAGCTTTTATCGAGCTCACAGAGGATTTTTTTTTCACTTTTTCTCACTTCCCTAATCATGTGATTTTTTTTTTTTTTTCAAGTTGGATATTTCATCCAACCATTTTCCGCTCTGCCGTTTCTGGGTCACGGGGACCTGGAGCCAATCACAGTGACTCTGCCCTGAAAGCCGGACACGCCCCCTGGATTGACACACATTTACACTCTCACTCACACTTACGGACAATTTCTCAGCCTGAACTGCATGTTTTCGGACTGTGGGAGGAAACCGGAGACCCAGAGGAAACCCACGCAAGCATGAGGAGAACATGCTCCATACAGAAAGACCCCGACCGGGTTCAAACTTCAATCCCACTACGCCAGCAGGACAGAGGACGATTAAAAATAAACGTAGATTCTGACGTGTATTGGCTTTCTCTGTGCTGGTGATTTGAAAGCTAGAGCGACGTGACGTGTTAATGCAGACGCTTAAAGATTAAAGAAAGATGGCGTGGAGTAAAAACAGACTTGTGTAGACTATAATCACCGGCGATGATGACCTCACTCACACTGTCTGCCTGTCCGTCTGCCCCGTTAATGTTCAGACATCTGTCAGGACGAGATTTAAACATAGACGCAAACGTACGGCGAGGCCATCCGTCATATCTTTATTTTTAAGGTCAGAGATATCAAGACCTCCGACTAATGACTAACGTCTGTCACTTCCGCCAAAAAAAGCTCAGCACGGAGAACCTGCAAAAAAAAACACTCATCTGCTGCCCCCTGCTGGACGAGACGAGTCATTGCCCAAATCAAGTTTTGTTTGTCACACGCGATCACACTTTGTAGGAAAGGCAGTGAATTAGTTCATTTCAGTTACATTACAGTTGCTTGTAAGAAAATATAAGAGGATAAATGTTAAAACAAGTGTTAAATGCAATTAAACAATTTCCCCCCGGGGATGAATAAAACTTTTTAAAAATGTTGAATCTAGACATGAAATATCACACGGGTACTAAAGTACAAGAAGGAGCAAAAGCGAAGCACTCATGGGCAAATTAACCTCGTCATGAAAATGTTTTTACTTTTATTATAATGTCGTAACTTTACTCTCTGCCATGACTAAAGTTTTAACGGAGGACGACAATTTAACTCTATTTCCCCCTTGTGTGTCTGTGTGTGTGTGTGTGTGTGTGTGTGTGTGTTTGCCTAGCCCAGGCGACAGCAGGACCCGAGCCCTGGCTCCAACATGGGGAACACTGATGATCACAAGATGCGCTAGCGGCTTTCTGGGCGGGGCAGGGGCGGAGTCACAAGACCTTCATCACACGGCGCTTTCTTCTCCCCGCGTCTGGTTCACACAGACTGGTGGGGTCTATGGGTGGGATAGTGGGGTTCTCTTACAGCCTGGCGGGATGGGTGTGCGCTTGGTTTCAGTCCCTGGTGTCCCGGGACGTTTGCACTATGTGGTACATTCAGTTCAAGTTCCCGCGCGTCGTCCTCCTGATCGCATGGCTTTCCTTTCCCTATGCAAGGCATCTTATTTCATCTTCCGCTTTCATGTTATGACATGGCATTTTTGGTTTGTTTGTTTGTTTGTTTGTTTGTATCGAATATATAATATTTTATTGGTATGTTCCGAGAAAGTCAGGATGTTTACTTTTGTTTTGTATCGTAAGTTTCTCTCTGCGTATGATTGACACGAGCGGACGTCCATGTTGTTCACGTGATGGGAGGCTGTTCCCTCTTCCGTCTTCCACGGGTTTAAATCCGACGAATTTTTGCATCCGAGCTGTAAATCTTCAGGTCAGTGTTACCGAGGAAGGGATTCGTTCCCTTCACACCAGGTCGAGGTCACTGTGGCCGCGTTTCATCCGACGTCTTCTCAGTTTGTTCTTCTCAACGGAGGCAGACATTTTGCCAAATCTCTTTCATACGCTTTCTATTTCCCTGCGTGGGAATTTCGGAATTCTTGGTTTTCTCCCGACGGTTCCAGGATTCCGTCCAAGTCGTAGTTATTTATTTGTTTTGTTAAACTTTTTATAGCCCGTAAATGAGCCACGGCTTGCTAGAAATATTACCCAGATGTGAAGCTTTACTCCACAATCTGCATCCTCATCTCATGGGTCCATCTCTCCATCCTCTTCTGGTGGTCCGTGTCCGGGTCTCTGGGGAGCGCCTGGCCTGACTAGGTCTTTCCCAGGCCTGACTAGAGACGGAGCAGGGGTCTCCTTCCGGTGGGACATGTCCGGAAATCCTCTCCCATCTGAGACTTGTCTGTGTGGTGGAGAAGAGTTTCTCCTGGGCGACCGAACTAAGGGTGTACTCACACTAGGCGACCCGTGCTTGGGAACGATTGTCCGCCCGTTGGCCCGAAACTCACAAAACTCATTTTTATTTGTTTTTTTGTACATTTTTGGTAATTTTTAACAACAACAAAAAAAACGTTCAAAAAGTTGTTTATTTATAAATACAAACTGTAGCTCCTGAGCTACATTGTGACTTAGTAAAAAATTAATTAATGCGCGGTACCAGAAAGAGCGCTTAAAACAATTTTTTTTTCAAACGAACGTAATATTTGGCATCAAACTAAGAAAAATGAAAAAAAAAAAAAA
>MU204326.1:4384204-4408875 GCA_017309775.1 Paedocypris sp. Pulau Singkep | reverse complement strand
AATCAAAACATTGACATGTTTCCGGGCATATTCAAGAATACCACCAGACACAACTTTCTATGGAAAAAAAAAAAAATTTCGGGTAAAAATATTGCCCCGCCCCCGGTAGATAAGATTTTTGATATCTGGGAAAAAATGGTATTGATCCCAAATTTTTGGACATTGGACAATACAAACTGCTCTGGAAGCCTAATTAAGCGGTAAATTGGCGCCACCTGGTGTTCCAGCATGAAATTACATCTAAAAGTCAAAGTTGGGGAAAAAATTTTGAAAAAATTTTTTTTTGAAAATCTAGAAAAAATCATTAAACATAGCGTGACACTGGTGTCACCGGTTGCATTATAGGGTTAAATTTTCTTTTATACATTTTTAAAACAAAAAAATTCAATTGTTTAGACTATTACCACTCGTTTTGTTTTGTGGTTCTGCAAAAAAAATTATTTCTGTCTTGTTTTTAAAAAAAAAAAACAATATATATGACTTAGACTCCTATAGAATCTAATAGAATAAGGCTTTATTTACCCACAAAGGGGAACTTTCTGTGTTTCATCAGCTCCAAAAACGGTACTAAAAAGACAGTGATGCCAGAGTAACACCAATAACAGTAGAACATTGTGCAATGGATGATGCACAAATTACAAACATTAGTTTATGGCTCATCATTAGAATCGTTTGGTCTGCGGAGCTTCAGTCCCGCAAAATCGCTTGTTTAATAGATTGATCGCGTTTGTTGCACAATGTGCTGCTCGTGTGAGAATCAGCACTATCATACCAACCATGCTATGGTGCCCGGGCACAGATGCGAGTACCTAGTGTGAGTGCGCCCTGAGATCTGGAGTCAGGAAGCCTGCGGAGAAGCTCCTCTTTATCTCCTCCACACTGTGGAGAACCTCCTTGATCCGGGACCTTGTCCTTCTGCTTACGACCCAAAGCTCATAGTTGAGGTTTGGAACGTAGATTGACCACTGTGCTCATCTCCGGTTTGTTGATGGTCTTACTGCTGCCAATCTCGTGCCCACCCCCAACAAACCCCCCCTCCGTCCTGTAGAGACCAGAGCTCCAGAGCCGAGCTGTATTTATTATCCTCGGCGAGGTTCTCCGTGGTCTGATTGAGGGTCACACTTAGACTGGTACCCAAAAGTCTGTAGACGGATCCGTTGACCAATCTGGAGTTCCACCATCACTCCCAGTCTCACCACGGACACGCCCCCAAACCCGATTGCTGGCTCCCGCGTCCCTCGCGCCGCTTTACTTAATGCTGGCATTAAGGCAGACACACACACCAGGTACTGCAGGTCTTGAAATGGTTGAATTATGGGATGTTTATTTTCGTAATTGTTAAGTTATTGATGCAGGTTTACCTTTCTTCCACAATCATGTTACGCTATTATGAAACGTGTATTTCTGTGTCGATCAAGCTTTTCACTTTTGAGCTGTTTGTGCTTTTTTTTTTTCCCTCTTGCTCTTTTATTACTTTTTAAACGGACTGTTAGCTGAAGTGTTACGTTTGTCCTCTTTCTAAATAAACTTGCTACAAACTGTGTTCTTTTCATTTTGTTATGTTGGTTTAAAGCAGCATTTTCTGACAGTTTTCTGAACCACTTTACAAAACCGATAACAGAACATGGACTTGCGGATCAGTGGCCGACCAATCACAGAGCAGGACACAGTCACACCTATGCTCAATTATCATTTTGGACTGTAGAATTAAGGACATTCATTTTTATGTACTTTAGATTTTTTGTATTATTTTTTTTTTATTTGTAATTCATTTCATGATTTTTGGAATTTGAATATTTACAATGGTATTCTATTATTTCTCTCAGAATCTTTTATTTTTTGTGAGAGATTGTACTTCTCGCATCAGCGCACTTGGTGAGGGCGGGGCGTACTGAGTGCTCGCACTTTGATTGGCTAGTGAGAATTTTCAGGCGTGTCAGTCGATCTGGAAATACTAACTGTACACTCGGTGATTCTCGATTTAGAACATGAAATATATTCTTTAGTTCCAAACTAACCAAAAGTGCTCTAAATGTAATATGCACTATTAAAATGACAATTCACACAACGTGTAGTGCAAGTTACACTGATGCGTTTTATATATTAAATTTACAGTCAAACATAATTTTATACCAAAAATGTTTGATGATAGTTGGTCAATATAATTAAAGAGAGTTCGAACATTTGAAAATGACGTTTTGTCCTGAGCTCTGTGGCTAATAGCCGCTCTTTTGATTAGCATATTAGCCGTTTGGAGCACGAGACGCCTGTAATTGCTTACCTGACTTCACACCAGAAAGGCAAGTGAAATAAGTTTTTCATTGTGCTGCTTCCGCTATGTCATAAAAATGAGACGTACCGTATATGTGACGACTATATTTGGTTTGTTTGTGTGGGTGCTTTTGATTTTGTTAGCTTTTCAAGTGAAAAGTTGTGCAACGGAGGACTTTTAATGTGTAACATTATTTTATTAAATATATAAGGGATTTCATAGTTTCTTTTAAATAATTGTTGCGTTATGGGCAACGACTCTGATTGCTTTCGTTTCGACCTATGTCGTTTTGAGATTAATAACAAAAATTACATTGCAAAATGCGGTAATTTCAACAAAATAATTTGTTCTGACAAATCCGCGCAAACAGAACAAAACAGTTTTTTAAAAACGTTTTCACTAGTGCGTGTTTTTTAATTATTCTCGGAAATCGGAATAATTGTGATTGTAACAAAAACCTCTCCAGAAAAAGAACTGGGTGTTTGTTCCAATACAACCACTAGATGTCAGTAAAGTGTTGCGTCCGGTTTGGTCTTCCAGTTTAAACCGTTGAACAGACTTTCAATGTCTTGGTATGTCTTGCCCTCTTCACCGCTCTGTACATCGAGGTTTGATCAACAATCAGATTGCATAATATTTTGGTTTTAGTTTTGTATTTATTGAATGTCCTCTGTAGTGTTTTACTGTTAGATGTTTATAAGATATAAAACAACTTGCAATGGCATGATTAAAAAGTCCGATTCTGAAATGAAAGTATGCAATCAGATTAGTGCCAAAAATATAAAATATACATTTCTAAGAATCGAACGAAAATGCTTCACATTTACGTTTGTTTTTGCGTGCAAGTTTTCGTTTCAAATTTTTATTTCTGCTTCAGATTTTTGAGACAATGTGTTCACCAGCCAATCAGAGTAATCTCCGCCCCCACGTGAAGCTTGTGTCAGAAATCCGAAGAAACGAACGAAATAATCTAAAGCGGAAAAAAAAATTTCATTTTTTTTCAAAGTTTTCAATTTTTGAAAAAGACGGCAATTGAACAATCAATGAAAACAGTAACCATAGTCTTTTGGCTTTTAAACAGTGCTGTTGTTTGTTTGGCCCTTGTGGGTTTTTCACATTTGCCCCACGTCGTGGTTTTCTTTGTAAAACAAAAGTCCCGGACCAGCGAGCGAGTGGTGCTGCCGTGAGACGCGCCAGATGCCGTTTTAATGAGCCGCTGATAATCAGAGTAAGTGGCTGTTTAGTCAAATGCGAGTGTTTGTTCCTGAGAGCTGAAGTGGTGCTTGATGGCGGTGGTCCGGTTCGGTTCGGGCTCCAGCAGACCCTCTTACTCTGCTCTTGGCAGCCGCTCGTGCTTCTCGCTCACTGGCTTCCTAATTTAGTAACGGTCGGGTAAAAATATGCACTAACGAACAGGGTCTGGTATGTCAGGCGGCCGTCCAGAGGAGGAGGAGGAGGATGAAGGTGCCTGAGCTCCAGCAGATGGCAGTGCAGAGGAGATCCACATCCCTCATCTTCCGCTCTGACGTGATTTAAACGCTACGAAGCTTGAAACGCCTTTGTCTTGGAACATCAGGAACATCTGCTTCTGCTGAACACACATACTCAAGCTCACTGACACATAATCCACCTTAACTCAGCCCATTTCAGTTCCACCTTAAAACATCTAGAGCCGAGTCAAGTTCAAGACCCCGTCATTCTTGCTGTGTGGAGTTTACACGCCCTCCTTGTGCTTGCGTGGGTTTCTTTCGGGTCTCCGGTTTCCTCCCACAGTCCAAAACAAAGTGAGTGTGTGTCCTGCTCTGTGATTGGTCAGCCACCAGAGTTGCTGTGATTGGCTCCAGCTTAGGGTTGCCACTTTTAATGCCGAAAATTAAGGGACACATACTGCAGCTCTTTGAGGGTGGGGCTACAGGGGCGGGGCGACTAACATCCATTTACGTACAGTGATCGCACCTTAAAATATGAGATGTTAAAAATAATTTCTTTCGTTGATATGCAGTCAATGTTCCTCTTTTACAACTGACTTCTATAATAATAATAATAACAAAAAAAATTTATTAGGGTGGCTAAAATAATTAGTTAAAAGACTTAGCTTTAAGAATTAGCTTTTCTACACACTCTCCAGCTCATTTTTCAATCGCGCCGCCACCGAATTATGTGCAATTTCCTTAGTTTTCACGTTTCATTTAACGTTTGATAAACGCTGGCAGTTTATGGCTAATTTTTCTCATTCCAACTTAAATTTTCCTCAATAAAGCGACATTTTTGCCCCAATAAAGCGGTGCAAATTTGCATCATGAGACTTTAGTAATTTGGCCGATAACAAGTTAACAAAGTATTTGTCCCAATTAAGCAGAGTTGAATATAAAGATATGTTTTATAATGTTTGTAAAGTTTTGTAATGTATTTTGTATTGTTTCTTCCACAAACTCGTGTCTCGTAGCCCGAAAATAACCCCATCTGATGTTGATATTACAGTCTGTTTGTTGTAGAATGTACATGAAGATGTGTGTGTGTGTGTGTGTGTGTATTGTAAGTAAACCAGACACACAGTGCGTGTGTGGCGTCTGAGACCCCGGGCGGGGCGGCTGTGTCCGGGGGCTGTGAGTCATCAGTGAGGGGCGGGGCCTAGCCTTCAGGGCGGCAGCGTGCCACTCGGGTTCTGGAATTCCAGCCTCACATGCTCCGCCAAACAAGCCGCCATTGAGTGTGTGGTGGGTTCGACCTTTGACCCCAGCGGGAATCGACCGCCGTGCACTCGCCTTAATGAATGTGATTGATTGATCCAGGAGACTCGTCGCGTGATCTCCACTTCCCTCCATCTTTTCTCTTGTTTGCCCACTTTTGCTCATCCACTTCTCGGAGGAAAGGCCCTCAGCTGACGGAGGTGTGTGTGTGTGTGTGTCCTGCTACTGAAATCATCACAGTTGAATCCTGATTTACCAGTGACGATGATTCTAGACTGATGAAGCCTCTGATGGCTCGGAATGTTCTAGACTTCCTCCAAGGGTTCTGAACATGAGCTCATCGGTCTGACGGGAGCGTATCGATACCGCGTGACACATGATGATGAATTTCCTCATCAGTAGTGAGTGTTTCCGCTCTTAATGAAGAATGTAATTGCTGGAGTTTTGTCGTCTTGCAGAGAAGCTTCTTCACCATCCGCACGACTCCATCATCACTGCTCTTCTTCATTAACAAAGTCGCTTTCAGTGTCTGTGAGTCAATGTAGTGAGTCTGTTTCATTAATTTTTTATTATTCTATTGTTTTTTTTTAGTCATTTCTAATAAGTATTAATTTTGGACATTTAACAATTGGACATCCAATTTATTTTTCCCAATTAATTTCCAAATCTCCATTTTGCAATCTTTAAGCAACTCGGGGCTCAGGACACACCCCCTCACTTGATTGCCGACCAATCACAGACCGGCACACACACAAACTAAAGACGATTTTCCAGACTTTGATTCTCCTGCGTGAATGTGGAGAGACTGGAGACCTGGAAGAAACCCACGTAAGAACCATCAGGCTTCACAGTGAAAGAGCATCACGTCAGGATTGGGTGGTTCTCGCCACGTACCACGCCACCGCGCCGCTCATGGACCATTAATCATTATATTTTTAGACTCCGATCCAGCCCAATTAAAAATTAATGGCGGGCCGTGGTTCGCACACGACTAATACAGATTTACTGGACTATATTAACTTCAATTGTCCTGCATGCATTTGGCATACAATTATAGAATAATGCTGGTTAATGCCTTTTGCTTTAAAATAAGTTTCTGTTATTCCTCTCTTTTATATATGATTCTGTTCTTTCCAACATTTCACTGTTCGGCTTCCTAGCAAATACAGTGTGTGAATAAATGTAGCCTTTATTTGATTTATATACATCATTATACCAATTTATATAATTAATATTTAAAATTCATATTTTATTTGTCACTTGCGCATTATTTTGCAACAATGTGCAGTGAAATTTGTTTTCACAATCGTACGGCGTATAAACATAGTGCGGGGGGGGGGTGCAATAGAAATGCAATAAAAATACAAGCGATAAAAAGCAATTGAATACAGTAAAAGTAGAGATGCAAAATAAATGGAAAAAAAAAACATTTATGGCATAGTTCTTGTAATAAATGAGTGCGACGTGATCCATACGCAGTTGAACTTGTTTTAATAAGTCCAGTGAACGAGAACTGAAACGGGAGGCAGAAAAATGAGGCACGTAATCTAGATCCGAACATGAAATTGTACGGAACATTCTTCTAGCCGCACACGTTACTCAAAATGCTGGCACAGTTGACTAGATGGCGAGTCATGTGATGCAGCAGAGGCTCCTGGGAAGTGTAGTTCCTGCACTGGCCACACGCTACAGTGTCCCCCGCCATCATCTGTGCATTTACTGAAGCATCAACTCGGCGAATAAATCTTCTTCTCAAACCCGGTGCCCAGTGACCCGCAGAAGAACCGATCACCAGTGTTTGAATATTTCACCGTTATTTTCTGCCGTGTCCCCGAGAGACTGATTAGTTCTGAACGTGTGGAATGGGAAGCCTCAGACTCCGGGTCTTCCGCGAAGCAGAAAGCGATTTTGCGGCCTGCAGCGAAACAAACGCGCGGGCCGCTCTCTGAAGAACGCTGACCCCGCGCCGCTCCCTGATCCCGTCTTCCGCGCTCCTCTGCGTCTTATGATTATTCATAATGATACGCAAACCAAATTTCGGAGCGCGGGAGCAGCTAGTTGGCTGTAAAATTGCATAAGTGGTTTAACACTTCAACAAAGGTGGCTTATTCTGACTCACAGCATCTCTGCTAATGCATTCACAGCTGCCGCACTTCTGATAAAGACGGCTATTCACGGCGGCGGCGCAGCGTCTCGAACAAGGTGTTTGTGCAAGTGATGAGGTAGTTAAGAGGGAGCGACTCTGCCAAACACTCCACAACACGTCCGAGTTCAAGTCCCGATGGCCACGAGCTGATAAGACGGAATTGGGATCCAGCTCCAGAGCTTTGCCGGAGTGGAGCATCTAATCTGGAATTGTGGTTTGAGTTCTCCAAGCCTTGCTGTTTATCTCCTAAAAGCGTATCCCGAATTCTGAAGCATAAGCGGAGGACAAACAGCCGATTGTTGAGGATCCAAAGCTTCTCGCTCGGGCTTTTTTCTCTCCGTCGTTGTCATTGCTCGTGTCAGAATGGAAGATTAGGCAGCGATTTCTCCCCAACAATGGCGCAATAAACCAGTGGTGGTGTTTTGTTCTCCTTCCTCTTGGTTTGCTGAAGCGAGGCTTTGTTGTAGAGGAGCAGCAGCTGATTCCACACCTCAGGCGTGTCTAGCAGGAGCATCACAGCCGCTCTTCACTGAGCATTCGTTCTTCTGAGTTCCTCTCCAGGCAGGTCAGTTGCGTGTCCTTGCTGCACCCTTTCTTTCACGGACGGGTGTCTGGGTGTTAACCACAGGCGGGCAGGAGCGATGCCGAAAGGGCCCGGAATGTGGCGTTTATTGTGCGGCTGCCACGCGGAAGGCTTTCAAGCACAGAGCGCCGCTTGTTAGCAAACGTGACGGAATGCTTAAAAGAGCTTCTGTTCCCGCGCACTCTTCGGGAAACTTTCGGCGAGTGAGCGCAGTTTGTCACCCAGTTTGTTTGACGAGATCTGAAGGAAAGGTAAAATTAGACGCCGCCGCGCACGGCAACAGAGCGCGCCTGCAGCGAACGCCGTTTCCTAGGAAATCAGGCCTTCTGGTTAATCTGTTACCTAGGTGAAACCCGCACGTCGCTCCTTTAAGCGCAGGTGAATAAAAAACATCTACACCTTTAAAAAAAAAAAAAAGGCGCACCAGCTGTGCTGCGGATGGCAGGAGCGTGTTGTGAGATTTAACATTATTAGAAGCGGTGGCGGTCCGTCAGGGTCCGCGAGAGCCTAAAAATATAATTCACAAACGAACGCTTGTTATAATTATGTATTTACACTACCAATGTTTAGAATGTCCTTATTTTTGAAAGAAAAGCACAGTTTTAGTCACTGAAAATAACTTTAAGCTAATCAGAAACACACCCTATACTAATGTGGTAAACAACTATTCTAGCTGTAAATGTTTGGTGTTTGGTGGAATAACTACATAATTGTAACAATTTCCAGTAACTGTCACTCCAGTGTTTTAATGGTACAATGTGTTTGCTAATTGTGTCAGAAGAATAGTGAATCACTGTAAAACCCTGGTTTGATCATGTTAGCACTGCTGGAAACTGTTTAGCTGGTTAAAGAAGCTGTAAAACTGACCTTCCTTTCAGCAGGTTGAGAATCTGGAGCATCACATTTGTAGAATCAAACGCTCAAAATGGCCCGAAATAGAGAACTTTCATGTGAAACTCGACAGTCTATCCTTGTTCTTAGAAATGGCTATTACATGCGAGAAATTGCCAAGAAACTGAACATTTGCCCCCTAAACATTTGAACAGAAGTGTATATTTAATTTATATATAAAGACACGTTTTGTATTAAAGCATTTGACCAGTCACACTTCAGCCTTCATTTGTTACCGGGCAGGTTAAAGTCTGAGAAGTCTTTTTGAACACATCATACAGGTGGTTTAACTTTATTCATCAGGTTTTGAGCTTTTCTCGCGAGGCTAGCATCTCACCGTATTCAGACCGTCTGATTGGACAAGGCAGGCTTGACTTTATGATGGAACTGAAACGCCATATAACCATTCGAGAGTTAGGCGAGGAAAGGGAGGCCATTTTGGCGAGTAAAATATTGCGATTTTCCTAAACCCTATTGCCAGTTTATGAGGTTGTAACTTGACGTTTTTATGTGTGTCGCGGCGGTTTGCGGACGGGACGAGACGTTTCACTCGAGTCTCGTAAAACCGTTCTGGGTAGTTTTCACCAGTGTAAAGTGAAGATGGCAGAGCTGTAGAGATCGTTGTCCCTGTGACGCGAGATCTTAACCATCACATCTCTGCAGTCGGACACTCCTTCACTCCGTCGGTTCAACAAGGACTTTTATTATGTCTGCATGACTCTTTCCACTGTATTCTCCAGGTTCAGATGGTCCTCATAACCATAAAGGAGTTTTTGAGAAGAGCGGGAAGCGAGTAGGACTTGAGGGCTAATGTGAAGTGCTAAGTCGAGGAATTCTACGCGACGATGTGCTGGTGACTGACAGCTGTTGTGGTGGTAGCGGGCGTGGCTTCCGGGCTAAGAAGTCTTGGCGGGGTTCTCTGACCTTTCAGTCTCTTCTGCTTTGTCACGGGAGCTGTGTGATGCAGAGGTATCAATAATGTAAAAAAGGGGCATCCCTGCTGAAGGGCTGCTATGTGGGTCAAGAGAGGCTCTTAGCGGACAGGAGGAGATTGATGAAGAGGAGCACCGGGGAGCGAGCACCAGCCAGACTCCCTGCACGCGCCTCCCCAGCTCCCCTCCAGCACCACACAGTCGGGGTCTTTCAACGACCTTCACGCTACCCTTGCGTTCCAAGGCCTTGAAGACCTGCGAGGCTTTTCTAGATGGATGCGTGTGGCTGCTTAATTATTTCTATTCGTTGGTAATGGCTTTATTCTCTGGGTTTGACTCTGGGTCTCTGATACAGCAAATCTTCATACTTTTGCTACAGATTGTTTTTAATGGTCTTCTTGGGCGTTTATATATTGTGGACATTTCAAAACTGTTCATCTGTCATCGTCCATTTTTGGACCAATTCTTGGGTCACGGGGAGCCGGAGTCAATCTCAGCAATTTTTGAATTCCTTCAGGACACACCCACTACAGGTGGCTGGCCAATCACAGAGTGGGACTGGAGACTAACAAACTGGAGACCGGAAGTAAACCCACAAAAGCATGAGGAGAACAGGCTAATTCTACTCGGAAAGAGCCTGAAGGAGACGTGAATAAAAAGCTGGTTCTTGCTTTGAGGCATCACACGTTGGGTAGGGGACTTGGACTTGTGTTCGAGAGGTTGCAGGTTCGAATTCCCCTACAGCTGGTTCTGCAACTAAGTGTCCTTGGCTGCCCACTCCTCCGGATTTGTGTGTTGTTTTGTGTTGGGTTTGTTCACTTCAATGTGTGTATGTGCACTTCACTGATTGGTTTAAATGCAGAACACAATTTAGCAAGCCAAATCGACAATCTCACTCGCTTTACACTTTTTACTTTACATGCAACCCACTAGTTGGCCATGCTCCCTGCATGTCGTCACAAATATATACACGTGTGTGAATAACCAATGAAAAGGGTTAGATTTAGCATCTAGTAGCATTTTAATAGGCAATGACGCAACGTAAAGTCAGTTTCTCAGGCAGAATCCCGTCAGATGACCTTTGCTTCTTTATTAACCCCGCTCACGCAGTACAAACAGCCACCGGAATCTCACTCCTTCCAGAAGCGGAGAAGTTCCAGAAGTTCATCAGCTCCGTGTAGTACAGAGCTTCACGCGAGGACGGTGACATCACCCCGATCAGGCACATCTGCTGCAGCCATTGTCTGCGCTCAAGCGTAACTCACAGTTTTTGGATGGATAATTGTGTGTGAAACCGCCGAGAAGTGCTTCTCCTCGCCCACCGTTGCCTTCAAGAAAAACACCCTGAGATGTGAGCCGCTCCTGCATCTCCGGAGGTGTTTTGATAGGACTAATGTTTTTCTGTCAGGGTGAATGTTATGGAAGAGGCCTTTCGCAGGGAGGAAACAAAACGAGACGCCTTGTGTGTGCTCAGCGAGAGCTCAAGGTTTCCGTGCCAGACATTTAAAGCCTATTCTCTGCCTATTGAGATGGAAAAATCAGAGCGGAGGCTATCGTTCGTCTCCATCAAGACCAGGCGGAGTACAAACAACGAGAAGGAGAAAGAGCCGGTGGAACACATAATAAGTCATGGTGTAGCGGAGGAGTGAGAGGAATGGTGTGAAAAGAGCCGAGCAGACAAGCAGAGGCAGCTTGTGATGGATGCGTGAAGAGAATCCAGGCTCGTCTCTTCAGAAGGGCAGCGCTGCTCTGATGGATTAGGGCACCTTTTGGATAAAGGCCCGATAACCAGTTCTGAAGACGCTTACAAATGTCTTTTTGGCGCTTACGGTGAAATCTAAACAAACGCAACAATAACCGAAAAAGTCCATCATTTTCTGAACAACTTTTTCAGTTCTGGTACACGGGGAGCTGGAACCAATCCTAGCAACTCTGGGAGTAAAGGAGGTTGACCAATCACAGAATGAGACTCGCAATCATTCACATGCATCCACTGTGCCATTCTTTATTTATTAAGAGAAATTGATTATTGAGAAAATTTTAAACTTTTTAAATATCGATTCTTCAAAACTTTGCTCAAGTTGCTCATTTACTTTGGTGGATTTTGCTTGTATATCCCCGTAAACGTGCATTATTATCAAGTTTCACGCTCAATCACCAGTTGCCGGCCCTGAGGAGTTTGGGATGAAAGTGAGCGGCCAGAGCTGGTGAGAAGTAGTCGAGATGAGCTCTGCACACGACAATCCACGCAAAGACATGTTTCGGCCCGAGCCTAGATGCCAGCCGGGCCCCGGAATGAACATAGTCTGGCATCCAGCCAATGTCAAGTGCTTTCTTAAAGTCATGAACCGGCCTCCACATCTGCAAGAGTGACCTCGACGAGTTCTATTGTGAATGTAACCTGTAATTGTTTAGTTGTTAACTGAAATACACTCTATTCTGGACCAGTTGATGGCTTGAACGGAATCAGTGACCAACAGCATTACATGAGCGTAAGTAGTGCTGTTTGCTTATTTGGATCAAACTTCTCCTTAGTAGAATCAAAGAGCGTGAGAGAAAGGCAGTCTGTGATGGAGCTGAACACATTTTACTCACACTGCAAAAATCCACATGAAAAAACAAGTTACAAATAATGCTGCCAAGTAAAATAATCTGCCAATAGGGTGAGAAAATTTTACTTGGTTAGACGACTTGAAACGAGACAAAAAAAATTGTTACACTGTAGATTTGTTTCTGCATTCCAGTTCTTGTTCTCATTTAATATAAAAAAAATAGCTGGTTAATTTAGAAACATTGTGTTCTTAAAATGAGAGAATTTCTCTTGACATTTCTTGTTTCAGGAAATTCTGTCTTAAACCATAAAGTTGACTTTGAAAAATGTTTCGATTTAGTGTAAAATATCCTCAAAATTAGCATTTTTTTCTAAGCGGGAAAATTCAAGGACTATTTTCTTGAAACAAGCAAACTCATCTCTCACTCTTAATCCTAACATACACAACTTGTAAGAGGAAAATAACAAGATTTATTGTCTAATTTCAAGAAGTTTTGAGCTTGTCTCTGTCAATTTGGAACTTCATCCGGTCAAACCTTTGAAGAATCTGTGTCTGCCAACAACAAATGTCAGGCCAACAATGAGGATGAAGATAACGAGGCTGAAAGTGTTGCACAGATCAGCATCAGAAGCTCCATCTCTGCGTCCAGACTGGAACAAAACACGACACACTGGATTCGTCTCTACACACCGAATCGCTGAACATCAGGACCGTAATGATCCAGTCAACGTGTGTCTGATCATCTGAAGTCGACATTAATTGGAAGTATATGCAACTGTAACCGTCTATGAGCTCTGCACAATCTTTCCCAGCATCTTCAGCCTTCTTCCTCCTGTTCGCTCTCAACTCCGCTCCGTCTGCTAGAGGTGTAAATGTATTCAACTCTTACTCAAAGAAACATGTGCATGACTGCCCTTTGCTCGGCGTGAAGCTGTGAGTCACATGCAGTTCTAGTTCTACTGAGGTGCTCGTAGCCTAGGATGATCTTATCGTAAGCTAAGCTGACGTTAGCACATGTGACATAAGCCCCCAGTGTACAGACCTCAGCAGGGTCGTGTCCAGAACTTGACTTTCTTCCACACAGGGACACAACAGTTTGCCGTTGTGATTCCATCTTCACAGCGCTTCTGCTTCTGAAGACCTATTGATTAAGACGAGACCCCATCGATTGAAAGAGTGCTCACACATTTGTACGCCCACCTTTACCCACTCTCATCATTATACAACAGCCTTGTAGTTATGCGCTCAAAGGTTACCATTAAAGGCTCGTTCACTCATGATTAGTTTGTTTGCCCTTCTTCTCGGAGGTCCGTGTTAAATCTCTCCTGATTGCCGGGGAGTTTTGCTTCAGGCTGAAGTTTTCGGTGACATCCGGGGAAAACATCTTTTTGAGGAGTGTTGTTCCCCATTAGGTTAAGTGGGATGTTCTGGTTTGGAAATTGCAGCGGGGAAAAGCGACGTCCTTTTAGCGTTTCTTGGCTACGCTGCTCTTTCAGGCCAGTTGGAAATCATTCGCTACTGCAGAAAATCTCTTTATTCAGAGAGGCTTTTTGCAGGGTTAGGAGATGTTTATTCGACAACGGTTTCTCCTTATTCTGTTCTCAAGAGGATGATTGGGGGTGGTGGGCTGCTTGTTAAATGGGATGCTTCCACATTATACTCCAAATCCTCACTCATTCCGTTTGAAGGAGCTTCAAACAAAGGCATGAGTCGACTACAGTGAGTTTCTTGTTCTCTGCCAGCCATGTGGATGGCATATGCTAATGGTATGTTGGGAGGAAGCGTGTTTTGTTAAAACAAGACTGGTCATAGAACGCTTTGAGTGGCATGAGATGTACAGAATTATGCTTTTTTTTTTTTTTTTAACAAATGCAGGTTTTTCACTGTCGCTGAAAGCAGTTTTTTTTCTTGACTTTGCTGTGATTTCTGTCTCTGGGAATGAACTGCTTCCGTCTGTAATAACTCCCTTCCTGTCCAGATGGGAATCAGGTTGTTTGGCAAATGAAGGGTTTAATACTCTTTTAGGTTTTGTTATAAACCAGTGAATCATTTCTCCACATAAGAAAGTGCTTAAGAGTTTTTTTGGCATCCAGTGAAAGGTCTTTGAGTGCAATTCAGTCTTTTGAAGGTATAGAAGCAAATTTAGCAAATTCCTTGAGGGTAAAATCCACAATTTGTTGATTAAAATGACTTTGACATTGAGGTTGTTTAAGGGATAATAACACCAAAAGAGCAACAAGTTTTTTAAGATTTTAAAGATACGACGGTTATCAGATTACTGAACATCAGATGTTGACCCAAAATTGAACTAGTCTGTGTATTTTTGTTTTTTTTTTTTCAAAACAAAACTAGTTCCAAATGAGTCTATGGGTTTTGTTATCAATGTTCCATTGAAAAATGATCATTTTAAATATGTTTACTGAAAATATTGTGGTGACAGTAGAGTAGACGACATGTCGAGCTGCGTGACGTGACCGGATATAGATCTGGAAGATAAACGGTCCATTTAAAGACACTCCACTGTACATTGAGCACTCTGTTGTTGTGTAAACAGATACGTTATGCCTCTGCATCAGAAACCATGAATCTTTCATTTTCCTTTCAAAGCAGATTCACGCTCAGCATTTATATGATTATGGAATACTTGGAACTTAATGCATGAGTAACAAGTGCCTTTTCTCCGTACGGTGCATATTATATATTTACAGACCTTGTTCACTTGCTTGGTTATAATTATGAGAAAGGAAGCTCTGGAGGAGAGCGCTGTTGTTTAATTTATGACGCGTTCCTCTGGAAGAGTGACCTGACTCTGGTTTGTAAGGGCAGGCCTAAAAGTGGAACTATGCTCTCTTGTCTCGGTACTAAATCTGTCAAGTAAGTTATAATAGTCTCAGAATATCCCCATTACGGCCTTTCATTTTTATCTTCCTTACATTCCGTGTAATACCAGTGGCAACGAAGCATCTAATTGCCTTACCTTCACCTCATGAGGAATTGCTTGGCGAGAGCAGAGTTTCACTGCAGCATCCTCTCTCTCTGCCTGCCCACCAAAGCCTGTCGGTTTTCTCTCCGCTCTTGATGAACCGCTGCCTTCCTGAGCCAGGATAATTGACTGGGTGGCTTAACAGCTTAATGGAGAAGGGGCAGTTACTCATGCGAATTTCAGGGAGCTTTGCTCTGAAGTGTGCCACAGGTCGTCCTACTTTGCTCGGCCGAATGGGACAAGCTGAGAGCGGGATCCTGAGAGTTTGCTTGGAGTGAGAGGATGCGATTGCACCGTGAGATGGCTCGCTTCTCTCCCAGGGGTGTTTGCCTGCAGGATGCTAATGAGTCTGATATGCTAATACGGGTGGAACTTTTCAGAAACACTCCTTCCCCCTTCCCCGATGCCTTCCTCTGCTTGCGTCTTCCAGTCCTTGTCAAGCAATCTCCACGGCTCCGGACTGGATGTTCCCGCTCTGTATGGTCACAACACATTTGCATGAAGCCATCGGCGCTCCTCAAGTGAAACGCGATACCTCGACGCCACGGAGTAGAGTCAGCAGTTTACAGTGTGACATTTTAGTTCTGCGTCAAAAAGAGTCGGCACTTCCTGTTCGCAACGGCTGTAATTAGGCTACTGAGATATTAGACTTCACTGTGTAGTAGTGGCATCAAGGAGAAAATCATTAATGGACACCTGGAGATGAACAGCTTGTGGTTGTGACCCTGAGCAGCGAGACGCCCGGCTCATAGAATCAAACGAGCTGACTGATGTAGGGGATAATTTGTCAGATCTGGGACAGTCCCAGGAGCCGCAGTTTGTCTCTGTTGACAGCCGCGCTCACCTGAAGGGCTCCTCATCCCGTGTGTAGTAATATCATCGCGCCGTAAAGGAGAGCGATGCCCTCTACCACGTCTGTCCTGCCGTCCTCTACCGCATCCTTTCATCATGGTAATAGATATGAATCCCTTCTTTATTTGTGCCCTTGCTTGTCTTCATTCATTTCTTTTTCACCTTTCGCCATTCATTCATTTCAGATGCTTAAGGGTTGCCTGTCTGGCGCTGAGATGTTCTGTTCGGCAGCTTGCTGTGGGCAACATGGTGGTGCTGTGGGCAGCACTGTTGCCCCATGGCTAGGCCTGGTCGTGGACACCTCGTGTGGGGGTGTGGAGCAATCACAGCCGCTATGATTGCAAGTGAGTGAGAGTATGAATAAGATGGACTTTGTTGACACCACTGTTTAAATTTCAGATGGTAATGTCTTGATGGGTTAGGAGATTTACTCCAGCTCCTCGTGATCCAGAAATGTTTACTATAACTTTACTTGTGAGAAAACCCATCAGAAGAAAGTTCAAGCTGAATATGAAAGCAGCCCCAACATCTAACACTAATGTTCTATAGCGTGAGCTTTGAATGTGGTGTGATTGACATTCAGTGGCTGATGAATAAAGTGAATACGAGAGAGTAATGAAGGACATGTGGGGCCAACAGGACACAGATGGAACGGGACCGAAGAAAGGGAAGTGTTTTGGCTCAGACTCGCATCCGTCTGAATGAATGGTTGTCACATGTGTCCCACTGTTTCCAACAATGGAGTGATGTAATCCTCCACAGCTACAGTAGGTCAGCCTATTGTACACGTTGCCATATTGTATCACGCTCCCTTTGAACCTTTGGATCAGAGTGTCCGTTTCCTTGCACTACATGACCCATAGTTCCTTGCTCTCAGACAAAATGGCAGAACGACTGGATCAATTAGAGCTCAGACTTTACAGATCGAAAGAATCGTTTTTAGCGACAACATGCAAACTAGGCAACATTTTGACATCCTGTTTAGCTTGGCCAACCACACAGTGTTTTGGAATAACAGACATTACATTCCAATTGTGGCATCCAGCCAGGGACTTGATCCTGTGACCGAATGTAACGAGCAACTTCTTAACCACCAAGGCACAGCTTCTATAAAGAACATGCTCCTGTATTTTTGACAATCCTGGTTTAGATTGCTCTTGGTTGGAACTAGTCTCAATTATTATGTATATCTTCACTGTCAAAGCTGTGATTTCGTTTCCAAGTACAAAATATATAGTAGTTAGACTACTAGCTCAGAGATATGAAGCGTTGATAACACGCAAGCTACAGATATTATCATGCAGTGCTTCAGCTGTAAAATAACGTGATATACTATTCTATACTATACTATACTATTTGGCCCCTGACTTTAAGTGTAATTTGAAATTTGGACCCCCCGTCCCCGACACCGCTCTAGACAGTTGTTGTCCATCGCTATCATCAGGTGGCTGAGTGTGATCCTGCGGTGTCTGTGGGGAAAGCCATGTTTACCACCCTTAACCCTAGGCAGTTCCCTACTGAGGGCGAAGCGGATCAAATCCCATCTGACCCAGAATCTCACATAAACAACCCACCGGCATATCCACTCCCAATAGTGGCAAACTTACCTGTATTAGATGGATGCTGCCTTGTATAAAACCATATCTGATCAGTCTACTAAAAGGATCTGTGCAATCATTTTTCCATCCAAGCTCTTTCTGGGGAGGAATGCTCAGGGTTGTGATATGTTCTCGCACGGCTGCCACCGAGGAACCTTGGGATGGAAAGGATGAGAGATATCGAGTTCTCGTCGTGAAGGTCCAGTGTTTCTCCAGCCACTTGCTTCCAGCTCCAGCACTTGACGGTCTTGATGAGTGTCCAGGCCAGATGAGAGCTAATTGAAATGGAAGTCTGCTTTTCACTGATCCAGACTGACAGAAACGCCTGCCAGAAGTGACTCTGCCATCCCATGCTGGCAGTTTTCACAGTAAAAAAAAAAGTGTATGGTGATGGACTACAGCCAGGCTGTGCTGCAAAAGCTTGGGCTGAACGCCAGAGCAGCTTGGTAAGTTAAATAAGAAGAGAGACGTATCGTTGTCATTCCCGGAGTTCTTAAAGCGGCTTTGGGACATTTTGGGATTATGCGATTGCATTTTATTGTTGTAATTTATGTTCTTAGTCTGTTTGAATCTTATTTACATTTTTTATTCACTAAATCCATGGATGCTCTTTAAATTCCCAAATCTTTCTTAGACGTGTTCTGCCCTTTGAAGTTGGCGACCCGGTTTTCACGTGTTTCCTCCGGCTCTCCGGTTTCCTCACACAGTCTAAAAACATGCGTTCAGGTAAAAATTTGAGTCAAGCTCACATTGGTGTGACAGTGTGTGTTTCACTATGTGATTGGTCGTCCACCAATCCAGGGGGTGTGTCCCACGTTCAGGCTCAGAGTTGCCGGGATTTGCTCCAGCCCCCCGTGACCCAGAAATGGAAAGAAAGCTGTGGATAGTGGATAGATGGATTATGCTCTTTGAATTACCTCAGCGTGTGATATTAAACGCGACTTGAAGGAAGACTGACCATAAAGGAAGAAGACTAGTTTTTCTGAAGAAGCTCCACCGCATCCAGATAATGACTTCTGCTGATATAATGAGCTCAGATTTTTGCAGACAGGTTAATCATTTTCATTAACACCACATCCTCTGAGAAACCTCTTCCTCCAGAGCTGTCAGCGCCGCGCTGGCCTTCCGAACAACACCTCAGCTCCGGCTGAATGGATGCACACAGACAAGCGAGCCCCCCGGCCGGCCCGCTGTGGACAGCTGTGATTACTGCTGACAATAATTTATGGGCCGGGCTGATTGAAAACATGAGAGATGTAGTTAGAGTTGCAAGGGTGATTAGGCAGCACCTTAAGATACAAAGATGGTGTCACAGCTGCTGCGAGAGAACGTCTCGGCCAAGCACAGCAGGCCTTCTGCCCCTGTAAAAACTGGGATTTCACCATCCCGGAGCAGATGCCCATAGACTAAAGAATCTTGGAGATTGCGTTTGGCATTTATTCAGCTGACCTCCTTCTGCTTTTTTTTTTTCTACTTTTGCCATTTGCTGTAATTTTGGGACTATAAGGTGCCTTGAAAATCCCCACATAGTTCGAATCCAACAGTATCATCACTGAACAGCGGCAAAACTGTGATAATCAGAGGATTCGCTCACGCTTGTTGCCAAAATCACCGCAGATCAAATATTGCAAAAACTGTTCAACTCAGACACTGAAGATGAGGAATTCAGTGAAGAATTTGCCGGATTAGTGGAAGATAAATTAACTTGTGTGTGTATCAATTTTTTTTCTCATACTAGGGCAATTTATGTGTATAAAGAGATCAGGAAATATTGTATTTACGGCAATATAAGCACTTCAATGTAACCTGTTTTTTTTTTTTTTTTTTTTTTAGAGGATCAAAAACCTGCGGGGTGCTTATAATCGCCAATTTAAAATATGCACGTAAATATAAGTGCTAATTTTTGCTCATTTCAGGTCAGGAGCAATCACAAATTAACATAATATGTCGTCTTTATTGTTTTTTTTCTTTAGAGGTAATAAAGATTCCAAAGGCAGACACGTTTTTTTAACTCCGTAACATAAATTAAGAAACATTAGACGATGCGACACTTAACAGGGACAAAATAACACTGGAAGAAGTAAGATTAAGCTAAATGCAATTATTAATATTTGAACACACAAGCCATAATGCATCCGGTAGATTTGTGCTAACTGCTAACGGCTAGCGCCTAAAAACAAGTCCAGCACACAAAAGCTTCGGAGCAAAAAGAACACAGTTCAAAACAAATAACACCGGACTGTTTTAATATTTACGTCTAAGAAGTTCAGTCAGCTTTTGTCTGGCGGGCAAAGACTCATGGGAGCCTAAAGTAAGCAGTGAAGGATAATGGGAGGTGTAGTTCCAATCCCTTGATATTTTTAAGTAAAACATCATTGAAGGAATACGAGTCAGAAGTTATGTATGTTAAGTACAAAATGCATTAAGGACAAAATGCATTTTAAAATACACAAATGTGTACTTATATAATTATATACATAATGTAGCAAGAAGTAAAAAAAAATTATAAATAATTAATTTTTTTGTGCCCCGAATAATCAGGGGGGTGCTTATATTAACGTAAGTACAGTAGCCGTCATTGATTATAATACAATGCACTTTATAGTCTGAAAAACACAGTACTTGGTATAGATCGTTTTGGGAGTTATTTTTCATCTTAAAGACATAATAAATCTGGTGTAATAATGTTGTGTCGGTATTTAATAGCTAATAAATGACTCGGCTGTCTTGTCTTAGTGAAGGTGTTCTAAGAATGAAAAAATAAATGAATTCCAAACATGTCAAAACTTGGAATTATTAGATTTCTGCGTTTTTCGGGAACGCCGTCTGCGCAAACGAGCTTACCTAGTCGTTTAATTGGATTATATAAAACGCTCGATTACGCGGCAAAGTAAACTGCCAGTTGCATTATCTAACAAGAGGCTTATTGCATGCAGCTGTGAAGACGTTGTCAAGCTCCGACTATTGTAGCGCGGCAAAGTTTTCACGAAAACAAATGACATGTAATTGGGTCATTCATAAGGGCAATTCCCAAGGTGTTGGCAAGGGATAAGAGATGTTTCGTGCACAAATCCCTCTTTATGGAGGAATTCTCGGGTGGCTCGCGGCCGTATCCCCCACCCCGTGTTTACTGCACAATGGATTATATTAAGCTATTATGATAAACAGCCACATCAATGTCCCTTTTATCCATCACTGTGATCATGTGATCGGCAGCATAATGCAAATTACCAGTAAACATTCTTTGAAACTACCCTAAATGTAGGTTGAGAGAGCCAGCGTGGAATCTTGAGCCGCCACACGTCCCGACTCCCGTCCTTGTAGATCTCCTTTCTCCTGGAGACCAGCAGGACTTCCAGCGCCTAATCTGGGGTGATTAGCCTTTGCCACCGGGTGCAGGTCATTAATCCCGTCCTCTACAGCGAGTGACAATAATCTCTGCTCGCTGGGCCGAGGAGTCGACTCCATCCGTCACTCTGTCAGCGCTGACGCTCACGTGGGAGCGGGCGAGGAACGTTAGACTGCAGGGTTGGCACATTGGCTTGATTTGGTGACGGTGATGTGAGACGTCACGGCTTGATTGGGCTGTTAAAACATGTCCAGATGCAGAAAAGGGAAACGTGGAGGGTTTCAGGTCTGTCTGTCTGTCTGTCTGTCTTCATTCGTCTTTACATCCATTCCTCCAATTTTGTATTTATATACACTACCGTTCAAAGGTTTGGAGTCAGATCTTCAGTTTCTCTGCAATTCCTCGCATGGAAGAGCCTTCATTAGGATAGACTGTGGAGTTTCATGAAAGTTTTTTATTTTTGGCCATTTTGGCGTTTGATTCAATGTGATGCTCCAGATTCTCAACCTGCTGAAAGGTCTATCTATCTATCTATCTGTCTGTCTGTCTATCTATCCATCCATCCATCCATCCATCCATCCATCCATCCATCCATCCATCCATCCATCCATCCATCCATCCATCCATCTATCTCTATCTCAGTCTGTTTAATCAATCCATCCACCATTCCATCCCCCTCTCTTCCCCCTCTCAGTCATTTTAATCCTTCCATCCATCTCTCTCTCTCAGTCTTTCTATCCATTCATCCATCCATCTCTTTCTCTTACTCACTCAGTGCATTTAGTCCATCCATCCATCCATCACTATCTCTGTCCATGTATCCCTTCATCCATATCTGTCTGTCCATTCATCCATCCGTCTTTGCACATCTGTCTATTTCTCCATCCACCTACAGTAAGACCAGCTAAAGACATCGTGCAGGGGTCTTGACCCGACACGGCTCACAGTCATTCCCTGCGCTCTCTCAGTCTCAGACCCGCTCATCCTCCGAGTAGAGAGTGTATTCGGTGGAATCGCTCCGTGAAGTCATTAGTGTGTGTTTTCATTCGCTCCGTGTGACAAGGCAGGAAACAAATCAGGTTTGATTGACTCCGGAGCTTGTTAGTTCTCGCTCTTCCTCCCTCGTGCGACCTGCAGCCACAGAGACTCGGCAGCCGAATACATTTGTATATTTTACGCCGCGTTCCTCAGTGGTCTCAACCCCCCGGAGACCTCCTCGTCTCCCAAGTTCTCGCCGCACCCTGTGGAGTCATTAGTCTCCGCGCTGTATTTGAATCTTTAATCATCTGTGTTTGCGGGAGATAAAAGAGGGAATATTGCTCTTTAAAATTGGAGTTCAGCCGTCCCCGCGCTGCCTCCTTCCCTTTGAAGTGCTCAGACCGGCTGCGGCGCACTTCACGCTTCCTCTGAATTCAACATCCGCAAATTGAGGCTGTTGAGATCGGCGCGTTGGGTGTGTGTGTGTGTGGTGGTCTCTTGTGTGGGCTTGTAGCTTTCTTTCACGCTCTCTGAAGCCGATTTCACGTGTATTTGCAGCCGGTGAAGGTACCAAATTGCCTCGGCTGTAAAATCGACTCGGGGTCCCGCGGCGAGTGATGACGTCACACCACGGTTACACCATTTGGACCAACCACGTATCATTGAGATGTTCTCGGCCTCATCATATTGTTGTTTCTCCGGGTTTGTGTGTGTTCACTTCAGTGTGTGTATGTGCATTTCACTGGATGAGTTAAAAGCAGAGCACAGTTTCGATATGGTGCCTAGCGGCCATATTCTCAATCTCACTCACTTTATTGTACTTGACATAATTGTTTGTTGTGTCCGACATTTTTAATCCCATGTATAGTAATTATAACTATTAGTACTATTATTATTATTATATTAAAATTCAAAAATAATTGTAAGCAAAGAATCTTCCCATATGAAGGACTCCTCTCAGTCCATGGGTGGCGCTATAACACGAAAATAGCGTACATATAGCTGTGGCTATGCTTCTATAGCCTTATAATAATAAAATATTTGAAGAAATCATATGCTACAAACAAATAAACAAATCCAATAAATTATACTAGTAATGCGTATCCAAAAGTTATCGAAAATAGTCTGTTCCTGAAGGCAGGACACGCCCCCTGAGTCAGTCGTTAAAAAACGTAAAAAAAACATGAAAAAACACACCAGAAAAAGTCTCTTCTACAAAGGCGACCGGGATTAATCACATGCCGTGACAGTGATGAAATGAAAGATTTCATACATTTATAAAGAGTTGCGTTAAAACAGAACTTGTCAACAACCAAGGATCACAAAACCATTGTGAAATCTGCCCCGCCGCACCCAAGCTGACACACAACAACTATTCCCCGCTCTGCTGAAGTGGACGGTGTGTGTGTGTGTGTGTGATGCGGTAGAACAATGGCTCAACAGCTGAGTCACTACGTTGAGCGACCTGTCAAACCTGCTCTACACACACACACACACACACACACACACTAGCATCACCTTTCAGGTCAAACAGCGGCTTTGATCACAGACTCTCGTCTACTGTAATGACCTGTAGCATACTTTTACTGAAATGCCATTGTTCACCTGTTTGAATTGTTTACAACACTTTTGATGATGTTTAGCACACGCTGCGTATTAAAAACACCGGGTAGAGTGTCCAGAGGCATACGAGAACTCTCACACACACACACACACACACACACACACACACGGAGCAGTGGTCCGTCGGGTTCAGTGTCTCACTCAAGGACACTTCAAGTCTGGGATTAACCTGTGACCTTCAGGTTGCAAGTCCAACTCTGCCCCACAAAATCTGTATTGTTTGTAGCTTTAATTAAATAAATTAGATGCAGGGAGTAACCTGGAGAAGCATCTGCCATTTTTAATACCGTTTTTCTTTTAAAAGTAGTAGCCCTGGCGTTTATTTGGAAAATGAGAGAGAGAGAGAGAGAGAGAGAGAGAGAGAGAGAGAGAGAGAGAGAGAGAGAGAGAAAGTTTACGTTGTCTCCTTTTACAACGTACTCTTTACACAGGGAGAAAGACAGAGAGGGAGGAGAGAGAAAGAAAGAGTTTGGGTTGTCACGCTTTCTGTCTTTCTTGCTCTCCCTCTGAATCCCTCGGAGTCTGAATCCGAACGTTGTGTGAAACAAACGTTTACAAACGACTTTAATAAAAAATAAGCAGAAACAGCGCTGTAAGTGTCTTTACAGTTCTCTTTCTTAGTCGAGCCGCTCTTAAAGACACAGTACACAGACATCAGAGCTGCTCGCGGTCGCGGGTGTGATCTATTAATTCAGTCTGTTACAACGCTTTCTGTGTTCGATTAGCAATGTCTCAGTGTCGTCATGGAAAGTTGTAACAAAGCATACGTGTCACACTGTATTAAAGTGTTTTTATACATGTGTAAAATTTGAATTTATGAATGTCTGACAGTATCCGTGATATTGCAAAATCCATATTGTGACACAACTGAAAACCGGTTTTCACGTTAATACTGGTTTACTGCCCACCCCACTAGGCGGAGTCACCCTGACCCACTAGGCTCCAGCGGCCGGCAGCAGTGATTAATGCATGATTGAAATGTAAAAGTGCACTCGTTAACTTAGACTCGAACTTACACACAGTGAGTAGAGTAGAGTAGAGTAGAGTAGAGTAGAGTAGAGTAGAGTAGAGTAGAGTAGAGTAGAGTAGAGTAGAGTAGAGTAGAGTAGAGTAGAGTAGAGTAGAGTAGAGTAGAGTAGAGTAGAGTAGAGTAGAGTAGAGTAGAGTAGAGTAGAGTAGAGTAGAGTAGAGTAGAGTAGAGTGCACAACACCGGACACACTT
>MU204326.1:4371616-4384104 GCA_017309775.1 Paedocypris sp. Pulau Singkep | reverse complement strand
GAGAGAGAGAGAGAGAGAGAGAGAGAGAGAGAGAGAGAGAGAGAGAGAGAGAGAGAGAGAGAGAGAGAGAGAGAGAGAGAGAGAGAGAGAGAGAGAGAAAGTTTACGTTGTCTCCTTTTACAACGTACACTTTACACAGGGAGAAAGACAGGGGGAGAAGAGAGAGAGAGAGAAAGAGTTTGGGTTGTCACGCTTTCTGTCTTTCTTGCTCTCCCTCTGAATCCCTCGGAGTCTGAATCCGAACGTTGTGTGAAACAAACGTTTACAAACGACTTTAATAAAAAATAAGCAGAAACAGCGCTGTAAGTGTCTTTACAGTTTTCTTTCTTAGTCGAGCCGCTCTTAAAGACACAGTACACAGACATCAGAGCTGCTCGCGGTCGCGGGTGTGATCTATTAATTCAGTCTGTTACAACGCTTTCTGTGCTCGATTAGCAATGTCTCAGTGTCGTCATTGAAAGTTGTAACAAAACAAATGTGTCACACTGTATTAAAGTGTTTTTATACATGTGTAAAATTTGAATTTATGAATGTCTGACAGTATCCGTGATATTGCAAAATCCATATTGTGACACAACTGAAAACCGGTTTTCACGTTAATACTGGTTTACTGCCCACCCCACTAGGCGGAGTCACCCTAACCCACTAGGCTCCAGCGGCCGGCAGCAGTGATTAATGCATGATTGAAATGTAAAAGTGCACTCGTTAACTTAGACTCGTACTTACACACAGTGAGTAGAGTAGAGTAGAGAGAGAGCACAACATCGCACACACTTCAGCTCTCTCATACATGTCTGATCATGAATCTTCCCGCGCTGATGGAGGCGTTTGATAAAGACGTCGCGTGTAGCGTATATGTGCTGATAATGGCGGCCTGTACCTGCCTAATAACGCACGACCCCACTTGACCTCCGCCTCGTCTTAATTTAGCCTGCGGTTTGATTTAGCGCGGCAAATATTTGCGCGCACACACATGAAGTCTGTTTACTCACACACACCGCAACCATGTATTTGGGGAACTGCGAGCCGCTCTGCGCCTGATTTATCTGATGGCGTGAAAGAGCGTCTGTGTCTGATGAACCGATGCTCTAACACTCACGGAACCTTCTGGTTCCACCGATCCGCTGCGTTCCGTGCCACGCCTTAAACGCTTCATTACTGCGTCGCTGTCGGTCTGATGTATAGAAAATATACGCACGATTTCATCCGGTGGAATTTGGAAAAGTCAGTTTCCTGCCATTATCACAAATTTCCTGTTTGTATTCTTTAGGTTTTTTTCTTTTCTTTTACAATTCTTATATGTTTCCTTTGTAATGAATCATTTGTGTGTGTGTGTGTGTGTGTGTGTGTGTGTGTGTGTGTGTGTGTGTGCTTACAAACAGTTACACCATCACCTTTCTTCTTGACCTGAAAGTCAACTTCAACTGATATGTGTTGAAGGGTTAATTTTTTTTTAGTTTATATATTGTCAATGTATATTTACAAAATGAATCCTGTCAATGTTAAAATGACATCAGACAAATATGTTAAATACGTATATAAATATTTTTTTGTTTCTCTATATTGATTTTTCTAAATGTCCGTCTATATTAGTCTCTCTCTCTCTCTCTCTCTCTCTCTCTCTCTCTCTCTCTCTCTCTCGTTTTCTGTCTTCTTGGCTGTCTATCTATCTTTGTATCAATCTATCTATTTTTCTGACGTTTTGTTTCTCCATATTGTTTTCTCTAAATGTTTGTCTACATTTCTCTCTATCTCTCTCGCTCTCTCTTTTCTTGTCTATCCATCCAATAACCTGTCTCTATCAATCAATCCATTTGTCGGACAGCTTGTTCCAGTTTTTCCACCTGTCTGTCTGTCTCTCTCTCTATCTACCGGCCTATCTCACTCATCCATTCATTTCCACAGGGTGGCACAGACGGGCAGATTGTCATAAACACGGCGGTGGAGTGTGTGTGTGAGATGCCACGAGCTTGACGTGTTGTTCTGCCCGTCCCAGCGGAGCAGCCGAGGTCTCCCGGAGAGGGTGAAGCCGCCCGACGCCGTATCCAGGCAACTGTGTGGAGGAGGTGCGGCCCGGACCACTGAAGACCCCGAGGCTGATTAATGGCAGAGGTTTGTGCTCCAGCAGGCGTCCCGGAGAAGTCTCGCTGTTACACAAACCCGACCCCGCGCCACCCCACCTGCTCCCACCTGCCACGCGCATCAACACCCTCGCCCTCATAAATCACCCGCCAACAAAACACACTTAATCTGTGACGCGCAGACCTGACGCGCAAATCTATTACCGCGTCCGCACAACCAATGGAATGAGGACGTCAGGCGCTAGCCGCGTCCCAGCATCCGAACGGAAAGATCTGGATGGTTTCAAGCGCTTGATTGCTTCTCGACGCCGCCATGCTCTCGCCCCGAGAGTTTATTCACGCGCGTTTGCGAGACGTGTCGCCGCGCAGTAAGTCTGTTTCATGGATTAGCTTGGCATTGAGATGAATGGTATGCGCTTTAAGTCGACTTGCGAGACGGGGCGTATTAAACGAAGGAGGTTAATGAAACAAAGCTCTGCGTAATCCCACAACAAGGAAACAGGCAATTGGAAACATGCTGTACGAGATTAATTCATATTCCGCGATGAGGTTTGGCAGCAAACACGATTAGGGAAGAAACTGTATCATTGGTCAAGATTAGTACACGGAGATTAGGGTGTTCTGTTAGAGAAAAAATGCATATAAACTTCCCGTTCTGATCGCACACACACACACACACACACACACACACATAGACCCGGAGCAGTGGGCAGCCTTGAGCCGTGGTGTCAGGAGCATGTGGGGGTTTGTGTCTTGGTCAAGGACTCAACTGGAATTCTGAATTTTCCAACACCTTATCACACTCGAACCCACTAGTTTAAGTGTTGAGTGATTGTTTGACGCGTATGGTTTGTGCATTTGAAGAAGAAAAGTGTTTCTGCAGATCTGTTCTTCAGCTCACCAAGATGAGCAGGAAATTAGAACCAGTCAAACTATCACGAGGCCCGTGTTTAATGTCATTTAAGAGTCGGGCTCTCCGCAGGGTCATCGCAGGTTTACAACTCAGATCAACAGACTTTTCGCAGGAGTTGTAATTACCGTATTTACACGAATGTAAGCGCACACATTTTCGAAAACATGGGAGTTGCTTATAAATGCAGATTTCAAATATCCTCGTAAAAATATGCCCCCATTTTTCCGTATTTCAGGTCAAGAACAATCACAAGTAAACGGAAACGCGTCATCTTTATGAAATGGCGCGTGTGTGCCTCTATATAATGTTAAATAATGGTTCGTAGGCAGACATGCTTACAGTATAAGTTTTTATTGGCCCAATAACAGAAATAAAGAAAAGTCGGAAATACGAAAATACGGAAAGAGTCGAAAATGTAAAACACGGGCAGGGAATGGGCAAAATCCAAGGAACAGACACAATCAAACCGCTGGGTCGATGCACAGGGGATAATAATCCTTCATCTTCACACAACGTCAGATAAACCGAGAGCTCGAAACAGGACTGAGCTTGAAACTATTGTTCTGCTCAAGTGAGGAGTCTGACTGGAGAGCAAAGGATCTTGGGAAATGAAGACCTGACCACTAGAATCTAACTTTTGTTATCTATTATTCTAATAAAACTATACGCTGTATATTGGTATGACTCACATGTTAGGTTTGTTAAATAAAGAAAATATTAACATAATTGAATCAGAAATGTAAAAATAATAATTTTTATTTTGTGCCTGAAAAATTGGGGTGGAGGGGGATTATATTTGCGTAAATACGGTACATGACAACTTTAAGCGACGGCTGTTCAGAGCAGGAAAGCCAATAGTTCCTCTTGAGGTTCATTGAGGCTAAATAATAGGCAACTAATAATTGGCAAACTTTAAAAAACTGAAAATCTAGAAAATACGAAGTAATCCTAGTGTTTCAGTGATGCTGCCACGTGTATTTAATAAAATGAATTAAGTAGAAACACAAAAGTCTAAAACTCTTGTCAGCATGTTCAGCGCGTTCCATTAACATTTTTTAGAATTCAAATTTGTTGAATAGTAACATAATGATGCAGGCAGATTGTTTTCAGATTGTGACTTATTAACAAGTTTAGTTTAGTTGAGTCTCGATGCATCACAGAGACTGTCTTTGTCGTGGGGGCGTGGTCAACCTTAAGTACATACCTCCCGGTTAAGTACGCACACACCTCGCCGTCTCACTGGCGTGTCGACCTTCTCTTCTGATAATTCTATATATTTAACAGTCATTTCTCGATCTGTCCGTGTGTCTTCCGCCGCGAGGCAGAACTGACGATACTAACAAACCGTACAGAATGTTGGGAATCGGGGGGATCACATCACACTAAGGTTTCTGGGAAAAGAAGTATGTAAGACAGAAAACTCAGCGCAATCGTTAGATCCAACAGCCTGAATGACAATTTGTGTTTAGGGTTTTATTTACCCATCCTCAACAGGAAATGCTTGTTTCGGGTCCTCGTGCTCGGTAGAGGTCTGGGAGATGAAAGATGCCATTAGAGTTCCAATGAAGGTGTTCGATGAAGAGTTCAGGAAACTCTTTGGTGATAATAGGTGTTGTAATGATTCCGCACAAGGTCTTTATAGAGTGATAAAAGCGTCTGTGTTTTTTCGCTTCGTATCCAGCCCTATTGATCAAGTGCTTTTTATGGTCACTGGCGCTCTCCCGACTTGAGCCACTGTAAAGTGCAAACACGAGGCTATTGATTGTTCCTATTACGCGTATTCCTTATAAAGCAAAGTGTTCAATATTTGTGTTGATAACAGACTACATTAGCACTTTAATGCGAGAGGAGTTTACCTGAGCGGAACATTATCATCAAGGCAAACATGAATGATTTAGCACCGGGCGCTAAAATCTGAATGAACACACGACTCTCTCAAATATTAAAGGCCGTTTATGTCCCTGACATGAAGAACTGCTGCTGAACATCGTGGCACACGCATCATCGGGTTTTATTTAGAGCTGGAATATTTTCATGGGAAGGAAGGAAAAGGAAAAATGGGAAATAATGCTGGAAATCAGATGATAGGTTAACAGGTGAATGTATGGACAGATGGATAAATGGGTGAATTTGATCCATTTATCATGTTTTAATCGCACAGAGATGATGCAGATCTTCCAAAGTGTAAGATAGTGTTTGCTTTAAGTTTACACAAATTCAACTTCAGTTTAGTTAATTTATACATGTTTTAAATCAAATGTATACATATAATTTATTGTAAAGTGCTTTTCAGTCTCAGACAGTCTCAAACAACATACCATTGTACTGTATGTAGATAGATAGATAGATAGATAGATAGATAGATAGATAGATAGATAGATAGATAGATAGATAGATAGATAGATAGATAGATAGATAGATAGATAGATTGATTGATTGATTGATAGATTAATGATTATGTTCATAAACAGACTCATAGATAAGATAGTTATATTTGTACCGTGTATGGAAAAGTAAAAACACTTAAAAGTCACAAGAAAGCAAAACTGATAACATGAACCTGTTTATTGGAGGTCGTCGTTACTGACAGTTACCTGTCAAAGTTCATTAATTTAGGGCCATTTGGTGATTAATTAAACAATTTTTGATGCAAAGGATTTAATGAAAAATGGGATGAGCAGCTTCATTTCTGGCCTTGCTGAATTTTTCATGAACTCTCTTTGCTCCGAACAAAATGGATGTTTCTGGTTTTGCAGAGAAGAGGAGGTTGATGGTCGCTGTACCTCCATCTTGCAAAGTTCTCTAAACCTTTTCATGATTTTGAGTTTAATTTTTTTACAAAACACTTTTCACAGTCGCAAGGCCAATAGGTGCAGGACAACAGAACACAAACCTATTTAGACATTGAGCAAGACACAAGGCGGCAAAGGCTAAGAAAACAAAATCTCAACGTCATCTCTCTCTTGATTGGTCTGGAGGTGACTCTGCCCCGCCCATGAGAGACACAGATCAGCATAGAGTGACTCCTCCCCTCGCCCATTCCTTCAGAAGTGTCCTTCAAAAGACCTCTGGAGTGAAAATAAAGAAGTTCACAATAATTTAATATTTAATAATTATCCTCTGGATAATTTAATTCAAAATGTAACTTTTACAGTGAGTTTTAAAGTTGGATGAGGGACTTATTTGAATAGTTGTGAACATGAACAGTTTCTGACAGGCATGTCCAAAGTCCTGCCCGGGGGTCAAATCGCATCCCATCTTTATATTTTCTCTGGCCCGCAACCTCTCTCAAATAATCTATAATATCAGGGCGGCTAGTATGTGCATACCAAAATTGTTGTTTTCCACTCAACCATGTGTTTGAACGTTTCTGCTTAGTACATTTCTGAGATGGCGACTACAGCTAAAAAAAAAAAACGAAAACTTTCCCTGAAGTATGAAAAACAATCGTGCCTTTTGCAATAACATTATTATGACAAAATAGTTAAAAACAAAGTTTTATTTACTAACTCAGAAGATCCAGACGAAGATGAAGGTTTTTGAAAACACACAAGCCACATGGACCTGCTTCTCTCACAACTCATGACCAAGTTTGACCCCGAGAGCTACTCCTTATAAGGAGCTCGCTGATTAGCCCCACCTGTCCAAGAATAACGGGTGCCTGCCACTTCCCTTTTTGACCTCCAGGGGGAGCAGAGGAGTAGGATTGTAACATTCACACTGTGTATTTTCATGAACCATTTGTGGAGGAAAAAAGACGTCTGAATAATCATCTGGCCACCGCACAACTTCACTTTATCACATTTGGCCCTGAGAGCAAAAAGTTTGGACATCTCTGGTTAATGAGATGGATTTCTTGAATTAACTATTAAATTGCATGACACTGACATTTCTGTTTTCCCAATTTGAACTTAATTTAGCATATTCGATTGTGTCCAACTCAAGTATTTACCATAAAACTTCAACAACTGACCAAAAGAAAACGAGTGGAAAAGTTCTAGCGTTTGACCCATTTCGTCTAATTGGTTTTAGCATTGGACCCTTCATCCGGTGTCTCTCTGAAGTGAGAGGTGGTTCTCCTCACTGACCCTGAGGAGCAGAGCCAGACGTGATGCCGCTCTTACGCTCTGTTGTTTGAGGGATATTATGAGCCCTTTATTTAATTGGTGGCTTGGTATGACAGCAGTCTGGAGCTATTTACGGTCGGCTGTAATGTCAGCTGCTTTCCATCCGAGTCGCTTATAAACCCAACTGCTGTTCTCCGTCTTCAAGACTTACAGAAATCAAACTTTAGCTGCTAATTTCATTGTTATATAGGACTCAATATTCATATGGAAATATATGTAGCTGTGCACTAGAGCTGCAACATAACGTCAACGTCATCAATTACGTAAATACATCGGACGTAAAGACATGTAAACAAGAAAGTATTCAAAATAATTTATTCTGTTCCCTATATGTGCAAGTTATTTATTTTTACTTTTACTTTCATTAGAACAATGTAATTGTGTGATTAGGCACTGTGCATTCATTTCAGTTGTTGATGCAAAAAATATTCATATAGAAAATCTGAATTATTTTTAAATAATTGGGTCTTTAATCAGCTTGGGTGTATGTGTTTATGACCCAACGTTTCATATTGCCTTTGTGTTTAACATAAAGGACAGTGTTAATTAGCATTTTTATGAACAAAAAAAATAGTTTGAGCATAAACTATTCAGGCAAAAAATATTTATAGATTAGTCGATTAATCGAAAAAGATAATCGACAGATCAATTAATTAGAAAAGAGCCGTTAGCTGCAGCTCTACTTTGCACTGCTGGACTGGTTAAACGTACTTGCCTTGATTTTGAGATTTGTTTGTCTTTGAAACACGGCTGCGATACTTTGAAATGTTTACCATTTAATATTCACACAGCGCTGGTGTGTACGGTACAAGTTCAGAACCGGAGGAATAGTGCAGATACAAACCTTACAGTCTCAGAAGAAACGCAATAAACAATGTGAAGAATTTTAAGCATTGTTTCTACGTCATTGCAAAAACAGATATTACTTGGGAAATGCACTTTTTATTCTGAATTCGGGCAATAATGGTAAAATTTGTCAAATCAGACATCACAAAAATGTTTCGTCAGATGTTTTAATTGGTCTCAGTGCACAGTCTCCATTGCGTCGTTGATGCTCAGACCATCACTGCCAGTGTAGAAGCCCCTCCCACTGACACTGATTGGCAGATTCTGTGACCATGTGAATTTAACTGCGAATTCCAGTACAATTTCAGAAAGTTGTGTTTTCTATCGAGTTTAGACTCAAAATTTCATCCTCGCTTCAATGTTTTTGGTACACTTGGCTCGCACAACACTAGGGAAACGCAACTGTAAATACAATTTGTCACACTTTAGTAGAAAAAAAATCACACTTTAGTAGAAAAAATATACAACTCTCTCAAATTTGGTCCGGAAAATTGTTGCGTTCTCGACGACCATCGCCGCCAAAGTCTAAATAAAGTCCGCATTTAGAATTGATCCAAAAGACACACAACACCCTGCGTATTAGTGAGTGACAGCTGAGGCTGACTCCGCCACTCCCTCCATCCAAGCCATGTCACACACACACATGCATGCCCAGCGTGGCAGGGTCTATCTGGGGTTCTGCCCTTCACGCTCCTGTCGCCCGGATCCCCTGTGGCACCACGACCAGGGAGTGAGTAGAGTGTGAGTAAAGCAGAGGCAGCTGGTCTGGCTCTCGACCCAGAGAAGAGAGAGAGAGAGAGAGAGAGAGAGAGAGATAGAGAGATGGCGGGTGAAGTCTAGACGAAGTGATAAATGTAGAGCTGAAAGAGTGAGGTGGTCTACGGTCCCGGCCATCTACACTTAGGAAGCAACAGGTAGACGATGTGTGTGAGATCTGACTGGATGCTGTTGTGTGGACGTGTGGGGCTGGATCTATCTGTGGACTACAGGTGGCGGAGTGTTGAGTGCGGTTTGTCGTGGGCTCTTGGTGCCAACGCGTGTTTGCACAGGGGATCTGAAATATGCGCCTAACCCTGCCGGGACTATTTTTATGTCCAGCTCCAGCTTTGCAAGGCTTCGGATGGAGTGTGAAAAATGGAAAGTCACAGAGGGCACATAATCGGGGGTTTCATCAATATCCACCGCCGTTTTCCGGGGATTAGCCTGTAAAATGTTAGCCTGCCGCGGACTGGGCCGCTGTGTTTTGTTTGGCGATCTATTTTCAGATGTTGGTTAGTCCGTTAGACAAACTGAGTTATTCTTAGAAACGATTACCGCACGAGTAACTTTGCTAAAACAAAATATTACTGCACTAGTATCTAAAAAAATTTAAGTTATAGTCAAGTTCAGTGACACACATAAACACTTATTTTAGTGACAAGAATTATTATGACTGCAATAATTACTTTTTATTAATTACCTGCTGTGGTATTTTCGTTGAAATCCGTAGCAAGTTAAATATTATTATACATACAATATTTTATTTGGGTGTTGTTTTTTTTTTAGCGTTATGTGTAGGTAATAAGATTTAAACAAGAACTTAATTCGAGTCTGATTTACTTAACAGGTGTATATTATATAATACAGCGAAATGAAGACATTTTACAGTTACATCTTTTTTCATTGTTAGATTTTTACTTGGGTAGGCTACACTAAAATACTGTACGTATACAAAAATGTGTAACACTCTATAAGAGACTTTGAAGATCTGCTGCATTGAAACAAACACCAACAGAGTAAAAGTAAAAAATTAACACCCTGAGGATATAAACAAAATAGAATACTTGTAATTAAGTGGATGTTTTATGTCTTTTTTTTATCGTGAGAATAAGTAATCTAACAAAACGTTTTCAACTTACAAAATACAACAATAGCATAATACAATAACGTACACAAAGAGTAAGGATTATAAAAGAACATTTCAAAACAAAAGATAAAGGGAAACAAAAACAAATAAAACTAAGATAAAATTACAGAGCGCAAATGAACAAAGATACGAGCGCTAGAAAATTCTGGGTCAAGATTGTCCACATAAAAGACAATTCGGTATTAAAAAGTGTCACAACGAGAATATCGCAACTCCTGTTCAGGGCCACGCCTCTTTAACGCAGCTCTTACACCGAAGTCCACGTGACGCTGCCACATGCAACACACAACGCAGGGAACAACTCCTCTCTGATTGGTTGCTGGTAACTCGTCAATTACGTCGATTGGTTGTGTTGCGTGTCACACAAAAACGCTGACCTATAGTCGCGGTTGCCTCGTAAACATTATGTTGTGTCGCACGGTCATATGCGCGAGCACGTTGATCGACTGTTAGAATCGAAAGTGTAAAGGATTCAGCCACGCGGACAGATTTAGATCAACTTTTTGAGATTAACAAGTAAATACGAGTCTTTTTAGTTTCTCAACCGCGTATAAACAGTGTTGTCATGCTTTAGAAACTTGTTTTCGGACCGTCGTTTTCACCATCATCGTTTTAATACATGCTCTTGTAGAACAAAAGCTCCACGTGTGGCTTTTTTTTTGTTTACCTGTATGAGTCTGTACCTTTTCATATTTGTTTTTAAACAGGAGATGAGACACGAGTAGGAGGAGAGGGAGGATGAGGAAGAGGAAGAGCTGCGTTATGGGAAGCCGTTTTAAAATGTATTCCGCCAAACGCTTGTGTCGTGGTGTTTGTTATAATGCATAAACAACCTATTTATTGTTGTTTCTTTCGATTTTTTTTCTCTTTGCTGTTTGCATTTTTGCATTTTGCATCTTTTAAATTGTCCTTATTCGTTTTCTGTTAAAAAAAATCTTTGCTGCTGCTGTACACAAAAAATTCCCCTAGTGGGATTAATAAAGTCTTATCTTATGTTATCTTATCTTAAACAAAATAATTAATAATTATAACATTGTAAAATTAATCAAAACAATACTAAAAATACACATACTAAGTTTCGTACTATGTACAATAACATAACCAAATCCAAACGGCTAGTAATGTAATAATTTTATTATTTCATTATATAATCTAAATATTTCGGCCTGGACTGATATTTACGATAATTTGCTCAGAAACGGAAAGGTTGGTTTAAAACCGGCTGTTTATGAGTGATTATCAAGATAATTGTAAATGTTGTAAAATAAAAAAAACAAAACATGCCTTCACCGTGGTATTAAGAGTTTCTTGTTCTTGCTTTTTATAGTTGATTCTGGGTAAACACCGAAAGCAAATTTTGTTGTTGTACACGTTTAACAATACATGACATTACGTTTTAGTACGAAAACAGGCTTGATCTGAATTTCACGAGTAACTGTAAAGCGGCTTGCCACGCGCCATTGACTTTGCCTCCACGTGACGTCACTTTCGAGGGAGGAGCTTGGGCTCTGACACAAGAGCGAGCGCCGCTTCTTCTGAGTTTGTCAGCTCGGCTCCCGAAAATAGCAGCCGTGTGTCAGTGCGCCCGAAAATACGTTTCCGCGGGAGTCACTGATACGCCGCGTCTAAATCCAGCGAGGGAAGCCGCCCGCTAAAAGGTGAGTCGCAGAAATAGTCGCTGAGGCGGGACGCTCCGAGCGCGATCCCGACGCCGTTTGGCTCGTGCGGTTGTTATTGGCGCGTCTCACCTGCGCGCGCGACACATCTGGAAGCGTCTTCGGAAGTCACGCGCGCGTGGAGACGCGGCTGACGCTCGTGTCCGCGACGCGCCGCTCGCCTTCTGGCTTCCGTCCACTTTGACGCGGTCGTGTCGCGCGCGTCTCTGGGCGGCGTTGGACGGTTCTACTTTCAGATGAGAGTAGTGTGCGCAGTCCGAGTAACGTGGCGGACGCGCGCGGACTGAGGAAAGTTTGTGAAGGAGTTCGTCTTCTGATGACGAGATGCTTCCGAGGCCGATACGACGCTTGTAAATCAGCCCGTTATAGTGTAAACACTCCAGTTACTCGACATGCCTTATTTACTCAAGCGAGAGTGTGACAGGAGTGAAACAGGCGGAGAGGGGTTGTTGTGTGGAGCTCGAACTAAACTCCAAGGTCATAATTAAGTTCTAGGATGTAACGTAAAGAATTGTGTGCGTTTCTGACGGAAGGTCTGTAGTTGAGTGCGAGTGAAGTAATCTGACACGGATGCTGATCGCGGAACAGACCTGAGGGCCAGTGTTTCCTACCTGTACAACAGAAGTTTGTTAGTAAACAGGGATCTTGTTTCTTTCCCAGATAGAGAGAGAGAGAGAGAGAGAGAGAGAGAGAGAGAGCGTCCGTATGGGGAGAGCTGCCACGAGCTCCGGGTGTAAATGCATTGCTGCCGTCCGATTGACCTTAAACATGACATGACCTTTTGACCCTTTGAATCAGCAGCAATAATGCCATATTTTTGTTAGATTATCAGCTGTTAGATCTTATTTGTTGCCGTGCAGTCAATGTTTAATTATGTCACATCCAGGTACGTCTGATGCGTAGTTTCTCTTCACTGATGCATGCGTTTTGCAAGGAAAT
>MU204326.1:4354116-4366616 GCA_017309775.1 Paedocypris sp. Pulau Singkep | reverse complement strand
TATGGAATTTTACATAATTGTTTACGATTTTACGAAAACAAAGGATAGTAAGTAAAAAAAAAAGAAGAAGAAAAAGGACAAAATATGTTAAAAAATCGTTTATTTACGACATATCAAAAAATGTCACGTGTACTGGATCATGAAAATGTCTCATTTTCTATTAAAATTCTATTTAGTCAAAAAATAATAATCTATTAATAACACACAAAGAGACTGAGAGGTTGAAAAAGCGTGCGAGCAGCAGAAGAATCAAACGTTAGCAGCCGCGAGAGAAGACGGAGTGAAGCTGACAGAGAATAGCGGTGGGAATTACACTGGTCATAGAACATAGCTGTTTCATAAATTACTGTAATGACGCTAAAATGTCTGGGGCGACTTTGAGTTGTCCTTATTTTTGAAAGAAAAGCACTGTTTTTGTCAATGAAAATAACTTTAAACTCATCAGAAATACACTATATACATTGCTAATGTGGTAAATAACTATTCTAGTTGTAAATGTCTGATTTTCGGTGCGTTATCTACATAAGTGCAACAAGGCCCGATTCCAGCAACTGTCACTCCAGTGTTTTAATGGTACAGTGTGTTTGCTAAATGTGTCAGAAGGATAATGGATGATTGTGAAATGCCTTGTTTGATCATATTAGCACTGCTGGAAACTGTTTAGCTGGTTAAAGAAGCTGTAAAACGGACCTTCCTTTCAGCAGGTTGATATTTGTGGGGACAATCAAACGCTCAAAATGGCCCGAAATCGAGAACTTTCATGTGAAATTTCACAGTCTAGCCATGCTCTCAGAAAATAAAGTGCGACTTAAAAACGCAAAATTGTGTAGGTGACCCTAAACTTTTGAACGGTAGTGTCCATAATAACGCCAAATAGTCCAGCGTCTGTCAAACAAGAGCGACTCTTTCCGACTTTGGAATCATTGTTCCCTCATCAAAATAGACCTTCTGTTCTCCAGCGTCCACCCTGTCCGGCTGTGTTTGTGTGGCATCACGGCTTTACTGACCTTTGCCCTGCCCTGCCCTTGGCCGTGACCCCTGGCTTAAGCCGACCCAGCAGAGCGGCTTACGTGGCTCTGCCCTTCACCGTGGCGTGTGGCGAGTAGCCGGCTTCAGGTGTCCTCGCCGCTCAGCTGGGCATCACCGAGCGGCTAATCCTCTTTCTCCTCTGATCCACCCCGTCCTCTCAGGGTGAAGAGGGCAGCTTAGGCGGGCGTGGCGTGTTGCTCAACAGTCGACCCAAACACGACAAAAAACCTTCAAGTGCTGAACACTAATCCGCGTGGTCCGCGCAGGGTAACTGACCGCGGATTATCTGGTTTTCCCGCGGAGCGATTAGCCTTTAACATCAGCTTCATTATGAACCCTTACCACTTCAGGTTTATCTGGAACTACCAACTGTGATGAGGATTAGCCGGAGCTGTTGTCACTGTCCCGCTTCTCCTCCGCTGCACTTTCTCTTCGTCAACGGCACTTACACTTGTGGAATGGAGGCGACGTTTGCATATTTGTTTTCTCTTGTATCTTTTATTTATCGTTATTATTCAGGGTCTTTTCGTTATTCGTATTTATTTCTCACTAATATTGTAAAATAGTTTTTGATAATGGACTTTTAAGTGAGATAAAAAACAAAACAAAACAAATGTAAATGTGAAGCAAACGACACATTTACTTAAGTACTTTGGAAGATGCAACGTGTGTGTAGAAAATAAATAAATAAATAAATAAATAATTAGCATAAGTATATTTGTATAAATGCATAATACTTGTATTTTCTTTCTCTCTCTCTCTCTCTCTCTCTCTGTCTCTCTTTCTCCCTTTGTCTTTTTATCTCACTCTCTTTCTTTATTTCTCTTTGTCTTTCTCTCTCACTCTTTCTTTCTTTTTTTTCTTTGTCTTTCTCTCTCTCTCTTTCTTTCTCTCTTTATTTGTCTTTCTCTTACTCTTTTCTTTTTTCTGTCTTTCTTTCTCTCTCCTTTCTTTCTTTGTCTTGCTGTCTTTCTTTGTTTTTTTTCTTTCTTTCTTCTCTTACTCTCTCTTTCTTCTTTCTCTCTTTCTCTCTTTGTCTCTCACTCTTTCTACGTCTCTCTTGTTCTTTCTACCGTCCTTTTATTTAGTCTATCTTTCATCTTTTCTTTTTTATTAGGCACTTTTACACGTTCCAGTAAACCCTTTTCCTTTCAATGAAACGCTTTTAAGATGTTTAAATAAGACGTGCGGTAGAGTGAAGCCGGGTACACATAAGCTAGTGCGGCTCCTGTGTGAATTCTTGGCATGTAGTCGGGCACAGCTGATGCCCCCCACTGTCCCGCTTTACCCCCGCTCGGTGGGCACTGACGCGCGGACCGCACACTGCAGCTCCATCCGCGCGGATTCAATCGTTTTCAGCCACGCCGTTTTTATGGATTCATTTTGCTCGTGGAGTCGCTTTGCTTCGGGTCACCATGAACTTTTTTGGAAAAAGTGTGTTTTTTGTGTAAAACTAATTTACAGCAAAAAACAGAACTGTAGAACAAAGTCCAACCAATTAAACCAATATTCTTTACTACATTAATTTGTAAAGCGCTACAGTGTTTTTTTTCTGTAGAGATAAAGCAGTAATAAACATAAATAGATATAAGGTCATCAGATGTTTCCATCCCGGCAAGCAAATGTTCAGGCGGGATTCGTCTTTCGGAAAGGAATAAGGAACATGCCTGTGATTTCCTCGTTTCAGGTCACAGCGAAGTTGTTGAGACGTTCATCAACTTGAGACGATTGAACTGAATTGATCACTGTAAAGGCTCTTTTATAATTCAATCTGCTTCGATTCATTTTATTTAATCAAAGCGTTCTGCGTCACAGAATCACACAACGCTCGTATTCAATGTAATCGCATTAAATCTCAGAATTTTTTTTTTTCTTTAAAACTACTTCAACGTTTTCTGCTGCGATCGAAGAACAAACACGACTAAACGGCGCTGCGACATTCTTAACCCCGACCACTAACTTTTAATTTGAAACTCTCACTTACCATATATTTCTGATTTTTTATCTTTGAATCTCAATTGAATTCTCAATTTTCTGCTGAAGACGACGTTGTTAAGGATTATTTTGTGCATAGTTTCTCAAACAACAGAATGATGATTTTATTGGGAGAATCACAATAAGCAAGTAGTGAGAACACTCTGAGAATGAAGTTCAGATCCATTCAAAGCAGAAGTGCGCATTTCTATTTATGGCAGTGTCTCTTTTCTTCAGAATATTAGTTTCGGAATATCGGTTTTAGGATTGGGCAACACTGCTACAGCTGATGGAGAGTCGGAGATCGCAACACAGGTTGTTGATTTATCAAGAACGAGAGAGAAATACTCCAAGTACATTTGTGCGATTAGCTCTGTTGATTCTCTTTAGATTCAACATTCAGAAATATTGTGCTGACAGATTACGGCGAGAAGACGGCACATCACTGTGGTTCTTCTCTGACTGTCTCCAGATTGGTCCAGGCCACCTGCAGCATGTTCTGATCGTCTGCTCGCAGGATGTCCTCGTCGAAAGCCACTTGGCTGTCAATGGCCTTCTTTGTCTTATCTATTCTGAGAAGAATATTGTTCGAGCTTTTAGATCCATATTCAGAATGGCACTTTTTCAATAGGCTCTTTTATTTCACTGGGTTCTGCTGAAGAATCCTTCTGGAGACCTTCAATCTGAATCCGGATTGCTTCTCCATTACAATCTACACTTCTTTTTTCCACAATAGTAACAAATGATCAAGATAAGTTTTAATAAGGACTACATTGTTTTTCGCATTGAAAATCTACACTCTAAAAAAAGAAGAATTATCAAGAGTAATTTAATGTAAGTAATAATAAAAAATAAATAAATAAATTGAAATTGACACAGTTTTCCTATAGCAATATTAATAATAATATTAACAATAAAAATAATAATATTTTGAAGAATATTTAAGTTTCTAATTTAAAACGACCAATGTATTTACAGTATTAAGCAAATTAAAATATTATAAAAAAAATAACCATTCAAACCTTTGAAAGTTTCTAGTGTTTATGCAGATTTAGCTGTTTATTTATTGAAAACATTACTTTGTATCGACTAATTCTTAAATTCTTTTCATAATTTAAATTCTTTCATAGTTTCCTACTCGGACACTATAATTTAGCCGAGTTCAAGCGTCAGATGAAGAGCAGCGTCTCACGCGCGAGCATCACGTGTGTCCGCGTCGTAAATCTCTCGGCCGTCTCGACATCGATTCTGCACATTGATGACATCAGCGCTCTCGGGTCACCTGCCATCTCTTCATCACTCTCCGGCCGGGCCGATACACCAGGACTGTAGTAGGGCGGAGGCCGGTGCAGAACACTCGCACCTTCAGGAGCCGATATGGAGTCGTTGACCTCTGCCATGTAAGGAGAAAGTGCTGGAAGCAGGGACAGGGGGGTGTGGCCTACACAGGCATGACATCACCCTCCCTCCGGCGCTGACACTTTACAACCCAGGAAAACATGACGCCACTCCCTCTGTAAAAGTCCGTTTAACGCTGAGGACGGGACAATGGGATGTGTTGCGAAAGCCCCGTTCTTACAAGCTCCGGTCGACGCCGTCATTGGCCAACTTGCCATTTTGCAGGCATTAATAAACTTTATTTCAGTTATGTAATAAAGGAAGAGCCGTTTTAAATGGAGGGCAAAGGGCGCAGGGATGGATTGGGCTGGAGCGTGTTCTTCTCGCTGCGGGCCAGCTGCTCCTGTTCTTTCTGCCGATCCGGGTGAAACTGGACCCTGGCCTCAGCTTCACGGCCGCTATGTGGCCATACTTGGCCAGCGTCTCTGACACCGCGGTCTTATCTCTCTCAATGGAACATGCCCTCCCTCCGCTCGCTGACCTCCTGTCTGCCTGTGGCTTAGCTGTTATCCTGATTCCCAGCGCTGGTCCAGTCAGGGAACCGTTGCGATGAAGGGTCCCGAGGAAGCGGCTCCATCACTGGCCTTCACACATTCTTCTCGTGGGTTTAGAATCGGGTTAGGGTTAGGCGTGAGGTGAAATGTTCTGGTGTTGTGAAAGTAGTTCCGCCATAAGTACGAAGTAGGGGAGTCTGAAATGTAACATACTCCTTTTCTATTGGTGAAAAGCGTGTGATCCAATCCACTTGGGTTCCGTCCTCATTAATAGACAGTGTTTTGGTGTTGTGAAAGTAATCCCTAAACTGGGGGTTATGAGTTGGGGTTTAGGGGTTAGGGTTAATGATTAGGGTGTTTTTCAAGGACTTTTGAGATTCTTACAGTTGCTTTGAGTTTGGGACGTCATTGGAGCGCTTCTATATGTCGTCTTGTTTGTTCTTGTGTTGGTTTCCTCTGGGTCTCCAGTTTCCTCACACATTCCAGAAACATGCAGGAGAAATCGAGTTTATTGTAATAGGTAATTGTTCTTTGGTGTGAATGTGTGTGTGTCTGTGCCCTGCTCTGTGATTGGTCAGCCATCATTGCAGGGGGCGTGTCTCGTCTTCCAGCTCAGTGGCTGGGATTGGCTCCGGCGCAAGCTGGAGACCCAGAAGTGGCAAAGTGGTTTTCAAAATGGATAGACAAATAAAGAAAATCTAAAGTCAATATAATAACCAATTGTTTTATCTAACATTAATTATATTGAAAATATAAATTGGCTAATGTAATATATTTTTTGTACCTAAACTTGCAACACATTTATTTTAGCTGTTCCCATGACAATGTCTACCACATTAAAGCCAGCAGGAGAGTTAAAGGATTTACAGTTCTGCACGTCTTTTAAAACCTTTTAAGTTTCATGTTTCTTTCAAGATTTTCAGAAATGGGCTTTATTCACGTAATTTAAAACGCCACTTTCCAACCTTGATCTTTCGCTTTCACAGAAAAAGGAACAAACCCAGAGTTTTGCTGCAAACAATGCCACTGATTTCAGACTTTGACGGAACAATTTCTGTTTTATTAACTGGAAAAGTAGAAAATTTCAGTATATTCTGGGAAAGCAGGGTGAATGAGGTACGAGATTAGACGCTATTGTTCTCCTGTGGACATTCATCACTGGAGGAGCTTTCGCACCTTCTGTGTTCCTACTTTTCACGAGGTTTGAACCTGGAGGGTTTGAACTTGACTATGGCAGCTCGAGCATCTGATGCCTAAACACATGTTTTTAGAAGCCATTATCTGCTCGGAACAGTACGGCCAGTAAACGTGAAGATGTTGTGTGCTGTAGCTGAAGATCGGAGTTTTCCCGCCAACCGAAAACCAAGCGAGTTCAGCCGATCGCAAGTCTCTGCTCTTCGAACATTAGTTCATTGTGTAGCATAGAGAGAGAGACTGCATTTAGAATCCATTAGTTAAAGAGCAGCGCTTTCTAAAGAAGTGCCTCCTTTGTACCATACATTGCATAAACTCCAGCGCAGCTGCAAGCAGACGTTTATGTAAGAGCGTATCTATATTTTAAAATGGTTTTCGTGCTGAGGGGAAGAAGTATAAAATCGTCACGGCAACCTCGTTGGAATCCTCAGTGCACGCGTGACAATTTTTCTGGACCACACCTCGTCAGGTGGTCTTTACCAAGAATAAATGTTTTTTGTCAAACACAACCACACACACACACACACACACACACACACACACACACACACACACGACTCTACCACTTAAAGACCTTTCAATGGTCAGTTGGTGACTCCTTAAACTGTAGGACGTGTTTTGCAAGGAATGGAAATAAGCATCTGTAAGGCTTTTTGTCGTTATGTCATAGTGAGAAATCACACAAAGGGAAGCGTTCTATCCTGAACGGTCCTTTGCGTTGGTTTTTCTTCCGTCAAATGGCTTTTTTTTTTATCTGCGATCCTGTCTGTGTTTATCTGCTCAGAGATTATTTTGCATCAATCTTTCTAAAAAAAAAAATCTCATCAGTTCACAACCTTTCCCAGTTTATGAGTCATTGGCGTCCGTGCTGCCTGAATTGCATAAACCTTTTACATAATGGAGTATTGTAGAACATTGGGACTGAAGAGGATTGAAATGCCATAAGGGAAGAGCATGGTATCAAATATTTATTGTAAGCTGTTGAAAAGTTTTCCTGTTAAAAGCATGAAGTATCTCACAGGTCAGGCCATGGAAAAAATATTCTGTGTTGCGGCGGCTGGAGAGATGGATGAAGGTTTCTCGTGCCGCGTTTCTGAGCAGAGATAATCTTTTTTGTTGCCTCGTAATTTCTTCATTCACATGTAAATATATGTTCACTGTATTCATACTGAGATTGCACTGTGCGCTTTAGTTTTCTTTCTACAGCAAGGTTCGTTTTTTTTTAACACTTTATAGAGTGTTATAAGACAGAGTTTATACAGAGTGTTATAAGTAGAGTTTTATAAAACAGTTTATTCTAGTAGACACAAGGTACATTCATTTAGAATATTTTTAGAAAACAAGAAGAAAACTAATAACACAATAACAAAATAGAATACAACAAACCAAAAGAATACAGTTTCTAAATAGTTTGGGGCCAAATACTGAGCCCTGTGGAGCACCACACAGTACTTCTTGACAATTTGATTGTTATTACCACAATTTTACATATTGTTTGATAAATAATTTCTCACTTAATCCAATGCAATCCCCAGAATACCATACTTGCTTAATTACTTGATCATATTTCATGGTTTTGTTGCTTTATTATTAAATAGCTTTAATTGGACACAGAATAAACCCACCGTACTTAACTACTAAGTAAATGCTACAGAATGTTCTGAATCCTTCTGTCAGAGAAGAGTTTGTCTTTGAAAATTGTTCAAGAGTTGTGGTTATTATTTGCTATTTAGTTGGCTGTGATTTTGCTCCTCCATAACATTCACAGCATCATTTCCGACCCTTCAATCTCCCTGAGTCTCTTAAAGGCCGCTGAAGTTTTGCAGCTCCCTGAGCTCAATTTGCTGTGATTTTGTCTGGCAGGAATGATAATGTTGGTTGTGTGTGAGCGTCTGAGAGCACTTTAATACTTCTGTGCCATCGTTCCCCAAGGACGGAAATCTCCATTCGTTTCTGCTAGTTTTCATTTCTGAGATCTGTTCAACATCAAACGAACGGCATGCCAGTCGACACAGCTCGGGGGGCGGCTGCGGGCGAAAAGACTCTACTCGGCGCATTGATGGGATTAGTTATCACTGGTGACGACTCTCTTTCTCTGGCTGCTGATGGACAGTGCCAGCAACACATGCCGTCACCTTCTAGTCGAAAAAAGCCGAGCACTTTCATTCAAACGTCTCCTGATCAGACCGTGTGTGACGCTGGAGGAGAGTGAGGAGAACAGAGGGCGGAGGAGATGATCTGATCCAAGCGTGATGTGGCTTTAAAGGCGGGACGAGGTTCATCTGATTAAAACACCTTGTAATTTCAACAGAAAACAGACAATCGTGGTTTTAAAAAAAACTCATCCGAGTCGGGTAAATCCATCCCTCTCCGACGTTGGAATCATGGCACCATTGTTCTTCTTCACCGCAGTCGATTGTATATACATTTACAGGAGCTACTAACCAGATCCCAAGGCTGTTTTGACCAAAGTCGAGTGCTCGAAGATAAATAAACCCAAACAGATACTTTGGTTTCCTCCACATGTTTCATCTAGTGGAGGGGAACGCATTGTAGCAACTGCTTTCTGTTAAATCCCAGAATACTTGAATTAATGTTGCCAAATGTTCACCCTCCCAGCGCAATGGCCTGCCCACATGAAATGGATCTAACTGTAGGAGAGGGTCATCGCTTTATCCTTGAGAAACTGAGAATCCATTCATCGGCTCGGGTTGGAAACCTGACTGACGCAAATGGATCACTGGGAATATGAGTGTCCCAGCAGTAATTATGTTACAACGCTGCTACCGCACACGACCAGAGGGGGGGTGGGGGTGGAGGGGAGAGGGATACTTCTCTTGTTTCATTACAAGTTTTTTTCCTCTCTCTTTTGTCTTTTTCTCATTGCCTGTCATATTTCCAAAGCAAAAACGGTGTTTTATTCTAGTGGAGTTTGCGGCACGGAGTGAACGCACCCGGAAGCTTGTTGCAACAACCAATCAGGAGTTTTGGGCGTACGTTCCGCGTGCCACTATTTTCGTAGACGGCGAGATTTCGCCTCGGAAACATCCAGTGAACCGAAAGAAAAAGACGTAATGACTTACCACGGAACGGACAGCAGCAGTGGGAACCGAAGCCATATTGAAGTTTCCTCCATGGCTTTTTGAGCACGGCCCCCAAGGCTTCTTCTGTAGTCAAAGTCACCTTGTGGCGTCCGCCCCCTTTTCCCGCGCTCGACCTTGCTAAAATCCCTGATTGATTGTGGGCAAGAGTGGTGTGCGCTCTGCATTTTCACTCGCTCCTCGTGTAACACGTTTTTCATTGTCGTCATGGATTCTGTTTTAATAGAGATCGTGCCTCTGAATTGGTGACAAAATGGCAACGTTTGGATGGTGATGGGAAGTAATGGACCTGTGGCAAGTGTTTACTGTAGTTGTGCTCTACATTGTGAAAGATCTCTCCTGTGAGTTTCAGGACTTTTGCGGCCAATTTGCTAGTTCTAATGAGCGTCTCCCCAGCCGCGGCTTTTAGTTCGTGGATAACAGTCCAATAGAAACCGCACGACTGTCTGTTGGAACTGCTGTTTGAGCCTTTAATAGAGCAGCTTGATCCTGGGAGAGCTTGGACGTGGTGATGGCATTTTGGAAGTGAGAAGTGTCTTTCTGTCCCTCACCTCCCCAACTCTGACATCTCGCTGTTCTAGTTATACACAAGCAGCTCTGAAGATTGTTTCCACTGCCATTGATCCGAAAGGGGAATTCAAGTACTGTCAGAGGAAGGTTGTGAATGGATCATGCAGTCATTCGCTAAGATCAACCGCCCTGGCAAACGTCTGCTCTGTGGATTCTGAACCAGCCACTGACCGGAACGTTCCTCTGGCGTTTGAAGTTTACCACGTCTCATAGGAAACGTAATGATCAATTAAACCAAAATATATGTGGTTTGTGACTATTCACTATTAGAGTAACTTCTGCAGTAAATGGAATCCTCCCAAAAAGTGACGGGGGAGATATTGAGTCAAAACTTAAGCTTTGTACAAAAAATTTGTCAGATGGAAATGTTTTTTAAATAGTTGAAACAGGGGCGATAAATTGGAACCTACATTGTGATTTCTGTTTTAAGTGTACTTAAACGAATTAGATTTATATTCTGTTCCGTTAAAAAATTATATTTCATAGTTTATTTCATTTTCATAGAGATATTCAAAGAGTTTTGTTTATTTTTGTTGGAAAGCAAGTTCCAGAAAGCATGATTTCCTGTCTAGAAATGTTTTCTGTTGACATGTTGAGTTGTAAAGCTGTTCTGTCAGGACTTGCACCAAGCACAGAAACATCCGCTCAGATCATGATTGGTTGCTTTTGCATGGAGGAGTAGTTTGCATGTTCTCCCCGTGCTTGCATGGGTTTCCTCCGGGTTCTCTGGTTTCCTCACACAGTCCAAAAACATGCGTTTCAGGCGAATTTTCATTGAAAAATTGACCCCATACTACTATATCTAACGGTTATTTATTCATAAAAAATTAGATAAACATGCCATTTGGTTATTAATTTACACAATCTTTTATTTTAAACACAAAAGCAATTTGAAACATAGGGGCATAAACGCAAACACCCAAACTGACTAAAGATAACACACCTGTAAAGTGCATTTAAATTCAGCCAATAACAAAGTGACATAAAAGCTAAAGCTTATCTTGTACATAACCACATTTCAAAAAACAAATGTAGGCCAAATTAAAGATTAAATTAAATATTACACAAAATAAATTAGAAGGCCTTATACATGCATCCTAAACACAAAACCAGCGCAAAATAAATTCAGTAAGGTTGACTGTTCAAAATATGCCGGCATGTTCGAAAGAATGAAAAGAACAAGCAACAGATCAACACACGTTCTTTGCGTCGACGTATTTACGTAATCGATGACGTCGACTAGTCGTTGCAGCTCTAAACGTAGGTGTTATCCCGATGTTCCTTCGCAGCCATTACCGTGTTCTCGCATGATGAAACCCTGAGCAGTGAACCTAGAGCCGAGATTTCTCCTCTTTCACTTTCCCTCCAGCCTTCTTCTTCCTTCGTCGTACATGTGTATCGTTTTGCCGACACCGCGCTTGCACCCTGAATAGCTTGCGACAAATGTGTTTCAAATCCCTTTTATATGTAACAGCACCTCCAGCATTTCTCTTTTGTAAAGGAAGTTAAAGCGGTGTGAAAAGTTGGGCAGCGTTCTGTATCCCTCCATTCCTGCGCTCCCCCAGCCTCATTTTCACTCATTTTTCACACGCGCAACCCTTCGCTGGATATTATTAATTATCTCTCATTAGTTGCCTTGGAAACAAGGGTGAGGGAAAGAAGAGTGTAGAAGAAAGTGAGAGACGAGGACAAGACGAAAAAGTAAAAGACAGCGGCGTGCGAGGTGGTCGGGAGAAAAGCGCACGTGTCAGATTGGCATCAGGATACATGAACAATGGCGTCAAGAGCCGAGGCCGGACGCTTTAACCTGGGCTGCTGGGCAGGAAGATAAGCTCACGTTCACAAAGGCAGACACCAGCATGCCTCCTTCCCATTCAGGACAGGTACACGGCAGCTCGGAGGAGCCGGAGAACAAAAGAAGCCTCCCAGTGCACCCTCTCTACCTCTTCCCGCTTTTTTTGAGACCACAAACGAGCCGGAAACTTCCTTTATGGAGCCATTTCCCAGACAAAACTCAAAAGAGTTGCATTTGTGGTTGTGGTGCATTCATTTGGATGTGCAGAAACGTACAAAACTCAAGATCTGCAAAGACATGGCAGATTCGAGAGATCTTATTATTATCAAAGAAGCAGTTCGTCAGTGGGTGGAGCCTAAAAGGGCAGTGACATCACTCGATGGCGACCGCATTCTGTCCCATGTGACGAATAGAGTAGCACAACGTCTCCAGGGAATACATATTTTCCACTTGTCATCGCTCAAACGCAACTACAGTTTTCCACGTGTCCTCCAAGTGACGTCACTGCCCACTTCACAAATGCACTCTGATTGGCTGGTTCAGTGGCTTCTCGACTACGTCTCACTCAGCAAATCAAATTTTTCTTTACCTCTGAGTTTCTTCTGTCTCTGCACGTCCAAGTAAACACAAACCGAACGCAAGCTTCCATATTGCCTTGCGATTTTGAGCACACTTTGACTATTCGACAAGTGTTTGAAATTTAGCTTCTTACCCCTCGGCTAAGCAGTGTATTCTTTTATCCGTCATTGTGTATGTTAAAGCCGCCAATCTGTCCATTTTATGGCCTCGTCCTTTTTTGGCTTGGAGAATTATATTTACGTAAGCTTGGGAGGTTTGAGCTTCTTATCATTGGAGGCCGAAGAGGGGAAGCGCGGTGCTGTTTGAGAGATGGAGGAGAGGTGCGAGTTAGTTCCAGCTCGCGGGATCATCACTCTGGTGGTAAAC
>MU204326.1:4316776-4354091 GCA_017309775.1 Paedocypris sp. Pulau Singkep | reverse complement strand
GTAATAAACACGCTAGCGGAATAAACGCGAGCTGTCTGGTTGTTTAGTCTCTGACGGACAGGAAGATTACACCAAACCCAATGGCTTCTTGTCTCGCCTTCCTCGCTCATCTCATCTCAGACTGGCCTCGGTTGGTCATCGGAGGAGATCTGAACAACAGGAAGTTATGGAGCAGGATGTTGGGAGTGGGAGTGCGCTCTGCCCATGTCCAGCACGACTCCGCTCAGGAAGTGACTCTTACAATGGTGGTACACACTAAATAACCCGTTGGCTTGTATACGTTTTTCTGACTTGATGCTTTTTTCAGACTTGATGAATTCACTAAGGGCTAAATATTTTTTAAGATAGATAAATAGAAAGATAGATAGATAGAAAGATAGATAGATAGATAGATAGATAGATAGATAGATAGATAGATAGATAGATACACAGATACACAGCTAGAGATATACACAGATAGATGGATGAATGGATGGATGGATGGATGGACGGATGGATAGATGGACAGATATATAGATAGATATACAGATAGATAGAGGCATAGATAGATAGATAGATAGATAGACAGACAGACAGACAGACAGACAGACAGACAGACAGACAGACAGACAGACAGACAGACAGACAGACAGACAGACAGATAGATAGATAGATAGATAGATAGATACAGAATAAGACAGAATGATACAGATTGATAGATTGAGACACAGATGGATGGATGGATGGATGGATGAATGAATGAATAGAAAGAGAGGAGTGGTATGGAGGAGTATGATGGACGGAAGATGGTCTGAGAAAGAGAAAAAGAAAAACGACACAGGGAATAAAAGACACAGTGAAAGTGAGTGAGTGAGAGAGAGAGTTTGAGTAAAGAGAAAGTTGGAGAGAGAAATGTGAGAGAGGCAGAGAACAAGTGAGAGAGAGGGAGCAAAGCATGAAAAAAGAGTGAGAGATGGGTGGGTGAGAGGAGAAAGAGGGCAATATCATTTACATTTTTCTAGAACTTCTCACAGAATCCTCTCATCCTGGCGAGCAGCGTGAAGGACTCGGGAGCGTCCTGATGTCACACGAGGCCTGTCCTCCGCACGTCTTCAAATAGTGTTCGATAAACGCTCGGCTCCTATTTCTCCTGCCCGCCACAGCCTCACACCAGAGAAGGTTTGTGCGTGAGAGCGCGTGCCCTCGTGTGCACCTGTGTTTGTCCGTGAGCGGGCGGGCGAGGGTCAGGGTCGGCGCTTCAGCACATGGACATGTCTCACTAGAGATCGGCTTTGGTGTGCACATTCTGTGGGTCATGTACTCCTATTGATTTTCATGTCAGCCTCTCCTATGGAGACACACTCCCCGCGTATCGATCATCGTGACTGCGTGCGTTTGGTAAGCAGCTTTCGAAAACGCTGGACTGGTTTAATTTAACGATAGACTGTCGAGTCGACGCACTTCATCTAGAGATCACGTTCTGCCGCCGATTACTGCCAATGCTTTAATGATCGTCGGAACGAAAGATCTCCGCTGTTGCTCGAGTTATTGGATCATTCCTGATTATGGAACGCTATTCCCGACTCTATTCTGAAATTGAAAGAGTTTTGACGATCTGGTGTTGATAAAGTTTGTTGAAAAGGACAAAAGACGAATGCAAACGTGAATTGCATTCGCGACGGTTTGCAAGGTCACAGAACCTGCCAATCAGTGTCAGTGGGAGGAGCTACTGCACAGTGGGTGGTGATTGGATGAGCGGTGAAGTCATTCGAAGGCAACAATGAAGAGAACAAAAGGTTCGAATAATGGATGTAATCAGTGAAATTAAGGAGGAATTATTAATGCTCAGCAAACAGGCTGATGATGATTCATTTGGCATTTTGTATTTTACAAATTGGATTAGTAAAAATCTCCATATATTAGACCCTCCCACTGATGCTGATTGGTAGGTCCCGTGACCTCAGGTGACCATTGCGAATTCCGGCACAAATTGATTTCTATATTTGTTATACTTAAATATATACTGTATATGTACACATACATGTGAATTAAAATAACTATTTTTATTATTATGTATTTGTTTTTCAAACCGGTTCTGGAACATAAACAAAACAGTATTTTCTTGATTGACGTGAGGTTTGTTTATATATTTTATCGTAATTATACCTGTCACGCAATTTGAGACGAGACATCATACTAGTTCATCCCAGGAAAGACTTGACAAGACAGTTGCGAGACTTGCGCTCGGTTCCAGCCGGCGTGGAGCAGCTTGTCTATATCGGTTAAGTTGACAGAAATGTCATGACATGACGCATTACGTTTCCCAACCTGCAGAGTCCGAGTCTGCCACGACAGCACGAGATGCCGAGCGGATACATGTCATCGTGTGGCCAGCCACAAACACACAGATCAAGCTCTCAACTTCAGCCACGTCCCTTTTCAATCAAGGAGCTTGCGAGCTTAAGACGGTTAATCCAAATGTTTTCATTTCAGTCTGAGTGATTAAAAAGCAAATGAATCCGAAACTGTCTGCTTTTAATCTGCCCGTTTGATTGGCGATGAGCACAGCGAGCGAGGGGGAGCGTGAGACTCCAACAACCGGTTCCATCTGATCTTACGTGAATGAATGAATGAATAATCCCTCGTCCATTGAAGGTTTCGCTCCGTAGAGCGGGTGTCGCTCAAACACAAGCAGTTTTCCAGCACGGCTTGTCAGGAAGAACACCAGGTTTTTTCCTTCCTGCTGTGGGACATGGTGACTGAGAAAAGACAGTGAGGAATAGGGAAATGTCTGATCTGGTTTCCTGCTCGGCGTGATCTCACTCGTAATAGAGACCTGCAGACACCTAAACAGCCATTTCTCCCCAGCCCGTAATTACTGTATTTATTTCCTGTGGGTCACTCGCAGCCTCCTGCTCATCATCCTCCTTCTCTCCACCGTCTTTCTGCTGGCTCGGTGCCGCTACAAAGCGGGACTTTTTTGGGTTCTCTGGAGGAGAAGGTTCTGCCCTCCCTCCCTCGGCGCCTCTGTGATGTGATATGTGGTTGCATAGGCATTTTCTATTTACGTGTTCATTTGTGTCCGAGCTGGATGGAGATGATGAATGCTTCCTCTGAGAGGTAGCTGGCTCTTTGTAGGCAGGTTAGGAAGGGAGACAGGGAGCCAGTCGTGGGCTTCCCGGGGGCAAACCGTGCTCTGAACCTTCTCGGCCTGGCGTGCGGGCGGTTTCTCACGTGTGAATTGCCTCATCTGACCCAGAGGATTTAAAAGAATGTCAGTTGGAGACCTGCTGCACTCTTAATCATCTTAGATGGGATGGGATTGGAGCGCGGGGCCTGCTGACCGTCTCCAGAGGCATGGTGCAGAAGCTAGGTGTGCTCACTTCAGGATCTGACCAGAGACAGACGACTCGCTGGTGTCACGTTGACGTAATTGCTGAGGTTTCAGGTCTACCGTCCCAAAAGCGTTCGCGTAATTTTGGCTTTTACCGCTCGCCGTTAACTAAATTAGTCCATATTCGACTGGAATGCAGCAGACGAGTGAGAGAAATCTGTCTGGCTTTTCCACTCGCACTTTTTTTGAAATGTGCAATTTAGTTTTTCACTTTGACACTTTCGTTAAATTGGTAAATTCACTAAAGCGTGTTAGCTGAGATTGAACTTGTGTGAAATCGTCCAAAAAACAAAAAATAACAACTATGTTTTGCAAATAATTGTGAACAGAATGAGTGTTTGTTACAGTCGATTCCAGTTCATCAGTTAATTTTGGTCCCAAGACCCTTATCATAGCTGAGAACACTAGAAAGAGCTGAACTCTAGAAAGAGTTGAATACTAGTGAGTGTTGACCACTCGACAGAGCTGGACACTAGAAAGAGTTGAACACTAGAGAGAGTTGAGTACTACCTAGACAGAGCTGAAGACTAGAAAGTTGAACAGTTGAGAGAGTTAAACACTGGACAGAGTTGAACACTTGAGAGAGTTGAACACTTGAGAGAGTTGAACACTTGAGAGTTGAACACTAGAGAGAGTTGAACACTGGACAGAGTTGAACACTGGACAGATTTGAGCACTAGAGAGAGTTGAACACTGGACAGAGTTGAACACTGGACAGATTTGAGCACTAGAGAGAGTTGAACACTTGAGAGAATTGAACACGACACAGAGTTGAACACCAGACTGAATTGAAGACTAAACCGAGTTGAACGCCACACAAAACAACACTACACAGAGTTTGGGATCACCTGTTGTCCTCTCTATTGACTTCGGGTTTGACATGTCTCTCTTTGTCTTTCCCTCTCAACAGGTCTTGGTGTGGACACCAAACAGCAAAGTCACAGACAGAAAGACTTCAAGGATCACGAGAGTACAATGTGCTAGAGAAGCGGACCGAAGACAAACTCTGGTGTTTTTCTGATATTCTTGTGGTGTCAGAGAGACCAAGCGGGAAGCAACGATGGGCCGAAAGAAGATACAAATCACACGGATCATGGACGAGAGGAACCGGCAGGTCAGTAGCGTCCATCACTCACGGGCTCTCTAACATGTCAGTTTCCTGCAAGAGTCCGTCATGAAGGAGCACAATAGTTCTGCTGGTTTTGGGCCGTCTACTCTTGGGCTGCACTGACCCGGTCCAAGGGCCATAAAAAGAGTGTGGGACACGTTTTCAGCCGTATTTACAGACGCGGCTCCCACACGCCACCCTGCAATTTTGGTGCTGAGAGGCGGATGAGGCAGACAGAGGGCTACAGTGCTCTTCTCTCACACTGGTGGGCTTGTGCAAGGGCCCGGCAGGGTCTGTCGCTCCCTGTGGTTGCAGCTGCTTGGTGGTAATTAGGTGCAGCCAATGCGCCGTGGCTCTCTCATTATAGGAGAGGACAGCAGGACATGCTTCTCCCTCGCTCTCTCGGTTTCTCAGTCTCACTGCCGTTGCTCTCTCTTTTCAATTTCTTTCTCGGTCTTTCTGTTTTTCTTCATCTTTCTCTGTCTGTCTGTCTCTCGTTGTTTGACCTCTATCTTTCTATTTTTCATCTCACTTTCTTTGTCTCCGTCTCTCAATGTTTCATCGCTCATTTTTCTCTCTGTTTCTTTCTCTCCTTTTCTTTTTTTTGTCTCTATGGTTGCTCTTCTCCCCATTTTCTTTTCACTCTCTTCCTCTCTCTATCTTGATCCACTCTCTCACTGTCTCACCAGTCTCTCTCTCTCTCTCTCTCTCTCTCTCTCTCTCTCTCTCTCTCTCTCTTTTTCTCTCTTTGTGTCTCTACAATTGCTCTCTCTCTGCCATTTTCCTCTTCATTTCATTCTCTCCCTCTCTATCTCCGTCCTCTCTCTCACTGTTGCTTGTCTCTTGCTCTCCCCAAGTTGCTTTTTATTTCATTTCTCTCTGTCTTGCACTCCACGCAGCTCTTTTCTATCTCTTTCTTTCTATTCAAGTGTCATTTGTTTGTTTCTCCGTCTCTCCACGTTGCTCTTTACCCCCCCCCCCCACTCAAGGTTGCTCTTTCTCTCTCTTCTTGTTTCCACCAGCTCCCCAATTATTCTCTAGCTTTTTGCTTTTGTCTCATCTACCGCTCTGTCCTTCCCTCATAAAGTGCCAGTGATCGGTCTAGTGGGCGAGACGGCCCGGACTTCACCCATGTCCACTTAAGCCATTTATAAATAACACAGCGCAGAGCAGTCTGGCCTCTCTCCCCCAGCTAGATGATCTAGCTAACTTGGTAGGTTAGCACTTGAAACGGAAACACTTTGTGTGCGTTAAATAATCCATATTCATTGGTAGACAAATGCGTCCGTCCACGTCTGTTTGGCTGGACCTGATGCCCCCGTTCACACCAGCTCAAAATATCATTTGCACCGTCTCGTCGGTGAAATAACTTTCTTGCCGTGCTCATGGAAAGCTAATTGAGGTTGGCTGGCTCTCCTGAGGGTGATAACACAGCAGCCCGTGCCCTTCCCCTCCCTCTCTGCCCCCCAGCTCTCCTCCCACCTTTCTGACAGTTACTGTGGAGGTAGCAGTTCAGCCGAGTGAGAAACTCAAATTTACAGGACAGGCCAATTATCAGCATAACACCAGGTCCTGGGTGGGATCCAAATAGGGAGGCAGGAAAAGAGAAGATGTCTGCTAGAAACATCAGCATCTGCAGCGTCTGCCCCAGCCTACGAGATCAGCAAAAAGAAAAGAAAGGAGAGCGGGAAAGAGAAGTCACTCTGTACGAATATAACTGTACCAATGGCCCGTTGACCAAAGCTCAGGGTCTTCAACTCAACAGATTTTTACAAATGATTTGTGTTTAAAAGGAAATCATTAAAATTATCATGTTTGTTACCATGCTATGTATCCTAAGAAGGTTTCAAAATGTACTCTGGGCCTTATAAGTCGATACCAGTGTTTTTTAGGCAGAATAGCAAATACTCTTTTATTCGGCAATTGAGTTCTTCAGCAATTCAGTGATTGCTGAATTTAATGCACAAACATGTCATGTACATCTTTTGATGAATAATATACACTGTATAATATAGTAATAAATAGTGTCTGATAAAAGCTAATCTATCAAAACTATTGACAAATAGATACATATTAGATACATAGACTGTGATAGACACATTTTTGTGATCCTGCAAAATTTCTCATTTAACCTCAAAAACTTTGAAGAAAACATATTCTCTGTTTTAACAATTTTTTTTTCAAAATGTAATTATTTCTCATATTAATGGATAAAGACAAAGGCAAGTAAATCCATCAAATCGAGGAGTGAATCTGTTGATCGCAGAAACTCTGAATAATTGAATGTCAAAGCGACTCTTTGTTCTAGAGACTCAGTTGATGATATTTAATATCAACAGAACTATGTTGTTACGTGTAAAACGTGTAAAATATCTGTACAGTTTTGTGCTCCTAACCTTGTATTAGCTGCAAGTCGTTTTTTTCTCACAAATTACAAAAAAGATTAAATGAAATCATGAAGGGACTTTTTTTTTATTAATGGTGGGCCTTATTAACCCGATGCACCTATTAGTTTAAAAAATAAGGTGTATATATAAATTTTTTTAAATTCATGAATCAATTGCGAAATCCGTTGAATGCCGGCGTCAAATGGAACAATAGGCCGCTCTCTTTTCTCGGCTGTTACTGGTGAACACACTCCAGCTCAGCAGACAGCACTCTGGGTAAGCAATCACGCTCTCACCCGTCGGAATCGGAATTTCACGCCTCTTGTTTAGAGAAAGTCTTTATCGGTTGCGCTCAGGCTCGTCTTGCTCAGCGGAGACTAGGGGCAACCAACTGAGAGAGACGTTAAGTCGTAAACCCCTTTATTAAAGCGTTTGCTTGCACTCGCACAAATCCGGCCCCCCACCGCCCGATGAGCACCAACCCGCTTCTCTTACCCGCTCTGGGTGCTCTCTTCACCCGAGGGAGATGGCCATTAGCATACTGGGCTCGCTGAAAGAAGACAATTAAAATCCTTATCTGAACGGCAGTGCCAGGAGCTATCTTTATTCATTGTATTAGAATGAGAGAATGCCTTAAGTGCCCTAATTAAATACAGTGGCGGCGCTGCACGCCACGCAGATTCCGGCAGGGGAGTCTTGTATCATTATGATGGGGTGTTCTGGAAAGCCTGTTGACCTATCGGGATTTATTCATGAGATCAGAGCACGGAGGTCTGGGAGTTTGGTGTCTTTCCAAACAATGGCTTTGAAGTCGGCCGCAGGACGCTCATTGTGTCATTTCTCCACATATTCCGCAACGTCTTTCCACCCGGAGGGATGTGGGAGATCATGATAATTTGGAGGAAGATGTATGCAGAACGGATTCCGATTTATGCATTGATTAAGTCCCGGGGCGGCACGGTGGCACTAGCGCCATCACCTCGCTGCAAGAACAGCAAGCCGGTTTCAAGGCCCGATCTTTCTGAGCAGAGTGAGCATGTTCTCCTCTGAGTGGGTTTCCTCGGGGTCTCTTTCACTGTCCAAAAGCATGCAGTTGGCATGGGTGGTTGTGGCCTAGTGGGTTGAGAGCTGGGCTTGTCACTTAAAGGGTCCAGCAGTTGGAAGTTTGACCCTGCCAACCAAGCGTTGTAGGTACGATTCCTGATCTGGTGGGTCCTTGTGCAACACATTGACGTCTGAAGTCTGGAATATTGTCCACCAACCCAGGGTACTTTCAGCCCCAGGATCCAAGCTCGACAGGAGCTTGGATTGGCTCCTGCTCCTCATGACCCATGAATATTAAAGCAGCTCTGAAAATGGATGGATGGATTAAGCCATCAGTGGAAGGAGTAGACGTGGACTTTTACAAAAGAAGTCAGAGCATCTGGGTTCAGATACGACAGGGCCCTTCGCTCAATGAAATATGGAGGAGGCCAGGTGCTGTCATGCATGTAGCCGTGTCCTTCCAGAGCTTTCCACCTAAAGCCCCTTAAGTGCGGCCTGTAGGAAAAGCAGGGGAGGACGGAATGACAGGGAAAGGAGAAGAGCTGAGGATTTAGTGAGCCTCGCTGAACAGCTTAGGCTGACATGCTAATTGCAAAGCTATGTAAGGGGGACGACGGCCGTAATAGCACAGGAGGACGGAACGATCCTGAACCCCCCGTCCTTCTCATTCCCACCTGTCCATCCAGCGCTCAGTACAAGCTCCGATTTCCTCGGTGGCACTCACAGACTGTAATTACTAGTGCTGGTGATGTTCTACACCTGTCTCATTTGCAGATAGTGGCTGTACCGCGCTTTTGAATTACTCCCCTTGTAAAAGAAGCTAATTACAGTGGTCGGCTCAAAAGATCCTAATGAGAGCTGCCTATCTCTACAAAAACAGCCGCCCGCCATTGTGGCTCTCACCGTGTTGTGACAGCTCCTTGATTCCGAGATGGGGGATCGTGTTATTGTGAGCGGTGGAGACCCACGGGACAAAGTTTTGTGAAAGCTTGCAGGAAAACTCCTTGTTAGGCCTGCAGAGAACATTTGCTTGAACTTGCGTCGAGAACCAGGTATCTTCTGGGTTGGTTTTCACAGCGACTGAATAGTTGTCAGTGTCTTGGTGTGTGTGTTTGTGGATCTCGGCGCCTAATGACGTCTGCTGTACACCATTAAGCTCACTAGGGGTAATTACCCAAGTCATTAAAAGTTTGGTGATTGCACTGGCGGGTGGAGTGACGCTCTTCTTTTATTCAGTTCTTTTCCTCGTGAAAGAGTGAAGCGGGTACTTTCCTTTTACAGACCTCTCATCTTTTTCTCTCTCTCCCAAAAAGGCTCTGAGACAACAGTATTATTTTTTAATGGGGAGGAGAAAGAAACATGGTATACATGGAATACATGGTTTCAAAAGCAGGTAGTGAAAAGAGGCTAGAGTAAAAATAGACGGTGCTCACTTTGCAGGGCCTTTCTGATATCAGCTGGCCTTTAAAGACACATCGCAGCTAAGTGGATTACTGGGAGAAAAGGTTTTTGCTTTTGGTTATTGAAATGCATTTGGGGAGAGACTGGTTTGTAGCAGCAATCGGACGGTTTTGTCCAAAATGCAAAGTTGGGATATTTTGTTTTGTTCGCCATCGAATTTTGCCAATTCGGACAGTTTTGGAAAGATGGACATTGTTTTTTCGTTCTCACATCAAGTTTAATCTAATTTACGTTTGTGTATTTGGCACGCACACAACCAAACGTGAAAATAATTCATCCATTCATTCATATCATCCAATCATCCTTGCATTCATCCCAACATCCATCAGTCCATCCACCCACCCAAGATTTTAACACTGAAACCTGACACAATGTTAAACATTGAATGGCTAGGAAAAAGTGGTGTAAAAAACCAGCTCTATAATTCATCCTCTGTTTTCCCAGTATTGCTGAGTGCCCTCTTGCATCTGCTGTTGTAAGAACCGTCATGGCGAGTGATGAATACGTCTGCCCACTCCGTTGGCAGCAGAAAGTGACCAGACTTTGAAAAGAGATAAGACAAGGGAAAAGCGTCGTCTGAGCAGAATTAGCATCCCTGCTGCTTACCTGATATGTTGCTAAGTTGTGAAAAGGTCAGCGTTCTTATTCCCTCTGTACAATTAGATGAGAAATGCTAATATAATTACAGAACGGCTGGGAAAGAATGACCTTATCAAAGTCCACCACAAGTTGGTGAGAACAAAGAGAAGTTTCTAGCAAGTTAGTGCATCGCCCAGTGACTTTTAATATGAATCCAAATGTTTCATAGGTTTTATTTATGTTTTTTGTTCAAACTGGTTTAAAGATCACTATTATATTACCCAATCGGGTTTAGCCTCATTGTGGGTTGAGATGCACCGATACCAGTACCGAGTATCGACCTCGATATCACATTTTCTAAAGTACTCGTACTTGTTAAAACTGATGCCGGAATGTGCGCAATTGGGCGTGTAATGGGTTAATCACTAGCACCGAGTGCCCGCTGAAGTGAGATTGCTGAAAATCTCAGCTCTCCGACAGACTGGCTGCACGTGAGGAGTAACGTGCGCATGCGCAGGTGATAGATATTGTCAGATGGCGAGTTTGAGTCGAAAAGGTTCATGAAAGAAGTTTTTTCTGAAACCTTTCCGGCTTCGAGGCAAATTATCCAATCGATGGATGCGGGAATACGTGCACACACTCCTACTAAACCGCGCTAACCAACAGCACAAGCACGTGAATAAAGAATTTCGAGAGGTTAGGAGCTGTTTTCAATATTAACAAAAGTGTTAAGTCCCATTTTCTCCCGTTAATGCGTTGTAGTACTATCCGCTTCAGAGAAATGTCAGACTAACGCATCGGTCCGGAGATAGCGATACTAGAACCGTATGTTACAGTTAACCCTATAATCTCAGTGATCGTGTGATTCACTTTTGCACTTGTATTTACAGTACATGTCCATGTGCTGATCAATGATGATGATTAATTAAATCCCAAATCATAATCATTTTTTTTTTAAATAAATACAACTTTTTAACTTTTCATTAAATGTTCATTAATTGATTTAAACATAGAGTCCAGCAACATGTGTTTTGTATAATGTACTAACAACAGATTGAAATGTTTGCATTTTTGTTGATTTTAAATACTTGATCTAAAAATAAAAACTATAATGTGTTTCTAAATGTGTATTATTTCTTTTAAAGCACCTGAAGAAGGTTGAAAACAAAATGTTGAGTTGCACATTTTTTTTTTTTTATAATTTTTTTTCTGTAATATGTCGCTTACAATATGCTTTTCATTTTAAACAAATGTTCTTAAGTCCAAATGAGCACTTTTTTAAAAAAGTACATGACTAAAGCTGTTACCTGTACATTTAGATTTATATAAATGTATGTATTTTTATTAAGTTATCAGCATCGGCGAGTACTGAAAAGCAAGTACTCGTACTCATTTTCCAAAAAAGCTGTATCGGTGCATCATTAATTGTGGGTTTTTTCATCAAGTTTGAGAGAAAGAATAATGGCGGGAACCATCGAAAAAAGCCGTTTTATTTTTTTGTCTTGGCAGCGTCACTCCTGCGATAAACAGAACTATTACTCCGTTCTCAGCCACAGGAGACCAAGATTTCTTTTTGTCTTGTCATCGTGAATGCAGCGAGCCGGGCGTCAGAAGCCCAAAAGCCCTTGTTCCCGTTAGAAGACATGTTTGTGGTGATCCGAACATGGTAGTTATCGTGCAGACGTTTGTTATCACGCCTGTCACAGACGTCGCATTGTGTTGCCGCCGGCCCAGAACACTATTTTGGCTCTTTTTTTTCTGGTGGAATCAAAAGCTGTTGTTTGCTGGTGAAAGCGTTGACGGCGTGTCCCGCACCTCAGTGAAATGACTGGTGAGCGAGCGCTTTGAGTGCACTTAACACCAGCGGGCTGGAACACTGACACCATGCTCTCGGCAGATGCCCTACTAAAGGTGACATTTTCCCAAGGTCATCCTTCACCGGCCTTCAGCGGCGGAGTTACCGGCCACTTATCGCTTATCCTTCTTATTCTGCACAATTACGCCTGACATTTAGGGTGAGGAGGAGCGCTGGCCCTGATTGGCTCTCGGAGATTTGGGAGTTTGTGGTCCGGGCTTGATCGGGTGAACTCTCCTGTTCCGCTAACACTCACGTCCTTTCCTGTTTTTTTTGACGATGAAAACGGCTTCTCTCACCTCGTTTCATTAGAAGTTCAACTCTTATTTGTTTTCTGTTAAAAAAAAAAATTCTTAAAAAAAATAAAAAATTCTTTTTCCTACTGATTTTAAACACACACGCACGCACGCACGCACACACACACACACACACACACACAGGTTAAGTTAAATAGGTTAATTCACCAATTATTCAGAGCAGTGCACGCGATTCTGCAAAAATGAATTGTAATTTCTGGGTATGCGTACATATATATTAAATAAATATAGTATGTTATTTTATTATTTAAATAACGAATTCCTTATATGGACAAAACTTGCACTGGCTGCATTGCAAAAGCCTTTGATTTTGATTGGCTGTTTTTTTTTTTCCTTTATTTATTAGTTGGTTATTCATGTCTCAGCCGTTCTTCTCTTCTGTGTTCGTCATCGTCTGTAAACCATTTTAACTTTGTTCCCACAGCAAAAGTGGATACTAAAAATCGACTGTTTGTTTTGTATTGCTCAATATTTTACCAAACATAAAATATTTTTTACTCATTGTTAATATAATGTAGTATTAAAGTCCCATCTCTCTTCAAAAGGCGACTTGACAGGTAGTTGCATTTTGCGTAATGAAAGCAAAGTAACTGAGATCGTTTATGGAAACGAAGCAAAATCAGGTCATTCACAAATTGCCATGGTATTAACTTCACAGCCGCGAGCACGTGAAGATTCGAACCTCCCACGCTTCACACAGCCACCTGTTCTGCGTTCAGCTCAGAGAGAGAGAGAGAGAGAGAGAGGGAGAGAGAGAGAGAGAGAGAGAGAGAGAGAGAGAGAGAGAGAAGATAGATAGATAGAGAGAGAGAGAGACGAAGAGAGAAAGGGAGTGAGAGAGATAGAAGGTAGACAGAGATAGGGAGGGAGAGAGAAAGAGAAAGAGATAAGTAGATAGAAGAGAGAGAGAGAGAGAGAGAGAGAGAGAGAGAGAGAGAGAGAGAGAGAGAGACGGTGAGCGATAGATAGAAGATAGATAGAGATTAGACGGAGAGAGTGAGAGAGAGAGGGATAGAGAGAGAGAGAGATAAAAAAAATTCGAATGAATTATTATTATTATAGACAGGGTGGGGGAGAGAAAGGGGCGGGTCTTCATGCCATCATGTGTTGTGATGGACAGAGTGTGGCTTCTCTATCAGGAGATAAGGTTCAGTATCTCAGTGAGTGCGCGCAGGGTGACGTCTTGCTTGACTTTAGTAATGCGGAGCGTGTGATGCAGATGAACAGAGATGCATATGGATTGTAGGAGACTGTTGCTCATTGGATTATATTGCATTATGCCATTTGTAGTTAGGGTTCCTGTGCCCAAGCTGTGACCAATTACAGATGAACAAAGCAGCTCATCTGCTCAGCACCGCTTTGTAGGTCAGGGAAATTAGCGGAAGTAATCATACATCTCTCTCTGTCTCTCTCGCTCTCTCTCTCACTCTCTCTCTCACTCTCTCTCTCACTCTCTGTCTCTCGCACTCTCAGTCTCTCTCACCCTCTCTATCTCACTCTCTATCTCTCTCTTTTTCCATCTCTCTCCAACTCTCTTTCTCACCCCCCCCTTACTCTCTCTTTCACTCTCTCTATATATCTCTTTCTCTCACCCTCACCCATCTCCTACTGTGTCATTATCTCTCTATCTCACTTTCTCTCTCCCTGTCTCTCACTGGATCTTTCTCTCTCTTCACTCTCTCTCTCACTCTCTCGGTATCTCTCTCTCTCTCTGTCATCTCTCTCTCTCTGTGTTTCTCTCTCTCTCTGTCATCTCTCTCTGTGTTTCTCTCTCTCTCTCTCTCTCTCTCACATATTTCGAAAGCATCTTTGTAAGTTGTGCGTGACACGTTTGTTTCATACAAAGTGTTTATTTGCTCCATGGTGTCCTTGTAAGTAAAAGCAGATCAGCTGATTCCTTCCAGTTATCACTTGTGGTTAATTATGAGAACAAATGCATAATTTATTCCCAGGCTTTTAAAGTTTCCTGAATGACTCTGTTGTGTTTATACCACCAATGCCTTGCTGTGTGTGTGTGTGTGTGTGTGCGTGTGTGTGTGAAAGGCAAGAGCGTGGCTGTGTTGAGTGTGTAATGGCTAGTCGTCTCAGAAAGTCAGACTGTTATGGTTGTGGAGGTTTGACCTGCAGAAGTGTACAGGACAGCTCGTGTTACAGTACACGGCCCGCAGGAAGAGGCTGTCACAGGATGCTGGGAGAAGTGATGGAGCCCACTGTCTCCCTAATGGGCTGATGGCTCCGGCGCTGGAGCCCGGGCTGCCTCCCTCACACTGACCTTCTGTCTGACCCGCCGTGACACCGGTGTGGTGGATCTGCAGACCGCCCCACTCATTATCTGCAGACCACTACAGCGCTCACACTTTATCAGATCCTGCTGAACCCTTTCAAGGCCGCCATGAAGCACATCTCAGCCAGATGATTTGCCAAATGTCTACAAGGCATATTTTTTAAACACATGCTATAACCAAGGTTTGAAACTAAAACGCTAGATGATTATTTTAGATCGACAAATTGTCTATCTATCTATCTATCTGTCTGTCTGTCTATCTGTCTATCTACCTATCTATCTCTATCTCTTTCTCTCCTCTCTCTCTCTCTCTCTCTCTCTCTCAAATATATACTTAGTCAGTCTGTCTGTCTATCTATCCACCTACATATCTGTCAATCTACATAGTCATCCATCCATCCATTTCCCTGTCAGTCTGTCAGACATTCTGTCTTGCCAAAGCTTGTTCTCCATGTTACGTATTACTTTGAGTAAATGCCATTTTTGAGTAAACTTAGTCAAACATAAGGAATTTTAAGTGTGTTTTCCAAAAAGTACAATAAAAAAAATCATTAACTGTGATTTCAAATGGTTGACCTTTGGCCTTTGCTTGTCTTCATTGACTTTCCACAATAAATTCTGTTTTAATCAAGCTTTTGCCTAAAGCGCTCTCGTTCTGTTTCCACAGGTTACCTTCACGAAGAGAAAGTTTGGCCTGATGAAGAAGGCGTACGAGCTGAGCGTCTTGTGCGACTGCGAGATCGCCCTGATCATTTTCAACAGCTCGAACAAACTCTTTCAGTACGCCAGCACTGACATGGACAAAGTCCTGCTTAAATACACAGAGTACAACGAGCCCCACGAGAGCAGAACCAACTCCGACATTGTAGAGGTATGTAAGGTGGATCCTACGGACCACCCAGTCAATATATGGATTGTATGATCTAGTTTTTCATTAGTTTGCGAGTGGTCATTACTGTGTTTTATAATTTTGTGTCCGGCTCCACACATTCTTGGTTGGAAAAATGTGACGGTTTGGACGTGTCGTGGTTTTGACGTCTGGACGGCTTAACAGTTTCCTCGTCCGTGCTTAGATAGGGCTTAGGATGTCTGCCGTCCCTGATAAGTCCAGACACTTCAGTACAACAACTGAAGCTGGGCGTAAATCAGCTCCCAAACTTTAACTGAATTGGGCGCATGGCACACAACCGCCATTTTCTCTCTTAGCCATTCAAGTTTTCTTCTCTTTTAGCCCTATTAAATTGAGTAATTCTGGGGTCCGTAGGATGAAGGGTCTGCCAAACATGTGCGACTCACTATCAAAGCCACATTGACAGTCCAAGACCGAGCAAGAACTTTGATCATGTGAACAATTGCCTTATCGTTGCAGCTCATTTACGCCACCATTAGCGTGTACAGTTTCATTGCTGTGTCTAGTCTTTATTACGGGTCGAGCCCGGAGCGCTAGAAACCCGCTTGAAATCAAACGGAGTTACCGACGGACAGGATTTTTTTTTGCAACTCTTAAACCGTTTATTGTGCAGTTGCGTTCTTTATTTAATTGGAATCGGAGGCTCAAGCAAAATGTGCATCTCTGTTTGACCCGAAAGCAAATTGGTCTGTGGTTTTTTTTACCCTATCAAAATTAGTTTCATGTAATTTTGAGAAGTTTATCCTTGTTATCAATAATAGAATATATAGATAAAACACAGCATGGGGTCATTGTGAAAACCTTTGAGTTGCTGAATGCTGAGTAGTTGATATTCCCTCAGTAATGATTCTCCAAAAATGTTGTACAGTAATTACAGAGCCTCATCAAGATGCTTTTGCATGATGATGCGGTTCTGAATTTAATTATTTAAAGATTTGTTATTTTTGTAGTGTGAACTTTGCAATTGTTTCAGTTGGAAAATCCAAATGTTCGACAATTATGCAATAATTGAAAGTTCAAGTTCAGTGCATTTGTAAGGCGCTTTTCAGTTGCAACCGTCTCAAAGCGCTGGTGTGCAAATGTAATAAACAGAAGATTGTTGCATTTTATTCATTTTTTCGTTGGTGTTAAGATAATGACTGACCATTCAAGGGTCAAACCCCACACTTGCTGCATGCCGCTGTATTAACTCTTTTCGTCATATTTCTCTAAAGAAGCATAAAAGCTATTTCATTCCAAGGCATCGCAGACTTTTCAATTCAGCGGTTCAGGATGAAAGCGTGATTCGCAGACGCGTTGTAGGAGACGTTCGACTAAAGAAGATTCGCTGGATTTGTGCTGGAGCTTTATAGTCGTCCCGTTCAAAAGAAAGGCTAAAGCGGCATGACGGGAGTCAGCTGGGCCGAGTAATCTTTTATTCATGGCGATGACACTTGGCTTTGCCGGTGAATTGCCCTCACGGTAGAGATGCAGAAGAAGTCCTGAGCTCACCACGGCCTTCACCTGCATTAAAGATGAATGCACACGCGCGGTCCTTACGTAACGGACCTTAAAGAAGACGTGTGAGACTCGTCCACGCGCACCATCTCCGTGTCACCGTCCGTCAGCAGATTCCCTTCTGTCCTCTACTGATGTGGAAACCAGCCGGTGGCAACCCGCCACTCTCCCCCACGCCGGCCCAGGGTCCGACCCGGCCCACAACAAAGCCGCCTTGTCCGTGCTCAGTGGGCCAGCGTCTACTCCATCGCCCACAGCTAGTGTGATGCTTCTGAGGCCATGATTCAGATGATTCCGAATAAAGACTCTTGAGTCCTTTCAAGCTGTTCCTTTTCGCCGTGGTTTCGTGGGCAGGAGTATGGATCTGAAAGTCGTCGGCAGCCTGGGCCCGGAACCGTATATGTGGGATCGTGTTGTTGGGCTGGATGCGGTTCGGCCGTGGTGCTGTGTGAAGAGACGGTGTAAAGATCAGTGTAAGGAATACTGGGATCTGCAGTATACTGAGACAACCAAAGGCTATCAGCATTCAGAAATATTGATTTTCATCCGCACAAAAACAGCCATCGGTATTCTCAGATTGTATAGTGAGACACCCTGAAAGGAGACACCGTGTCGTTATATTATAAATCAGATGACATGAACGAGGAAGAAGTAACCCAAAGCTTCTGCAGGACATTTGTCTCCTCGCTGGAACGTACCAGGGGATGTAAGTTAAACCCCCTGTTCAGATCATCACAGAACCCAAATGCAGTCGGACATTGACATCTTATAATTCAAAGAATGCGTTTTTTTTTTTTTACATTTCTTACGTTTCATAAATGTATATAATTCATTGTAGTGGATGCTTGTTATCTATCTATCGATCTGTCAATCTATCTGTCTGTCTGTCTGTCTGTCTGTCTATCTACCCATTCATCCAACCATCAATTCATTCCACCATTCATCCATCCCTTCATCCATCACTCCATCCATCCATCCATCCATTTCCCTGTCTGTCTGCCTGTCTATCCATCCATATCGCTTTAACATTACAGTCAACAGTCTTTTAAAAAAGAGTACACTATTTTGTCACGTATCTTTAACCCATAACGATAAATTAGTTTTCACAATTAATAAAAGCTTCTTCCAATTTGTCTTATGTTAAAAGCCTTTTTACGCACGTTGACAAACAGCGTAGAAAACTTCAGCAGTTTGTGAGAGAAGAGCGAGTGAAACAGACGGAGAGCTTGAATTACACCGGTTACAGAACACAATCCCATGAAAAAATGGAGGGTTTTGTGAAATACTTTGTGAAAAGTTTGTGTGTGTGTGTGTGTGTGTGTGTGTGTGTGTGTGTTGACTCACACAGACATGACTCTGTACCCTTTTTTGTTTTCCCTCGCCGGCGAAATGCGCTTCACATGAAGGCTGTTAAAGTCGTTTAAACAAATTGCGTTAAAGTGATAAATGCCACACAAACAATTGCGCATTTTTCTCATTCGTCCGTTTTTTCTTCCTTCACTCTCCTGCAGAGTAAACACGTCCTTTGTGGCCTGTGTAAATTCCCGCCGCATGTGAGAGTCACATTCTTGCCGGCCGCGGCCATCTTTAGAGCGAGCTGGCTCGGCGTGGTCAGGGGAACAGATGTATTGCGCGCCACAGATGGATGTGTGACTGGAGCACAGTAGGACCGCCAAGCTCAGGGCTAATGGACTTTGTCTCAGGTCTGGCCCGCATCCCGTGCCAAAGTACCACACCGCCATCCAAACTCCCGAGCTTTGAGAAGTCCGCGGGTGTGTGTGTGTGTGTGTGTGTGTGCGCGTCTGGCACACTCCAGTTGGACTTCAATAACACTCCGGGCGACAGGTGAAGCGTTCCGTGAAATCTCCCTTTGTGGATCCCGTCCGCTTCTCCGTCTGATTAAAAGTGGCCACGATCCCATCTGTGTCTCCCTTTTCAAAGGCTGCGGGTCTCAAGCCATTTTATTTACCGAGCAGCGGCGCCAAATTGATGGAGCAATACCTCAGAGGTTATGGCCAGTCTATTCAGCGGCTGGCGGGGGTCTTTAAGGACCACCGGTGCTGCCCAGCATCAAGCCGGCCACTGCGTTTTGTCCTTGTTTGCACCTTTGTAATTGCTTAGAGAATGGGAAAGAAAATGGAGTTGAAAGGTGTGTTTGTATCTGATGGACTCGGTATAATGGCGCGGCCCAGACCCTGGTCACTTCCTGACCTTTACTGAGAGAGGAAGACGGGATAGTGAAAAGGTTTTTACGTCTACTGGACGAAGTGAAAATGGAATGGTAGATGAGCAAACCAAGTACTTCCTTATGAAGTTGTTCGTTAACAAAAAAAAGTGTCCGCGTATTGGCCACCAATCCAGGGGGTGTGTCCTTCCTTCAGGCCTAGAGTTGCTGTGATTGGCTCCCGGAGACCCAGAAAGTGGTTCAGCGTTTGGTTGGATGGATTTTTTTTTGGCCAAACATTTTAAACGTAAACTTATTTTTCTCCATTATTCATTTAATTTTCATTTAACGTCAGTTTTGAGTTCTCAATCGGCTCCGAGGTGAGCAAACATGGACAAAACTGTAGTCGTCGGACGCTGGAAGAATGTTCTTTTTGTCTCTGTTGTTTTCAAACCAATTCTAGTTGCGCTGCAAATGAAAAAGCTGCTGCAGGTAATTAAAATAATGAAATCATCCTTCCTCTTGTTGCTCTCCAAGTGCAGCTAATAAAATCTGAGCATCACACAGACTTTACCCAGCGCATCTGATGCCTTGAAATCAGATACCGACTTCACAGCAACGCGGCGTCCGTTTGTCCCTTTCCTGCCGGAGCGTAGCTCTCATGAGCATTACTCCACCGCGCTGATACCAGTCTATTCTCATTAGCCCAAATTGTTCTAGTTGGAGACGTCAACAGTTATTCCATCGAATCCCAGGAGGGATGTTCAGGCCGCGGATGTACATTCACCGAGACTAAGCTTGCTTTGATTAGATTTACATATATGGTTTTTTTCCCCTCCGCTCGCATCATATTGCAAATGACCGGAGCTGCAGTGAAGAGCTGCCTGACCTTTTCCAGCGCAGCGGCTGCAGTGCGAGCGCGGCGTCATGGCCTGCCTTCAAATAGTAGGCAAATCAGGTTAGAGTCCAGGCAAATGCTGTGTCGCCTTCTGGGCCGGATCAATGGCTGGCTTTGTTGTGCGGTGCAGACCGTATTGGTTGGACTATATGGTGCACTTACAATCCTGTTGTTTTACAGAAATGTTTACATGTTTACACTGGTAACTCGACTTGCAAACTTGTTTCAGGTTACGGAGTGCGTCTTGGCGAACACATTGTCTCTAGTTACAAAATATGTTTCAAGAAGCGAATGGCCAAATTTTGTAGTGACAAGATTAGGCAAGTCTTTTTTTCACCGCTAGCTTTCGTGAAACATGCGAGAGTCCAGGTGTGTAAAATAACACCTGTGTGTTTGCATTTCTACATCGGAGCGAACGACAACAGAATACATCTGCCAAATTCTACTTTCTGGAATTTCTTATATAACCAAATATTGCCGTCAAAATGGCGGGCTTTGTTGTGCGGTGCAGACCGTGGTTGGACTATATGGTGCTCTTACAATCCTGTCATTTTAAAGAAACCGTCTACACTGGTACATCGACTGACAAACTTAAAACTTAGAGTTACGATGTGCATCTAGGAGAACACATTGTCTCTATTTACAAAATATGTTTCAAGAAACGAAAGGCCAAACTTTGTATCAACAAGATAAGGCAAGTCTTTTTCTCATCGCTAGCATACAGGGAGACGAGTCGTTTCCTACTAATCGTCTTCTCTCTCACTCGTCGTTGTCAACATTTAAAATGTCTTATTACTAGCTGCCTCTGCATTTCTACATTGCAGCGAACGCCAACTTGGCACATCTGCCGAATTTCTACTGTACTCGCTGTGAATATGGCTACACCAAACACTAAACTTTACTTTGATTTCCAGGCAATAACGGAATCGAAAAAGCTAGTACATTCAAATCTTGATCATTAGCGGATGTTAGTCCTCTGCTCTTGTTTGTTCCGTCGGGATCACAGTGTTTTACCAGAAGACTGGCAGCACGTGAGCGTCTCCACGCATATTAGCATGTTCACGTTGGCGCAGACGCTCTTCAGCTTGTGAGAAGCCCCCGTTGCTCTCTGGGATGGAGAAGTTGTCTGGGGAGGAGAGGAAGGAAACGAGGCTGAGCGGTGGGACTGGGGGAGGGAGATGGTTTTGATAAGGGACTTTTATTCATCTGACTGATGAAGGGGGGTGGGTGGCGATGATGTCATTTCCTTCTGGGGATTTTCGGGACATTCACACCAGCGTGCACGTCTTTGTCATGTCCGCCTTTCTGTTAAGTCAGTCGCTGGTTTCCGTTCTCCCGTTGTCGATGGCTGTTATTTTCCCAGCCGCGCAGGAGAGTCGGGGGCTTCGGCTCTGAATTGTTTGTGCTGTCAATCACAGTCGGCACAGTGATTAAGACCCGACTCTGCCTTAATGAATGCAAATTGGCACATCTGCTTCTGCAAGCTAGTTGGCCAGACTGTTCAATTAGCGTGATTGATCAATTATCTCCCTCGCGGTGATGTGAGGAAGCCGGGAGAACGACACAAGAAGAAAAGGATAAGCAACAGTGCAAGGAGGGAGAAGTGTAGGGAACACTTTGCTCCGAATCCCTCAAGTCTGCCGACTGCAATTTGTATTTTAGATTTGATTAGACCAAATGAACAGTGATGGCTGGTTTGTCAGGCTCAAACATCAAGCGGCTCATTCGTAAATTCGCCTTTGACAAGAGTAATGAAAATCACGACTGTTTTTCTAGAGAAGTACTGGATTGGTGCGTTTAGCGGAACTCAATACCGTGCCAAGCATAATTTGTTGGTTTTGAAGCACAGATTAAGATATAAACATTACAGTTATTTGGCAGACGCTTTTATCCAGAGCGACTTACGGGATGATCAGAACGTGATCAGGTTCTTGTGAGATATACCGTGTATATGCGAATGTAAGCACCCCCCTGATTTTTAATTCACAAAAAACCAATAAATATGTATGTATTTTTTTTTACTAAAGTTTCTGGTTCAATTACGTTATTATTCTCTTAAAAATATTTTTTTTTGCCATCGACAGAACATTATTTCTACAGTGTAGCCCTGTTGATTAAGGCTGGACCCTAGCGTCAGCACTGCTCCATCGGCGTCGGGACGGTCCCGGAGACGGATTGAATAGTCGTGGATAGTGAGGTCCACTTCCACAAGTCAAACGTGCAGGAACACCCAGACTCTCTCTGCACGTCATCTGTTGTTATTGGAAAGGCAATCGAGAGACAAGATCTCACACTTATTATTTTTATCGTTTTGACCTACTCCTTATTTCACCCGATTATGTCATTGTTTAAACATTGCAGTCTTGGTTAGGTCATCTAACAGTCCAAGCTCCGCTGAAGCTGGAATGCTTTAATCCACGGCGATTTACAGGACCATTCAGTCGGGATCCAAAAAGGAATAACAACGTAAAAAATAGTAGTTAGGTCAAGATGCAATAAACGGCAATGATAATGAGTAATAATTAAGCATTAAACAGACAATAAGCAAACAACAACAAACACAACGGAGCAGTGGATGTCGTGGATGTCGTGGATGATGGATAACTGTATGTGACGAGCTGTACAGTCGGAATGCAGAATACGTAATGCGTCCTAAACTGACCTTAATCTGGAGGAAACTGACCAGTCTGGAGTAGCTGTGGTCAGGAGGTGTGGCGTGAAGATCTCACAAGAGCCTGTGGAGAGGAAGAGCAAGATTATACACACTCGAACTACGATGGTGCTCTTCTGGAACACAAAGACGTCTCTGGCTTCCTCGTAGGGGTGGGCGGTAAACCGGTATTAACGTGAAAACCGGCATTTTGCAATTTCATGGATACTGTCAGACATTGATGAATTTAATTTGTATGCATGTATAGAAACAATTTAATACAGAATAACACAATTGTTTTGTCACAACTTTTAATGACAACAAGGAGACATTGCTAATCGAACACAGAAAGCGTTGTAACAGACTAATTAGTAGATCACACCTGCGACCGCGAGCAGCTCCGATGTCTGTGTACTGTGTCTTTAAGAGCGGCTCGACTGTTTTATATTTTTATCAAAGTCGTTTGTAAACGTTTGTTTCACGCAACTTCAAATTCACGCTCTGTCACGCTCGAGAGGTAGAGCAAGGAAGAAAGAAAGAGTGACAATGTAAACTATGTCTTTCTGTCTTTTCTCTTTCATTTTTCTATTAAACGCCAGGGCTACTACTTTGAAAAGACGTACTGTATTTAAAAATGCAGATGCTTATCCAGGTTACCCCCTGCGTCTAATTTCTTTAAATAAAGTTACAATACAGATTTTGTGTACGTACTCCCCAATACTGTGATATAATACCGATACCGTCTGGACACTAGAAAATATCGTGATATCGCCCACTCCTAGTTCCTCCGGTTCTTGTGAATCTTCTGACCCGGGTGGAATAATGTGATGAAGCTGTGGTCACTCACAGTCACTGGTCGAGACATCATCCTTGAGTTAAATGTGTAATTAGTGGTGTAACAGTCGCTATTAAGCATCTACGTCTTGACAAGTTCTTTCTCCTTATCTCCGTGTCCCTGTTTTGCAGCTGTCGGTTCTGATTTTCACACTGTTTTGATAAACTGCTTATTAAATCTGCTCTAATTTCCCTCATGATCTGTAACATATCACTTCATCTCTGAAATCTTCTCTCTCTTCTTTTTTTTTGCAATCCCCCGGCTCACTCTTTACGGTCTCGTCTGCTGCCATCCGCTCGTTTATTGTGGAGTTTTCGACTCTTTACTCTTTATTGAGCTGTTCTCATATTAAAGTTCTTAAGTCAAATGAAAATATCAGCTGTATTGACATAAAGGATGGAATTTTCTTTACGGTTTTAGACGTGCTGCGCCGTGTTATTATTATTATTAACTTTGCACTTTCTTTATAAGTCATTTTAAATATTATACTAGCCGTGTGTCATTTTTGAAGTTTTAATTAAGTTATGGCAAAAAATAAATTCAGAATTTAAATCTGGTTAAAAACTCTTGGTTATCCGTCTCTGTCCATCCATCCATCCATCCATCCATCCATCCATCCATCCATCCATCCATCCATCTATCTATCCATCTTGTTCCTGGTTTTGCTACTACTACTAACACACAATTACTACTCGAGTGCTATTAAAAGACCAAGGGCTGTTCAGCATCTCACTCTTTTATCCTACATGGAAGTGAAAATAAGTTGCGAGGAAGAAACGCAACTTTTATTTAAGACGTTTAATAGTTTAATGGTAAACGGCTTAAACTGAGGCTGGCCAACACAATTGCAACATTTCACATTATTATTATTAATAATAGCATAAATAATTCGTATATAAAGATATGTATAAATGTATTTCGTTTTTGTTTATTTTAATTATAATTTTTTACATTTTTAACAATAATGAAAACATGAATGAATAATACTTAAATGCTCTTTCAGCACATTTTCCTTTAATGTACTTAGCTTGTCTTTATTGTTACATGTATGTTTTCATTGTTCATAAAGTATTTCAAATTAAAATAAGCATTTTTTTTTTGTATTAAATTGGGTATGGTAAACGTTAAGTGATTTGATCTTTGGTGATCCAGTGTAAAACATGTTATTGATTTCCAGATGTGTAGTAAAGGCTTCACAGTTTCACAGCACGGCGGCGGTCCTGATGCTGATGCTGATGCGGAGCGTGTCCTTCTTTATAGGACAAGGACTCCCTTTCCTCTGGGCTTTCAGTGGGAACAAGAGCGCAGCTTTTTCTCCGCTCTCAGCTGAAACAAAGAGCAACATTTGGTTTATTTTCTGGTAACCACTTTACCCGGCCTGCGTCCCTGACAGCTCTCGAGATGTGAATTTGTGGTAATTGTTGTTCTTGTCTCTCTCTCACATGTGAAGTGTGACCATGTTGCTGTGGAAACGCTGTTTGGTGTTTACTTCACAACAGAAACTAGAGAGAAAAAAAGTATCCGCGACTCACAAGCCTTTCTGAAACACAAGTGCATCAGCAGACCCAGTGTTCCCCACACGAAATACAAAAAAAGATCACTGCAAATGCACTGAAAAAAAATCAGTCTAAAATCTAATTACCGTATGCGAATTTAAGCATGCAAATTCAATTTTACACGCACGAAAGCTTGCGAGGTGCTTATAATCGCTGATTTCAAATACACACGTAAATAGTCAGTTGTTTTTTATTAGGAGGTTGCCTATATTTGCGTAAATATGGTAATTCAAGGGAAGAACCAATAATGAAAAACCATATAAGTGGAACTGAAATTGCGAGAATTTTTAAAAAGTCCAACTATTTTTTGAATGGCTTTTCTATTTCTGGGTCATGGGGAGCTGGAGCCAATCCCAGCAACTCTGGGCCTGAGAAAAGGACACACCCACTGGATAGGTGGCCGACCAATCACAGGGGAAGAACACACAATTCACAATCTACTCTTAAACAATAAACTATACATACAGATGATCAGACTCGTTTGCACGTTGTATTGAACAGCGTATTTATAGTATTATTGTATGGACCGCTTTAATTTCTATGCGACCTAAAGTAATCCTGTGTTTCACCACTAACTTTGTTCCTTCATAATCCCGAGCGCGTTCGAGTCGTGCCGAAGCCTGGCAGCGGCGACTATCGATGAGCTGTTTCAATGCTCTTTGAGAACATTTCTATTCCCTTTGAGCAGGATCCTAGTTACCTGGTTACTGCCAAGAAATCCGCGTCTCATTGACGTCAGAGCCCCTGCTCGCCTTTCTTCCCCTCTCATTTTCTAACAAGACCGATATTTATGTATTTTTTCCATTTTAAAACCAGGCCTTCTTGAAGAGGCTTCGGAAAAAAAAAAAAGGGAGACAAAGCAACAAAGGGCCCAGAGCGAGGTGGGCCTTTGGTAAACATTAGTCTCCCGTGAAACTAATGAGGCGTGCTCTGATCTCAAGAGCTTGAATAGAGATGTGCTGAGTCTGAGTAAATAACGCCGCCGCTCGTCTCCAGCAGATGATTTACGCCGGCTCTTCACGGGCGTCACGTGACTCTGCGTTCTTTGCTAATGCAACCGGTGGCATCTCTACGTAGATGCTGGAAACGGTCAACTTAGGGCAGGGGTGGGCAAATATTTTGATTCGCGGGCCACATTGGGTTCAGTGGTAACATTGGACAAGGGGCTGGAGAAAAAAAACCCATTTTGGATATGGAGGAAATGCAGTGGTACCTCGGTTCACAAATGCAACATTCATAAAAATAAACCTGGCTTCGCGAACTTAAAAAGCGGAAGCGTAGACGTTTGATGATATTTTAAGGCTTTCACATGGTGATCGTGGAGAGAAGGATAGAACAGAAATAAGTACTATGCGAAAAGTGTCAAGACTCTTTCAATGATTTTTTTGCGCAAAAATCAACATGTGTGAGCGATTGCTCTACTGAACGTCCACTATGCCTCCCAAGGAATCGCGGAAGAAAGCAGAAAAAGCGAAAATAAATAGAAATAAATAAATGCGAGAGCAAGGTTTTAGAATAAAATAACCATTGCGCTATGTAAGAAAATTATAAAGAACCACGAGGCATTTGTCTGACTGATCTCATAAAAATATACGATTATTTTACGTACATTTTGCGTAGATGGTTCCGCTTTCGAAAATGTGCTCATAAAGAAAAGAAAATAAACCATAGAGGATTAAACGAATGTGAGACCCGGGTCATAGTTTGCCCATGTCTGACTTAGAGCTAATCGGATGTCTGGACGACTTATTTTGGTTGAGTTGGTTAGTTGGTGGAGCAGTAGGCAGCGCTATCATGTCGCAGCAATGACTTGAACATTTTGAAGCCGATTAGCTTGTTCTCCGTCTTTGTGTTAATTTTCTTCCGGGTCTTCAGTTTCTTCCCACAGTCCAGAAACAAGCACGAGACTTTGAGTCTGAGGAGCATTTGAGGAGACATGCACATAGTTGTGAGTGAGAGTGAAAGTGTGTGTCACGCTCTGTGATTAGTCCCGTCTACAGGCCAAAAGTTCCTGTTACTGGCTGTGATTCAGAAATGGCTGAATGGGTTGATGTCTAGTGCACATTTGTGCAACACTTAAAAAATACCATTTAATTCCTAATTTTTTTACTGTAGCCTGTGAGAGAAAAAGACTTGGCGCAGATGCTCAAAGCCCATGTAAGTGCACAACCGTTTGGATAATGAGATCAAAATGGAGGTCAGGAGAAGATTAGATCTCGTGGCAGCGGTTCCTTTCAGCCTCTTTTGTGCGTCTATCTCTCACACGGCAAGGCTGGGAATCGTTCTTCCTCAACTTAACAAAACCTTCTCATGCCTATTTTCCCAGTTACCATCAGAACCAGTCCCTAGGCAGCCAGCGCGGAAAAGCTAATGGACGCGTCTTTTTTGGCTATTGATTGCGTCCAGCAGGAGGGGAAAGCGTCTCCGACACGGGCAAACGTGATTGAGCGTAATTCAATAAGAGCAAGAACGCGGCGGCCTTTCCTTCCTCTTCCTCTGCGTCTCAGATACCGTTGCTCCGGCACGTGTTTGCGGGGAGAATTCTTCTGCGATGACGTAAGGCGGAGCAGGCTGGGTAATGGATTGGCGGCTGACGTGAGCGATGGCGTTTAGAGGAAGGTGCGGGTTTGCTGGTTTACACGCCGCCGTGATGTTGTGCTTTCAATTAAAATTCTTTCACCTTCTGCTGCGCGGCGGCGGCGGGTTCTGTGCCGGAGCGGGATCTCGATGTGATGCCGAGCGCCTACGGAAGGATCTCCGCGCGCCGATGCCGCTCGCGCTCTCGTTTTTGCATACGCTTTGATTCATATAAGAGCTTCGCCGTGGATTTCACTTCAAAGACTTCATTTCTTTTTTTTTTTAAACGTGTAACACACAGTCTGGAAGTGTTAAGATCGCAAACGTCTGCTTTTACAGAAGGAAAATCTCCTCTGACATCATTTTAGGCGCTTGAGTTCGCTTCAGGTCGCAGTCTGCAAATAAATGGCAGACAAATACGTTTAAAATGCGCCATTATAATTATGTAAGAACGTTCTCTGAATACCTGTCTGTATATTCCTGTGAAGCATTGGAACATTTCGCCACCACCGTGACCTAATAAATAAACCAAGCTTCCTATACCTCGTGCCCTCCCGCAGTGTTAATTTTAATAACTTACAATTAACTATTAACATATACATAATATACAAAGATCTTACTTATTTGGAAAAAACATTTATTTTTCTTGAACTTTTCTTTCAATCCAAATAAATGTATTCTCATGAATGAAACAAAGTCAACAAAGTGGAAATTAAATACAGTAAGATACTGTAAAGATGAAAAGATGAATTATAGTTGCATCAAGTTTATAAGTTACAAATGGTTGCACTGTCAACGAAAAAAAGAAGTTTCATCTGCGGATGGTGCTTCAGGTTTGTTGTATTTTTGCCCGTGATGGTTGCTCCACACGCGGTGTACAGAGAGGTTATTTAAGGTCGCTTTGAATGTTGAATTACTCCATTTATCTGACCGCTAGTAGACATTTTTGAAGATGCAAAATTGTTCTTGCCAACTCAACGTGCTTTTACATGCCCCTCTGAAAGGATGAATGCATTTTGTCACAAATCTAGTTTTTATTCATTGACAAAAGTGTCAATAAAAGTAGTTAAAGTTTTTCGTTTTTGTATATTTTTCGTCAGGTAAAAAGTGTAGTTGTCGAAGACGATGACAAAAATATTTCGTCAACTAAATTAACACTGCCCACCCAAAATACCACCACAAACCCATTGCCTCAATCGTCCAGTCAGCAGTCTCCTTATTTTTTCCACCGAGGCTGTGGTGAAGATGAGGGCTTTTGGATGCCGGAAGGCAGATGAAGGTGGTCCTGATGAGGCCTGTTCAGGGACAGAAGTATAAAGTGTTCCTCACAGACGCCCTGCTGCCATGTCCTGCCCTCTCTGCTTTCCTCCTCGGCCTTATCGGAACTCCTAATTGTCCTTATGAATATTTTAGAGGAGAGCTAGAAAGGAGGGTTGGTGCTGGTGGCTGAAGAGCCGCTATTGTTTCAAGGGCTTTAATAGCTAATGATCCCAGGCCAGAGCGTGGAGCTAGGAACGAGCCGATCCGTTTGGGAGGAAATAGAATTCCGACGTGCCACAGTTCTCTGTGAATTAATGATTCCCCACGTCAGTGTTTCTCATCTGGTCTTAAGGTGAGAGAATTAATCTCATTGTCTCTACACGTGAAACATCTCCATCATTCCTGTTTACAGCCAGATCAACTGTCTGGGAACATCTGCTTGTCTTTGAGTGAATGTTTGGTGAGGAAAAGTCGCGGAATATTCGGGATGTTACTGGGTCTTTTTCTGCCTGGCAACACATGATGGCTGAAATTGTTGCCGCTGTTTTAGAACCTTAAAAACATGAGAGGTGCTTATACTAATTTGCATAATTGACATGGCAGTGGCTAAACCACATAGGAAGAAATAAAAATACCGTATATTTTGAATTTTCAACGCTCAAAAACTTGGGGTGTGATACAAACGAGTTCAATGTGTCATTGTAGAAAGAGTCGAAACAGTCAAAAATGAAGAACACGAGCAAGGAGTAAAACAAATCCAAGGAACAGACACAATCAAAACGCCCTGTCGCTACACAGGGGATAATAATCTTTTGCTGCGACCCTCTTCACACGGCGTCGGATAAACAGAGAGCTCAACAAGCCTCTTGCAGTTGCTCTGCATATGTGAGAGTGCACTCTAGCAAAGATTCTTGGGAAACCTGAAGTTCTGATCACTAGAATTGACTTATTGTTGTCTTTTATTTAAGTAAAACGATATCAAAATGATACGAATCACAAGTTAGATTTGTTAAATAAAGAAAAAAAAATATTTTTAAGAGAATATTAACGTAATTTAACCAAAAATGTAAAAAAAAAAAAAAAAAAAAAATTCTGGAATTTTTATTTTGCCTGAAAAATCAAGGAGGTGCATGTAATCGCTTAATACAGTAAATTAAATACAAAAACATAGGGAACTTGTTGCCTAATAATAAACACATAAGGGCTTAGCAAGTGGAATCATAGCACCTATTAGATATACTGTACTACAGTTAGAAATACGATATAATCGTTGCTGTTTTTTAAAATCTAATATTCAAGTAAAACAACAGCAAAGGGAATTATGGGGACGAGTCACAAGTTAGGTTTGTTAAAGAAGTATTTTTAAGAGTAATTGCCCAGAAATGTTAGGTTTCTGGAAAGTCAGAACACCAAGAAAGTAATGAGGTGCTGAGATGTTCACCTGTTAATCGAATTTTTATTGTGTCCCTGAAAAATCAGGGGTACGGTAATTATTTGAGATTTATGGACCACGTGTAATTAACATCCGTTTGTTATTCAGATCTCTTTAGGCTTTCATAGAAACAGATGACAAATAGACACCCCAACTGCCCTGGAAGTGTGGAAAGAACTACTAAGCTTGCGTCAGAAGCTCTAGTCTAGTTGGTCATCAAGTGTAGTTTGCAGGACATGTGGCATCTGGAGAGATTCATGGTGGAACGATCATGGGGCTTCAAACATCTGAGGGGTTTTTCAAAAAGAACTTCCTCTTAGACAATAGCCCAGAGAGAGGAAGGACAGACGTGATGTCACATCCTGTTTTATGATTCAGTAGCACCGACACACACACACACACACGCACACACACACACAGTGCTGTGCATGTTACTTCAAAATTGTAATACATTACACATTACTTATGACTGTTTTAAAGTAATAAGTTACATTATAATATTACTGTCTCAGAATTGTAATATGTTACATTACTTAAAAAGTAACATGTATTCATTTTAAGTCCCTTTCTACCGAAGTACAAATTAGCATCCTAAAGCAACAGAATGCACCTTTTACTTGTATTTTATTTTACATTCAGTCTCGTGAATGTACTTAAGACTGATGGAGTTTGCAGTTTCGGCGAAGCAGGCGGAGCCAATAGCTGCGGACCTCGAGCTCAGAGTGGCGTTACAAAATACAAGACGAACAACATACGTGTCAATTCACCAACACAAAATATAACATTTTTGATTTATTGTCTTGAGGGTGAAAAGTTTGTAACAAGCAATATATTCCTGAAAATCCAATTAATAATACGTTACACTACTGCGTTACAGCAAAAACTAATATATTACTATAGTAACTAGTGGTACTCCTAACACTGCACACAGATCCACTACACACTTTAGTTTTGCAAACAGCGTCATTCCAGCTAATAATGCTCAGTCTCATTTAAGTCTCATTTTGTCATCCCTACCAGACGTTTGTTGGCTTTAAAATTAGAAAACTACAAAATACCAAAAAAGCCCAAATACACAATATGAGAACGTGTCTGCGTGATTCTTGTCCTTCAACCTGTCCTGCTGTGTGTAAAGAGTGAGACGAGGGTCTGTGACGTGGACCACCTGCACGAGGCTGGTGGTGATATATTAAGGCGCTGTGGTGATGTCACTGGAGCTCGCGCTCGATTCTTCACAGCTCGGCAGGAGCTCAGAGATATGGAGATGTCTGCTGGAAATGAGGTTAGGAGAGATTACACCAAGCGCCACCACGCTTCCATTCTGAACGGTGCAGGACCAGCCTCGCACGCCAAAGTGTCCAATTCAAAACGAACCGGCAGAATCTTCTGATCCGTCTTCTTCTTCCCGGATCGTTCCTGTACTCGTCTTCCAAACACACAGTCGTGATTTATTCAGAGATAGATAGAGAGAGAAAGAGAGAGAGAAGAGCACCACCATCATCATCAACATCTTCATCATCCACTCTTCTTCTCTCTCCCTTCTTCGCGTTCTGCTTTGTTCAGAATGCTTTTAGAGTTGAGTCACAGCTTTACTATTCATGTGATAAGTTGCAGTAGATCGAAAGATGCAGTGGATGTGAAGTGTTTGTCCGTGGTGTGTGTCACGGGCGTTTGAGATCCGGAAGTTTGTTTGTGGTGTACAGTGGGTGGTGTGTTTACTCGCCCTGGTGTCGTGAGCGTCTACTCTGCGAGCGCTGGTTCCTGCTGTCCCGTCTCCGAGCCGTTTGGGACATGCTGAACACATTACACAATGTGAGCGTTCGGCTCCTTTTCCAGAATCGCTTACGCCAGCACTGCCCACTCTCTCTCTCTCTCTCTCTCTCACACACACACACACACACACACACAGAGTGAGCCACCCATTTCCAAACTGAATAACAATAACACAGCGTCATAGCGAGATTTGTTCCGAGAGTCTGTCGTCGTCAGTTTGTGTCCTATTGCTAGTGGAACGTGTTGGTTGAACATGTGAGTTAGAGAGAGAGAGAGAGAGAGAGAGAGAGAGAGAGAGAGAGAGAGAGAGAGAGAGAGAGAGAGAGAGAGAGAGAGAGAGAGAGAGAGAGAGAGAGAGAGAGAGAGAGAGAGAGAGAGAGAGAGAGAGAGAGAGAGAGAGAGAGAGAGAGTGAGAAGTTGGTCTGGGATTTGAACCTGAAGCGTCTGGTTGCACGTTTACCTCTCTAACCATTAGGCCAGATGCCATTAGCTAAAGATCAAGATCATAGACGAGTAATACGTAATTCAAATGAATCATCCATTCATTTATTAACAGAACCGCTTTTACATTTCTGGGTCACGAGGATCAGGAGCCAATCACAGCAGCTATGGGCCTGAAGGCGGGGCTGACCCTGACCAAGCCTCGGACAAATAAATCATCCAACATTGAGATTTAGTTCTTTAATTAAATTGTGGTTTTTTTCACCACATGTCAGACAAACACGGTTTGTAGTTGTGTGTACGCTAATGGGCTAATTTCATGTTTTAGTTTTAAACTCTTCACGTTTTAGTTATTTTGTTGTTTTTTTTTCCCACCAAAAACACAATGTTCTGTATTTATTAAGAAAAACATGGAAAAAAAAAAACAGACGCTTCAAACTTTCAATTGATGTGTACCACTTATATGTGAGACCAAAATTGACAGAGTATTTTTAGTGTGTTTTACACTGACCTTAAAAAAAAAAGTGTGAATATCGTCGACCTCAGAGGGTTTAGAGTCTGAGCCACGTAAACACTTCAAATCGCTCTGTTTACGTGCGTCGCAAAGTTCTGATTATTACGTCTGTGTTAGTGAACACAGCTGCGCATTTGGAGAGCTGGAAAAGTTTGAGTCCCCGTCAGCAGTCTGTCCAGACTCTGCCCACTCAGGCCCCAGCGGACGGGCGTGTCCCCGGGGTCCGGCGGCCCCGCCCTGCTGGCGCTGACCGCACCGCCACGTAATCAGCAGGTCGGGAGCTTAATTTGCAGGTCCTGATGGAATCTCTGGCTCTCCGGGAGAGAAAGTGCATAGTTTGTGCGGTAAACACGGCTTCTCAGAGAGGCTGGTAAACAGGAAATGACCCGGGCGAGCCACCTCTCTCTCTCTCTCTCTCGCTCCAGTAGTCCCAGTACAGCCGCCATGAGCCGCGCTCCTCTGCTGAATATTGTATTCCACTTAGGACGCCTGGCACTTTGCATCCTGTACGTCTCTGCACACGCGCTCGTGCGAGGAGTGTGAGTTCACACACAGTGCACTGTTCGCTTGCACGCTGTTTTTTTGTGTGTTGTCGCTGTTGAGAAGTTGATAACGATCACAATCACACTCCGGCTTCGCGGAAACACCAGCAGCAGCTGCAGTCAGACACACCGGGCCTCAGTCGACCTGTTAGCGACACACCTTCCTGTCTGTCTCTCTGTCTGAGTTCATCTGTCTGTATATTCACCCTGTCTGACTATCTCCACTCCAGTCTGTCTGTCTGTCTACGGAGATAGATTCAGTAGATAAGTGGATTGATGGACAGACACTTATAGACTTATAAAGGAGAGAAAGAGAAGGAGAGACAAACAGACAGACAGAGAGAGAGAGTGAGAGAGAAAAAGGGAAAGACAGACAAATTGATAGACATATAGTATAGAGAGAGAGAGAGAGAGAGAGAGAGAGAGAGAGAAATGATAGACAGACAGTGATAGAGAAAAATAGAGAGAGAGACAGACCAATTGATAGACCGTATAGAAAGACAGGGAGAGAGAGAGAGAGAGAGAGAGAGAGAGAGACAGAGAGAAAGAGAGAGAGACAGACCAATTGATGGACAGAGTATAAAAAGACAGACAGGCAGAGAGAGAGAGCGAGAGGGGGTAGAGAGAGAGAGATACCAATTGATAGACAGACAGCTTAGAAAGACACACACACACACACACACACACACACAGATGGATGGATAGTTTATTATTCTAAACAATAATTACTATGAGCGCTACTTGGAGGTATTTGCGCTGGACTTTACATGTGATAGAAGGGATTCCCAGTGAATCGTTTGTTTGTTTGCTGACGTCCCTGTTGTTTGTTGACCTTCCGCTTGCGTTATTTATCGCTTGTGTTGGTAGGTTTGCTCGTGTCATGTATGTTTGCCGGCTCTGAAACGCTGGAATAAATAATAGAGCTCGGGCTCTTCTGTGTCTGTCTTCCAGCTGGGTGCCTCACCGTAACTGAAAGATAATGAAATATGCATCGCTACACAAACGCGCAGGGTTTTGCTCCGCCCTTTAAAAGTCTTTTTAACGGGCGGAGAGGAAGTGACAACTCAGTTTCCTCCGTGAGGATTGGTGGAGCCGTTCTTATTGCCTTTACAATAGTGTGTATTATTGTTTTGTTTTTTGTTTATTTGCTGGTGGTGTAAAGACAATATGTATATATTTATTGTGATTTCTGTCTGTTTCTCTCTCTCTCTCTCTCTCTCTCTCTCTCTCTCTCTCTCTCTCTCTCTCTCTCTCTCTCTCTCTCTCTCTCTCTCTCTCTCTCTCTCTCTCTCTCTCTCTCTCTCTCTCTCTCTCTTGCTCCATTTCTCTATCTCTGTCCGTTCCTTTGTTTAGCTTTTTTCCCCTTTCTTTTTCTCTCTCTTGCTTTTTTCTTTCTTTCCGTTCTCTTCCCATCTTTCTCTTTTTTTTCTTTTTCTCCTTTTCTATTTTTGTTTCTCTTTTTTAAGTTTCTCTTTATTTCATTTCTCTTGCTCTATCTATCTATCTATCTATCTATCTATCTATCTATCTATCTATCTATCTATCTATCTATCTATCTATCTCTCTATCTATCTATCTATCTATCTATCTATCTATCTATCTATCTATCTATCTATCTATCTATCTATCTATCTATCTATCTATCTATCTATCTATCTATCTATCTATTTCTCTCGTTCTCTCTCTCTCTCTCTCTCTCTCTCTCTCTCTCTCTCTCTCAGGACAAAGGTACAGTAGTTGTGTGGCATTAATGAAGTGTGATGATGATGATATTGTTTAAACTAACGCTGCCTCTTTTTCATCAGAGCGAGTTGTGTCCTTCTCACAAAAAGACACTTTTTCTATCCTAGACACAGTTCTAAATGCCGTCTGTCTCTGTGTATGTGTGAATTTTCCAATTTCATTTTCAGAAATTAAGAAACAAAGGGCACAATGACTGTGCCAGTCCCGATCCAGAAGACTGTTTCGGTCACAGTCCCCTCATGGACGACCGTTTCGGCAAACTAAACGAAGAGAGTGATTTAATATACAAGCGCTGTGGTGTAAGTACTGCTTCCTCCCTGCCTTTTTGTGTTGATCCCTCTTTTTATGTTGATGTTTACTACAGGCGCTTAACAAGAAAGAACACAGGGGCTGTGATAGTCCGGATCCCGATGCCTCATATGTCCTCACCCCTCACACTGAAGAAAAATATAAAAAAATTAACGAAGAGTTTGATAATATGATGCGAAGTCATAAAATCGTAAGTAAATGCAACGTTCTTGCTTGGCTTTGGCAGACAGGAACCCCCCCACCTCCCCTCTCTTTCATTGCCTCACCCTGCAACTTCTCAACAGTCCAGAACTTTCCCGCCATTGGAAGTCCACTTTCATTTCCGTTTATTTTATTCCACCCCAATAAGATCACGTTGCTTGTAGGTGAGCGTCTGTCGCTTCTTACAGATATAAACACTTTGTAAAGGCCGTGGATTCAAAACGCAGGAAGTGTAGTTCATTTCAGAGACACCAGCGAGAATGTTCGGTTCACATTAAACCCGAGATTTTTGTTTGACTATTTACTCGGCAAACAGTTTACCAATCTCAAAGGTCAAAGCAGGTCAGGCGGATGTGACCTTGCGTGTGCTGGAGGCGGGGTTATGCCATGATGTCACTGATCGTTACTCCTCCCTGCAGCGGCGTCTTCAGCTCCTGCCGGACATTACTGCTCCTGGTGGACATTACTTTTTAGTAAACCTTAATTACATTATTCGTACACAAAATCTGTATTGTAACTTCATTTAAAAAAATTGAAAAAGCCTTTATCTGCCATTTTTAATACAATATGTCTTTTAAAGTAGTAGCCCTGGCGTTTATTCGAAAAATGAGAGAGAAACAGAGAGAGAGAGACCAAGAGAAAGAGAGAGATAGACAGACAGAAGTCGAGTTTTCCTTGTCACGCTTTCTGTCTTTCTTGCTCTCGCGTGCACAACGTGAGACTAAATCCGAACGTCGCTTAAAACAAACGTTTACAAACGACTTTGATAAAAAAGATGTATTTTTATTACTTTTTTAAAATTTTGTATTAAAGTGGTATATGCATGTATAAAAATTAAATTCATGAATGTGTGACGTTATCCACGATACCGCAACTAAATACCAGTTTTCACGTTATTACCGGTTTATCGTCCACCCCTAGCAACTCGTATCTCATAAAGCGTATGATTCACTCGCAGGTCAAGGTTATTATCAGTCATTATATGAAGGAACGGAACAACGGTGATCTTATTGGGTGGTGACCATGTGCACCTTACAGCGGGTGCCAGTCAGTTTTTGTTTTTTAACCACACGGAATGCACCAGAAGGACTGTGTAGTGGTCTGTGTCATTAACACACTAGATGCCACTAACCGGCTCGCTGCACTGTTAAACCAATGGAGTGCGCTCACTTTCTGCTCACGTTCACTCTCTGGAAACCTCAGCGTACAGTCAGCAATGCACTGTCACATGTCGCCGCCAGTCCACTTCAGTCTGTCAGTCTGTCTTTCTACAAAGTAGCCAAAGTAGCTTTTTTTCTGATAAGATTTTTATTTGATTTTGAGTTTTTTCTAGTATTAAATAGACAGACAGATACAAAGAGACAGAAAGACTAAGACAGGCATACAGACAGAGAGAGAGATACACCGATAGACTGACAGAGAGAGAGAGAGAGAGAGAGAGAGAGAGAGAGAGAGAGAGAGAGAGAGAGAGAGAGAGAGAGAGAGAGAGAGAGAGAGAGAGAGAGAGAGAGAGAGAGAGAGAGAGAGAGAGAGAGAGAGAGAGAGAGAGAGAGAGAGAGAGAGAGAGAGAGAGAGAGAGAGAGAGAGAGAGAGAGAGAGAGAGAG
>MU204326.1:4278461-4316676 GCA_017309775.1 Paedocypris sp. Pulau Singkep | reverse complement strand
CAGACACATAGATACATCGATAGACAGACAGAGAGAGAAACAGACAGACATAGAGAGAGAGAGACAGACAGAGACAGACTGACCGATACATCAAGAGATGGAGAGAGAGATAGAGACAGACAGATAGACAGAGAGAGAGAGAATCAGATAGAGAGAGAGAGAGAGACAGACACATTGATAGACAGACAGACAGACAACCTAACAGAGAGACAGACAGAGAGAGAGACAGACAGACAGACAGACAACATAACAGAGAGACAGAGAGAGAGATATGAAGCTCTGTTACAGACTAGAAAAAGTTATGTAGAATTGCCTACACATACAGTACATGTAAGTACATAAGTAAAACAGTGTGTCATTTCTGATAGTTAGAGTGTGACTAAAGCAGATGTAGATGTCAGTTGTGTGGCGGTGATGAAGTGCAGTGCTGACTGCAGCCGTGCTCTTCTACAACACTCAGACATGCGCATGCCTTTGTTACTAAGTTATTACACGATGCTGTTCTGTTTATTACACCGGACCTGGTCAGGACTGGTGTTGGGAGCGTCGTAAAACCGGCTCCCAGCAGGAGAATTGTTTTCCAGGAGTTTTTCTCCCTTTATTCCGCCTTTTTTTTGTTGGACAGCCCAAGGTGATCCAGATCTCCCTCCTGAGATTACACTTTCCTACCCCGGCAATCTATCTCCTGTTTTCCTCCATTGTATGATAAAAGCACCAAAGCTCGTGGGTCATCTTTCACTCGGCTTATAGGCCCGGAGAAGATTCGCACGGCGTTCCATTATAGGCCACTCTCCACGAAAAATCTCTGCTAAATGCATTTCAAGCAGCGTTCGTTTTCTCTCGTTTGTGTTTCTCATCGTACACGTGTGTTTTATTCTGTAGAACGTCCCTCCGGTTTTTAGCAGAATTTAATGCTGAATCAATAAAAAAGCTGCACGTTTTTTTCACGCCATCTTCTTAAATTGACACCTCGTCGACATGGTCATCGGCTCGCCAACCTGCTGTGAGAAACACGTTCAACGTAACCTTATAACAATCTGATCAATTTAAAAATGACTTATGTTTTGTGATATCGCTCTGCCAAAAAATCCACGTGAAAAACGAGAAAATCTAAATCAAAATGAGTAAAAAAGAATTTAATCAAGTTCAATTGTCTGCCAATGGGGTGAGAAAATTGGTAAGACAGCTTGAAACATTAAAATTAAAACTTGTTCTCTTTGGCTTTAATTTCAAAAGTAGCTAGTTTTAAAAATTGAGAAACAATGTGTTCTTAAAATGAACTAAATTCTCTTGACATTTCTTGTTTCAGGAAAGTTTTCTTGAGTTTTGTCATGTACAGATTAGAGCTGCACGATTCTGGATCTGAAATGAGAATCACAATTTGCTTAGAATAAAGATCCCAATTCTTTTCACGTTTGTTTCTGGATCTTTTATTTTTTTTAATGTTTATCAGGTTGTCAAACAGCATTATAATAACACTTGTTACTCTTTGCTTTATATGTAAATAGGTGTAATGAAAAACAGAATGTAATGTAAAAGTAATGTTGTGAAGAAATAAAATCACCATTAAACGTAATAAAAATAAACATTACAAGGTACAGTCGAGGACAAAATTCACATGCGTCTGGCATCATCACACCCACGAGACGGCCCAAAATACCACAGAAGTAATGCAAGATCATCTTTCCTTTATAATATTTAAATGATAACGCACGCCTAAGTTTCGCTCGAGCGAGTAGATCAGAGTTTGGCAAAATTGTATTAATACTGGATTAAGATCGAGGGGGTAGAATCAAGATCGCAAAGTTTTAACGATTAATCGTGCAGCTCTAGTGCAGATATTGTAATGTACGATACATGTGATAGTCAGCATTTTAAAAAATTCTGGAAATTACGGAAAAAATACAAAAAAAGTCAAAAATTCCTTTAGGGTCTGAATAGATACACAGTGCAGTCTGATTGTCATCTTTGTTAAAGGACATCTTTGATTCTGGGCGTTTCAAATGAAATCAAATCAAGTCACTTTTATTTGTTATGTCATTAGACAGACTATCTGTATCTCTCTGTCTCTCTATCTATCGCTCTCTCTTTCTCTCTGTCTGTCAATCTCTCTCCCTTATTCTCTGTCTTTCTCTTTTTCTCTCTGTCTCTGTTTCTCTCTCTCTGTCGGTCTCTGTCTCTCTCTCTCTCTCTCTCTCTCTCTCCTCTCTCTCTCTCTTTCTATCTCTCTTTCACTTTCTCTGTCTCTTTCTCTCTCTCTCCTCTCTCTCTCTCTCTCTCTCTTTCTATCTCTCTTTCACTTTCTCTGTCGGTCTCTCCCTCTCTTTCTCTCTCTCTTTCTGTCTCTCTCTCTCTTTGTCTCTCTCTCTTTCTCTCTCTCTCTCTCTTTCTCTCTCTCTCTCTCTTTCTCTCTCTCTCCCTCTCTCTCTCTCTCGCTCTCTCTCTCTTTCAAAGTGTAAAGCTCTGGTGCAGACTCCAGACAGTACAATAAACAATACGTTAGCATTAGCTTGTAGCGTGTTGACTTCTGGAGGATCTTCTCTGACGCGCGCGCGTGTGTGTGTGTGTGTCTCCTCAGCCCGCGGCCTTGCCTCAGCAGAACTTCTCCATGCATGTGGCCGTTCCAGTGACGAACCCCAACGCCATGTCCTACAACCCCGGGGCGTCTCTGGGCAGCCAGGGCCTGAGTGACGGTGCCATGCTGTCTCCTCCTCCTCAGGGTTCCCTGCACAGAAGCCTGGTGTCTGCCGGACCCCCGCAGAGACCCCCCAGTGCCGGCAGTGCAGGTCGGTGTTCTCTCCTCCTGTTCTAGGCTTTATCAAACTCTTGCGATGTAAGTGAAGGCGCGATTGGCCTGCGTTCTTCTGAACGAGCAGCTCGGCGTTCGCAACCTCTCCGGAGAAATAAAGTACGTGTGATCGTGTATGAATTCGCTCACTGTTCTTTGTGTTTCACACCTTTCGTGCACGAGAGGAATCGGAAGCGAGATCAATTAGTAGGCTTCTGAAACTGGTCTCCATGACGACCGCAGGCTTTAGCAGCGTGTGATACTTAAGATGGTCTGACAGCAGCAGCAGCAGCTCCGGCGCTGGGCCGCACCAGCCCGAGTGTGAAGAGAGAGACAGACAGCTCCACCCTCTTACTCTCTCTCTCTCTCTCTGTCTGTCTCTCTCTCTCTCTCTCTCTCTCTCTCTCTCTCTCTGTCTCTCTCTCTGTTTCAATCTCTCTGTCTGTCTGTCTGTCTCTCTCTCTCTCTCACTCTCTCTCTCTCATCTCTCTCTCTGTCTCTCTGTCTGTCTGTCTCTCTCTCTCTCTCTGTCTGTCTCTGAGTCTGTCTCTCTCCCTCTCTCTGTCTGTCTCTCTCTGATGTCTATCTGTATCTCTCTCTTTCTCACTCTCTCTCTCTCTCTCTCTCTCTGTCTCTCTCTCTCTCTCTCTTTCTCTTTTTCTATCTCTATCTCTCTGTCTATCTCTCTCTCTGTCTGTCTCTCTATGTCTGTCTGTGTTTCTCATTCTTTCTCTCTCTCACTCTCTCTCTTTCACTATCTCTCTCTCTATGTCTCTATCTCTCTCTGTTCTAATGCAAATTATAATAATAATAATAATAATAATAATTCTGTGCTTTACAACACACACATGCGGGCATCACCACCACACACGTTCATGCTGTCACACCAAAGGACAATTTTTTTCAAATTCTCGCTAACACACCTTAATCCCTTTCTTTTCGCGCCGTCTTTCTCTCCCTTTCAACCATCTCCAAACTTTCCCTCTCTGTCCTCTCCACATACAGTATATGTACGAATATTCATGGTGGTACAAAAGCTGTACAGAATTCAGGGCATGTTTTAATTATAATTCCAGCAACGCTAGAGTAATTTCAAAGGTTGTAATGTGGATTAAAAACAATCCACTTAGAACTTCAAAACGTGAAGCCAAACGGTGCAGGAGCGTAGCTTGATCCGTGTTGGGACGTTTGAAAGCAGAAAGCCACAGTGAGGTCGGGCACGTCGCTTCCTCTCGGAGATGAAAGGATACAGATGGGTAATCATCTCGTTTGGTGCATCTCATTAGGTGACATGCTGTGGAACCCCGGGGCTCACAGTGCCACGCAGGTGACTTCTCCGGGGCGATTGCACCAGCTCTGCCCGTCTTGTCAATAGTTTTGAAGGGGTTTCCTTTTTTCCCCCCATGATTAAAAATGATTGACACATGCCCTCTTTCTTTCTCCTCACGGAGCGGCTCCATCTTTATCCCTGCTACCCGTGCGACCAGGAAGTCGAGCCTGTCTGGAGAATAACTGGCATGTTCCGGGCGAGCACACCACCCCCATCACTCTCTTGATATTTGAAAATCTAGGCCAAAGTGTTATGAGCCAGTGATAGATGTTGAAGTGACTCTGTCCTTTATGAGGACATCAGAAGAATATTATCAAGGGTTTTCTGTGGCTCATTTGGCGAGGAAGAAGGAGAGAAGGAAAAAAAAAACCCGAAAACGTGATTATCATTCAAAGAAAACTTCAGAGGTTGTGTCAGACGCCCCTTGAGCTCCACTTCCCGTCCCGACAGAAGAGCGTTTAGTTGCCGCATGTGTGGCTGTGTCACTGCTGACTTGTTGGTTTAGCGGGCGGGAGGAGGGGAGGTGGGCGGGCTCAACTGATCACGTGATGAGAGAAAATGGCGGCAGCTGCTGCTCAGTGTGTACACACGCAGTCAAGTCACCAAGGACGCGGACAAGGTCATGTGTCCAACTGTTCCTCCTTGACAGTTACAAATACCAGGGTTACCTTAGTTTTCCAGCGGGCCGCTCTGTCTATGTCAGTGCGACGTCAGGACTACTTTTTCACCATTACAAAGCACCGCAGCAGAGGAGCGTGACTGCTGGGACAACAGGCAGAGAGATGCATGCTCTCCCACGTGAACTTGAAGGCTCCTCTTGTCCTTTCCCTTTCCCCCGGTATCTTTCAATCTGATCTCACGCCGTGGGTCTTTCCTGGGACCGTGCCAAAGCTCACAAACCTGATCAAGGGCTCGACAGATGCAGATGTCCATGTGTACCGAGCACGGCAGGTTGATTTTCCGTTTGGTTTTTTGGTGGCCATGTGTGGTAAACGTTAACTGGTGTCCAGCTGCTGATTCAGACAGGCAGGTAAATAAGCTCAGCGTTTCCTTTAAGGCCTCAGCCCGCTGCCTGCATCCGTCCAGTCTTCCTCAAGTTTCCTTCCTCCCGTTGACAGGTGCATCTGTTTCCCTGGTCCACGGAAGCCTGCTGCATTCCTGACCCAGCAGAACCTTGCAAACATTCAAAGCATGACATCCACTTAGGCCGTTGTCCTATTGTGAGCTGTGGACAGAGAGGAAAGTGGCCAGGTCTGGTCAGCCATTCTTGGAATTTGTGCTTTGAGATGGATCGTCCAAACAGTGACATGAACACACACTGTCATACTCGAGGACTCTTCGTTTGCGATACCTACCGCTCCGGGATTTGAAGGTCTGGTCTCCAACTGGCCTGGTCTTGAGAGGCCTTGAGGTCTTGTTTACCACACACAAACACTTGACTTCAGTAAACGCCATTGGAGATGATACTGACCGTTGTGTTTGCAGTATCAGCCGATAGCAGTGAAATGATGGTCTGTGTCCAGGAGTGTCAGGCCTTTGGCTGGCTGATCAAACGTGCAGCTGTTGTTTGTTCCAAACAGCCTCGGCCAGAGGAGCCACGTCTCCTGTCAGACGGCCGTGCCATCCATTCTTCTGATTAAAGCACTGGGGCTGCAGACACATCTCGGATCACATGCTTCTGCAGACAAGCCTCCTTTTCGCAAGCAGCCTCGTGTCGCCTGGTGGAGCGTAGTGGAACACTGTTCACCGGTTCCGCCAAAAGAACAATGGAGTTCCAAGTCTTATTCCAGGCACAGGCATCACACTCCACTCTTTGGGGGAAGAAGGCTTTTTCAGCATGTTGACTTACACAGCTGGGGTGCAAATGAGCTTTTTCTGTTTGTGAGACATCTTGCTCTCGTGATAGAACGCTTTTCTAAAGCAGTCTGTTACCTAACTCTCTACAGTTGCTTGAGGTTAGGATGAATCATCCGCGCGGTGGAGAAGATTGGCTTCCTTTTCTCTTTGCTTTTCTAACACGCCACAAATCCAGCAAAGTGTTTGGATATGGATTATGTCCGTTTCAGATTTTCACTTCATTGCGTGGGGAACAGAAGGCCCGGTTCCTGTCATATTACCCAGATCTGTGTGTTGACGGAGAATCTTTGCCACAAAGACGGGAGAACTTTCTTCCCTTATGGCGCTGTTTGTTCACATCAAGCAGCAAGATTGCTTTGACGGAAAAGTTCTTTTAATTAAAATCGGAAATCCATCCTTAAATCCATGTTCTGCACCTCTTTTTCATTTCTGGGTCACGGCGAGCTGGAGCCACACATTCACACTTTCACTCACGCCAATGGACAATTTTTCAAACTCCAAATCCTGCTTGTTTTTAGACTATGGGAAGCAACTGGAGACCGGTTGACCAAACGTTGAATGTGCTATTGCGCACAAAGAGGAAGTGATCCAAATGTAATGGTTCCAGAAATGCATCATTTGTTTTTTGACGAGCCCCGATTACCGCCGCCATCCCATGATGCATCTGAAAATCATTTGTGAATGTGCTGCAGTCGTTCAAGAATGGTTCTGCCTAACCTGTGATTGTTGGAAAGCGGCGAGTTGTGTCTGTTACGCAACAAGCCCACAGAGCTTCCGTCATTAGTGCTGGTCAACTTCACCGGCTTTTGAGGAGCAATTACAAACCCTGTTTCTCTGAAGAAGAACCTGATTTTAACACAAGCAGTTTGAGCGAGACACCCAAACACAGTGTTTTTTTTTTATTTCCTGTTCCGTGCAAATTCCCAAGTCGACGCTTATTTTTGTACAAAACACTCTCCAACTGGAATATGAATGGTAATATCTTGGCACCATCAGCTGGAACTCTTCGCCCGCTCACATTGTTCATGTGCACGATTTCCGGAACCTAAACAATATGGCCGGAGCACGTTAAAGAGGTGCTGTTCTGCCTCATTAATTAAGACTATAATTAGAATTTGGACTCTGCTCCTCTTAATCTATTAGGGAGGCGACGCTTTGATTCTGAAATCCATTAGTCTTTCCTCATTCATGCGTACTCTGGCCCTTCCAAGACACTCCGTTGCTCATGCTAATTGTGACTTATAAATTGATAGGATTTACGTGGTGCTTTTTATCAAACAGCCGTCCCCTGAGAACATCCCAGTTATTTGTTCTGTAAAAGCAGGTTACAACACTCCAGAAGACCATGCTTTACACATCCAGCTGAAAGCGAGCGAGTCGAGACTTCATCGTTCAGACAGGAACGTGACCGAACTCCTCCGTCTTCTCTTTGTGTTGGTACGGAATGGTTTTCTGTCTTATTCATGATCTGTCAAGACCATAGAAAGAAGCCGGTAACAGCTCAGACCCCGAGCAGCTTAGTTCTCAGCAGGACCTGGGTTACACATTCTGTTTCCACACACACTGTGTTTCAGACATCGAGATTTTTGCTTTGTACTGAAGATGTGCAAGTGTTTCTGATTCTTAAACACTTAAGGAGCATTTAAACTAGAGGTGTCAAACTCGTTTTCACCGACGGCCACATCAGCATAATGGCTGTCCTCAAAGGGACGGATGTAACTTGTGAATGTAACTAAATGTAATCAAATGTAATGTAAAATAAATGTAACTACTCCTTAATGTTAAATAACTTTTTTATTGTAACCTTTTCAAGTGACAATTGCAGTTGCGTAGAAAATCTAAATCCTTTAAAATTTTGTCAACTTATAAAAACCCACATAATTCCATTAATGAAGGCTACCGTAGTCCCTAATGTAGGGAAATTTAGTTTTTGGTATTTATTTTTTGTTTTTTATTTAAAGAAAAAACTTTTAAGTTCTCGCTGGCCATTAAAATGACATCTGGCCTCCGGGCCTTGAGTTTAACATAAGTAACTTAAACACTCTTTAAACACTTGAAACACTATTATTTGGACCAATATTGTCGACCTCTATCATTGTAATCATTGGAAGTAACTGGACAGTCGATAAAAACACATTTTTACAATACACTTGATTCTGGTGAGTCAGACCAGCCGCTTATTTGGACCAAAATTCTGCCTAAAATCATAGAACATGATTGAATAAGAAGCACACGGACTCTTCTCAAGAAGTATCACCCTCATTTAGAAGATTTTGTTCGTTTGTATTTCAATGAACAAAGTTGCTAAGCTGCAGTAGATGTTGGTTGTTCATCACACGTGTGTGTTTGGAAACAATAAAGGTCATAATCTTCCTGTCCGTCTCATTGTGTGAGCAAACGACCCTCGATTGTTGGCGAATATTTCAAGGGGAAGTGTGAAGCGTCTCGCCAGCAACGTAACTCTGCAGATGGTGGAGAAACATTTGCTACGTTGTGACGTCCATGAGAAACCTGTATGTATATATAGATCTCTATAGCATATGGGTGCGAGGTCAGTCAGGTGCAGTGATGATGGATGATCCCGCTCTTCCTCGTGTGGTGACCTCATCATCACGCCGTTCACTCTGCATACCGACACGCTATTATTTGCCAAAACAATACGCTCCTCCGGCTCGCCGTTTTTGGGTCATTGCAGCATTTGGTAACATTTAGCGCCACGGATTTACAAGTCGTTTGCTCTAGATTCCGAAGGGAAAAGAAGAAATGCAGGAGTAACTTGAGTTCACAGGATTGAGTTTGGCACAGAACAGATGTGAAGGCGCTGTTGATGCCCCTCTGACGTCTGGAGACTTCTTCTCCAAAATGGCAGTTTAATTGTCTTTGGTAGCAGTGAGTGGCTTCACTTTGGTGGTAATGACTTCCCTTTTTAAACAGCTCGAGTCACACCACATTTGTTAAACGCCATTGCTTTCTTCATCCCGGGACACGCCGAACACCGACACAACAAAAGGCTCATCAATTTCAGAATTGATGGTGTATTTTTGTAAATGTGCGTGATAATTACCACGGCCTTATTAGAACTTCTCCAGAGGGATGGGAGATGTTGTAATGGCACGCCGTCAAATCGCCCGGTGGCTGTTGGGGATTGGTCGATTAGTTCACAATCCCATGATGCTTTCTTCTCCTTCCATGTGTGTCTCAGCAGGAAATGGCTTTATTAACCAGAGGGGCTCACCGGGGCTTCTGGGTACCCCCAGCGGGAACGGACTGGGCAAAATCATGCCTGCAAAGTCACCGCCACCACCAGGGGGCAGCATGGGCATCGGCAGCCGCAAGCCGGATTTGAGAGTTGTCATTCCCCCATCCAGCAAGGGCATGATGCCCCCACTGGTGAGTATGAGACACTGCACACACACACACACACACACATTGTTAGATCCAACCCACAGCCGTCGACAACTGAAGAATTCATGTACTTTTTTGGCAAAATTCAAGAGTGAGGAAAGTGCCCAAGTCTGACTAGTACCATACGAGGAAATTGCGTCCTGCCTTCAAGCATCCGAATGGTGAAGTGAAAACACACACACACACACACTCGGAGCAGTGGTCAGTCTTAAGCCCAGGTTCAGTGTTTTGCTCAACCTGCTGGTTTGCGATTCAAACCGGCAACCTTCCGAATCCCACCGCTGTAGCAGGTCCCGACATTCCCAACACGAACAGTGACGTCTCACCGAAAGCAGGTTAAATTACTCAATGAGCAAAATATAGGCACAAAATATGGGAGATTCAAGCTCCTTGACTTCCTGTATTATTCATATCGAAATTAAAGGGGCTCGCAAATGATGGTAATTAAGGTGGAGGAGCTCTGGCCACAGTCTGCACCCGCGGCTACTCGGGCCTGTCAGCCTCATTAATCACCAAACTACAGAGCAGGAATATTAGTATTATCAGGGTTAAAAAGGGAAAGTGATGGCTTCTGTTTTACTGCAGAAACGATGGTGCTCCGAAAAACATCCGTATTTTCTTTTTTAAGCATTTGGAGTTCCTGTAAATAAGTTTCTTTCCTGGCATCTGGATGCACTACAGGCGCTATTAGGAAGACATACGGCAAATATACATCACTTGTCTTTATGCATCTTCAGCAGAAGTGTCCTATAATGTGTGTGAGTGACGGACGTGAAGCGCGGCCGAGAGAGGGACGGCAGACAGGCTGTCATTAGAACATAATGGTATTAAATTAATCACTCGGCAGTGTGACAGAGTGGGGATGAAGCTTAATCAGAAGCCCAGAGTGTGAGCCAGATAATATCTTGTCGCCCTTGTCGCGTCTCCCCCTGTTATTGATTGAGTGCCGGTATTAAGACGGCGCTGGGCCGGACCACCGGGGGCAGTGTCACTGTACTTTGTAACTTCCTGCTGTCAGTTTGCGTTTGTGTTGTGTTTCTACGTAATTCACAGGGGCGTTCGCTTCAGATACGAGATCTTTGTCTGGGATTTGAACCTGCAGCTGTCTGGTTGCAAGCTTTAAGTCGGAGGTCGGGAACCTGTGGCTCGCGGGCCGTGTGTGGCTCTTATATGACATATAATGAAATAGTGTTAAAAATATAAAACATTCTCTTGTATTTCAATTAGGGCTGTCAAAGTTAACGTGTTAACGCATGTGATTATTTGACATTTTACAGTTCTATACATTTTACACTTTATACAATATTACAAGCTTCTGTTTTTTATTTGCGATTATCCGCAATACATTGTGATTCATTTGTGCGATTGAAAAAAAAAATTTAACGATTGATAGCACTAATTCCAAGCCATTCATTTCCTACCACTCATGTTCATGGGTAATGTTAGCCAATCACAGCTGTCCTCGGGACAATATGACAGTGAAGCAGCACTATTGGATGATGCTTAACATCGTTGTGATGTCATGAAGTGAACCTCCCTTCTTTAAACAACTGTAGAAGAAGCTAGGATCAGTCAGAGTGACGTTTGCCTTATTTCTACCGCAATTCATCGCTTAACAGCGTCATCTAAAGGAATTAGAGACGTTGAGAGACGTATTGTGTACTGCCTTTGTTGGTTTTACACAAGTCCATTAGTTTACTTGTTTATTTTATTATTTTGTTTAGTTAAGCATAGGTTACGGCTCTCAAGGAGTTGCTTTTTTTTAATCTATGTGGTGTATCTTGCTCTCTCAGCTGAAAAAGTTCCCGTTCGCTCTAGGACACTTTGGTCATGTCTAGGATTTGAACCTGCAACCTTCTGGCAAAGCCTCAGTTTTCCTCTCACAGAGACGAGGTGCTTCAAGCCAGAAGATTGACAGCGCTACTGGAGACGGACGTTTAGATGAGCGACGGCGGCACCGCGGGTCGAGCATCATTCCGGCAACATTGTGCATTTAGTGGCGAGTCATTTGACTGGTGATTTGAATGCTACTCTGGGATTTGCATTTCCAGTTACGTTGCATGTGACCCCAGACAGCGTTAGCCTCACGCTTCAGTCGCGGGATTTGAATAAACGAGTTTGTAGAGCCGCGTCACGTGACCTCCTGTGTTTGTGTGTTTGTTGGGAGCAGAGCGAGGAGGAGGAGATGGAGCTGGTGAGTTCATCGAGCTTACTAACATGAAGACGGCCTGAGCTTCTGACCCTCGCCTTCTCACACGCATGGGGTTGGGAAAAGAGTGTTGTGAATTGCCTAACTCCCCTCGGACCTCATCATCTGCCCGATGACCCCGCATCAGATCGTCCAGTTCAGTGGTTCTCAAAGTAGGGGGGCGGGGCATCAGCAGACCAAAAAAATTAAAACAGTAAACAGTCAAAGAACGTAGAACGTTGGATATTAGTGATGGCAAGTTGATTCTTTTAACTGACCTGGATCTTTAACTCTCGATCAGTTAAGTGAATAATTCGTTTCAAATCCTTCGTTTATTTTACAGAATGCGGCCTGTCTCTTGGCTGTCACGAATGAATGATCCGAAAACGTCTGTTTGAACAAACTGCGAGCCTGTGAATCACGAATTGTTCCCTGAGGAGACTCTTTCATTTCGAGTCATACGAAACATTGGTTCATTTTGAACGAATCGCTCAGCAACGCCACATCACTATTGGAGATGACTCCCGTTTGTACACTGCAAAAAAATCCACGTGAAAAAACGAGAAAATAATAAACAAAATGAGTAAAAAAAATGTAATCAAGTAAAACCATCTGCCAATGGGGTGAGAAAATTTTACTTGATAAGAAGACGCTTGAAACAAGACAAAGAATCTTTTTAGTTTCTGATTAGATTTGTTTCTGCATTCCAGTTCATGTTCTCATTGGCTTTAATATAAGAAAGTAGCTACTTTCTTAAATTGAGAAACATTGTTCTTAAAATAAGAAACATTTCACTTGACATTTCTTGTTCCAGGAAGTTTTGTGTTTGAAAAATGGCCCAATTTAGTGTAAATATCATCAAAATAGAATTTTTTCCAAGAAAGAACATTCAAGGCCTACATTCTTGAAATAAGCAACGTAAATCTCTCACTCTTATTACTAACGTAGTTAATTTATCTGGTAAGAAAAAATTATTAGAAATTAAGTTATTTCAAAACTATTTAGCTTGTCAAGAGTAAATTTTTTGCAGTGTAAAAGGGAAGACTGGATTAAATCCACAAAATTTAAATTAAGGTGTGTAGTTTTCTATGAGTTTAAAGGGAAGAACGACCAAAAGAGTTTGAGAACCACTGGTCCAGTTCTTCAACAATGAAAGTGAAGCGTTTCAGCTGACAGGCCTGACGCCATGTTTGGGTTTTTCTTCCAGATACATGTCTTGTAGCTTATTGGCTGGTGATTAGCTCATGTGTGATGATGTCACGGTGTTAGATCTGTGTCCAGAACGGTTCAGAGTGAACGTGGGAGATGAATGTTGAGACTGAAGCTATTCTTAGAGGAGCAACACCTTCATGCGCTGGAGTGTCACTCGGCCTGGCGTGATTCTTCTGGTCTGCGCAGCACGAAGCGCCTCAGTTGATTTTCTGAATCCACCGCATGTTTAAGTTTCCTGCTAGAGTCAATAGAACGGAAATAACATCAATGTAGAAGTTCCTCTGCGGATTCTAAAGATGAAGAATGGAGGGTTTAATTGTAATTATATTAAACCGGCATGCTAAGGAACGGCGTACACATTGAGAAGAATGTCTCACTTGCGTGTTGTTGCTCATCAACTAACAACTAGCAACTAGATTCAGCCTCAAGAATGCGGCAACAGCGCCACTTGCTGCTGAAGAACGGTAGTGCACGCAAAAATGTATCACACCTGGCAAAATGTACCATATATTGAACTATCCACAGTTGTTCATACTTGAAAAGGCTTCAATTTCAATTGTGTGTTTTCGAGGTCTCAAAAATGCTTGAATTTTAAACTAGGTGCTTGAACATTTAATTATTCTTATTTCCCAACAAACAGTCATCTGACTGAATTGAATTGAATTAAATTTTTGAATTGAAAAGCCATAGTTTGCCTTTTAGAAGAAGGTATAAAAAAAATGTCTGTGAGCCTAAAATTCAAACTGACGTTATGATGGGAAGTTCGGTTCTTTTAAAAGACTTGGATTTTTAACTCTGGAACAATAAAGTAAACGAATCATTTCAAATCATTCGAAGAAATTTGTTCATTTATTTTATATTGACTGTAAAGAAACTATTGTTGACTAAGGAACTAGACAGACACTGACACGTATTCAATTTCTATTATTAAGCGCAACTTTGTTTTTTTTTTTTGTTTTCGCATAATATCTCCTTAAATGTTAAACTAGCATCTTTAAAATTAAAATGGCAAAGTTTTGTTTTTTGTATTTAGGCAGACTTTTAAATATATATTTTACCACAGCTGTGCTAAAACATGGACCGTGAAGTCCTTGAAAAGTGCTTGAATTGGACTTTTCCGAAGCTGTAGGAACCCTGTATCTAGTGACTCTTTCTAACAACTGGTTTTGTGTTTTTCATCAGAACACCCAGAGGATAAGCAGCTCCCAGTCGACACAGCCGCTGGCCACACCGGTGGTCTCCGTCACCACTCCCAGTCTGCCCCCACAAGGCCTCGTCTACTCTGGCATGCCCACGGCCTACAACTCTGGTGGGTGTGACGTGGCTTCTCCATTAAGAGTTGGTTTATTTCATCAGTTGGCGGCGTGTGCGAGGTGTTCAGCTCTGGTCTGTGTGTTGGATTGTTGTAGAATACTCCCTGAGCAGTGCCGAGCTCTCCTCTCTGCAAGGCTTTGGGTCTCCAGGACTGTCTCTGGGCTCCATGTCGGCATGGCAACAGCATCAACTGGGCCAGGCGGCTCTCAGCTCGCTGGTGTGAGTGACCCCGGCGCGTCTGAACCAGTCTGAACCAAAATCAAGCAAATGCACATTGTATCTCATCGATGTATCTAGAACGGAGACAAAATGACCAAGAAATGTTACACATACGTAAAGTAGCACACAAAATGTATTACATGTCGCAATTTTTGTCAATTAGTTGCACATGCTGTAGGTGTTGTGTAACAATTAATACCAATACCACATTTTTTTATGTACACGTAATGTAATGTATTGTAAACGATACCACAATCACAAACGCAGAATCACAACCGCCAGGACTTGTTCTCAAGTCCAAATTAGCCCCCTCTCTTTTTTCGTTAAATTTTTATGACTAAAGCTGTGACCTGTTCATTTAAATCATGTTTTTATCAAGTACTCGGTATCGGCGAGTAATCAAAGTCAAAAGTCAGCTTTATTGTCAAATCTGCTGTACGTACTGGACGTGCAGAGAGTCGCTTTCTCTACTCATCCCATGCTCTTCACAAATAGGCATACATTTTACAAAAATACAAGTAGTACAAAAATATGCAATTTACAAGAAGTACTAGTACAAAGTTGTACGAAAAAAAAAACAAATGTGCGATTTACAAAAGTAATGAAATGCAAGTACTCGTACACGTTTTCCAAAAGAGTGGCATCGCTGCATCCCTAGTAGCAGCGTAACCGTATAAAAACTATTCCCGAAATATTACTAATTAAAATGTAATTACCCATGAAGCCTGGCGTGGAATTGGACTGACGTATCTTGTGGTTTCTGCTGTTTCAGGGGTGGAGGTCACCTACCTCAGGGCTCCAACCTCTCCATCAACACCAGCCAGAATGTCAACATCAAGTCGGAGCCCATCTCCCCCCCGCGTGAGCGCGTCACCCCGTCCGGCTTCCCTCCTCCGCCCTCCGGCCGCCCCGACACGGGCCGCTCGCCTGTGGACAGCCTCAGCTCCTCCTGCTCCTCCTACGACGGGAGCGACCGCGAGGACCACCGGCCTGATTTCCACTCGCCCCTGGGCTTGGGACGACCCCCGGCCAGCGCGGCCGACGAGAGGGAGAGTCCCACGGTCAAGCGCATGCGCATGGACACCTGGGTGACATAGAGGGGCGGGGCCAGGGCGGGGCGGGGCCGGGGGACGAGAAGCGCTCAGCTGCAGGGAGGGTCATCGTTGTTGTTCATCAGTCGTCATTATTTAACTTCATTTCACGTTTCGTGCGAGTAGGTGGAAGAGACATATCGACTTCACGCGGGCGAGCAGAGCGAATCGTGTCACCGATGCGGCCGAACTAAAGATTGTCAGGTCACGAGGTCAGACGGACGTCACAATTCGCTCGTTTCGCACAATCAACACAAACGCATTGTTTAAGCTCTCTGTCTGCTCTTGCCCTCGTGATGTTACTTAATTTATTTAAAGGAATGGGGGCAGTTTGATCGGGGGGGGGGGTCCGCCACATTCCACCGCAGACGTGCCGCGTCTCTAAATCTCCGCCGTGTGGTCACTTCCTTTGGCTTGGATGCGCACAGGACGTGACTCGGTTGCAACCAAAGCCTCCGTGTCCTTCTGTCTCCGCCCTTCACTCCTGTCGTCACGTCTGTCGCTCACACGTCGGGAAAAATCCCTTCTCATGCAAAGCGGATCGAAATCTAAAGCCATGAACACTTGCTGTTCTGTTTGTAGAGGAAAGATTTGAGCCAAACCTTTTTTTTTTTTTTTTTGTTCCTTCTCCTTCTTCTTCTCCTATGTATAAAGCAACTTTAATATATATATATATAAAACTATATACATCACTTTTGGTGTAAGTACGTATGTATTGTACGCTCACCAGATTGGAGACAAAGTATATTTTTGTGGATTACTGCCGAGTTTAACAGGCGAGATCCTTATTCAGTAGAGTATTCACTGGTTAATATGTACTATTTTGTTAACTATACTGTACTTTGGTTGACGCTGATTATCGCCGCCTCGTCCCCGAGCTTGTGCTTTTGGGTGGTTTTGCCCTTTAACAGTGGTGAATGTCTGTCCGGAGCCTTTTGTATTAGTTCCTGGAGCCGCTCGGGGAGGACGAGCCTGCTGAACACACTGCCTACTTCACCCCGAGGGCACATGCTGGTTTTGTTATACACCTGTTGTAAATACTACACCTCGGGTAACTACACGGACACTATGTACAGTCCTTTCCCCTCTTTGTGAATCGGCTTCAGATTTCCCCCCCGAATCCTCGGCTGCCACGCTCCGGCCGGGCACCAGGGGGCGTGTCAGACGCTTTTGGATTTGTTATGTATTTGGTCAGTGTGTCACAGGGCGGCGGCCCAGCACCTCCCCGCCCTCTCGAGCACCACGCCACTGGCAATAAGCTGATGTTGATCTATGCAGTCCCCGCCCCTCACACAGACAGGACGACGCCCATCATCTCTCACGGCCATGAAGCACACGGCGATGCCTAGCGGAGGATCTACCCAGCGGGAGACTGTTAACCCTTCGCCTGTAAGCGCTCGCTTGTTAACCCTCCTGTTATGTTCCGCTCAAACTGACCCGTGTTAAAAATAACAAAAAAATACTTAAGTGTTTTTTTTTTTTTCACTTTCAAACTCCTCCTGCTTGTCTTGGCGAGTCTAATCTACATAGACACAAAAATTGGTTTAGTTGACATATTTGTAACGTCCGCTACATGTTTTTGTTACAATGATAATGTCGGGTCAGTTTGACCCTTCAGACAAAATGGAAGTTAAAATGAGTCAGAAAGTTCAAATGCGATTTGTTTCTTTGCAACAATGAGACATAACACACCGCTGTCTCACACTCTTCATCACACAAACAGTGTCTTTGTAATATAAACATCAAACATGTAGCGTGGTGTTACATATACGAGAACTGAATCGTTATATTTTTCATATGAGGATTACACCAAATTAGCCAAACAGGAGAAGTTTCAAAGGGAAAAAATATTTTTAAAAATATTTTTAACTTTGAAAACGGTCAAATTTGACCCAAACATAATAAGAGGGTTAAGGTTGCTGCGCTGCCGGGGCTCCGCCTACACCAGCGTGTTAAATACAGTAATGACACAGTAACGACTCCAACTTCACGTGTTTTCATTTGGCCCTGTTGTTATTATCAGGAGCCTCCATTGATCAGCTGTAAGATGATGACATATTAATTATTTAACTCCACGTCATTTTTCCTAGAGGCCAAAGTTTTATTGGGGTGGGGGGGGCGTAGGGAACCCGGACCCTCGGGGGCCGACACACACCGGCTCTAGGTCCATCATCAGGCCCCGGATTATAGTTGATCCCTGGTTCGACACTTTCCATTGGATTTCTCGGAAGTCTCTTTGAAAGCGACAGGAAGTCCGTGCCCCCCCCCCTCCTCCTCTGGGGTCTTCAGGGTAGACAAGCAATACTAATATTCTCACCCGCTGGGCGTCGTCTTTGATTAGGATCAGGGAGCTTCTCTGTCACGTGCACAATTAGAGCCTTATTCCAAAGAGTCGCTGGTGCTCAGAATCACACCTCACCCTCCCCGCGTCCCGCTGAAGAAATACATAAGAAATCCGAAGGTGCGAGAAGAAGTTGTGGCTTTTCTGGAGCGTCTGGTGCCGTCTGTAGTTGTAGCGGTTCGGACCCTCGGACCGTCCGGCGGCACAAGCTGGACTTTGTTGCCATGAGTGACTGGAGAGGTGGTGGGCTGGAGACGGGCGAGGACTCTTTAATTTAAAAAAAAAACAAAAAAATCTGCATTGTGTTTCCCTGAATGTGTTGTTTTACCTTCATTATACAATAAATATTCTAGTGAACTTTTTATTGAATGACTTAAGATATTATGCTAGAGACTGTTGTACAAATTTGTATTCTGCATTCACTAAAGTAAAGATATTGGCTTTTCTCGTGTGATATAGACTCTCTGGCTTCTTCTGTGGAGTGAGCGTTTCCCTAGAACCTGTCGGCTTTATTAAAACCTCCTTGTACCTCAAACACTTCCTGTACGTGCCTTCATCCTGCACCAGCACACACTCACTCACTCACTCACTCACCACACACGTCTCCGTCTCTTCATCCATCCATATCTTTCCCTCTGTCCATCTATCTGTCTGTTCCTCCATTCATCTATACATTTGTTTTTCTCTCTGTCTTTGTGTATTTATTTATCTATCTGTTTGTTTGTCCATCCATCAATCCTTCTCTCATCTGTCTGTCTGTCCGTCCGTCCGTCCATCTATCTTTCTGTCCATCCATCCATCTCTCCTTCTACCTATCTTTCTATTTATCTATCCATCTGTCTGTCCTCCATCCATCCTGTCTGTCTATCTCCCCATCCATCTCTCTATCCATCTATCTAGCTGTGGTGATGTGACAATAAAAGTGATTTGATATCCATCTGTCTGTCTGTCCATCCATCCATTCATTCATCCCTCCGTCCATTTATTGTTCCATCTATCTATCTGTTCATTCATCCATCTGTCTGTAAATCCAATTGTCCATCTGTCTGAGTCCGTTCATCCATCCATCTATCTTATCCTGTCTATCTATCTAATGTACCTGTCTAACTTCATCTATTAAGCTCATTTTATAATGTTTTATTCTTATAATCTATATCAGGAAGCACAATACTGTATATACACGGATATAAACTTAGTCGTTGTACGTAAATACCACTTCTAAGGCGAAACAGGTGTGTGTGTGTGTAAGAAATGAATGACTAGATGTTTTTGAGAAGTGAACCGTGATGTAAATAAGAAATTAAATACAGTATTCTGTATGTATATATACATGAGTGTAAACTGAGACGTAAGATTAAAAAGAAAAAGAAAAAACGTATTGCTTGACAGACAGAAAGATGATAGATAAATCGACAAATAGATAACAGAAAGTATCAGCACTTGGAGATATTATGTAGGTCATATGTAATAAAAGATACTAGGTGGAAAAGAAACGAGCGAAAGGGGGAGAGAAAAATAAAACTTCTTGCGCTTAGCTGTGGAATCCTGCACTACTCGAAGTCGCCAGGAGGGGGCGAGTTACTACCGCGTTAATGGCCGAGTTCAGTCTTAAGTACATTAATTAAACCCGCTCGGTTTGACATCGTCCTTGATTCTGGTTTGAAAGAGTCATTTCGCGTGTCCGAATTCCAGCACTGAAAAGAAAGTGTTTATCTCCTGAAACTATGTCAGGTGTTTGCGTGACGTCATCGCCCCGCCCCGCTACTGAATCAAACCGGTCCACGCGCAACAGTATCACGCTCTCACGCGCGCGCGCACGCACCCCACATCACGCAACGAGTCGCTGGAGTGTAAAGGTAAGACAGCTCTCCGCCGTCTCACGCCTTCCGTTCCCTCAAAACTTTCACCTTTTATAAAGTTTTAGAGAAAAAGATGAGAAGTGTGTTTGAGCAGATGCGGGTTAAACACGCCTCAGGTCCAGATTCTTTTCTGTTGTTTTGACGCAAAGCTTTAAAGTTTGTGTTGTTGTTTTTTGTTTGTTTTTGTTTTTTAGTTTTGTGACGTGGGTTATTTTATACGTATGTTAAATGTGTTTCTTTAAAAAATTTAATATTTAGGGTTATTAAAGTCCCGCTGATACACATTTTTTTGCACCAAAAGTTGTAATGCTAAGTGTTTGTAGCATCTGTGCTATTAACATCCAGGTTGTATATAATTATAGCAATGTTGCTGATGCAAACCGTCAAAGCTGCGTCCTTACACACACACACACACACACACACACACACACACACACACACACACACACACACTATTTGCAGGCAAACTCTGACTTTTTAGTAGTGATTACTGGTAATTGTTTAGTCTAACTAAAACAAACAATTTAATCCCATGTTCAGCACACGACACAAGTTAATCCTTTTTTATTTTTAAATTTTAAACCAAAGCATTATGTACAATCCAGATCTAAAATGAACTAAGCTCCTTGTCGTCTCTCTATCTTCAGAAATTTCCTTTTAAATGCACCTTTTTTGTCTAATTAAAAAAAATAAAAAAATACTGACAGCTGCACTAAAAAGTCACTTTATACCTGTGCAATACACCACTGGCACCCGCCACTTTATTCCCCCGTGAAATAAGCAAACTTTGCTTCCCGATATCACTGTTTACTCTATTTTATTGAAAAGTTTACAAAAATGTTTATTTTTTACTCTCATTTTATATTTATATTTTTTTCTTCTAGAGGTACTATTAATATTTTAGCCTATCCTATGTACATTTTCTTACATATTTTTATTCCTAATTGTAAGGAATTTCATTGTAACCAAGTGATGCAATGACAATAAAGGCATTCTATTCTATTCTAATTATCCCCTGATAAAAACATGTCATTTTTTCTAAACACTGTCGATCTTTTTACACAGACACTCGTCACGTGCATGAATCTGTTCTGTATTGGTACTAGCTGTGCGTGTCATTGGTGTGTTGTTTGTGTCCACACACGTTGGTGATGTCAGGCCTCAGTTCTCTTCTCCTTCAGTGGTCTTGACGATGGAGCAGAAGAAGCGCTGGCCTAATCTCAGGGTCCGGCTGGGAAAGGGTCTCGGGAAGAAGAAGAAGAAGACGCCGCTGAAGTACCGGCGGAGCATGTCGGTGCCGGACCTGCGTCTGGGTGTGGCCAAGATCCCCGCGGCGGAGGACGAGCCGCGGACGCCCAACGAGGACGGCGTGTTTTTCGCAGACGTGATGGATGAAACGGCGAGCGAGACCCTCAGCGTGGTGTCCTCGGAGGTCTTCTCTGTGCTGGACGCGCCCTACTCCAGCAGTCCCGCCCCTTCCGAACGCTCCGCCCCCGTGGACTTCCCGCCGGCGTGTGATAGGCCGAGGGCCACCACCTGGTACATAGAGGATCCGGACGAGGCTGCGGAACATTCCGTGAGCGCCGCCCTGACACGAGCCACCGCCGGCCGCGCCCCGCTGCCAAGCCACGCCTCCTGCACTGAGCTGAGCCGCTCCGGCCCCGAGGAGCCGCTGTTCCTCTCTGAGCCGCTGTCTCCACTGCACATGCTCATCACCGGCTCAGCTGAGGACATCAAGCTGCTGGTGAGACACACACACACACAGAGAGACAGACAGACGCGGATGGAGACAGACAGACAGAGACTGAAGGATGGAGAGACAAATTGAAGGAGACTGAACGATGGAGAGACAGACAGACAGACAGAGACTGAAGGATGGAGAGACAAATTGAAGGAGACTGAACGATGGAGAGACAGACAGACAGACAGACAGGGACTGAAGGATGGAGACCGACAGACACAGACATACAGACAGACACGGACGGATGGACAGACAGACATACAGGGATGGAGAGACAGACAGACAGACAGACAGACAGGGACAGACAGACAGACAGACAGACAGACTTCAGACGAGTGCGTGACACACAGCTTTGCATTGGCTAATTCTTTACTCTGGGACTTGAACCCATGAGCTGCGCTGTTGCAAACACATTTGCAGTTTGAATTGAAATGAATTGAATTGAAAAAGCCTTTAATAGTCCCACAGCGGGGAAATTTCACGTCACAACAGCAGCAACAAATCCAAACAAACAAACAAACAAACATGCACACATCATAATATCATAATAAACAAACAAACAAACCAACCAACCAATAACAACTGTTATAATAAGAAACTTATTAAAATATAACTTTAAATATAAGAAATCACTGACTAGAGTGGGCCAGTCCATCAGTCTGTCTGTCTGTCTCTCTCTGTTTGTCTATCCATACATTCATTCTTCTGTCTATATCTACTGTATTTGTCTGTCAGTCCGTCCGTCCGTCCGTGTCTGATGACTAAACCGTTACTGTGACACTGATCACGTGTGTTTTCCTCTTCCAGGACGCTCAGAACGAGACCAGTGACTTTGACCCGTTTGCCTCGCAGGATCCTGAGCGTGTAAGTGTGTGTGTGTGTGTGTGTGTGTTAGAGCTGCACGGTGCTGGATAAAATCAGAATCACGTTTTTTTTTTGCTTAGAATAAAAATCAAGATTCTGGAGTTTTTATTTTAAAGATTTAACACTGAACAACAGGTTGTCAAACATCAGTAGAATAACGCGTGTTACTTTTAGCTTTAAATGTAAATACATGTACAGAAAAGCAATGTAATGTAATGAAGCAAAGAGAACATCTTTTAAATCTTTTATTGCGGCAATTACAATCTTTTAACGATTGTGCAGCTGTAGTGTGTGTGTGTGTGTGTGTGTGTGTGTGTGTCCGTGCTGAGGTGTGTGTCTCCTGCGCTTCAGGTCTGCACGGCTTTAAATGACAGTCAGAACATCTCTGCTGCCCTGCAGAAGACCCAGTATCTCCTCACCATCAACCTGAGGGAAGGACGCAACCTGGTGATCAGAGACCGATCAGGTACACACACACACACCGCTGCGTTTGTGTGTGAGACTGACCGCTGTAGTAGCCCCTCCCACTGACACTGATTGGCTGGTTGTGTGCGGGTGTTGGCTAGAAATCCGAAAGTTGACTAGGATAAACATCAAAATGCTCTGCGACGCTCACCTGACTCCTTTTCTGTCCAGATGATTTCTAACACCTGTTCGTTCCACAAGTGATAACGTTTTGGTCGCCATGAGATTTGAGATTTTGATGTCATGTTTATACTAAACTTTAACCGACTTGAGATGTTTTATGGTATTTGAAGTTTCTTTGTATATCAAAAATCAAAGAAATCTTTGTGTTTTTTTTTTTCTTTTAAAATGTCAGACTCCTTTTTAAAATCAGACTTGTATTTCCTCGTTTATACTTTGAACAAAGAAAGTTTAACTGCTTTCTGTTAAACTTATACTAAAATGTGATGTTTTGTTGAACATTTAAAGAAAACCTTCCCCCAAAATGGTAATATTTCATTTTGATTTAGGCACAGCTTAAAATATACATTTTTCCACAAATGTATAGTGGTGGGAAAACTTGAACATGGACCTTGAAAGTGCTAGAAAAGTAATAGAATTGTATCTTTCAGAAAGTGTAGGAACGTGTGAGAATTCCTTCAAAATTCAAACGCAAGTCAATTTTGAAGAATTGGCATCAAAGAAAAACAACTTAACAACTTAAACACAAACGCAAGTTCCTTGGCAAAGTCCAGCGTGAATTAAATTCAATTTCAATAGTGTTGTCGCAATCTGCGATGTAAACACAACTGCGAATGCAAATCAGCAAAGGTTTTTCAAAGGCGTCTGACACGCCTCCTTCTGTAATGGCGAACACGCGACACACACTCGGGTGTTTCCTGGTCTGGTCTGGTCTGGTCTGATCTGGTCTGATCTGGTCTGATCTGGTATGGTCTGGTCTGGTCTGGTCTGATCTGGTCTGGTCTGGTCTGGTCTGGTCTGGTCTGGTCTGATCTGGTCTGGTCTGGTCTGGTCTGCTCTTCTGGCGTCTGGTGTGAATCACCGTGTTTTCTTGTGACTGGTGTTCACACGCTGACGTGTCAGAAACACTGATCCGGATTCACCATACACTTTCTTTTCTGCGTTGGGCTTCACCTGCAGCAGAACCTGAAGGTCCACATTCTCTCCCTGAATCTTCACCTGGACTGGTCAGAGAGCCAGACTCTCGACTGGTTAGAATCTCGGCTAAAGTTAAAGTGATTGACTGGCTGTTCACGCTCAGGACGGAACTGGTTTCAGGAGGAATGTCTCCAGGTTCTTCCTGCCGGTCTGGTCTCACTGTGGAATGTGCTCCGACCAGGTCGCTCTTCTGTCTCATCTGATCTCCGTCAGCAGGATTCACATTATTCTGAGCCGGAGGATTATTGATACACAGTCGACTCCGCCTAATCAGGCCACATTGGGACACAATCATTTTGGTCCAATAAAGCGGCACCGGACAAAACAATAATTTGACCGTATTTATTTTCCTCATTAGACCGTATTATATTCATTAGACAAGATTACATTCTTGGCCCTGGTTTTCATCTGTATTTATCTCTGCTCATCTGATTTAACTGCGTGGCTGACAGACTTATTTTAGACTCATTTATTCATAACAACATCTAAGATAGTTGCTGATGCTGAGCAATGCTTCATGTTTAGTGACAGAGAGTAAGGCGTGTCTTCCCCTCTCTAAACAGCGCAGACACTCGCTCAACCATTTGAGTATGTGCGATTTCCTTCGTATTCACGCTTCACCTAATGGTGACGGTTTATGACAAGCTCCCTCAAATTTGGCCCAATAAAGCGGCTTTTTTGCCCCAATAAAGCGGTGCAAATTTTCGTTATGAGATTTAGGACTTTATTATTTGGCCCAATACCGCGGCAGCCCCGATTTTAATAATTTAATTATTATTATTGATTACGGTAATTTATCTGATGTTGTCCACCAAAGCAGCTTTTATTGTGTATTGTCAGTAATTATTTCCCATTAGAAATATCTGTGAAGCTTAAAATTGGACAATTTTTCGTTTGAACCATTTTCTCTAAAAAATAAAATAAATATTTACTAGAAATCAACAGTTTACTTGGTTTTAAAGTACAGTATAAAGCGGTTGGTTTTAACATGCTTTTTGTCACCGGAGGCAGTTAATAAACATCTGCTACTGGTTATTCTTCATTCGTTGAATATTTCCTGGGATTATAGATGGCTGATTGTATCTGGTAGAGAGACACTGTAGCAATTTTTTCAGTCACTTCACTGTATCAAAGTGCTTCAGATCATACTTTTGTTTCTATTTGATAAGGCAAAAACAAGTGAATGGCGCCTCCTGTTGGAGACTTTTACTTTATATACTGAGGGTCCGGTGTGTTAGTAATGGTGATGCAAGCTGATGTCCTATTGTTGTATTATTGTGATGTATTATTGTACTGATTGAATATATTTGTCTAATTTCTAGAGTTGTGTAAAATCAAACGGTTGCAGTAAATCATTGAATACAAACAGATCAACATTTACAGTGTGCTAAATGGCGACTCCTAGTGTGCAACTTGGAGAATGACACTGAGCATCTCTTTATTTCTCGCACACTTTCTTTCTCACGCACTTTTTTTTTTTTTGTTCTCTTTTGTGTCTTCTCTCTGCGTATGCCTTTGTCACGATATTAGGAGAAAGTAACACTAGATGCCAGTAATATCACTACATGCTCATCATCTAGTACGTGGCAGCGGTGTCCAGCAGTTGGGACTTGGATCTGCCTCACAAAGGTTGAGCGAATCGCTTTTTACTTGGTCCAGCTTATTCACTCATGTCAGCACTGCTGGAAACTGTTTAGCTGGTTAAAGAAGCTGTAAAACTGACCTTCCTTTCAGCAGGTCGAGACTTGTGGGGTCAATCAAACGCCCAAAACGGCCAGAAATGGGGAACTTTCACGTGAAACTCCACAGTCTCCTTGTTCTTAAAAAACAAAGTTTCACGGAACACACAAAATTGTCCAGGTGAGCCCGAACTTCTGAACGGTAGTTTGTAGCTCATCCCCGTTCCCCGCCTGGTGTTAATGGCGTGAGGAGGGCGGCGGCACCTGTATCCTCCTCCTCCTCCTCCTCCTGGCTCCGCCTCCTGCTCCTGTCAGGCTGCCTGGAGGTTTCCTTGTCAGTGTCTGGCAGGAGGATCGGCCTCCTGGAGATGTTCATTTGGAGCTGAGAGATGACAGGCCTGACAGCTCGTCCCCACAGGCCTTTTGTCATGTGATTCCAGGCTCCCCGCAGGTTCTCTCAAGCGCTCCTTTATCCCTGCACACAAACGCTCCTTCCCTCTCCCTCTCCTCACCAGCCGGTCCAGACAAAGACAGACAGACAGCGGTCAGGCTTCTAACAGGCTTTGGAGATTAGCACCGCTTGCTCCTGGTTTCTGGGGTTTTAATGCACCGGCGTTATATTAATAGATTCACGCTGGCTGTAATTTTGACTCTTTCACGATCCGCCAGCTCCCGTCAGCGTTCCCGGCCAGACCGGGCTCTTTGTTTCCTGCCGGTGAACTGGACCTGCGGTGCGAGGACCATTCCAGACGCTTCTGCTCCACTCACGGCTTCTTTTAATCTGCACAAACGCTCGTCTTTTATCGTTAAACGCATCAGTCTCGTCCTCACGTCCTCGTCGTTCATTTGTTTCAGTGGCTCTCGACTTCTGATGATACGGGGCCAAACTCGACTCTCTCAGGTCACAGCGTATACAAATAAAATGTGGATTTATTCCATATTCGTCTTGTCAAATTTGGAGATAAGGAATGAAAAATCATCGATTGCCAGACTCTGCTTCTGCTGCTGATGGTGTGAGTAGTTAGAACCGGGTCCTCTACCAGGTTCTGATGGTTCGGCTTGAGGTTCGTCTCATTGATGATGATGGTGTGAGAACATGAGGTTTTTTTTGAGAAAGTTTGTCCACAAACATCACAATTGCCGCCGTTATTTTCAGTTCTTACGTTCACAAATTTGTAAAGTTTCTGTGATCAATCAGCGTTGAACTCTTTTGGAGATTTTCCTGTTATTCGTCTTTCAGTGTGGTTTGAAGGTCGTCGGGCCGGATCTAAGTTACTACCACTGATCTAAGTTACTCAATACTCATATTTATCTCATAATTCTCAAAAAACATATCAAATCATCAAAAAAATGTTCCTCATTCTTTCAACTTTTTTTTTTAAGAGAATTTTTTCCCAAGTATGTTTTTACTTGCTTTGCTATGAGACGGTTTCAGTCTAGACTGACGTTTTACAAGAGCACGTCAGCGTTTTTACATGCAAAAGTAACCCCGTTGTCTTGCACGTCGTCCTTTAGGAACCAGTGACCCGTTTGTCAAGTTCAAGATTGACGGCAAAAACATCTACAAGAGCAAAGTGGTGAACAAGAACCTGAATCCCACCTGGAACGAATCCTTCTCCTTCCCGGTCCGAGACCTGGACCAGACGCTTCTCCTCAAGGTCTGGAATGTTCTTTTAAGCACAAGGTTTCACTAGACATGAAATGTGGCACAGTGATGGAGAAATGCTTTAGAAAGTGGACGCACGTTAACAATGGCACCTATCTGTCGCTGAAGAACGAGGCGAGAACCTTCAGCTCCGCCATGATGATATTAACCGTTGGACTCTTGCAGGTTTATGATCGTGATCTCAGATCAGACGACTTCATGGGATCGAGCGGCTTCCTTCTCAGTAAGCTGGAGCTGGACAGGTACTTTTATTATGTACATCTGCAGGATACAGATGATGTTTTCTGATGCGTCCATCTCCCGACAGGACGGTTCTGATGACACTGACTCTAGAAGATCCCAACAGCGTGGAGGAAGACATGGGCTCCGTCCTGATCGAGGCCTGTCTGTCCATCCGTGAAGAACCTGCCAAACGGAACGTGCGTGGCTCACAGACGCTCCGGCGCTTTAGGCGAAACCTTTCTGACGCACGTTTAATGTGTCTGGCTTTCAGAAGTGGCTCCTGAGAAGGAAAGGAAGCTTCAATAAGGTTCGTCTTCAGCAAGTCTTTATTACACACAGACTCGTCTTGTTCCGCTTGTGTCCACTGGAGGGCAGTACATCTTCATCTTCTCTGGCTTTTCCTGCCGCTATTTTTTATTTTTCTCCAACTTTCCTTGTTGAGCCGCACGTATTAAGAAGTTGAAGTCGGATTTGAGTTTTATGCCGATCAGGTTATAGATTAACCAGCCAATTAAATAACGTGCAGCACGAAGAAAGTGAATCATTTTAAAAGGATATATATATTTTTAATCAAATTATTGCTCATTCTGACCAACTGACTACTGACTTTATTATCATGATTAGCGTCATCATTTTGGAGTTAAAACTGTGTTAAACATGGTTTTTTTCTTCGGCTTTTTTCTTAGCACCACATTGGTCGCCGTACAGACGGACCTTCTTTCAATTCTTACCTCTCTTCTTCCTTCACACTTCCTTTTTCACAGCCACACCATCTCTGACGGGCTCTCGTGTGTGTGTGTGTGTGTGTGTGAGAGAGCTGTAACCCAGATGTTGAGATGTAATATCACAGCTGTAGACGGGCAGCGCCGGACGCCGTCCACTCGTCCTCCTTCTGTTTGCTTTTCACCAGACTGGGTTTTTTTGGCCGAGTCGATCACAAACGTGTCCAAAACAAACACTCTGGAAGATTCGCCATCGAGGAATGTGATATTTTTAACCCCCGAACAAACACCCACCCACCCACCTACTCTCTCTCTCTCACCCATTCTTCCTCTTCATCGCTCACTCACTTTCACTCGTTCTTGCTCATACACACACACACACACACACACACACTTTCATTTTCTCTTTCTCTCATCCTCTGTCTCTCACACTCTCACAATATCATAATATGTCTTGTTCTCTCACTTTCTGACTCTCACTCATTGTCTCTTTATTTCTCTCTTTTTCACTCATACTTTCACACATGTTCTCTCTCTCTCTTAAAGAGGCTTGTTTATGGAGATGTGAGCATTACATTAAATGTTAATGCTGCTGTGTCTGCCCCGGTGTGTGTGTGTGTGTGTGTGTGTGTGTGTGTGTGATTACCGGCAGAACGAGTCTAGCCTCTCGCTGATGAGAGTGGAGGACGACCTGCACTTATCCGTCTGCTTCCTCGCTCTGAGCCAATCGTACGCCTTTCTGTCTGAACCGTGGCCTTTGCTGCGTCGTACATCTTTGCATGTTTTTGTGACACATTACAGATAATAGTGACTAGTTCTGAAGACTAAACAGAAAGAAATGGAACAAAACCGTTAAGAATCCAAAAATGTAAAAAATAATCCTTTCATCCAATATTCAGAATATGTATAATAATGATAATAATAATAATAATTTTTCATCTCGTAAAGATAACAAGAGTCATTAGAGTACAATTGCTAGTGTTACAGGTAAACTAGTTCAAGTGTTAAACAGAAGAGATTAAATGGAAAGAAGGCTTTTTTTTTTAAATGAAGAATGAAGACAATATTTTGCCCCCAGAAATCACAGGAATCCACTGATTTAAAATGCAGGTTTTACGCGGAGAGTGCAGGATTAAGATATCAAAATTATACCAGTCACAAGTTTATTAAATAAATAAAAAAATAGTATTTTCAAGAGAATATTAATGTAATTGAACCAAAAATGTTATTTAAAAAAAAAAATGTATTTTTTATTTTTATTTTGTGCCTGAACAATCAGAGAGGTGCTTATGTTTGCGTAAATATATATTGCAATCGTCGTGTTTGTAAATTGTGCAAAATTACAATACTGCACAACTTGGTAAAAAATTGTAATAATTGAAATGTCTATTTTTTGCCCTCGTATTGCTGTGATGGTACGCACCTGTCAGAGTTGTGCTGACTGTTCCAGGGTCAGCCGGTCAGACTGCCGACCGGCCCCAAGAACCAGCTCTGGAACGCAGTCTACACCATCGTCCTGGTGGAGGGTCAGGAGCTGCCGGACGCTGGCGAGGGGGACGTGTACGTGCGCCTCAGGATGGGCGAGCAGAGGGTCCGCAGCAAGGTGTTTGCCGCTCATTACATCACCAGACGCTTTACTCCTCCTCCTCCTCACACACTTTCTGAAGAGTTTGCTCCGCTCTCTTCCTCCACCCTAGTTTCCTCTCCTCTTTTCTCCCAGGCTTCACTGCTCCGCTGACAGAGGAGGACACTCATTAGGCCGCCGCAGTCTGGCAGGGCATTTCTCTCCGCGCTTCCGGGACGATGTCTAGTTGGGATGATTTGCATACCCTTCTCTCTTTCTCTCGAGCCCCCTGGCTCCGTTTGGCCATGTTTGCTTGTTGAACACAAGCAGTTGTAATTGGATGCCGTGGCAGTTTAGATGTGTTCTCCACCGCTCTAATGAACTCTCTCGGAATGAAGCTTAATTCACCTGCCAGCTCCGCTGAACTTCTTCTCCGTCCCAGAGCCTGTGTGTCACGCAGAAGCCGCAGTGGAGAGAATCCTTCGACTTCAACCAGCTGGTGGAGGCGCACGACAGCCTGGTGCTGGAGGTCTGCTGCAAGAGAGGACGCAAGTCTGAGGAGTGCTGGGGCCTGTACGTCACACAACACACACACACACACACACACACACCAGTATAACACACGGCATGCGCTTTATTACAGTGATACACACACACACACACACACCAGTATAACACACAGCATGCGCTTTATTACAGTGATACACACACACACACACACACACACACCAGTATAACACACAGCATCCACTTTATTACAGTGACACACACACACACACACACACACACACACCAGTATAACACACAGCATGCGCTTTATTACAGTGATACACACACACACACACACACCGGTATAACACACACACACACCAGTATAACACACAGCATGTGCTTTATTACAGTGAGACACACACACACACACACACCAGTATAACACACAGCATGCGCTTTATTACAGTGATACACACACACACACACACACCAGTAAAACACACAGCATGCGCTTCATTACAGTGATACACACACACACACACACACACACACACACACACACACACACTCACGTAACTCACTGCAAGTCTAAGGAACATTTACTCCGCACTGCTTCTCTATTAACCCTCCTGTTCTGTTCGTTTCAGAGGAGCTTCAGTAATGTTCGCTGGTCAGTTTGACCCGGGGACTTTTATTATGCATATACGTGTCAGAAGCCAAAAAGTTCCCAAAAAAGTGTGTGTGTGTGTGAGACAGCGTATTACTGTATGTCTCATTGTGCCAAAGGAACGAATAGTATTTGATCTTTCTGACTCTTTTTAGCTTCCATTCTGTCTGAAGGGTCAAATGATCTCAAACAGAAACATGCAGCGGGCGTTACATGTTGTGTTTATTTGTAGATTAGACTAAGACGAGCAGAAGTTTCAAAGGGAAAAAAAAAAAAAATCTTTTAGGTACTTTTTATCTTTAAACTTTTAACACTGGTCAATTCGACCCCGAAGAGTAGCTTTGTAACAGAAACATGTAGCGTGGTGTTACAAATATGTGAACTGAATCATTATATTTTTTTACATGATGATTACATCAAATAAGCCAAGCAGGCGACGTTTCACTTTTAAGTATTTTTAAAATATTTTTTACATTTTGAAAATCGGGTCAATTTAACCAGAACATGATTAGGGTTAAATAACAGAGTGAAACACTGTGTGTGTGTTTGGCACATCACTCAACAGACACACTAGTAATAGTGACTAGCGACTAGTCACACTCATTTACACTAGCCTTGTTAGTAGTTTTACTCTTCTTCTCCGTTACACATGTTTCTTCGCCAGTCACAGTATTGTTTTGTTATCTTTATTTGACTTTTATTTATGTTTTGAGCTCCACAAGATCTCGCTCAGTTACACAACCACAGTTCTCACGGAGAGTAGGACTCGTGGCTTTATAGGCGTCTCCTCCTCTGCTTCCCTCAGGCTGGATATCGACCTTTCCCGGCTTCCTGTCGGGCAGCAGCAGTTCTACAACCGCGTGCTGGATCCGGGGAAAGGCCGGCTGGTGTTCTTCGTCACGCTGACCCCGTGTTCCGGCGCGTCCGTCTCAGACCTGCAGGCGGCTCCGTTGGATAACGCCAGGACTCTGGAGAACGTCCTGCAGAGATACGTCAGTATCTGCTCTTTCTGAGAGTTTGCTTTTCCTGACCTGGTTTCTTCACCTGATCTTCACAGAGCACCAGGAACGTTCTGGGAAACCTGAGCGACGTTGGCTTTCTTCAAGTCAAGCTAATAAGGGCGACGGATCTTCCCTCCACTGATCTGAGCGGTACTTCTCCAACCGTGAATACGTGTTGTGATGTTTGTAAGAGCTTGAGAGAGCAACGGGTCTCCACCGGAGGATTGTCCAGATCTCCACCAACACCCATATCAATACTGAATAAAACTTCCTCTAAAGTCACAGACAAGGATTAGGAATTAAACAAAAAAGGAAGCATGTGAATAATGAGCTTCCAAGAATCATTTAGAACCTTGAGGCTTCTAGAATTAGTTGTTTTAATTTCCGCCTGATCCGTTGGTTCCTGATCCGATCCTAAACTCACACACACACACACACACACACACTGGAGGAAACGTCTCTCAGTTGTAGAAGTGTCTTTCTCCTCGTCTTCATTACTAGAAGAATTACACGTGGAGTTTTGTGAAGTCACGCACAAAACGCCTTTCACACGCGTGTAACCGTCATCCGTTTCACTGAGATCCAGACGGGTTAGGCTCCGCCCCTTCAGAAGCCTTGTTTTTGTAGTGCAGTGGTTCTGAAACTTTTTGGGTCGTGCCCCTTGAAACGTAAAGAAAAATCCGGACTAATGTTTTCTTCATAAATGTTTTTCAAGTGAACGTGTCTCGTCCGCGAACATTTCGTTTGTGACAGCCGAGCGACAGTTACGCATTCTGAAAAAAATCGAAACAAATTGTTCGTTTCTCGATAAAGTTCTCGATGAGTAAAGTTAAGTACCATCACTAATCTCCAACTCTACGTACTGTGGGAGTTTACTTGTATTTTTTTTCTTCTGCTGACCCCCCCCCCCCCCCCCCCCCCCCCCCCCACACACACACACTTTGAGAACCTCTTATGTAACGAACCTGAAGGGTTTCAGGGTTTTCGAGTCTTTCAATCAGCACAAACTCTGTCGTCACACATCTGGAGGAAGTTTGACGGTTTTTGGAATGTTTTAAAAAATCCTGACCTGATATTGGCGTCTGTGAGCTAGTCTCTCGCTACTGGAGATCTAGAGCTGGAGAAGTGGTTCTAACGGGGATCCTGTAACCCTTCCTCAGGTAAGAGCGACCCGTTCTGCGTGCTGGAGCTGGGCAACAGCAAACTGCAAACACACACCGTCCCCAGAACCCTGAACCCGGAGTGGAGGTCAGCGCTGACCTTGTGAGTAGACCTGCACCTACAGGCTCACGGCTCCTGAGTGACCGTCACGTGTCTGCAGCCCCGTCAGGGACATCCACGACGTTCTGGTGCTCACCGTCTTACACGACGATGGAGACAAAGCTCCGGACTTCCTCGGGAAAGTGGCGATTCCCTTGTTGAAGGTGAGTGGTGGAGACCCTCAGGAAGTGGAGATGTTTCAGGTCAGGATCTGGAGATGTTGAGCGTCTCTATTATTAGGTCAGTAACGGGCAGCAGATCACTCGCCTGCTGAAGAACAGCAACCTGTCCAAGGCCGCCAAAGGAAGCGTCACCATCGAGCTGGACGTGGTCTACAACAGCGTACGTCTCCTTCTCAACGCTCTCCATGTTAGATTGACAGGCGGTTTACGGTCTGTCTCTGGGTAGATCAAAGCCGGTGTCAAAAGCTTCAAACCCAAGGAGACCATGTTTGCGGAAGAAAACCCAAAGTTTAACAAAAAGGTAGGACTCCGGTTAGTTGCTGGCACCTTCAGAGGTAGATCTTACGTAGATTTGGGTAGATCTTCCCCCCAAAAAAAACGAATGGAATTATTCAATTGATTCACTAACGAGGCCTCACACCTGAGTGATTGGCGTGTGAGCGTCTTGCTAACTGCCTGGTCTCCACTAGCTTCTAGCGCGGAACATCTACCGCGTGAGGAAGATCAGCATGGCCGTGCTCTACACGCTGCAGTTCATCCAGAGCTGCTTCCACTGGGAGAACCGGCAGAGGAGCATCACGGCCTTCCTGGTGAGTCTCTACACAGCTTCCCTGCTCAGAAGCTTCGTCCCTCTTGGTTTTCCCTCTTTTACATTTCTGGTTCACACTCGTGTTTTGGCAGTTCGACCTTTTAAGTTTACTTTGACCTTTTTATTTCAGTAAGATAAGACTGAAGGTTTTTGCAAGAAGTTTGTGCAACAGGCAAAAAACTAAAAATAAAAAAGATTTAAGTACATTTTAAAACTGACGACTATTTCTAGTGTTTAGAAACTTGAATATCAATGAGGGCAAAAATACTCTAAAAAATAATGCAATTATGGCCTGATGACATAGTTTAGTACAGGAACATACTGCACTGTGTAGTGCGGTAACGTTGTGTAGTACAGTAATATTGTGTGGTACGGTAACAATGTGTGTAGTTCAGTAACTTTCTGTAGTACGGTAACTTTGTGTGGTACGGAAACATTGTGTGGTACGGAAACATTGTGTGTGGTACGGAAACATTGTTTTGGTACGTATGGAGACATTGTGTGTAGTACAGTAACATTGTGCAGTTTGGTAGCATTGTGTGCAGCACAGTAACATTGTGTGGTACAGAAACATCTAGTACAGTAACAATGCGGCACATTTGGCTCCAGTTGCGCTGTAGTTTTGTTGCGGTTCTTTTGTCCAGACGAGGGTTTAAACCCTGAGACTGAGAGAACACCAGCTGATGAAGTGTGTGTGACGCTGCTGGAGAAGTGTGTGACGCTCCGTTGTGAAGTAGGACAGTCACAATCCTGGTGTGAGATTTGCCTTTAATAATGTCGAGTCTATAACACACTGAACCAGCTCACGCAGATGATTCTGTTGGTCAGCAGTAGTTCCTGATTGTGTGTGTGTGTGTGTGTGTGTAGTTTCTGGTAGATCTGGTGAACACGGAGCATGTCACTAACTCAGCGCCTAAATGATCAGTTTCCCCGCAGTGGGACGCGTCTTTAGGAAGCGCGTGATTAACACTTCCTGGATCTGGCTGGAATCATCAGGCCGTGTCAGTCGCTCCATTAAAAATGCTGGACTCGACACTAGTGCACAGAGTAGTCGGCGGCCGGGGGAAGCTATTTACTTCACAAACATATATTTAAAATACATTACCATCCATTATTCATGCGGCGGCGCAGCGGCTCCTGCAGCTCCGGATGCATTTGTGGCGAAGCTGCGGTTTGTGTGTCCAGGTCTGTAGGTGGCACAGGCTTCCCGGAACACACACTCCCACCCCGCCACTGGGAATCCCTGAGGTCGCCACCCCGACCCGCGCACACACTTTCATCCGCTGGAGCGCGTGTGTGTGGGTGCGTTAGCTGTACTTTACATCCGCCGCGTATCGCGCATATATTATACACGTAATGTCAAACTTCTCCGTTTGGTTCGCTGGGACGTGTGAAGGAGGGAGAAGTTTTGTGTGACGCGCATGTGAAGTCGCCTGGTTTGGCCTTTGCGTCTCAGTGAATTGCGTGTTCTTTTTTTTCCTCGTACATTTGGGTTTGGCACGTAGTTCTATGAACAGAAAAATGTCAGAATGTGTGTTGCAATCGTCTTGCTGTTGTGAATTGTGCTTATTTTAGACGTAAGACATAGGAATTTATTGTCAAAAGCATAGTAAAAAATATAAAAGGATGTAAGGAGTGTAAAAAAGATTATTTTTATTAGTGACTGACTATATAATCCATAATCGACTTATAATTACTAATAACTATTTAAGTAAATGTGGATTCTGTTTTCCTGTTATAAATGAGTATTTATTAATTATTGAATACAGTAATAATCATGTTATTATTAAAATCATTCAGTCATAATTGGAATTTCCGATCATGTTTCCCAAAATCCCATTTAAAAAGGCTAAAAAGGACTAATTATAAATGAATCTTTAAACCGCCTTGTTTTTGGTATGAGCGTTAAAAAGCGCAATCTAGCAATATTTCTCATTATCATAAGAAAAACTGTACATCCTCTCCTAAGATGTGAATATTTTTTTTGTTTCGTTTTCGGAGCTAAAGTTGGTGTTTCTCTCCTGTAAGCGTCATGTCCTTCCGTAGGCCGACAGACGCTTCCACTAGATCCCAGGTTTATGTCTTGTTTATGCAGCGGCAATGAGCTTAAAAAGCCTGAGAGAGAGAGAAGGTCCTTCTAGAAGAGCAGCACTTAGACGCAGATGAATGTGGAGTAGACGCAGGGGTCACGCAGAGTTCTGTCCGCGCGTCTCACCTCGGCCTGTAGATGGCGCTACAGCACCGTCCAACACTCACGCGCCCTGGAAAACACACGCTCCGAGTCCCGATGGCCAGCAGAGTCCATCCCCAACTCGGGAAAAGTTTCCAGCCTGAGCTAAATTAGCATTAGCCGCTGTTTGTGAACTTTGCAAAGATGAAAAGATCTAAAGGGTGAAGAAGAGGAAGAAAAAAAAAGCGAATATTTACACATGAAAGGCGATCTGTCATTAGTGTTTTAAGTATTTAAGTGGAGTTAATATTTCAGCGCGCGAGGTTGCCGCTTCTCTCCCAATTCTGGTGCGGAAAGTGAAAGCGGCGTTTGAGATTTCCCTCCTTTCCGCCGCTGCCAGGTAGCGCCGCGTCGTCTGACAGCCTGTGAAATGCTGATTGCTTCACATCACAGACTGTAAAGATGGCATCTGATGAATGTTTGATGGCGTGCAGCTGTAAACACAGTTGGCAGCTGTGACGCTCTCTCTCTCTCTCTCTCTCTCTCTCTCTCTCTCTCTCTCTCTCTCTCTCTGGTGGAGTGACGGGGTCGGGCTCCTGAGGGGCGTCTCCGCTTATTAACCGGATTATCGGGACGTGGAGGATTAGACCGATTATCAGTTCCTCGTACCTGCTCGCGTCCCCGTCAGCGCCGTGGTGATGGGACTCATGGCGGCGGATCCGTCTGTCTACATGGGACGCGCGGTTTGAGTCGGCGGGAGTTCCGCGCAAACTAAACTGCTTAACTAGCGGAATCTAAAAGTCACAGCAAAGTGATCGTGAAGGTTTTAGTCGGATACAAATGTGACGGAAAACTGGCTGGTCTGTAGAGATGGATGGATGGACAGGCAGACAGGTGGATTGGTAGATAGATAGATAGATAGATAGATAGATAGACAGACAGACCACTAGATAGATAGATAGATAGATAGATAGATAGATAGATAGACAGACAGACCACTAGATAGATAGATAGATAGATAGACAGATATATAGATAGATAGACAGACAGACAGATGGATGGATAGACAGACAGATAGATAGATAGATAGATAGATAGATAGATAGATAGAAAATTACAGTCAATTATATAGATGCGTAGATGGACAGACAGGGACAAAAAGAATGAACAATAGGTAGAACACAGACTGACTGATTATATAACGTATAACGTATATATGTGTGTGTGTGTGTGTGTGTGTGTGTGTAGAGGCGCTAGTTTTCTGCTCGTCGTGTTCTCAGCGATCCGGAGCGCAAACGCAAGCGAGACAAAGTTCAGGCGTCTGGGGAAGTGTTTGAAAAACTGTTTTTCTGAGACAGTCGTGGCGTGAGACGCGCGCAAAACCTGAGGAGCCGCCGCCAAATCTGTCCGTCTGCACGGCGACGAACACCGACAATTACAGGCGGCACAGATGGAGCGCGAGAAGGCGTCCTGCACGGGGACACGGGGTCCGGCCCGGACAGATTGACTGGAGAAAGCTCTGCAGAGGAAACACACCCATGTCTGGGAGTCATTTAGGGAATGAACTCATCAGGACTGGACGAGTGTTGTCAAATATATCGATATTTCGATAAATGTCAACACTGAAAAAACTATGACGATGCAATACTGTGACCCAAAAGTATCGACACTGTCCGCGCTTCCGCGTCATCGCGTAGAACAGCGTCTCTCACCTTCACGTGTCATTAGAGAAGTGCAGAGTCTTCACCAGCGCTTTACGTTGAAAAAGCAGCAAAAAGCGCAAATGGCTCACGTACCGAGACGCAGACGTGTAGAAAGAATTTAGAGAAGTTAGGAGCTGTTTTCATCATCAACACGCGTGTTTTGAAGTCCCGCTTTGCCCCGTTAACGCAGTGAAATACAATCCACCTCAGAGCGAGAAACGTCAGATCAACACATGACGAGAGATAATAATAATAATACTAGAAGCGTATGTAAAATGAATCCTAGTAATCTCAGTGATGGTGTGATGGTCGTTTGCACTTGTGTTTACAGTAGATGTCTCTGTGCTGATCAGTGATGATGTTTCATTAAATCCCAAATCTAAATCGGTTTATATAAATACTGCTGTTAAACTCTGTTTCATTAAATGATTTAAGCAGATAATTTAAGCAATGTACCAACAGGAGA
>MU204326.1:4232948-4278361 GCA_017309775.1 Paedocypris sp. Pulau Singkep | reverse complement strand
TATGTAAAATGAATCCTAGTAATCTCAGTGATGGTGTGATGGTCGTTTGCACTTGTGTTTACAGTAGATGTCTCTGTGCTGATCAGTGATGATGTTTCATTAAATCCCAAATCTAAATCGGTTTATATAAATACTGCTGTTAAACTCTGTTTCATTAAATGATTTAAGCAGATAATTTAAGCAATGTACCAACAGGAGATGAATATATGTTTGAGAAGTAAGCTTATTACTTTTAAAGACTTGATCTAACAAAAAACAAATACAAAAAATGTTTCTAAATGTGCAATATTTCTTTTAAAGCACTAGAAAGAAGCTGAGGACCAACATACTGCGGTGAAAACTCACTCACGTTCAGTCACACAACCAGCTTTTTTTGAAAAACAAAGACGATATACTTTTACGACACTTTTTTACTTTTACATACATTTTTGGTTTGGAATGGAGAGCTTATTTGTTTTATTAAATTTTATAAAAAGTTTCCAAGCTGAGTTTTTTTTTTTTTTTTCCTTCTTCCGGATGATATTCAAGATTATTTATTTTTGCACTTTGATGTCTTGAGATTCCTCCTTTGAGCACATTTTCAAGTCCCAGTCTTACTGTATATCTAGTTTTTTTTTTTTTTATGTAAAAAGCCAAAAAAATAGGTTCTAACATTGTTGCAGTTTTCACCCTGTGGTTTGGAAAATGGTATTGATACTTTTTTCCAAGTATCATATTGAAGTTTATGATTACTGAATTAAATTCATATTGAAATTACTAGCTATTTCTAGTATCGTGACAACACTAATGTGTACGGTCATGTTCAGTGTGTGTGTGTATATTTAAGAGTCCGCATCACTGTTTTCCTTCACTCGGATGGATGGATGGATGTATGGATAGATGAGGCAGATGAATGAGTATATAGATGGAGGCTGATAGTGTATAGAGGTGGATGGACAGGTAGATAAATGTTTGGCTGGCCGGACAGACAGACGTATGTGTGTGTGTGTGTGTGATGAGCCTCGTGGTCTTTCAGGGAGAAGCTGTCAGAGTGTGTGACAGGAGGGCGACGCCTGGATAGTGATGTATGTGCTCGAGCTCCTGGAGAAACTCTGGAGGAACAGATTAATAATTAAGGCGGCCGCTAACTGCAGCGCGGCGGCTGTTATTGAGACGCGTGTGTGTGTGTGTGTGTGTGTGTGTGACCCCGCGCCTGACAGCTCTTCTCCTCCGCCGCATGTTTATGTGCCCGTCTTCTTCCCTCAGAAACCCCGACTCGCTCTCGGCCTTCACTCTTCTGTCAAACTTCTCAGCTAGTTGAGACTGAGCTAGCGTGTTAGCTGGAACGCTAGCTGTGGGAGGGGAGTCCACCCCGCGAGCCTCGGGAAATATGAATATTCATGATGTGTGTGTAAACAAGGTTTAGCACGAGCAGCCTTCGCCTCTCCGTCCGCATTACTGCCGCTGAACGAGCGCGCGTGTGTGTGTGCGCGTGTGTGTCCGGAGCCCCGCCCCCCGGCGCCCACACTGGCCTGAGTGGAGCTGACACGCGTGTGCGTCCCGCGGCGGGGGGGAGGGGGGTGTCTGTCACCCGCGAGGTCGCTGGACGTTAACGCTGGTGGCCGCGGTGCACGGGGTGCCAGCTGTTGTACTGACTAAATAAGTTGTGTAATGTCGTTTATGTTTATGGAGGATTTAACATTGTAGTTTAGTAGTTTCGTAGGATTCAGCTTCTTTTATAAAGAATAACCTGTCCTTATTGTCATTGTATAACATGGTTACAATGACATTGGGAATATTTGAGACACATTGAATAAAATAGAATATAGATGATATATTATCTAGTATAAAAGGAAGGCAAAAGTGCAACAAATGTTTCACTAAATATACAAAAAAAGCAAGAATGCAGAATATAATAAGATAAAATATACGACTATATAGAAAAGCTTATTGAAGATTTGTTTATTGCAAACTGTTACAGCTTCTGTTCACGACAGTCGATTCGAAGTTGCGAAATGTCGCAAGATTGTCGGGCACGTTAATCACAGTCCAGTAATTATTTGCCAGTGTCGTTCCTATGCTGTGGACTTTTGGAATCCCCTTGAACGTGAACATACTTTTTTATTTCCATTGATTGTTTGTTCATTTGACATTTTTTTTTTTCTTTAAGAGATATGTCTTTCACACCAACAGATAATTTTTAAAAAGAGAAAATATATTGCAAAGTCTACGCAGCTATATTACATTATTTACATGTGTTTATGTAATGTTTATTTAGAGTTTACATTCATTTACATATTACACGTCATTATCCACTATATAAGCTGCAGTCATTTAATCACGATCAATTTGGTTGGGGAAGTGTGATTAATTAGTTAAAAAAATTACAGTACTCGTATACACACACACACACACACAGATGCATATGTGTGTATATATATATATATATACACTGTGCCATAATGCATCATTATACACACACACATACCTTTTACAGTAAAGCCGCTGCACTGAACACATGCCACGTGTGTCGACCCCAAGCGCGGCGCACACGCACGGGACTTTTAATTCATTCCGCGTATTGCACCACCTTCCGTATTATAATCAAGACGCGGATGTAGGTTACCTGCTTCACCCTCCATTTCACCTTGGAGAAGAGCCAGAGAAAGAGAGAAGCGTGCCGGCGTGCTATTGGCTGCTCCGGCAGACACGCGTGAAGGCCTGTGGTCAGTCATGTGACCCGCCGTCTGACCCTCACACGCTGCTTCCAGAAGATGCTTCCCCGTCAGATCTGAACTATTAATGCCCAAATAAAGTTGGCACGTAAAGTGCTTCTTAAAATATTGCGCGTTCGTCACCGAGACAAACAAACGGTCTTGTGCTGAAGCTGCTCGAGCTTCGCCGTCCTCCTCGCCGCGACACGTTTACGGGATGAACTTTGATGGGACGAGCTCCGTTTGTCCTTTTCCCTGCTTTATTATTGTAGTCAATTAATTTACAGCGCTTTCATGAAACGGCTTTTAGCGAGATGAATCTCCTTTTATACGCTGTTGTTTTAACCTGTCGTGTCGTTTTCTTTCGTTTGGGAGATGATGTGCAGAAGAGCGCAAAATGACACGCTTTATATCGATTGGAATTCTATTTAAATGAAGAACACGGCATTTAAAGCCGATATGGGTTATTTAATCTATAAATTATATGATAAACAAAATCTATAAATTATATGATAAACAAATTGCATGTATATGTTTCTATATAGCCATATTTTTAATATAAATGCACACACACATATACATGTAAATATAATACAATTTTATGTTTACTGTAAATGTATTTGTTTTTATATAAAAAATTAATGATTTATAAATAGCTCATATGTGTATTAAATTATATATAATACAAAATATATATAAAAAAAATTTTTTTAAATATAATAAATCAAAGCACATAGACATATATAAATGTGTATGTATGTATGTATAAGAAATAAGATATAATTTTTTATATTGCAATTTTTCTAACAGTGTACATTGCAGCGCTGTAGTTACTGACGTCTTTTTTTATTTCGCAGTAGTTTCATGTGTTATCTGATGTTCTGGACTGGTGTTCTTCGTCCTCCTGGAAGTCGAGAAGCACTTGAGCTCTGTGTGTGTGTGTGTGTGTGTGTGTGTGTGTGTGTGTTTGGTCTGTCAGGGAGTCTGATTTGCTCACCTCTCTCCACCTCTTTGTCGTTTAATCAATTTGCAGGATTGTAAAAACTCTTAGTGAGGGCGTCTTTGTCCTTTTGTTCCTGCGATGGCTCGTCTGCCCGTCTCTGGAGAGCGTGGGTGGCGTTCTGCTGCCAGGCCGGCTCCAGCTCCAGCTCCAGGACTTGTTTTATTCACACTTTTAATCACTGAGTGCTTTATTATTAGGTAGAGGAATTCCAGCGTCCAGGGCTCTGCAGACGCTTCAGAAATGCGTTTAGTGGAATCGTGTTAGCGGCGCGGAAGCAGATCCGTCAGGCTGGTGTTGTGTGGAGGACAGCAGGTCCGTGTGACCCAGGCCATCGCTCCGGCTCGTGTGGGATTCCTTAGCTGAAGATCATAGTCTCTCCATCCTTGCACTTCTCCATAAGCCAGTTGTTATAAATGATTTCTACTTTGTGTAATACTGTCGACTGTAGTACTGATGAGCAGATTGCGTGTGGTCCATGTGAGATGATCTCCTCAATTCTTGAAACTTGATTTTACATCACTGTTGTCCATCTTTTCTTCCTTTCTCGCTTGTAGACAAACTTTGTACTGGTATCGTGCTTAGTATTTCTGAACTTGGTTTTTCGCTCTGGCGGTTCTTTTAGTTCGGCTGGTTTGCTTTGACAATTTTCTGACGGGTGCTCAGACATATCGCTTCAGAATATCAAATGCAGTATTCCGTCGGTTGGTAATGCTTTTTTCTTCAATCCAAGACCTATTTTTTCACACTTGCTTTTTTCTTTGACTGTTTGAGGGTCTCAGGTTGGACTCCTGAAAGCTGACACCGGTTTGCGGGCTTATCACATGATGCGGTGCCACACACTGGCTTCACCCGAGCCTGCTGCGTTTCCTCTTTTTCAACATTTCGATGGCTCTCTGAGACGGAGATGAGCTGAATGCCATCTGTGGCTTTAGGATTTGACTGTTGTCTGTTTGGTCTGGGCGCAACCCAAACGCTGCGTTGCCAGATCCCTAAAAAATAAGCCTCTGGGTCTGACCAAACAAGGCCTAAATAAGCTAATTCTCTCACCAAAATAAGCCCCAAAAAAGCCTGAGTACATTACTGTATCTGGAAAATAACACCCGGAAGTCTCCACTCGTGACTGCCCATAATTATAAGAGATGGATTCGGATGCGCTCTACCAAAACAAACAGACCCCAAACTACCCGAAGTCTTGGAAATGAACGTCTCCCTCGACTTCTCACGCTAGTTGTGGTTTGTTGTTTAGCAGAAAAAAATCAGATGAAACCCTGAGTTTTGAGTGAAGATACAGTAGCTTCCATGTTAGTTACGCAGCAAATTGTATCATTAAGGTTTTTTTTAAGGTTTATTTCGTGTCATTAATGTACTTTGCCTGGGTCTTGGTCTGGAATGATCAGGCAGATTTTTCCCAGCCCTGTTGTAGAATGATCGAGCAGATGGTTCTTGGTTCACCTCTAGGTTCTCGCACCTTCACTAGCATCTCTCTGTCGTTCGGTCCAGAAGTTGAACTGGTAGAGATGCTCGAGACAGACGTTGCTTTGGTTTCTTTGGCGTTTGGGCGTGGCCAATCTCAAGTACTTGGGTGGCAGGACACTGTCATTTTAATAGTTGGGTTTGGATACAATTAGCAGTGGAGCAGTGGATGCTCGACCTGACAGGATACTGTCTCCTATATAAGGGTTCTCTGCCGATTCATCTACGCTGCCCGTTTCTTTCATCGCTCCTCTGCGCTAATAAAACACAAACTGCTCAGCAGAGTCCAGCTTGTAATGCACAACTCTGCTAATTAACTCACGATTCTCCACCATCTCAAACATCGTCTTTATCTCCAGAGGACGCAGTCGCAATGGTTTTCCCAGACACTTCCCTGTGCAGAACCTTTTCATTAGCAGCGCGGAAACGACAAGTGAAGTGTGCTTGACGCGAGCTGCCGAGGACGAGATGGAGACGTTTCTGACGGGTTTTGTTTATCCAGTCATTTATCCAGTCACATTTCTGTGGGCTTTTATCTTCCTCAGCGAAGGAAGCGGCCGAGCGGAAATTAGCATTAGTGGACGATTATGAATACCTGTGACAGATCCTCTCCGCTGACTCCAGCCTGCAAACAAACGCTCTCCTACTGTCGACTCGCACGGCAATTAGACTTTAGCAGCTAATGCAGGAGCTTCTGCCGGCAGGGCAAACAGGTCTGGCGTTCCTGCTGTGTGGACGCCAGCTCTTCTCCATCGTCTCCTCGCCGTACCCACACGGCCTCGGAAGCCATCACACACGACAGCTGACTCTGAGAAGCCCTTCCAGTTGATCCACGAGTGGGAATGAAGGCTCCCTCAGCACGATGCTCAATCCCAAACCGAACGATCACACTCATCAGCTCCGCAACAGCGAGCCACCGTCAGCTAGAGACCGGGACATTTTTAGCCCGGATGTGCCTGCGATCTAGAATGTTCTGCTGGGCCCAGATGAAGATTCCAAGGCATTTGTGGTTGAAGAGTTGGACTCTGGATCAGATCCTGGACAGTCGGGATTCACAACTCGAGTGTTTTTGTGGAAACTGAACACGATTGTTTGACACAGACTAGAACCGTGAGTGTGTACAGTATATGTTTGATCATGTACACACACAGTTGATCTGAAATACTATGTTTTTATACTAGTGAGAGTTTGCCTGTTTGAAGGTCAACATGGGACTGTAGGTCTTAGAATTTAATTTATATTTTTTTGCAAGTGTGTGATGATCAAGTTCAGACTGGACCTGGACACTTTCCGCTTATCACTTTTTTGGAATGTAAAGTAGAGAGATTGGGTCTGTTGGTTTGAGTGGGCTTTATAGATCTGGACGCGCACCATCGTTGGTGTCAGTGGGGGTGGTCGGCGGCACGTTTAGCAGGACTCCCGCATCTCTGGAGGCGTGTGTTAACGTGAGCTTAACGTGGAGGTACAGTAGGTACAGTAGATGCCCCAGAGCGGATGTCTGCTGTGACAGGAACATGCTGGAACGTTACTGGAGCTAAAGTAAGGCCCGCAGGCCCAACTCCAACAAAGCGTATGGTGTGGACGAGGCCTGGAGCCAGTCACGTAGTCAGCGGACCGTAACGAACCACACAATCTCTCCAGTGAAGACAATGGATGTTGCTGTTTTTACTTTTTAATGAAGCGTGTTGATTCTGTTCAATTAGGTTGTTGCATTACAAGTGCTGGCAAACTGAAAGTGCATTATTTTTCGGCACTCGTATCATTTTTTTTAACCGATTCGTGTCTGACCATAACATTTAGCATTTTTTTTCGTAACATCAGTGGTTTTATTTTGAAACAATATTTTTTGGACGACAGGTTAACAGGGGTTCAATCATGATTGACGTATTTGGTAGCTGTAGGTTCAGTTGTGGCTTAATGGTTAGAGAGCTGGACTTGTAGTGACCTCGACTAGACACTGAACCCGATCTGCTCATTCTGTGAACTTTGTCGCAATTACTCAATGTTTTGATGTCTTTATTATCCAAAACGACTTGCAGCCTGTTTCTGCCATCCTATCAAAAGCTGCAGCTTCATTAAAAGCCGCCGCTGGGGTGAGGTCAGCTCCTGTCGGACACTCTACAGGTCACTCGCGCGATTCTAATCGGAGTAGAGAAGCCTTTTCTGTGGTGAGTGCGAGCACCTCGGTGGCGGCGGTAGATTGTTGCGCAGCGGTTTTCTTGACGCGATGAGGTTAGGAGTCCCCATGTCGAGCTTTTTCATTTTCACAAGTCGTCTCGTTTCAGAAGTGTGTGTGTGGGCAGGATGGCCAACTGTGCAGCGTGGCGCTCCGATGCCCTCCCTGATGCCCCTCCCCGTCTTTCTCGCTGTCTGTTTTAGATCTTCGTCGTGACAGTGTGGCTCTGGGAGCTGTTCATGTTGCCTCTCTTCCTCCTCCTGCTCATTGGCTGGAACTACTTCCACATCACACCAGGCTCGGCCAGCTACAGTCTGGACTTGGTGAGTGCTGCGCCGTCGCCCACTCAGCTGTGCAGAAAATGGCCTTTCGTATCTGCACGCCGATGATTGAGACTCGCACGAATTTGGAGGAAGAAAATCAAGTGAGGTGTTAGCAAACGGTGAAGATTTTTCATATTTTTCAGACGATATTTGGAAAAGGTCGTTGTCAGCTATGTTGGCAAATATGAATGTGGAATCGTTGGCAATTAATGGTGAATAGTTCAGTTTTGAATAAGAAAAATTAATGCAATTCAAAAAATAGAATATAATAAGTTTATTGTTGTGAACCGTTGATATGTAAAAATGATAATGGTTAAAGAAATTAAATGGAGCGTTTAATGTTTACACTGGCAATATGCTTGTATTAACAAATATTTTTTCAATGTAATTACATTTTTTTTTTATTTCAAACTCATTAAATGTTCAGAATATCGTTTTATAAAATGTAGAAAATACCACTAAATAAAAGTAGCTATTGAACACTCTTTACAAGGAAAACTCAAGGGAAAACTCAAACTCAAACCAAACGAAAGGAATCCCTTTGTTGTCATTCTATCGCTGCGTTACAATGCAAACTTTTACAAACATCTGTGCATTGTGCAAGTTCACGAGTGTGTGTTTTGAACAAGCTGCAACACACGTTTACTAGTACCCACGTGAAAAAATATATTTAACATATCTGTTCCCTCATCTTCAAGCTTTTACAATAGTCAAAAATAAACACATTTTTCAAAAAGTGACATCGATGAAGTTAAAAATGTACAGCATCTAATGACAATGGCTTTCAAAGATGCGTCATCTCAGACTGCTGAAGAGAAGCCTTTCCCAGAATGCCTCAGTGGACAACAAACTCGAGCTTTGTTAAGTCTTTTGTGGGCAATACTTCGGCATCACGCGACGCTTGCTTTCGATTCCCAGAAAGGGTCAGCGATGGCGGGCTAGGCAGAGATCAAGATTGCCCCGCTCCGGTGAGGAAGGCCCCTCTCATTCACCACCTCCTTTTGTGCGAGGTCACCCCGAGAAGCAGTTGCTACGGCAACCGTGCCTCTCCCAACAGGGGTGACTGTACAAGTGAAGGTTTCATTACGAGGTGTTTGTCAAGAAGACGCTCCATCAGCAACGTGCATTTCAATCTCGCTGTGCTCTTCTTTTGCAGGAAAAGATGTCTGCGATGGAGGACGAGGACGAAGACGAGAAGGTACTTTCCGAGTGCCGTGGCCGGTTGTTGATTAACTGCTGACTTTTAGAAATCTCCCTGAACTGTGTGGACAGAGCCAACACTGCTGTGTTTAACGTATGACGCCGACGTTAATGCATTTTAAGTGAGAGTTCAGGGGTAGCCCCCCTTCCGAAAGCAGTCACTGTCCATTGTCCATGATCAACTTTTAAAACAACAAGTTCTCTAATTTGGTTTCTCCACATTACACAACCCTGATGCTGACACTGCAATATTTCTCACTTTTACTCTTCTCTCAAATGAGGACCTCTCCAAAATTCTTCTGTCTAATCGGCTTGATGCTTGTCCAACTGACCCGATCTCATGCAGTCAATATTTTCAGCTGTTCTTCCAACTCTTACATCCTTAACACCTCTTTTTCGACTGGAAGTGGGCCAAGAATGTTCAAACAAGCAGTGGTGACTACGCAACTTAAAAAAACAAAACAAAAAAAAAAAAACAACCTAGGACGAAAACTCACTTTTCCAGTGTCCTTTTCCAGCTCTTGTCCACTACCCTTCATGAATCCTAATTCTTAAAAGATTCCATTCATGCACCACAACATTACTATTCAGCTTTCCTCAATCACGTTAACACTATCCAAGACTGTCCAGAATCTTTGAATTGTGTTTGACAATCTTACTTTCTCTGCTCACATCTGTATCAAGTTCAAAGCTTTATCGTTTACCTTCAAGACCGATACTCCACCTCCACTATCTGATGCAGGGACATTCTTCATCATGTAGATGAATTGAGAACTAATGTCGTCTAGTCGTCCCTCTGCAAGGAGAGTTGAAATCTCTCACAAGAACCTTCTCATTCAGTGGCTGTTTTGTGGAACCATTTATCAATACCTGTTAAAAAGTCTACAACCTTCACTTCAAAAAGCACTAAAACCTGAGCTCTTTCACCAGCACCTTAACATGGATTAATACAAAAAAGAAACACTTGTCTAGTGTGTTCACTGTCATGCTGTTCTTTCTAGTGAGTTTCTCTATGTAGGACTTGTGTGGACATCTTTTTAGAAAAATTGCTTCACTTGCTCCATTTTTGTAAGTCGTTTTGGATAACAGCGTCTGCCAAATGACTGTAAAGTAAAGTAATACAGTTGTATTTCACCTGCCCTGGTGTTCAGCTCTCTCCCTGAGTTGATTTAAAGAGCCTCACAAATGAAGTCGTACGGCGTCCTGCTGGTTCCCAGACAGTAGCTTCCAGGCTAAAGCTGCCGAGAGAAGTCGTAATGAAGCGTGACGGCATCATAATCGTGTGATTGAGAGTGAAGCGGTTCGGTCCGGAGAAGAACGGGAAGCAAACGTGTTATTGCTTTCTGACTGGGGCGTGTGGAAGTGCGGAGCCTCCGAGCACTGACCCTTGTGCTGTACCGAACGGGGCCTAGGATTCATATCCATAATGTGCTGGATATATTCTGCCACGATGGCCGCAGGCGAGCTTCATCTGTTGAGAGGAACCCCTCTGTTTGGCTCCCTCTTCCAGATCCCGTCCAAGCCAAGCAGATAATTCACGGATGAAACGCATGATCTGTGTTCGCAGACAAGTTAGCTGATGCCCAGCAGCCAAACAATTTCAATACATCTCATCTCAGCGGAGTCCGCGGTAAATAAATTCATCATACGGCAATCACGTGAAGATCCAGTAATTATATCGATGGTGAAAGAGCGCGTCCTGTGAAAAACCACTCCGTCCGCTGATGCTGTAATTAGCTGTGAGCGTTCCTCCGCTAGCAGCGTTTTTCCTTCGACGTTCGTCATTGTTTTGAAACACCTTGAAATGAAACATCTCCTTTTGGTTATTCAATTAGCCACATGTCCGTGTTTATTTTGAGACGTCGGTTTTAATTTGAGGTGGCGTGTTTCGACTTCCTGTTCTGTTTTTTTTCTCGTTGACTCTAGAGTTCGGTTCCACGCAGGCAGATCAAACGCCCCCGCTTTGCGCTTCCTATCAAAGTGGTGGCGGCGGCTAATGTTTTGGGGTTGAAGAGCGTTCTGTGTTAAATTTGATCACTTCAAAAGCCTCCTCCTTTCCCCCGCTGGTGTTTGGTTAACGTGGGGATAAAAGCTGTCCTCTCTGAGGTTACGATCACGACCCCGCGTCTCTCTCTGCCTTTTCCCCCGGAGGAAGGGAACATGTAAACCTGCGTCGGAGCGGCACGGACGCTGTGGGATGAAGCTAAAGAAAGCCGATAGCGGCGTCCGCGGAACGGCTAGACGTAATGCGCAACAGATCTGCTCCTCGAGTACAGATCTGTCCTGGGGGAGAATGAGAAATGTATAAATCATGCACGGCCATGTCGCTCGCCTTCCTGCCTTCTGTATCAATCGTGTCCGGAACACGGACGCTGCTTTAATCGCATTGGAAAACCAGAAGGTGGAGAACCGACAACAACCCCCTGAAGGCATGTCTCACACGACCAGAGGGTCTCGGCCCTGGTCCGGAGAAAGATGCCCTATCCCGTGACACACGTTTGAAAACGACCTTTTCTGCCATTTTTCGACTTCGTTTCGGACAATTTGCTCCTAATCCTTGTTGTGGCCCGCACAATACACGACTAAGTCAAGGGTGGCCCGTAGTTTGAGAGTTCACTGGGCTCCTTCCATCACATCTTGCGTGGCACCTTCAGCACACGTTATTACATGGTAATAACGGTTCACGAACCCCATCCATTTGGGAGCGCCGAGCATCGGTGTGTGTTTGCCATGCACGTGTTGGCTCTATAACCCCCATTTCAGCAATAACACAGGTGCCGAATCGTGGAGTTTTGCTTATTCCACAGTGAAATAAGTCAGACGCAAACATTCGCACCGGCTTTGAATGAATATTCAAATTTGACGCCATTTACCCAATTAAAGGAATGTTAAATGAACCCCGTCGCGGCAGCGTCGAGATTGCCGCACGTCCCCGTGAAAGTACATTTCCTGTTTACTTTGTGCAATCTGTTCCCCGTTAAGCCGAAATAAATGTTATTTGACAATTCCATCGGAACGGCGAATGTGATCTTACACGGGTTTGCTAATCAGCAGACGCGCGGTTTATTCTGACATCACGGGGTTCAGAGAGATGAAAGTCCAGAGGCGTCTTTCTTCTGAGGATGTTAATAAGGATTTTTCTTGTTGTTATTTTTGTTCTTTAACTTCGCACATGAGGAAAGCCGTAAAGACATCGGAGCGAGTAATATCAATGCAAGCGTTGTTGCTCCAGACTTCAGAAGGACTCGTGCTTTAAACGGCTGAGGTGTCAATAGTTGCCTCCATTAATGCCTCAAAGTTTTTCATTGATATTTAACACGAATGCAAACACACCGTGTTGTTTCTCCAGCGGCGCAATTCTCCAAATATTGTCGTGAGTTCGTTTTTCTAGTGGATCCACGCTGTTTGTCCCAGGTCAGAATGAGGAAACATTAAAGATGTTTAATTTCAAACACAAACGTTGCAGTGAGTGGATTAATCTTCCGCACTTTATCCCCCTCCGACACTTTCCGCACAATGAGGGATTTGAAGTGAGTGGTAACGGGAGGCGTGTTGATTCTAGACTTGATTGATGTGGCGGGCGGGACGGCGGGACGTGACGCGGGCGAGTTTCCTGTGTCTGGGCTGAGCTTTCCCCAGGGCCGTCTCATCAGCCTGGCTTACACAAACATATACACAGGTTCCTGTCGTTTCCAGCACCCCCTCTGCGCTCATCTATTCTCTCTCTCATTACTCCTGTCATCAGTCCTGCCTTTTGATGTGAGAGCTTCTCCGCTCTTCTTTTGTCTGCTGCTTTCTACTGGTGGCTCTTGGGCCGGAGGAACCGTGATCATGTTGTGGACGTTTGATTAGTCTTCTTCTTTAAGTGGAAGGGTTTTTTTTTGTATTTTGTCCAGAACTGCACGGCATCTTAAGACGTTATGATCCATCAGATCCAGACAAACAAAAAGACAATAGGACTTTAATTGCTCTGGATACAGAAAATGGTTTCAAGCCTGTACTGTCTTTTCATGAGATGGCAACTTCAAGCTACTAAAGTTCCTCAAGCACTCAGATTAGACTTAACTGTGCAACACAGAGTTCAAACTGCCACAACAGATTTCTCCACCAATCACACAGTAGAAAACATCAACTTAGAAAGCAGGAAGTTGTTCGATTATCACAACCATTATGCAGTGCCACTATGGATAAAATGAACGGAAATAAAAAATTGAATTTTTTTTTTTTTTTACTTCCTTGTCACTGTGTCTGCTTGATTATTAAAAACAGAAAAGTTAAAGCGCAGAAGGTAGTTTCCTTTCCAATGGACACAAAGCAATAAATGATCCATCTATCCAGTTGGGTAAGCACGAGAAGCAGGAGCCAATCCCAGCAATGGCCATGTCGGCAGGACAGACGAAGCATAGAGCGACACTCACAGACGCATTCACACTCTCACTCTCATTCATGGCCACTTTTTGACATTTTTTTGGACTTTGGACTTTGAACAAAGCACAAAGAAACTTCACCCAGACACATCTCCACACTGACAAGGCCTCAAACTCCAATCTCAAACAGGTCCTTTAGGCACCAGCCTAACGCCATCACACAATCATGATTCTAGAAAAGTTCTCAAAATGTCCATGAGACCATAGACCAATTTTATGATGTAATTCTTGTTTAATTCTTGCCATTTTTTCCCACCTCCAATTCTTCAGCCTAAAGTAGGAAACAAGTCGACACTGAACTGGCTTTGTGTCCTGCTGTCAGTCTTCTCCAGCTCTCTTTGCTTTTGATTGCCATTTTTACATCCTTTACCTCCTCCGCTTAATCTTTGATTGTGCTGCACCTTTTTTGTGCGCTTGACGAATGCTGAAGCCTCCCAGATCTGTGACGGTCGTGCAGGGAAACTGACACATCCTGGCGTCTGACAGACGTTACAGAAGCTCATTACGGGCCATTGACTAGATGAAATAGTGGTGATGGCGCTCTGAAATAAACTGCTCTTCTTTTGTGGGCTCCCAGCAGCTGACTTCCCTCATCAGTCTCTGTCTTTTTTTGTCTTTCAGGAATCAGAAAAAAGAGGACTGATGGAAAAAATCCACATGGTTCAAGAAATTGTGCTAACAGTTCAGAACACTTTAGATGAAGTGGCTTGCGTCGGGGAAAGAGTGAAAAAGTAAGAAACCACTATTTTTGATCTCATCTCAAGCACCGCTCCTGCAGTTGTTCTCCTAGATTTGCAATCAGATACGGTAAATAATTTTGTCCAGAAGAGATTATAGCTGTTGAGATCCTGGTCCACATTTGTATGTAGCAATGGTGAGGTTCGAGCCTTTTATCATACATGTTGACAATTGGAGAACAAATAATATCTGTGATTACCCAATGCAGCTCCTGCTGGCGTGGAGAAGTACTGTACATGTACTATATGTAAATGTTTTTCCAAAATCAAGTAATAGACAACAAAAATTTAATTGGAAAAATTTCACATTCCTAAACGTCTATTGTTTCACCTCAGGAGGAAAGTCAAAGCTATAGAGATTCTTCCGACTCAAACCCCTAGAGATGCACTAGTTCTTAAATTAAAAAAACTGCTAACTCAGCCACATATCAAAGCCAGACTTATTTGAATCTCCACCACTGAACTGAACCCGTCTGTGTCACAGCACCTTCAACTGGTCCGTACCCTTCCTGTCTGTCCTGGCCTGCCTGGTTCTGTTCCTGGCCACAGCCGCCTTGTACTTCATCCCGCTCCGCTACATAGTTTTACTGTGGGGTAAGTAAGTGAGACGCCATGTGTAGCCTTTCCCCCCCGGTCATGTGTGATGCCCCAGTGCTGCTGTTAACCTGTCTTTACTCTTCATTAATGGGACTCGAGCCAAAGATTTTAAAGAGAAGTGGAGCTTTACTGTCTCTGAGCTTTGAGCTTCCGCTCCTTTACTGACACCTGACGAAAGCTATTTAGAAAGCGATCCGTTTCCACGACTCGGCGTTTGACAGCAGATCAGAATGGTGAACATGATCCGCCGTCGGGCTGGGTGGCGAGCCGCTCGCTTCCTGACAGCCTTTGTGATGCCGTGCGATTTTGACAACTCTGCGAAGGAGAGATCAGATGCTGGAGTTTCTGTAGTCACGACAACTGTACGACGTAAAATAAACGCTCGAATTGAAAGACAAATGACGTTTTTTTTTTTACCAGGCGTGCGACTCCTCCGTGCCACACGGTGCATCCTGAAGCTCTACACCGCCGCGTGTTTCTTCTCACGCAGGGATAATTGCAGTCCACTGTGCATTTCACCGCCGTGATAAATGATTGTTGGGTCATAGTTTTGTGACGTGTTGTCAGTGGGACACTCTATTTGGAACTTTATTTATTAATGTGCTCTTGTTTTTACAGGTGTTAACAAATTTACCACAAAGCTTTTCAACCACTACGCCATTGACGATAATGAAATACTGGATTTTCTCAAGAGGGTGCCGTCTGATGTTCAGAAGGTAAGGGTCCAGTTTTACATTCAGAGGGGGAGCGGGTGGGAGGGAGGGAGGGAAAGAAGGAATTCCCTGAAGATGCCTGCATTATTTGCTCTAACAGAATTCCCAAGTGTTACGCGGGATATTTCCTCTGGCTGTGTTTGATTATTAATGGACTCACGCCTTTAAAGGCGCCCCCGGCCCAATTATTTCCCAGCATGTCTTGATGGAGTCACCCGGCTGCCTAGATGGGGTCCGTTCTGATCTGTCCTCGGCCGTAACGCTCCAGCCTTGTCCCCGATTATCAGTTTTGTCGGCTTGTGATGGGAGTGGGTGGCGTCAAAGGTTCAGGGATTGAGTCTGCGCACTGACAGCGAGTCGGCCCTGTAGCATCAGGTCGAGTGACTCCATTAATGAAGCTTGGAGCTGAACCGTCCTGCTGGGCGCCATATGCGATGAAACATCCAATGCTGATCTGCCGTTCGAGGAAACATCACAAGTGTGTGAATCTGCAGCCAAGCGCTGAAGCCGTGCCTGTGTTTTGGACCCCGGGTGAGATTCTAAAGTTGTAAAGATTACACAATGCAGCTCCTACTGGCATGGAGAAGTCTGGGCCGGAGGATCCCGTCCAATAGCAAGGGTTGTTCATCTCCTGTGATCCTCCCCGTCGAAGAGATCCACGAGCTGGCTCAGACGAACCTCTGCAACTTTACGTTAACATATGTCTACGGTCGGTGGAAGCCAGCATGACACACTGGTTTTGGCATGTGGTGCAGCAAGTTGGCAAAACAAGATGGAAACCATTGCTGAGTTTTTAAGCCTTTTGAAGTATGTTTTCGTAGTTGGATGAACCGCCTGCTGTTCATTTAAGTAGAAGAGCAGAAACCAAAAAGCCAACAAAAAAGAAGGTGAATGGTGTTTAAAAAGAGTCATTGAAAATCGCAGCAGTGATCGGTATTTTACCCAATGCCAAATCGGCAGAGATCAATCATCAGCGAAGCTGCTAAAGCTGTTTGCTGTCACGTTCCTTATGTCGGAACCTTTATGCCACAACAGGACGGACCAAATAAACCGTCACGAGGCAAACGCTCAAGCTTCGGCGTTCTGGAAATGACTTGGCAATTAGCGGCGCTCTAGTCTTCAAACACCAGCCCTCAAAACTGGACTTCACACAGCAGCCCTCTGTCCTGAAATAAGCAGCATCTGTCAGTTCTGAGGACAGTTTCATGTTCTTAAGCAGCCGCGACTCTTTGTTCCCCTGCTCCATCTCCTATTCTTATAATCTGGGCCGGGTAATTAGTCTGCAGTTCCTCCCTCACTGATACACCTCCAGGTTATTGTTTCATGGAGGCGCGATGCAGAAAAGCATTTGGACACATTTTTCATGCTTTTGAGTTCCGTTGGCTTCTTGTCACATGTAATTATTTTTTTGTCCCGTAAAGCGTTTAGTGTAAAGTCTGGCCTTGGACGGCGAGCGTGCCGTTTAATGCTGTTCTCAGAGGATGATGTCACTGTTGTTAGAAAGAACATTTATTTGCTGTCATCCATTTTATAATTTAGAGAATCACAAGTAAAAAAAATATATGTTTTCAAGGTAAACTGTCTGAAAATGGCTGTACAGAACAAGAGAATATCAACAGAATAGTTATTAAAACGCAGTGAGTGCACAGTGAAGAACAGAGATGTGCAAGTGCAAAAAGCACACACAACAAAACATTGCACACAGAGAAATATATATTTTATAAATATATATAAATACAGTATACAAATATATATAAATACAGTCGTTGCATACTTTGCGTTGTACTAAACATTGTCAGCACTTTCTTGTAGTGTCATCGTAAACTCAAAAGTCGGCCAACGTCTGATTCCATGCTTCTTTGTAACGCTTTTCTAAAGATTGCTGAACATAGCGGAGTCTTTGTTTTTGTAACAGAGTTAACTGAAAAGTCAGGCCACTTTGACAAGCTGACAGAACAGTTCACCTGAGAGAGAAGAATAATTCTACAAAAAACAGGAGCATTGCTGAAAAGTGACATTCAATCCATGGTAAAGTGGCTCTACTGTACCCCACCCAGGAACCTAATGTACTTGAGTCCCCATCACTTTTTTGTTTGACTCTGAACAAGCAAGTTTGGCTTCTTGCTCGAGGACACTTTAGTTATAGAACCTGCCAATCTAGGATTCAATCGAGCTTTTTGGTCAAAAGTCCAGCTCTCCAACCATCAGGCCACAAGTGCCCGAACACCTCCACCAGGTCCCGCATCTGTGAATGATGCTGCTGACTCCAACCTGCTGTCTAACAGTCATACTAGCAACGAGAAAAATCAGAGTTTAGTTTCTCCCGCTTCAGTGAAACCGCTAAAGCAACGGCGTGAACTCGGGGTCTTAGGTGCAGGTCGTCCTGATGAAAGTGAAGCAAACAGCATTTCCAGCCGAACCGGAGGAAGTGTGTGATCATCTGTACCCGCCGTGCCCCTGTCAGAGCCGTGCAGGAACGCACCTCTGCCTACAAGCTGCTATAATTAGTCTCAAACAAACTTTTCCCGGGAAGGACACAACTCGCAACTCCTCAGTCTGCGAGCGGCTCCGACGCCGGCTCTGCTCGAGCGATGCATGTGCTCTACCACTATAGTTCCCTTATAGGTGGGGGCGGTGTAGTCACCGCTGTGTCGGTAAGGAACCCTTGACTTTTCAAATCTTTCCTTCTCGTGATTAATCCCCTCTGCTCCTGTGTTTAAAAAATGATTCATTACAGCCGCACCCGCCCGGCTTTCCCCCTGCACCAGCTCTCCTCAGGGGAGCCATTACTGTGAGCAGGCCTCAGCTCCGATTACCTGCGTCTGACCAAAGAGCTGTTTGTTTTTACAGGTGCAGTACAGCGAGCTGAGAGCCGAGCTCGCCAACCACGGCCCGGCCAAAAAGAAACGCTTGCGCTAAAATCCGACGGACGTGACGGATGAAAGGGATGGACGAGGTTTCCTTAGACACGGTCTGTTTAAGTCATAATGCCCCGTGAGGGTCCAGGAGGAGCCCCCGAGTGCCGGGCCCACTCCGTTTCCATTAAAGGCCCGTCTGTGTGTGTGTGTGTGTGTGTATCTGTGTGTGTTTGAAAGAGATACCGGGGGCCCGAACGCGCCGTTCCCAGGGTCCGAGCTCGTGAACCGAGGCTACGCCAGGCTGCTTTTTATTCACGTGGACATTAAAGACCTGCACAAATCCGCTTCCGGTTGCTTGTGTTCGCAGCTGGGAATATTTAAATGAGGCCAACGTATTTCTATATTAGGACTTTAAACTATTCAAACGAATGTATTTGCCCTGCGTTTTTAAACTGTAAATTACCCCACTTTTTCTACTGTTTTGCTTCCGTTTTATTTTTTACCACTAATCTTTTTGCCTTTCTTTTTTTTCCGCATTCAAGGAGGAGATAAAAATAAAATGGTGACTAAAAGTTTGACTTCTTGAATGTGTTTTTCTTGCGCAGATGTTTGTGATGTGAAGGACGCTGGCTGCTATTACCAGCCGAGCGCTTCAGAAGAGGACGCTGGTCACCGCTGGAGAAAACATCAAAGACTCTGTGTGTCCAGAGCATCAGCTAATGCAGCACTTTTGTAGTTCACTGACAATAACAAGGTCCAGATGAGAGAGCTCATCTCATGTAAAGAGGAAGAGAGAGAGAGTACACACTCCATACCTCGCACTTAGCGTCTCCCATTTTCATTAAAATCACCTCCAGTGCCTAATGGTTCTCTACTAGACCCATCACTCTGTAGTGTTAGCGCCGCTGATGGGGCTTCAAGTAGAGCAAATGGAGATTTTCTGCCTCATCAACTTATTTATTCATATTACAGACACATTCCGGCCTCTTGTCTATCAGGGAGACATTTGAACGCAAAGCAACGCGTTCCAAAGTGTTGCATCTTCAGCGTCAAATTTTTGGCTGATCTTAATCATTATAAATATATATATTTTTTTTTACATTTCAGTTAAATAACTAAGGCTGCATGTAGCAATTGAGAGTTTCAATCCTTTTCACTTGTGGTATAATTACTTTAATTGGATTTTTTTCCGAGTATCAATATATGACTTACAGATTAAAAGTTATTGCCAGTTGAGCAAACGATGTGGTTTCTATTATGTTACAAGTTTAATTTAGATCAGACAAAAATCTAAAGACTGGTTTTCATTGTGGTAAAACGTGCTAAGTGGAAAACGTAAAACACTCATCGTTCTACAAAGACTGCATTGCAATTTAGATTTTTTTTTTTTTCTACATTTTAAGACCATTTTTTTAAAAATCCCGTTTGGCCGATTCAAATAATGATCTAAAAAAAATCCTGCACAATGCCAAGAGGATTTTTAGTCCTCCAGACTCAAACCCCCTAACAATATCAGAGTAGGTTAGAATAGTGCGGAATGTAGAAACTTCATCTGAACTTCTTTGTTCTCTTTTTCCCCCTCAATCGAGCGAGCGAAGTAAATAACGGACTTCAGGCTTTGTAAAAACTAGCCAAGCCTCGAGTTGTGTCTTGTCCTGGCCATACAAATGAGCTCTAAAGCGCAGCTCAGGGAGTTTGTTCAGAGAGCTCGGGACCCCTGCCTGGCCCACCCATCCACCCCCCCCCCCCTCCTCTGCAGTTTGGTGCTGCTGAAAGCGCATCAGTTGGTGCAGCGTGAAGAGTTTGATTGGCTCTAAGGGACCTGCTGGAGCCTGGGGCTATCTCTTTTGACAGTCTGATAGAGACATCACGGCTCTCTCCCAGGAGCTGCTACCAGGGGTCCGATTCAAAGTGAGGGGGAGAGAGGGTGACCCACGACACTCCGGCGAGACAAACCCCACACACAAATTCCATCTTCTCAGTCTACATGAGCTCCACCGGGAGGGGGGGACATTGATGGGAGGGCCAGTGTCCCTTAGCTCGGTAAATGAGACCCCATCAGATGTCTGCGTGAGGTGAAACCAATTAAACAATGCTTGCAGGGAAGCTCCAGTCACCGGGTTACAGCCAAACCTCGAGAGCAAGCCTCTAAAGTGGATGTGAAGTGTTTGTGCTGGAGGAGAGCAGTGGTCTTCAAACATTCAGGACCGTCTTGATAACACAGATTAAACGAGAGGCTGCCAATTGTGAAAGGCTTGGGCAAGGGTGTTGTTGGAACACGGGCTTTGTGACTAATGTAAAACTCTCTGTAAGGTTTGGAAAGGACGCCCCACAGTCTCTCATAGCATCAAAAGGTCGGATATATTTCATGCCTCGGAACAACGTCGGTCAAAGCGGTTCGTCTGCAAACACACTCATCACTCGTAGACACGCCAGCAATCATTTCCATTCCAACCCCTGTAGTTACGCCACGTTCCGCGGTTCCTAACACTGTCTCTCGTGTTGTCTGCTAAACACAATAATACATCAGTCTGATTGTCTCCTGGGACTGAAAACTCAAATCTCCACAGAGTCCTAAATAGGCAATATGGTCCCTAAATGCGTGGCGCCGCTCACTAATGAACATTTCAGCCACACGGCAGTTAACACAACTTGCATCATTCGCGCTCCCCCTTCCGAATGCTTGTTGTTGTGCTCTGCGTGAATCTGATGTCTTCATCAGCCTGTCAGGAAGGAAGTGCCTGCAGCTGTGGCAGGTCCCCCAGAGCCCGTCCCGCTCCTTGTTTCCATGGTAGTCCTTCAAGCAGCACCACGGGCAGACTGTGTGCGAGGACCCCAACAACCTGCTGGTTTTTTTCCTTCTCCCGAGCAGTCACCGCTCTGATATGCAGCCCCGAAGCGGACGTCAAAGAAAAATGCGGCAGATAGCAGAAGCGGAAGTGCGGCGGTCCTTCCTCTGCAGGTGTGCCTGTTCCTTTTCAGAAGGAATGCCAGCCAGATCCGTTTGAACAGGACGCCTCTACTTCAATGGCCGCTGTGCGTGTGCTTTCATTACAGGGAGATGACCCTTCCTGCTGAGTCACAACGCAGACGCTTTTTGCTGACTTATCAGTGTCACGCTGATGGTTTTCGTTGGACTTGCTCTGGTGAAAGACACAAAAAAGACGCGTCGGGGACTTCAGGGCTGAGCTTGGCTGCTCTGAGACCACCGAGGTCAAGCCCGGTCTCATGAGGCCAGTCTCTAAGAACTGTTCTAGAATCAGACATTTGTAAGACCCAAATAATAAGGAAAGGCCGTGCTAATCTCCAGCTGAGACCTTCAAACTGCACGTTCAGCGTTGAAATTAGCTGTGCTACTTCAAAAACCAAATCTTTATACAGGTGTAAAGTGAGTGAGATCGTCAATATGTCAAATCATATCGAAACTGGTGCTCTGCTTTTAACCCATCCAGTGAAGTGCACAATCACACGGTGAAGTGAACACACACAAACCCGGAGCAGTGGGCAGCCTACGTCAACAGTGTCTTTTTAAAAAAAATTAAACTTCTAAATGATTTTAGAAAATTAAGAAATTTAGAGTGATTAACTCCTTTTGAAAAGATTTGTTCAAAACAAACTCGATTAAGAAAATTTATAACAAATCAGTTTTCTCATCTACCTTATAAAATATGAGTAAACCTTGATAAAACACTATTTTGTTTAACATGATTGCCATGAAAATAAAATTAATCTAAAAAACAAAAAATAAATCACCTCAACAATCAAAAAACATCAACAATTAAATACACTACAATATAATTTGACATGCCCACAACTTCTAAACTAAAGTGTTAACATTTTCAGATTTCAAACTTTCACTCCTTCTACACCTAGAACACGGTGTCAAACTCATTTTCACCGAGGGCCACATCGACATAATGGCTGACCTCAAAGGGCCGGATGTAACATCTTAATGTAATCAAATGTAATGGTAAATAAATAACTACTTCTTAATGTTAAAAAACTCGTTATTTTCATAACAAGTGACAATTGCAGTTGTGTAGAAAATCAATGTTTGCAAAAATCCTTTTCAATTTTGTCAGCTTATGAAAACACAAAACTCCATTAATGAAGGATCAACTTGTCCAAGTGAATAAAGAAAAATAACATGAAACTGGGAAACACTGCATCGAATACCGTAGACGAATGGCATTGTGGGAAATGTAGTTTTTGCTCAACACATACTCTTTAGTTTTTGGTTTTTATTTTTAGACACTCAAAACTTTTAAGCTCTGGCGGGCCACATAAAGTGACATGGCGGGCCACATCTGGCCCCCGGGCCTTGAGTTTGACACGTGTGACCTAGACTGGAGAGTATCTGGCTGTATTACTGTACGCAAACACCACCAGCGGTATTAACATCTCCAGAAGGTTGTGGAAGCTACATTTACACCAGACGCAGCAAGAGGAAAGCAGCGAGGATCATCAGTGACATCAGCCGCCCGAGTCACGTACCAGACCACTACCAGACAACTTCTCCCCCGCACTGTCACACTGGATTGACTATTAAAACTATTATTTAGTCACATGTTATGAACATTTATGCAGCACGCAATTGCACTTTAAAAAATGTCAAATACTTTTCCATTGTAGCACTGTGCACTGCTTGTCTTGCCAGTATTTTGTATTTTGCAGTGTCCAGATTACACTGTATTTGCATTTGTTGGTGATGTGACAATAAAATGATTTGAAATCAAAGATAAATTATTGTCATAATACTATACTGGGCTATACTAGGACATAAAACAGTTGTTGTCATAAGGCTATACTAAGACATATCGCAATGCTAATACAAATAATTTGGTCACAAGACTTTTGTAGACTTGAGAATTGTGTCAAAAGGCTATACTAAGACAGAAGGCTATACCAAGTCAGGATGCAAGTGTTTGTCATAGGGCAATACTAAGGCATAAGGCAATAATAAGACCTTTTTTTTTTGTCATGAGGCTATAAGCGAAAATAATAATTGAAACAAGTTTACAATGAGACATAAAATTATTTTTCAAAAGGCTATTTCACAAGGCTATACTAAGCCATTAAAAAATGTTGTCATAAGGCAATACTAAGACATTTTTTTTTCACAAGACAATACTACGACATGGACTATATACTAAGACATAAGGCTATACTATATATATATATATATATATATATGCTATACAAAGACAACGCAATACTATGACATTAAGAAATTCACAAGACTATACTAAGACATAAAAATGTCCTAAGGCTATACTAAGACAAGACTATACTATGACAATACTAAGAGAAAAACCTTATTGTCATAAGACTATACTAAGATCTAAAATAATTTTGTCAAAAGGCTATACCAAGACATCAAAAAGTTTTGTCATGAGACAATAGTAAGACAAAAGGCTATACTAAGACATAAAAATGTTTTTATCATAAGGCTTTACTAAGAGAAACTATTTTTTTCACAAGGCAATACTAAGACAAGACATAAGGCTAAACAAAGACATAACGCAACACCATGACATACAAAAATTCACAAGGCTATACTAACACATAAGCCATATAGTCATAAGGCTATACTAAGACATAAAAAAATTCCCAAGGCGGCTATACTAAGACATTTTGTTTTCATAAGGCAATACTACAACATGGGCTATACTAAGATAAAATGTTATACTACGACATAAGACAATACTAAGACACGGAAAATGTTTGTCATAAGACTATATTAAGACATAACGCTTTACTATGACATTAGGAAATTCATAAGACATAAATATGCCCTAAGACTATACTAAGACATAAGGCAATACTAAGACAAAAAGACATAAGACTATACTAAGACCTATAAGAATTTTGTCAAAAGGCTATACTAAGACATTAAAATGTTTTTATCATAAGGCTTTACTGAGACATAAGGCAATACTAAGAGAAAATATTGTTTTCATATGGCAATGTTAAGACAAGACATAAGGATAAACAAAGACATTACTATGACAAAAAAAATCACAAGGCTTTACTAATACATAAGGCAAAACAAAGACCATTATTGTCATAAGGCTATACTAAGACGTAAGACAATACTAAGACAAGGTTTAGTCTTATTTATCATAAGTCTTTTCAAACACAATTTGTTTTGTCAAAACAAAAGGCAATACTATAAACATAAGACCATACTCGGGCGGCAAAAAAAAAAAAAAAAAAACGCCATACGGCTATACTAAGACAAAGGCTATACTAAGACAAAAATATTTTGTCATAAGTTTATATTAAGACTTTTGTAATAAAGCTATACTAAGACAAAGGTTATACTAAGACAAACAAGTAAGACATTAAAAATATTGTCATAAGGATATACAAAGACATAAGGCTCTATTAAGACATGAGGCAAAACTAAAACAAAAAATGTGTCATAAGGCAATACTAAGACATAAAATTGTTTATAAAACTTTTTGTCACGTCAAGTTTATAATAAGACAAAAAAATTGCAATAAGGCTGTACTAAATACTAAATCATAAGGCATTGTCAATAACAAATTGTCATATGGCTATACTAAGACAATTATTTTATCATAAGGCAATAATAACTATGTTAGTTTTTTGTCATAAGGCTTCAAATTTGAATTGTTAGGAGGCAATACTAAGACTTAAGACAAGCTTATAATAAGACATAAAAAATGTGGCCATACTTGGACATAAAAAATGGTTGTCACGACTCAGGAGGCAATATTAACCCATAAGGCTATACTAGGACATAGGGGATACCATCGTCAATAACAGGTGCACGGACGGCGAAGGCTCAATGTATGAAACGGACGTCAGTTGAGCCCGAGGCGCGCGGCGCTGCTCTCAGAACATGTTTACATGTGTTGTTCGCATACACTTCGCCTCTCAGAGCTTCACACGGAGTCACTGGCCTCCGCAAGCTTCTCTCTCAGGGGCCTGTCCAGATGAATAAACCCACTGATTTGGGTTTAATGTTATTCGGCGTGTATTAGAATGCAGCAAACAGCTGGGGAGGCGGCCAGTAGCGGGGCACTGTCAGGGGGCGAGGGGTCCCGCCGTTACAGGTGCGCCCCTGACAGACTCGGCTCCAGGATCAGAGAGGCCAGACGCAGATGAAAGGATGATGAGGAGCCGCTGACCGCCGCGGAAACAATGTCACCCCGCGTGGCAGCCATGCCAGACGAATGCCGAGCGTGTTTATTCCCCCACTCTCTCCTCTCTGCTTTCATGTCAAGCCCAGATGTTCAACAACGCTAAGAGGACGAGACAATCCTCTTGGTGATTTTAGTTGCGACAATAATCAAGACACGTTGATAAAAACAGGACTTCTGGTTTCTCCACCGCCAGCGTGACTGATTTGCATTGCTCACCCTTGAGGAAGACTCGCGCTGGAAGTGGAAATGACTAGAACGATAGAACGGATGATATAGGTACGGAGAGAGAGAGAGAGAGAGAGACACCTTTGTTAGTTATCTGTTGTTCCCTCAATGGTCTGCGTTTAGCACGCTCGCACCCCGTCAGGCAACAATACACAGCATAATTTAACCGCATATTTCATTTTAATTAACAGTGATATAATGCAATGTGACTCTCAGCCTCTGGAGGAAAGAACACAATATTTGGCTTGATGAATCTACTCGAGCCACTTGCAGCCGCTCTTCCCACCTCGTGGGATTCAGGTATCATTAGTGATAAGCAGAGATCTGCTTTTTGTCTCACGGTTAAAAAAACGGAGGGGAAAAAAAAAGTAGCGCAGACACATGTATGACTGCAAAAGTTCCATATTAATAGCCTTTCATCAAGGACACAATTAGGACACCTCTAGTTGACACATTCCATAGGCGTCAGATGAATATGTATGTCTGCTGTTCCGGAATGTGCCACTCTACAGTACAAACGGGTGGAATCACCGTATACTACAGTACACGGAGGATGTAAAACGCCGGACTCAGGTGAAGCCGGTTAAGTTCTTTAAACTACTTCAGCTGGAATGTGCAGCGGCAGGAATATGGAGTTCAGTGCCGGACGGTTAAACGACAATTGGACTTGAAGGATAATGTACTTGGCGACAAGATGGTGCGATGGATAGTTGCATCCCAGATAGATGAACCAGTTCAAGACCCAGAAATTGCGTTGTTTCTACTGGGTTTCCAGAAAGTTGAGTCTTGTTGTAGAACAACTTGTTACGACTTCTTGTTGTTACACTTTCCACTGAAGAATCCTCCCGAACTGGTTGCCAACGTAGAAATCCAGCTGACGTGATCGACTTTCAGAGAGTTCCTCCTGAGCGACTGAGAATCTCCACTGATAAATGTACTTCTTGCTAGTTTGGTTTCGTTTTTTAACTTAAAAAAAAAAAAAAAAAGCAATTTCACTTGCAATTAGGGTAGGGACTTTTTGTTATCCTTCCATCCGAAAGCATTACATTCATCGGGTATTACTGCGCAAGAAAACGCTTTTTTAAAAATGAACTGAATAATTGAAATAACCCTATATGTCAATTATAATTGGAGACTGAGGTTCACAGGTCACTGCCTAGAATTACTGATAGCGCAGTCAATCTCCCATCATGCTTTGCCTCATTCATTAACAAGGCCTGCTAATTATAGCCATACGAACTGTCCTCCGGATCTAAAGCGTGCTACTGCGCACATCGTAATTGAACACGCCATTGATGGGAAAAAAAAAAAAAAAGGATTTAACTTCATTTAAAGCTCCTGACTCAGATTAATTAGATGTGGTCTTGCATTGGAACCACTTTGCTCTGTGATCATGGTTAAAAGGGTCCAGTTGTGGAGATATTGAAATGATGTTTGTTTTGCGCACGAGTCTGCGCTGTCAGCCACCAGGGTCCAATTAGCCAGCGAGCTGAAGACTCTGTTAGCTTCTCCTCTTTAGCTCTGACAAGCAGCCCAGGCCCGTGAGGTTCTGCTTCTCCACCAGCCCGTGTCCTATACAGCCATTCAGAAGTATGATGAAACAATCACGCCCGGATTACAAACACACACACACACACACACATCTGCCCCATTTACAGCAGCTAGCGAGCGATACCAACCAACAGAAATCTGCTTTTTAATTAAAACCTTCCATCTAAAATACAACCGTTGACTTGAAGGACAGTAAGTGTCATGTGATGGTATAGTATCTTATCTTCTGTGCTCTGACAAGACAACATATCGGATACCAGCTAAAGTTTAGCCAAAAAGATTTGTAAAATTAAAGTTAAAAAAATAGTTGATGATAACGTACGTTAATTGGGTGAAAAGTAGACAAAATATCGTCCTTTTAACAATTTAGATTTGCATTTTTAGATTTAGATTTGAAAATGTATTTTTTATAATGTTATTTGTGCATTACATACATATGTATATTTACAGTGTGTATAATTTTTTTTTCCGTTTGCAATGTGTGATTTAAAATTTAAATTGCACATTTGACATTTAAATTGCTGATATTATCAAGATAATTATTCAGATATATTCAGATAAATTATACTAATAGATATATCGTATTATATGAAATGTTTGAAATGTCTGTACATTTTTAAGACATGATAACGTTTGAAATTGATTTGTTTTTCATCTGCAAGATACATGTAGTAAAATTGGATTGTATTCTTTAAAAAAAAAACATGCACACTTGTGGATATATGAAAACAATAACTAGAAGGTATTTATATAAATGAAGACAAAGAAAGTGTTATTTTATCTAATATGTTATATGTATAAAAATGTTGTTACTAAAATATCTAACAAACAATAAGCATAATATAAAACAACATAATTAAAATAATGTTTCAATATTATAAAATAGTGTGCGCACTCCTGTAACAAAAGCAAAAAAACCACCATCCCCACATTACTCTTCCAGTGTGACTAAATGACATAATCCACGTTGCTCAAATTAATAAACCATAAACTCGTTATTCATCGTGGAAACTTGGGAGTTTTAACGAACACGGTTCCCTTTGTGTGGAGCAGAAAGAGTCACGTGGGTTTGCAACATAATGACAAGTTTACGACGGGGTCGAGTTTAATACCAGCTGTAGGTTCAGGTGGCGCGGTGGGGGGGGCAGAGGGGGGAGGAGCTTAGGCATCAGACAGACAGGAGGAAACAAAGCCATCATCTCCCTGCTCTGGCTCGCCCTTCTCTCCACCGCACCAATTACTGCCTCCCCTCTCACCCATCAGTATGCAGCAGGCCGCGCTCGCTCCACCACTCGCCCCAGGCCATTGAATACGTTACCGCGGCTGTGGGGTGAGGGGCTCCGGGGGCAGCGTGCCCCGTAACCCCGTGGATAATTTGGGATTTCTGCTCGCCTCTGATGAGGAGAGGAAACAAATAAAGAAATGCGACACCAAGCCCGAGATCTACTGATTTATTGATTCACCCTTTCATTTGATTTCTGTGAAATTATAATTAAGCTGTATAATATGAAGGGGGGGATCAAATGAGTGGTGCTACTGTCGGTTGAGTCTGAAAAGCACTATAGAAACTTGTGCAGAAATCACACTGACCAAACTGTAATATATAGACAGACAGATTTCAATATAGTATTTCTTACCTGAGGCCTTTTATAATTACTTTTTCACTACAGAGTAGTCTTGTAGTCGGTGATATTAAATACTTGATTGCTAATTTAAAAAAAAAAAATCACTTGCAGTAAGACATTTTAAATACATAAAAAACTATACTGTTTTAGAAAAAATACACATAGAAAATACACAATACACAAAAATAATTTAATTTCAAGACCAATATACTTTAAAAAAACTTCTTTTTTTTTGGTCCACTATTTTCATTTTTTGGAGCGAATCAAGTCTATTAAGACAATTTTTAGATGTCCAAGTACAAAAACCAGGAATGTGCTTAAAAACTAGAAAGTATGTGTGTGTTCAACAACCAACAGTTTTAGTTCACCACAGATGTCTCATAGCTTTCAAGTGTTATATTTTCTATATTGAAATTACCGTATTTACACAAATATAAGCATGCCACAATTTTACACACCAATACTGCTTTTTCTTTAACAAGCATAACTTTGAATTTCTTTTAATATTTAAACAACTTATTATTGTTTTACTTCAATAATTAATAAAACAGTTTATTCTAGTGATCGGAACTCCATGTCCCAGAATGCTCATCCAATCCTAAGAGCCTTTGCTCTCCAGTCCTGTGGAGGCTATTCCGAGCTGTTTGTTTTACCGACTTTACTGGTGTGAAGATAATTGTGACGAAGGATTGGGAAAACCTGTGTAGCAAACCTAGCGTTTTGATTTAAAAAAAATAAATAAGTAAAATGCTTATATTTGCGTGCTCACTCAACTCCGGCTCTTTTTATCACTTTGCAATCAAGTATCGATTTTTCTTTGAACGCTGCCGTTGTAAAATGCAATTTCATCAGGTTGGGACTAATAAAAGGCTTTCTTGTTCTTGCGTGTGTGAATGTCGACATGTCCATTTGCCATCATCCGTTTCCCGACAAACGAGCAAAAGTAAAGTAAACTCTGCAGTTTGGGAGCAGCAGCACTGACCTATCACTCACAGCCGAGAGAAATGTGATACAATGAATCATTCAAAGAGCGAGAGAAGGAGCGCGGCACGGCAAAGTGTCTTTTCATAGCCTCTATATGTACGTTTGCATTGCGTTCAACTCCTACGCTCTGGCCTTCAAGCCCAGCCAGCGATCTTCCCACTCGCCAGCCAGCAGATGCACGGAAACAAACGCCACCCCACAGAAATACTCTTGTCAAGACGGAACAAACTGTGCGCTGAAACGCTGCTAAGCCGGAGCAGGGAACGCGTTCCACTTCATTGTGCTGCCTAACTCGGTTAGCCGCCGAGCGCGAAAGAACGGAGATGAAGAAACGCTGGAAGCGCTCGTCATGGCACCGAGCTCACATTGCACCCAAAACATTTTACAACTGAGCTGCTGACATAAATGCCTTTTTAATACGCCTCTGTTTCCCCCCTAAAACAGTTGGAATAATTGATTATTGCATTAGTTAATGTAGCGATGAATCAATTATCAAACGTGTCATTCCTGGCCGGGGAAACGAGGGAGAACACGAGGACGGTAGACAGTGAACGTTATAGAGCCATGGGGAATTATGGGGTGGTGCAATATTCATCCGCCGCTGAGAGAGTTGTGTGTGTGTGTGTGTGTGTGTGTGTGTGTGTGAGCTGCGGCTGGAGTCGCCAAAGGCCAAAGTGAGGACAGTAAATCAACCGGCCGCGGAATTTCACGCCACTATAGTTTCAAATAACTCTCAAACAATTAATAGATGAAACGAGATGAGGTAATCCACTTTGAATAATTGAACAACTAGCGTGTTTCGTGAAAGCGGCATGCGCTGGACCAGCCACGGCTTAAACAAACACAATCAGGAAATTAATCCTCGCCACGTCTGAATCCATTGCTGATAAATCAAAGAACAATTGCAATTTCTATAAACATAAAGAATGAGCATACTTTGACGGTATAAAAAGGTCAAACTTTGAACTTCGAAACTTTAAATACATACTAAAATTGTCCATCTATTCTTTAACTTAAGATAATGGAATGTACATTGCCCAGTACTTGCCTACTGTCTCACGTCAGCACAATGTGTAAAAAAAGTAAGTCAATATGGCCACTAGGGGCCGTACAAAAATGTGCACTGCATTTAATCATCTAGTTTAATCATCTTGGGAAGTTACACACACACACCCGGAGCAGTGGGCAGCCTTGAGCCGTGGTGGCCATGTCTTGCACAAGGACACTGCAATTCCCTACTCAACTAAATCACACATGCACGTACGCCGCCACAAGTATTAAATAAAACTGCGAGTTTTCATTGCTGTGAATTTTGCAGGCAACAACGTACGCAAAACAAGAGTAAAGAAATTTTAAAAATCAGTCATTGTCGAACTCTACTGCGACGTCTGCAAAGTTGTATTTTCAGAACAAATTTTGGCTTTGTTTTTTAATCAAGTCTTCACATGAAAGCTATTCATAAAAGTGTGCAGACCGTTATTGAATATTTAAAAAAGGGCCGTTTGTGACACCTTCACGAGCGGAACACGGCCCGCGGGCCACAGGTTGACCATCACAGAGTTAAACGATGATGATTGCACTGGTTAACTTCGAATTTTGACAGCACCATTGAAGCCATGAAGAATGGCCTCCTTGCCTTGGAAAGCGATTTGAAGGTTGAGTCCTGATCCTCTTCCAGGTCGTCTGTCGGTAAGTCTTGGAGCAGCTTGACAGTAGGTAGTGTAAACACGGCTGGTCTGTGGATAGACGTGTAGAGGAAGCTCCATCCAGCAGAGGGGCACCTGCTCCTCAAAGCCCCTCCGCTTAATCACTTTCAGCTGGGCCCCCTGCTGCCTCACTAACCTGGTCTGTCTTTCACGTCCTCACTAAGGCTCGGTTGTTTTACCTTTTTAATTCGCCCCAGATGTTACCGCCCGCGCTTCCCCCTCGCGCCCACCTGCTCGCTGACCTGCGGACCCCACACCCAGCCTCTCATTTGATTTCCCTTCTCCGCCGCTCTGTAGCGTGTCGCCGTGCCTCTTTTGCTCTGGCCTGTACCGCCTGGAGGGTCCGTGCCGAGAAGCGCTGGCAGACCCCCGTCTCGGTCACAAGCCTCCGCGGCTTTTGTTGCTCAATCAGAAGCTCCGCGCCTGTGGCCTCTGAATAACCGCCTCCCATGTAGATGGCTGGAGACCAAAGGACGGGCGCAAAACGGCAGCAGCATTACTGTATGAGGCGCTCGAGAGGAAGAAGAGCCGCTTAAAACTAATAAAACGATTCGGAAACATCTCAGACTCGGTGGAAATTAGAATATTGGCCAATTATCATCTGACGGCGTTTCATTACGGGAAAGAAAAGGCTGGTTGGATTTAATTAGATGGCTCCGGCTGGACATGACAACTTGATGGACATCCCAGATCTCCCTAGACCAGAGCCGGGCCGTATCTGCCTCCGCTGGAAAGGCCCGAGTAAATCACTTGGTCCCGCTTCCGCTGCCTGTTAATCATGGCTCCTTTTTTCCTCGATAATTACGACGACACCTCGGTTGCTGGGTTTGAAGGACGAGCTCCACCAGGGCCCGAGCAGGTGCTTCTTACTGACTGACAAGAGCTGTCAATCTGGGTAAAGAGCTCTCCACGCTCTTACGCCGCTGTGCTGTGATATTCCCTTTTGTCAGTTTATACCAAACACAAAATGAAAACGCGGAGGCTTAACCAGGTAGGCAACAGGCCCCAGACTGTCAAAGGGAATTAGAGCGAGCACGTCTGTCTCTCTCTGTCTATCTGTGAGGCACTCGCTCATGATAAGGGGCTTTTACTTGTGGGACCAGTGTGATTAAGAGTCCCTGGGTGATGGAGTCTTGCTGTAACTGCCGCTGTAGAGGCCATAGGAAATTTGGTAAAGCTACATTAAGCTAACTAGCTACAAGAACTAAAATAAAGTCTGGCTACAATGTAAACATTTTTTTTCTCCGTTTTTCCGTTTTGTTACATTGTTTGTTGAAAGTTGTACATGAGACAGAACTGAAGTTAATTGTAAAAACCTGCTTGTGCTTTAGGATTATAAATAGCTTCTTGCCCTCAGTTCACTTTCAAAACACAAGCAGCAACATGTAAACAAAAACAATCTAATAAAATGATGAAAATAGTATTCAATCTCACTACAACTACTACTAATTGTATTCCATCTCACCAATAAACGTGTGTTCTCAAAGGTACAGTTAATAGGTTAAAAAATTAATTATAGAAAAAATAATATTACCCAAATATCCTCTTAAATGTATGTATATGTGCGTATTCATATTTATATTATTTTGCTGGGACAAATAAAGGTGTTTTTTTTTTTTCATTTTGTTTATTCACTCGTATGTATGCATGTATTTGTATTATTCTTAATAAATGTAAAATATAGCATTATATATTTTAATTATCATTTGAAAAAATACATATATATTTATACTTTACATTTTTTATATTTACTATAATAATAATAATAATGATAATAATAATAACAATAATAATAATACTTACAAAAATAATAACAATATAAACTGTACATTCTTACTGGTCCTTTTCTGCATCCACCACTCGACCACTTGCATAGACAATTAAGCGTGATGCTAATAGAAGCATCTAGATCCCGAGGTCCCGGCTGTGGCAGGACGGAGTACGGCTCCTCTATTGTTATTCTTATACCTGACCTGCGGGGCAGTGTCACGCTGGGCAGAAACAGCCGGCCTCTCCGGAGAGCACAATAAACTAACCAAATCAAAGATGGGCATGCTGGCGCGGCCTGGCACTCCTAATACTGCTCCTTGATCAGTTAGACGAGCCGGAGAGAATGAGTGCCGGCGGCCATTCAAGCAGAAGTGGCTGTGGCTGAGCGGGAAAGCAGGTCAGGGAGTCAGGGTCGCTAAGCACCACTGAGCTATAGAACGTCTCTGACAGGACCGGGACCGCCATGAGGATCGGGGGGGGGTTCCAGTACACGAGTCCTAAACTGTCTCCTCTCGCTTTTATTGTGGAAAGCAAGCATATATTCTCACGGATGCATTTCCAAGTGGAGATAAACCCAAGCGGCTCATCCTTCACGGACCTGAACCCACCGAGCGTATTTTCTCAGACTTGGAGTGATTCGGTTCTTTTTTTCCTCAGCTCGAGACAAATCTTGATGCAATTTCCGAAATAAATAAGCACCTTCAGCGTCCAGCATGTGCTTTTTGTGTCTCGTCTGCTAATCCAATACGTAAAGTTTTCAGTCGTCATTCATCATTACATGTCCTAATGTGAGCTGTTCCAGAATTGAAAGCCTGATCATTTTAACAGCACACACACACACACACACAGCGCTGGAGAGATTCCGAACTCTTTCCGCATCCTAGCAACCCGTCACACATAGACAGGATCCAGACAGGCACTTTAGGGGAATTCAATTCGCTCGTCCGCAGTGAATAAGATTGAATCACTTAGACATCTAAGGAGATTTAATTGTGTTAACATACATATCGTCTCAGCACAATGACACGGGGAAGAAGGGGCTCTTTGGATTATTACATTCACTGGAAAATAAGTCACTTTCCTTCTCACAAATATCACATTTCGGTGAAATTTCTCCCAGATATCAGCAGACAAACCGAGACTGATATTCTCAAGTCAAACGATAAGAATCCAGTATTAAACAACCATCTGCTAACAACACGTGTGGCGACGCATTGTAACACAAAACGTCAAATCGGAGTCTCACAGACGTTTACACGGCTGAAACTTTTCGGTAGGTTTTCGATTAGCTGTCCAGCAACAATGCTAGTGCTAATTTGCATTATGTAGGGGGGGGGGGGATTCCGATGAAGCCATCACGAGTTTGACAGTTCTTAAACACCTGGAGAGCGGGACGCATGAATAAACAAACGGCGGAGATGAGAGGATGTGAAGAGCGTAGGTGGCCTGGCCGAGACTTCCTCAGTCTCTCTTCCAACTGTGGGAGGATCAAAATCTGAGGGGAAAAAAACACTTTCCGTCTTCCTCATCTTCTTCATCATCATTGTTCACCCCCCCCCCCACACACACACACACACTCACACGATGACATGATCAAAATGTCCGCGCGTTATTAGAAAGACAGGCGATCCTCGAGGTGCGATGGCTAAATTAAAGCACTTTCTATTCGCCTCCATATATATTTTTTTATCACTCTTTCTAATAACCAAAGATCCTCCTCTCCTGGGCCTGAAGGCTATTTTTCGCCAGCACCTATAGGTGGCAGTATGACACCACAAACAGAGCGGCGGGCGCTCGTCTGCGCCACATGGCAGAAGCAAGTCTGATCCTCCTTCACAGATTTAATTAGACAGAAACAGATACTTACATGTTCACTCTTCATCTGCCATTCCTCATTATTTTTTTTTCATCATCTGCTGCACGAGGAAAAAGCGAAACGTCTTTTGCTAACTTTCACAAGCAATCATAGCTTTTTTTTTTTTTTTTTACTCGACAGTCAAATGTTGCTTCTCACCTTGGAATGATTGTGGTCAAAACGTTGTTGCGTTTTTAACCGTACGATTTAAGGGGAAACTTTTCTTAAAAAGTGCACATCTGTAATTGACGGCAGACCAACAAAAAACAAAAAAAAAGTCATTTTCCGGCATGATTACAATTATCCGAGCCCATTCACTTGACAATTATTTGATTTGAAAGCAATTGTTTATGGGTGAAATTCCGCCACCATTTGAAGCAATTCATCAGTAGATGTTGTGATGTCTGAGTCGCTGATAAATTCCATTGTGGGTTTTTTTAAGGCAGTTTTTTTCCCAGAAAGACCAACAACAGAACGTCGGTTTCAGAAGGAGTTGCGCAATTTCCCATGCGGCCTTCTGCGAGACACCAGGCGACGGCATGCAAATTAAATTGGCCTGGTTAATGAACCCAGCACACAAATGGAGAATTTTCCAGAAAAGTGCACCGAAAATAGTCCACCTGCCTACGAGGCACAGCGGAGAGGTTGATACTGTTGTGACAGAGAAAGGGATGCGGAGACAGGACAGAGATCCGGCCTTCCTCTTTCCACATTAATTAAAAAAAAGGTTCAATTAACAGCGATGAAACCCGGTGCGACGTTCTGACTAGCTGCTAGCGCAATCCAGCCTTGAAATGCAGAGCAGTTGGCATGTCGTGCGTTTCCTGCCTTTTTTATCTATTCAAACTTAATTGCGATTTTCCAGCCGAGAATGACGTGATGGAAATGACCGAGTAAAATTAGCATCATATGAATAACGATTTACAAGCCATTGACGAAACACACGCATTTGCTCATTTGTGATTTCGACATTAAAGTGTGTCCAGTGTCCTTCATGCTCACGAAAGGCAATATTATGCGGATGAAGAAAAAAAAAAAGCCTCATCGTTTCTGCTGCTATTCTTCTTCGCCTTTCTCCATCTTTGTGGTCACCTTTATCATGGAAATTCAGAGCGCGGGCAGGTATTGCCAACAGAAGCATTAGCTTTTGCTGACTCGAAAAACATCTCAAGCCGGGGGTGGTGTGGCCCTCACAGTCATGCAGGATAAACAGAGCGCGCTCACAATACGGGGAAGCCTGTTCGCAAATCGAGGCCTGATAATGACGACTCGTATTGAAAATCCCAGCGATGAAGATGAGTCTGACCTTCAGGGAGAATCCATCAAACCTGGCCGCACGCCAAGATATTCCACACAAAACTTGAGTTTGCGAATGATATTCACCATTTCGTTTACATCATGTGAACAAAGTTCACAATTGCAATATAGAGCGTTGACTCATTTTATGTGTTTTGACAACCAAAACGTCAAACTCAAAATTTTCACCGAAATTTTGTATTATCTATCTATGCTACAAATATACAGAATTAAAGTCACGGAAATTAAAAACAAATTGATGACAGATCTCAATATCAAAAATCTAACGAAAAATCAGGCAGAAATATAGTAGTAGTGCGGTTTGAATCTTCATGTCCACCGAGCGAACGACAGCCGCTTTAAGCTGGAGACACACTGCTGCATTCTCACAGCCCCCCAGACGCTGGTGGTCTTCGGATTATGTAGGCATATTTGTGTGTTTTTAATAATTCATCCAGTTATTATAGCAATATTAGCAAAGATTAAACACAGGGGCGTCGCTCATTACGTTGAGAACATAGCACAGCAAAAGCTCATTTCCTGTGGAGGAAGCCTGACTGACCCGGACTGACCCCGGAGATTTTCCTATTAGCAAGCTCCAGTGTTTAAGGCCGACCACCGAGCTGACGCTCCCAGCAAAGCTCCGCGATCCCTCCAAATCATACGCAGGTTACGCCAAACACCTCATCAAAAGTTAGATAATTACTATCTGAAGCAGTGAACCTTTGGAATCGTGTTTTTTCTCGGAATATTATTGAGACAGATGGAGAGGACCAAAGCTCTGCGAGAATCTTTTCAGTGCAGTTTTGAGGAAAGTGCTTATCTTCTGAAGGATTTCGTCTCATCTGCGTCTTGATGAATATTCGGTGCAGATCAGGCGCACAAAGCAGTGTCAAAAAGGTAGTGTCACTTTGAGGAATGTGACGCGTTTATTTAATCGGTTTCCTTTGAACCGTCTCCTCTCGGGAATATGTACGTCCACCTGTCAATACGTGCAACGCGTTTGTTGCTTTATCAATGCACATGCTCTTTAAGACTGAGGCTCCATAATGGCCAATTTAATCGAGATAAGACTGTACAGTATCTTGATGCGCTCCTTTTCACCAAGATCAAAAATCTGAAATCCGCCATTACTGACGGCGCTGCACAGAGACTATAATCGAAACTCTTCATCTTTTATTGGTGGTGGCAAAATATCTCCAGTCTCCAAAGATGTCTTTAGTCTAGAGAGACTTCCATGAAAAAACAAATCTCGGAAAAGCTGAACATTACACTGTAAATAAATTCACAAGATGACAGTAGAAAGCGAGATCCAGGCAGTACTCTGATCCTTTAAAGTACAAGCTACTATTAGACCTGTTTTTCTCATTCGCATTCGGGCTTCACGTCTGTTCTTCTCAAAGCCCTTGACAGTTGTTGCTGAAGCAGGACGTGTGCTAAAAATACGACGAATAATGGCCAGGAATTAAAAATAGGCTGAAAGTGAGACGGAAGAGTTTTCAATCCAGTCATTTACATACAACTGCCTTCTGCGGCAGATCGGCGAAGATCCCGTCACTGCATCGGTTCATTGAGATGTGATTGGGGATATTATCTCACGTCAGTGAGACACCTGAGACACGCGGGCACGCTGACACGGGAATTAGCCTGCGACGCTAATGGGTTTGTCCGTGCCACTGCAGTCGGGCTGAACCAGAATGCAGTCATTTATTTCAAAATGGCAACATAATACAATAATGGTAAGAAGCGGTTGTTTTGATTGGGGAAAGGATACCCACTAAAACTGCAGTTACAGCGTGAGAACGTAATATTAGCGTCTGTCATCGAAAGCGGCTAACAGGGTTTCGGTTTCAGCTCTTTCGGAAATCAAATTAGTCAGCCAGACATCCAATTAGTGTTTTTGTTTAGTTACACGTCGGAGCTGCTCAGCAGACTGTTCAGGGCTGTGGTGGGAATGGAGCGTGTCAGTCGCTGCCGTCTTAACCAGGCGTTTGGGGTTACACAAACTTCAAGCACTTCCAGCTAGACGTGAAAACAAGAGAAGGAACAGCAGAGCGTGCAGCCTCTGAATAATTTAGACGCCGCTGCCATTACGGCCCTCTGGACGTGTTCTTCAAACCCGACAGTCTTGAGAAAAGCAGCTTTCGCATGACGGGAGAGTCGAGGTCGCAATTAAAGGAAGTTCCTGGTTCCCGAACAGCCGAATCATATCAGAGAGTCTATCGACAGCTTCCTGTCACGGACCGATCCCTCCGAGAGCCGCTATTTACACATTGACTGATTGACTGCTTTTTAATAGACACATAATTGGTTACAAAGACCTTCAAATGGAGTGTCATTTGCCAGAACTATTGCGATAATTCACAGTCAGTCTAATTCTCCATTGGACACGGTCCCAATGACAGACCGAGGGAGCTTTTAAAATATTGACATGAGCGAAAAAGATGAGTCCTGAGAAAAGGAACGTAATATTTCACTACACAGTCGATGTGCACATATTGAATCGGACTGAGTCTTAAATCAAAATCGAAATCGAAACAACTTCTACTACATAAGCCTAATATTGTTTGCCTATTAGGATCAAAATTCTGCTTGCTAGAAAGAAGGAACGTTGGAGAGTAAAGTGAATGAGTTTGTCAATATGGTCACTAGGGACTCCTAGTGTGTTCTCCGCATTTAACCATTAAGTGAAGTTACACACACACAATGACACAAGCAAACCCGGAGCAGTGGGCAGGCTTAAGCCGTGGTGTCAGGGGTCATGTGGGGGTCAGTGTCTTGCTCAAGGACACTCAGTTGTGGAACCCCGGAAAGGGATTCAAACCCGCTACAACTAGGTGGAACTCGCAACAATCTACTGATGGAACACAACTGCTACACAATAAATTCAGACGTGTATTGGAACAACCTGCAAACTGATTGCACCACTAAAGCTGTTGTAGCAAGAGAATAAGGCAGGACGAAGAAAAGGACAAGTATCCAAAAAAAGACAGAGCTGAAGAGACTTTAGTCAGACACTGTGAGTTTCATCTCTGCTACTGAAAGTGATGAAGGAAGTGTAGAACTTTATCAGGTAAAAAATTCCAAACAACTTGTATCCAACATCAATAAGCTTCATGTCTACGATGAAAATGAAGATTATGACAACACAAGCAGCGTCAAAAACTCTTTGCTGAGTCACGCGAGTCAAACAGAAGACGAGACATTGGATCCATCTCAACACACTGAAGCACAGAACATCCAGCTCATCTAGAGGATTTGGTTGGTCAGCAGCAGCAGTTGTTCATCATACGTACTGGTGTTTCAAACAATAAAGGTCATAATGACTTTGATTGGACTTTGATTGACTTTGATTGGGCCAGCTGCTTATTTATTATAAGAACCACAAAAGAACCATCACCGATGTGTCTGATCAACCAGAATCAACTGGATTAAATCGCTTTTTCTGCTTGGAGATGGTTGAGAGGTCCCATGGATGGATAGATGGATGATGGCCAAACAAAGAAAGACGTATATAAATAGATAATGGCCTGTATATTTCACAGCTTCCCCAGCCAGATTGGCATTTCATAGCAACTGACATCTGAAGATGTTTTTAACATCTATTAATGCTGAATTACTCCAATTACAAGCTTTCTTTACACCCAGGCCCCCTTGTCTAGCCCATGCGAGATGCCATCTACCTTCAGGAGCCAATCACAGCCAGCCCCGACCACCAGCAGCAGATGTAAGCAATTTACTTCTGATTTCTTCATATTCAGTGTGAGACGAGCTCCTGATGACCTGCGACCCTGAAGCCTGCAGGATTCTAACCCTATCAAATTAAAGCTCTCTGCTCACTTATCCCCCAGCGCTCCTCTGCTGCTAAGCAGCCATCTTGCTGCATAGCAACGCGGGGCCGGGCGTGCTGCCTCATACGCCCTGCCTCATCAGCTGCTATTAGGGAAAATATACAGTGGTCTAATTGGATGAGATTCAGCTAAGGAAGTGCAGTTAAAGGTCACAGAGCCGCCGTGTGTCTTCTGCTCTTCAGAATAATTTTCAGTGTCCTCCGCTGTTAAACAATAGGGCCAAAGTTGCAATCTCTCTCATTCCCGCCGTCTCTCTGAGATCCTTCGAAAGGAGCAGGGGCCAGTGCGATGGTAAGAGAGACCTGGAAATCATGTAAACAAGATGGCGAGGCCCTGACTGTTGTGCTCGGTGCCACCTGCAACGCTCGCTTGCTCTTCACTGCTCGGAGATCCAGGTGCACATGCCGCAGCCTTGACTTGCTTAGCCAATTCCACCCATTTGGAACGATTGATAAGGCCACATCCTTTTCCCAATCACTTATTCTTTTGTCGTCAATTTCTTCATCCTAGCAAGGCTTTCAAGATGCATTTTTATTTTTATTCCGATTCGAGTGAATTTCCTCCAGCAGACGAGTTGTCATTCATAAGAGAATCAACATGTGTATTTAGAATCAAAGTTGAGACCAAGTCTGGATGTTTCCATGTGTAGTTTGCATGTTCTTCCCGTTCTTGTGTGGGTTTCCTCCAGGACTCCAGCTTCCTTACAAAGTAAAAAAAACCCTTGGACACTTGGAAACTTGCCCATGCGTGTGAGTGATGGTGTGAATGTGTGTTCCGCTTTGTGGTTGGTCGGCCACCAAACCTCAGTCGCCTTAGTTGCCCAGAAAAAGGGGTTTCAGATAATAAATGAATGAACGATTCCAACACTTCAAAATCGGTTTTCTGACCAAAGAACAAACCTAGCAATATTAAATTAGCTTCTCTTGTTTTATAAACAAGAGTGACAAACTATATTCAGAACAATGATTTATTACATACCATACGTAAAACAAAAATAGAAACTGTCAGACGTTCCAACAATCTGTGTTCCAGGTTTGTGATGATGATTGCTTAAGGGTTGAATCACCCTTAGTCAACGTGTAGGTTGAGTGTCTAGTCTTGTGAGAAGAGGCACATTTTACAGCTGGAAGAGCCGAGACCTCTGGATCAGTTCAGCTCAACAACATTGAGAAAGGCAGCAGAATGGGCCACAGCTACCTACCATGTCTAACTATCTTTTGTTCCCTAGAGAAGGCCTCCACCACCCCACACTAAGCACTATGTGTTTGCTGTTTGAAAAAACTGATTAGATTGGGCAAGACACACACTGATGCACACACGCATGCCTCCATCACACAAACACAAACAAGCACTAAGCCTATCAATGATTCCCAGCTTCCCCCTGTTCCTTCCACACTCCCAGAAGACCCAGTATTGGCCCTCGCAGCGCAGGAGCTCCAGCAGAATGCCGCCATCCATTGATCTGATCCTGATAAAGCCCTCGGCATAGTGCACACGCTGCTTCGTGGGCTTCATTCCGCTCAGCCGAGTCCATTTCTGGGAGCTGTGCAGGAGCTAATGTGGACTGGGCCGCACTAGGCACAGCCTTTGGGATTTGGCCTGAGTGCTGTTTGCTTGAACACTTTGCTATGAGAGTCTGAATGACCATGCACGAGTAGTTTCACACTTCCCAACAGTCTCCTCTGCTCTTTCAAACGTTTGCACTCAACTCAGGTCATCATTTGTGGATTCCACACGTAGCTCCACTGGAGTTTGAAAGACTGCATTAACTATAGAATTAAACTAGAGCATGCAATATAATTAACATACAGATTATTTTCATCATGAGGGGTTTGTGGGGAGTGGTGGTCCAGTGGTAGGGGACTTGGACTTGTGTCCGAGAGGTTACAGGTTGGAATCCCCCTACGGCTGGTTCTACAACTAAGTGTCATTGGGCAAAACACTTAAGCCCACATGAACCCCAGGTCTTAGGCTGCCCACTGCTCCGGGTGTGTGTGTTTACTTCAGCGTGTGTATGTGCACTTCACTGGATGGGTTAAAGCAGAGCACAATTTCGATATGGTTTACTATACTGACAATCTCACTCACTTTACTTTGACACCAAAGTGCTGAAAATCTATTTTTAATGTAAGTATATTTATTGGGAATGTTCTGATCACATTTATAGGTCTCCCAATCCAATCATTTGATATCGAGTCTGTTTCACAATGGTTTTTATGACATCGTGGAACTTTCCTCAATTGATTGGCTGACGATTAAAGCCTCAAAATCCACAATTGTTTCTTGCAGCAGTACATATTTTTTATGTCTGGTAAAACATTTCTGACCATAAAGTGTGTATCACAAAAACATGAATCACATTTCTATTTACAGGCACAGGTGTGTGTATTAACCTTGGAATTCCGCCAGAATGAATATCAACCAGCGATTTGCGATTGCTCTAAAAGCATCAAGGCACAGAACGAAACGGCAAATGAAATGTTTTGTATAAAGGTCAGCGAGTGACCTGGTACGTGTAACCTCCGTCCGAGTGTCTTTAAGACATGATCTACTCTATGAATGCTGAGCAAACAGTCTTGTCTGGCTGATGTGACAGATGCTCACTGGTCTCGATTGGCTCTGTTCTTGCCGCCTGTCACCTTTCCCATCTCAGTGCTTACGGAGGTGACCCTCACCGTGCCCTCCAGCTCCATACGTTATCGGCACTAACCCAATCGAACACAGATTTCTGCTGAGGGGGTGGAAGAAGAGGGCAAGCCCCTGAGCATAAAGAGAGCCAAACACCACGACCCTCTGACCTGCCACCACCTGAAGCGCGACCCTCATTTACAAGTGGGTCACCTTTGCTACAGAAGCATTTGCCGAGGGTCAACTCAAGATATGTGTTCTGAAAAGAAGCCTGACCAGAGGAGCGGTCTTAATTATTAAGGGCTCCCTGAGAGGCAGGCCTGGTCTGCATATGGACCCTCAACGTATGACCCTGATTGAGCCCAAATTACAGCTATTTAGAGTCGAGCTCAGCACAATCAGCTCGAGCTGTGCCATTGCAACTCAACTGTAACCGAGTTTGCATTGAGAGCTTTGGTGTCAATACTCTGCGTGGTCTTTTTCTAATAGTCTAATTCTGTTTAGACCAATTGATGCTGGTTTGTAAGGATACGGCCACGCGTGGGTACGCTAAGTGTGGAGAGGCAAATCAATGCGTCCAAAAATCCAGCTGTAATGTCAAAACTACAATCTGAAGTCAAACACGAGCATCTTTTCAAAGCAGAATGTGTATTCTGTCAATATTCCTCTTTTTCTGCACACGGTCGCATCACAGCCTTTCTGAACGGGCTTCTTTAAGAGCGAGATGAAAGAGCGTAGAGAGAACCATTGTGAAGGCGTCTCTCTTGGAATACATCTGCTGTATAACAGAACTCATTCCTCGCTGAGACGGCGCAATAAAAGTGAAGATGAGGTCTTTCTTCGCACTGACCTTGTGGCAGCATTAAATAGCTCTAATAGGGGTGACATAATGCACCATTTTATAGTTAATCAAATTCCCAAAGAGCTCAAGAGCGGCAAATCAGTCTACAGTTAGAACTTAACAGATGTTGGCCAGTGCTCATCTGCTTCACATTTAATAGATACTGACTCATTATGCAGAGAAAAAAAAAAAAAAAGATTGTTCATTTCCATTGCTTTTGGAATGGAACATCATTGTTCTAAATGGGAAAATTAAACTAGATTGTTTCATCCCTGTAACTGCTCCAGTGGTTTTTAGTTTGGCTCTTGACATGAAATCGTACAATTTGAGAGTTTTTAAATAAAAGTCCAAAACTGCCAAATGGGCAATTGAAGTTTTAAATAAAAATAGCAACTATCATAACTAATACAACCCAATTGTAACTTTTTAAAACATGTTATTATCACACACAATGCACATATCATGTGTACATTACATAAATGTGTGTGTGTGTGTGTGTGTGTGTGTGTATAAATGTATATGTATACATATGTATACATACATTTACATTTTAAAGCAATTTAATTTGACAACTTGATGTTCAGGGTTAAATCTTAAAAAATAAAATAAAATCAAGAACCGTGATCTTTATTCTAAGAAAAAAAAAAAAAAAAGACAAATTTTATCCAGAATTGTGCAGCTCTAATCTGTGTTTGTGTGTGTGTGTGTGTGTGTGTGTGTGTGTGTGTGTGTGTGTGTGTGTGTATAGAGTATGCTACATAAGTAGTTATACAACATATACAAACGTATAATGGTATATATCATTATTGATTGTAGCTATATTGTCTTACAATTATTATTATTATTATTAGTAGTAGTACAGTAGTAGTAACATTATCAGTTATGCTGGATCACTAGTTAGATATATGTTTTGGTACGTACTGTATTTTTCCATCTATTTCAAAATTTCTTTAAAATGTTTCACTCCAAGTGGTTTAATATTCAGTACGGGGAGATCAAAGCACTCATATTCACGTGTACACACACACACACACACACACACACACACACACACACACAGTGACAGTGAGTGAGAGTGAAAGGAAGAGACAGAGACAGAGAGAGAGAGAATGAGGGTCACGTCGACCGTGTGACGGTGGTGGAGACTGAAGTTCACTCTGCGGTCAGGCTAGACGGTGGAGGCTGGAGCTGGAGGCACAGGCCGGGCTCTGTGTGCAGGTGCCCTCTCACTGCCCCGCTCACTTTCATCCCTTCTCCACTCCCACACGGCCCCGCCGCCCTGCCTGCCATCCACCAATCGGATTGCGAGGGGGTGGCGGCACAATGGGGCTACATCAAAGGCCCGGAGTGGTGAGAGGCAGAGAGCCCGATGCTGGCACACAACAAAGTCTCACACAAGAGAAGAGCAGAGGGGGAAAAAAAAAACCATAATAAAGCAGTCAAAATGCACTACTACAGAACAAAACATTTAATTCTCCGCCCAATCCAGCAGTCTGCCAGCCTCACATCCCTGCTACCCCGACCTAAGATTCTTTCCCCCCTCTCTCCCCATCGTCATGGTCTTTCAGAGCCCACCGCCAATGGCCCCCTCCAGTGTGTGAACAAGAGAGATAATTTAATAAAGAAAATCCAATTCCCAGTTTGGGGAACAAAGTTAGTTTTGAATGGGTGCAATATTGCCCCCCCCCCCCCCCCCCCCCCCCCCCCCC